>OX276386.1:32951490-34195763 GCA_946251855.1 Alsophila aescularia | reverse complement strand
CCACCTTACCTTCATTATAGCTAAGAACCATCTCGTTTACCCCAGCTTTCAAACATAAAAAACCGCAGCTAAATCGGTCCATTCGTTTGGAGGCTACGATTCTTACCCCCCTTTTCTCACCTCCCCCCTCTCCCCCATCACCCATATATGTAAGAACCACATCAGCTTTCAAACAGAAAAAAACGCATCAAAATCGGTCCATTCATTTGGGAGCTACGATGCCACAGACTGACATATTTTTTAGGCTCTGTTATTTCTGATTGTTGTCATGTATACAAAGAAACACATATTACACAACATATTTGATAGTATTATTCAATTGATTCGTATGTCCTATTCTAGCCAAGACGAAATCTCAAACGAAGCCCTGAAGTGTCTCTACGGTACCTCGCGGTCCTCCGAAATAGAGGATGTAGTCAACAACGTGTCAAAGAAAGAGTCAACAGCTAACATGGACGAGAGTACCTCCAAGAGTGACAGAGACAGAACTCAAGAGGAACAGTTTAAAGTGCCAAAGTTTAAAGACATGGTGAATTACATGTGGGATCAAATGCAAAGGAGGAAAAAGGGATCGAACGCTAAACATAGATTCGTGATAAATAACCAGGTGCTACAGTTTCACCCGATGACTTATCAAGAGGTAATAATATTTAATTTTATAGTCTTCTTTGACAGTTATCCGATCGTTCCGTGTAGTCTTTGACAGTTATCCGGTCGTTCCGTGTAGTCTTTGACAGTTATCCGATCGTTCCGTGTAGTCTTTGATATTTATCTAATCGTTCCGTGTAGTCTTTGACAGTTATCCGATCGTTCCGTGTAGTCTTTGACAGTTATACGATTGTTCCGTGTAGTCTTTGACAGTTATCCGATCGTTCCGTGTAGTCTTTGATTTGATGTACTGGTTACTGGTTAAAGTATATACAGAGAAGATAAAAAAAAGGTCTAGGATTCTACTTGAAATAGTCTACTGAACAAGAGTTTAACATTTTTTTATATGGTGTCTGTTCGCGCATCACGTAATAACTACTGGCCCGATTGCAATGCGGTCCACTGTTGAATATCATAGATTTCAACTTAAAAGCTGGTGTATTTGGTTTCTACATCCGATGAGAAGAAGCCAAGCCATAGATAAAAAAAAACAGACGGACGGCTGAACGAAATTTTGTATTCTGTACTTTAAAGGCACTTTTGGTCCTTGAATAATTAATTTGGTCTTTGGCACAGCTAGTATCTAATATGTCTCAGGGTGACGGCAGTATAACTGATTTTAAAATGTATTTTTAATCTGAAGACACGGGCTGTTTATCATGTTATTATTTTGTTTCGACGACGACGCGACATGGCTTAACGACTGCTATGAATCAATAACAGCCGTGACCGACAGCTCAACGTGCCCTCCGAAGCATGGAACGCTGGAAAACCGCACTTAACTTAGAAAAGTAATTAGGAGCCTAGGACCGAACCCGGTATGAACTAATAATACCTACTAATGTGTTGCAGGTGTTGCGCTACTTCCGCATGTGCCTGAACCGCGCCGCGAACCTGAAGGATTGCTCGAACCACCCCAACGCGACTTCCCCGCTGCTCGCCAACTACTTCCACGAGAACTTGCTCGACACAGAAGTGTTGGAGCGGTACCTCACTATGATAACGTCGCTGTTGGCTGCTAGTCCAGGTAATATCCAATAATCGAGAAAACAGATTGACTTTGCGCCATATTAAACCCACGTCTAAAATAGTTTATACCTCACTTACCGTCTGTGATGTCTAAAGTTTCATTTTATCATCTCTTGATGCTATAGGTCCACTCGATTCAGGCCTTCATTTGCTATTCGTCATCAGACCATCATATACCTGGGTACGAAGGATGAGGAAACTCAAAGTTTCTAATTGCAATAATGCCTGAGAACCGAAAACCCTTGACAAAAAGAGATCCCAGTGGAATATCTTAGAAAAAGCTTTATCGATTTCTTTTTTTTTTTCGTCTTTATTTTGCATGGGAGTTTTATCAGCATTCTGATAATGTCGCCCCCCTTATGGCAGATCATCTAATATTGTATACTATAACCCATAAATAGGTATTTATCTACCACCAAAAAGAAACAAGTACAATTTGAGCAACTATTAACCATCTCGCCAACTCCAGCTTTCAAATAAAAAAAAACTACATCGATTTTTTATCTAGACGGAGTAAACTGACAGTGTTACCAGTTTTTCATGAAATAAAGATAGTGCAGTGGTCAAAAATATTTAGTTCATTCTCAGTTCAGTTGAGTGAACTGTTTAAGGCCATGCATCATCAGCTGCACAGTACAGACCATCATAGTGATTGTCTGGAAGCTACATATAAATAGATTGTAGCAAATACAGATTTAAATTATCATTTAAAGTGATTGATTTTATAATTCCATCCACCCCTTATTCAACTTTTTAACCGTCGTCGATATGTAGGGAGTTTATAGTTTATATTAATAGTCGGCCGTGAATGCTTGTTCGTTAAGACAATTATTAAATAATTTTGTAAATAAATTTGAGCTTTTCTATACTTATATTCAAAGTTCTTTCGAACATTAAAACTGAACTAATTACCATCACTACAACATGAAATGGTGCGCCATTATTTTACAAAGTGACATTACGATCTGTCAGTTTACTCCGTCTCGATAAAAAATCGACAAATTGAAATCGTTCCACCTGTATGGTAGCGACAATGCCACAGGCAGACAAACTTATAACTCCGCTCTTTGCTTCAGGGGTTAAAAAGACCCAAACTCTGTGCAAATGGCTGCGCTATACACAAATATATGCTTATTTGTCTATATAATCATATTTACACACTTAAAGTGAAACTTTATTCAAATTAAATCTTCTTTATTGAATTTTAGATGGATTTACGCATGATTTACGTCATTAGAAACCAAATAAATACAAAATGTGTTTAGTAAGCCAAAGAAACCAGCCCTATGAACATTAACTTTTCTTTTCAGACGTTATGCCGCTAACATGTTTCCTGGACATAGTCGGTTGCGTCGCCGAAAAAGTATCGTCCAAATACACCAACTTACTGCCGTTCTTACGCAACCTCTTCACAACCAGTACCAAGGAAGATGTTAGAGAAATCGCGTGTGTGATCTACGCAATAATCACAGTGAACACGAGTGACAAGTCGTCCATAGACAAGGAGATAAAGGAGTTCGTGGTACAGGCGGCGGGGAATAAGTCTTTGGAAGCGCAGTGCGGGTACATGTGTGCGTTCGCGCACATGTGTGAGAGGTGCGTGGTGTTGTCGAAACGGGGCAAGTTTGGAGGGAAGGGGTTCAGTCCGGCCGAGTGGGAGCCGTATCAGGAAGGCGCTGTTTGTTTAGGTAGGTATCGCAGTGCAGTTGTTCTTAGATACTTTTTTGTGATTTGTCTTTCGCTTTAGTATTTACTTCACTCACCTCACGGGATATTTACCATGTACATTATTTACTAGATACGCCCCTCGGCTTTGCCCGCGTTGTCATTTGCCCGTAAATATTCAAAAGTATCCTATGTTGTTCTCTATAGTGTACAGCATCTAAATAGAAAAATTCAACAAAATCGAGCTGCTACGGCGTGAAAGCGTCCCAGACAAATAAAAGCGGGATAAAAAGTTAAACAATATAGCCTATCCTCATGATGCACACTATTTCTCATCAAGCCGTTTAGTCGTGAATAGGTTGCAGATAAAAAATACTACAAAAGGCAATAAGTACCCCTTTTCATTTATATATACAGTATGGAGTTCTATAACTGCACCTGGAAGGAAAGTACTCTAAATATGTACTGGATATTGCAAATTTTACTCAAAGGAAACCTTTCTTTATTTTATCGATAGGGTCAATCATAAGAATCATATGGTAAATTAAATAAAAAGAAAACCTGAAATCTAAAATGATAAATTCAATGGGACGAGATAAAGCACTATTTACTCAAAGGTCGATCAGATTACTTATGTTAGTACCTTATTAACAATTATCTTTGACATCATTTATTTATTAAAATGAGAAGAACTACTCAGATTTCAATTTGCACGTGTTTGTAATGCAGACTCTTTATTAGATCATTTCTCTTCTCGTTTTTAAACTTGTGTATCCAACAAAATGGAACACATTTCGATCAACTAATTATTTAGTTCACTCTTATTTTCTTTAAATGAAAATTAGTTAAGATTTTATGGATTTCATTTTATTTTATTTATCATGTTTGTTAAACAGATTTGATTCCTATCGATTGATTGATGCCATAAGAGTACAGAATGTTACTTTTTCTCGGTTAGCCGGTTCGATTCCTGAGTGTGTCAAGCGAGTTTTCGAAAATGTTTGAATGCAGATTTGTTTCTTTTTAAAAATAAAGGATTGTTTCCTTTGAGTAAATTTTGCTATCTCTAGTATTTAGAATACTTTCCCTCCAGGTGCGGTTAACAAATTCCAACCTGTATAATGATGTCCAGTGTTACAGAGTTAGTGACCATAATGTCCGTTTAAACCCTCCAAACACCCCATTACTTGCAGCGAACTTCCTGTCGAGTCCGCAGACGTTGCTCGTCAGTACATCAACGTCGGCGGTGTCGTTGCTGGCCCGCAGCAGCGGCCTGCCCCTCCCCGCCTCCTCCCCCAAACAGGACGCGCTCCTACAGAACGAGAACCCATTCAGCACGTCTAATGTCATCGACCCCGGTGACGTCATCACTAAGTTCAGCGTGGCCGAGAGACTGTTCAAAGTTGTCGGCAACGCCAAGTTGCCGTCCAAAGTGAAAGAGAAGGCGTTGTATACGCTCGGCCTGCTCTGTTGCGGGGAACGGGTGCCGTTCGCGAAACAGATTGTGATCGGTTTTCTGCAGATGGCCAAAGATGTAAGTAGGCTTTCTGTAGATATTCTATAATTATTTGTATCAAAACAAAAAAGCAATTTCAAGTTTACTAAGGGTTTGTTAAAGAGAATAATACACCAATTTTGATGAAATTAATATGGGACGTACCACACTGGAGGTCCAATGCTTTAAATGTATATGGTATGTACCACACTGGAGGTCCCATTCTTAACATCTATATGGGACATTCCACATTGGAGGTCCAATGCTTCAAATGTATAATGGACATACCACACCGGAGGTCCAATGCTTTAAATGTTTATGGGATGTACCACACTGGAGGTACAATGCTTCAAATGTTTATGGGACGTACCACATTTTTATTTATTTTTTTAATTTTATTATTAATTTTTTAGTTGTAAGATTTTTATTTGTGTGTTTCAATAAAGAGTCATCTATCTAATAATATAAGATCTATCTATCTATCACAATGGATGTCCAATGCGTACCACACTGAAGGTACAATACTTTAAATTTATATGGGACGTACGCAACTAAAAAAATTAAAAAAACGATTCAGTGATCCCAGATATATGAGTAAGAAACAGAAAAAAGTTCAAGAACCTCCTCGATTTGGAAGTTGATTAACTAATGCCATTGATGACCGGTTGGCCGAGTGGCTATTGCCCCTCACTGCGAAGTCAAACAGTCGCGGGTTCGAATCCCGCAAGGTGCAAACATTTGTGTGATTAGCAGAAATGTTTGTTTCCGAGTCATGAATGTTATATTCGTGTCTACGTATGTTTGTCCGTTGTCTAGTACCTATAGTACAGGGAATCCTAGTTTGGGACTTGTTTTTTTTTTGTTTTGACTCCCTTTTGTCAAACGATCTGAAGAATGGCTTAATTTTTGGTTAAGTTTACTTAAAAATAGATAAAATATCTTTAATTATTATGTTTTCAGAGCAAAGAATTCGAAATACACCTACAAATTGGAGAATCTCTAGTTTTGTGCTCGGAAGGAGTGAACTCGAACGAAAATAGAGATCTATGGACTGAATTGCCAATGGAGGTATGAATTATAAACTAATAAAAGTCGTTAGAGTTGTAATTTGTATTGAGAACGCTACGAAAGTTTTGAGTTTCATTTAATTAACCTGTTTATGACACATACATACAGTACATACAGTGGTACAAAACCCGGCGATGAATAATGCACATCGGCCTTGGAAAGAGACAATTGGCAGTTTACGACGATTTCCGGGCACTCGCGACCGTCCATTAATCACTGTATTTAATATGTGTCACATTTCATAACAAATAAATACTGCACTTTATGGACTTTATTAGTTTACGTCAAATCGATGACATGTATACGTTAAATATCTATAGAGAGCTGTTGCAACTACTAGAAAAGGATAGTATAGTAGATTGTATAACTAGGGAACAAAATAATATTTTGACGGCAAGGCGGTATTTGAATCCAAAGCGGAATGAAGGGTTCTTAAGTAGAATCCTGAACGTAGCGAGGGATTCAATATACTTTACCCGAGAAACAATAATTTTACGTCCGAGAGATACACTCTACTTTTCATCCCCCTCTGTGAGAAAAATAAATGAAAGGCGCTTTTAGATACTTTACGATTAATATTAGTTATTTAAAAGGACATAAAATAGACTAAAAATAAACAACTTAAAATAAACTAGGTAATTACTAACACTTAACAAAAAAAAACCCTTCGTACTTTTTTTTTTACGTCCTTCAGACAGGCTCTTTAGGCATTGTTTTCTAAATTTTGTGTAGGTCTCGATTTGAAAGTCATTATTGGTACTGGCCGCCAACGTGTAAACGTTGCTTACATTTGGTTAATTCTTGAAAATAGGTACAGGTTTCTGAAAAATACTTCGCTTCTTTTGCATTTTCCCACTCGATAAAAACATAAATAATATGTGCTTAGGAGTGTGTTGAAAGGGGCTTATAATCAGCACAAATGCCCAGTGCATAGTCCCCTAGCTAGAAGCTGGTTTTCATATAAACCCCGCGGGTGATATAAAAAGGGGTGCGAAAAATGAATACAATATACGATACATAGTTCATAAACAAAATAATAAATAATATATATATATATATATATATATATTATGTAGTACATGTATATAGTTCTCTAACCAGTCGCTTGTTACGCGTAGAAATAAATATAAGATTTCAACACAATTTAGGGAGTGGAAAGTGCTTTCCCACAAAACACCAATTCTATCAAAAACTATACTACTAAAACTCACAACCAGCAACTCTCTCTATGGCTCGTATAGGGGATCGGGGAGAGAAGGTGAGATAGCAATATATTTACTAAATACCTACGTTGCGAAGATAACGTCAAGCGCCTATCCTCTTAAGTAAACATTGTAGTGGATTACTTTCAGGGTGCGGCAAAAGTAAGGAATGCAGAAGCTTTAAAAGAAAACGACGAGTTACTGGAATGGCTTCTGCAGGAATTGTTCAAGATTGGCAGACACCCACACCCACATTCTAGACAGGTATCATTAACACCTATAGATACTTTCAATTATTAACTACTAGCTGCACTCAGCGGCTTCATCCGTGTGGTTGAAGATTATGATGTAAATTATCCAGGCATTATGTCTTATTAACACCAAATTTCATCAAAATTCGTTAACCCGTTTCAGCGCTGAGTGGTAAAAAACATGTATACACACAAACTTTCGCTTTTGTAATATTAGTAGAATATAATAGACTAGCAACCCGCCCCGGCTAGGGTTTCTTTATAAGATCGAGCGTCTGATTATTGTTTTGTTTCTGAATAGATTTGTATTTTCAGGCGACGAGTATTTGGTTGTTGGCCCTCCTGAAGAACTGCGCTGAGCGTGAGCCGATAAAAAACAAGCTTCAAGTGTTACAGAACGTGTTTATGGACTTTTTGTCGGAAAATAGCGGTGAGTTGGTGTTTCTGTTATCGATCTACCGCAGTGTGGTGCCGGCATAATAACAGGATCCTATCTTGGTGCTGTGAGAACCAACGCCTGCTGATTATGAAGCAAGAAGCGTGGTGATTATGAACCAAATAGCGTGGTGATTATGGTGTTTATGAAGCAAGTAGAGTGTTGATTATGTCAAAGATTCATGAAACCCAAACAGTGAGCAGCCGCAAGAAGCGTGGTCATTATGAAGCAAGTAGAGTGTTGATTATTGCAAAAATTTATGAAACCCAAACAGTGAGCAGCCACTTGTTGTGGCATTCTGTGGGGACGCCTGTTGTTCAGCAAAGGACAACGACGAGAAAATTACAACAAAAATATCAATACAAAATCTCAAATTCTTAAGGCACTGGCTAAGCCCTATTTTATTTGCCCACAAAAATTAGCAAGTATAATGAGCAGACTTATTGCTTAGAGCAATGTTTATAAGATAACAATGTTTTTTTATCGTTCTGTACTCTGTACCCAAAAGATGCAAACGGGATTTTTTGGGTATTGCTGTGGTAACGGTGATAGCCTGTCACGGGGTTGTTTAATTTTTGGCTTGGCTTAATTTCTCCTTACTTTGCTTTAGTATTGTTTTTAATCGACTTCACAAAAGGGAAAATAGGTTCTCAAAATGTTATTTTTTCTGACACAGATATAGTCCAAGACGTGGCGAGCAAGGGTCTAAGCCTCGTGTACCAAAACTCAAGCGAGAGCCACCGGCAGGCGCTCGTCGGTCAGATCATAGAGCAGCTAACGAGCGGCAAGCGGGCGGTCACGCAAGTCACTGAGGACACCAAGATATTCGAGGAGGGGCAGCTTGGGAAAGCGCCTACTGGGTGAGTACCTAAATACAGTAGGCACGATTGATCTTAGCTAACGTGAAGTTAGCACTTAGCAGGCACTTTAATACCTGTCTCAGTCGTTCGTGTCCTCTCTTTCTAACTGATGCGCGCAAATCGTACAGCTTTTTACACGACTGCCCATAAAAAGGAGTGTAATGTTTTTAGGATTCTTATATGTTTGTATGTATGTGAGTTTCTTTATTCCACCATAACTTTTAAATACCTGAACAGATTTAGACGTATGGCGTATCGTTAGAGTCCTTACAACCCTCCGAGTAATTTTTTTTTTTGAAAAAATTCAATGTTGGTGCAGTATGGCTCCATTTTCAAATGCGAAAAATGCTTCTTTTTTTTTTTTGGTATCAACTTAAAGACCTCGACAAACATATTCTAATAGTATATAATTTATTGGCACAAGTTATTTTTTTGGCAATGCAGGCGTGTTTTTTTTCTTTTTTTGCTAGTTTCACGCTAATGCCCAAGCGTACTGGAACAAATACACAAGATGGTTCCGCAACATGAATAACAATGTGCCCAAGATAAGAATAGGTAGATAATTTTTCTAACAAATTTGTCAAAAACCGGTAATTCCGGTACAATATTTTTTTAACCCATATCCGAAGAAGAATTTAGAAAAATCTGGTTATTTTGTCAGAGAGAGGTACGAAAAAGTGTCGTAATAAATAAAAAACGAACGAATACTCGTATTTTGTTTCAGGGGAAATCTATCCACTTACAAAGAATTGTGTTCCCTGGCTTCGGATTTGAATCAACCGGACTTGCTCTACAAATTCATGCATCTAGCTCATCATAATTCCGTATGGAACTCTAAAAAGGGTTAGTATACAAGATCGTTGAACTTCCTAAATACTAAAGACCGGTTGCGATACAGAGAGAATTTCGTACATTGACCCCTAATTACTTATCTCTGTCGCTCGCGCACAAATGTACTGCCGTCGCGTTCTCTCACGCTCATGTGCGACCGCGACTGCTTTACATTTGTGCACGAGCGACTGAGATAAGTAACCAGGGGTCATTGTTCGAAAGGATGGTAAAAGCGATGGTGGCCTAACGGTTCTATAGTGCAATTTAGAATCCAACGATACCGGGTTCAAAACCTAGGCTCCGCCGCACCAATGACTTTTCTGAGTTATGTGCGGTTTTCCATCGCTCCGTGCTTCGGAGGGCACTTTAAGCTGTCGGTCCCGGCTGTTATTGATTAATAGCAGTCGTTAAGCAATGTCAGAGGCCCTCGGGCGGCTTGACAAACTCTGACACCAGAGGCCAGCACTACCTCATACGACAAACAAACAAACAAATTGTACGAAATTCCTTCTGTATCGCGACCGGGCTTTAGCACTATTGTATTAGTAATTACTATATACTCTTGTGATATTTTGTAGGTGCCGCGTTCGGTTTCCACTCTATAGCAATGCAAGCGGGCGCCCAACTCACCGAGCACTTACCCAAAATCGTACCGCGTCTGTATCGGTACCGGTTCGACCCGACGCCGCGGATTCAGAACTCCATGGCTAGCATCTGGCATGCTATAGTGCCGAGCACACAAGCCACTGTAAGTATAAATTATTGAGCGAGCAAGTGCGAAGCGGCGAAAATGCTTTCGTATGTCTGGCAGATGTCCGGCTGTTCTCCTCTATAGATCGCATTTCTTACATTTCCCGATTCTCGTGAAATATCGTGAGCAGAAGTTTTTGGAAACATACCTTTTCCGGGATAAAAAGTATCCTATGTTGGTCTCTATATTGTGCAGTACCTATTAACGAAGTTTCATTAAAATCCGTCCAGCCGTTGTTGCGTTAAAACTCAACAAACAAAAAAACAGACAACTTTTCACGTTTATATATTGGTGTGGATAATGTCTCTAAGCTTTTTGTTTTAGGATGCGCGGTGGTCATTAATTCAGGTTTAAGTTATACAAAGAAAGACTCACGAGGTCTACAGCTCATAGAGCCACTAGTTAACTCTATGTGCCAGGTACCTAGACGGTCTGGTACCTATCGATTAGAAATCACGCCTTAAAACCGGCGAAAAGTGAATTTCTCATACAAACAAAATTCCAAAATCATTTGTAGTTTAAGCATATTTCCATGATATTATGACATTAATCCCATCGCAACTGTATTTTGTTTTCAAAATGCTTATCTACCTGAAATGAAATGTAAGCAAATATTGCATCTTCCTTATTTTCACGAAAAACATACAATTCGCTTAAACGTTTCAATTAGTATTTAGAAAACATTAACATACATACATTAACAAACATAAAAAGTATCCGAATCTGAATAATATCATAATAAGGTGGATATATATATATATGCTCCAACTACAAATTATATTCGTATTACGTTTGTATAGACAATTCATTGTTCGCCGCAACCCTTTTTTTCCTATTTCTTAGGATTCTTAAGACTTAAGCACCCTATTTTTATTACAATCTAGCCACGAATTGTCTAATAAGTAATTTGATTATAACTTAAAACTTTAGGTTGAGGATACTAAAAATGTGTCCATTAACACTTTTCTTATAGTCAATAGTTAAGGTGAAGTCACATTGTTAATGTTTATTTTATAAGTAGCACTTGTAACACACTACACTAATACAATAAATAATAATACTAATAATAATATACACTACAATAACCTTTTAAGTCTTCTAACGATGTCAGTGTGATCGAGGAGCTGGATTGCCTCTATGTTCACATGATGATGAAGTCTATGGTCGTGAGCTTCTGCATACTTTTTAATTACTTTGTCAACGAAATCTATTTTGAAACCGCAACCCTAAATGGATAATCTAAATAGTCTAAAATAATCTAGTAAGATAAACGATAATCTTTGGGGTAGTTGAGTTCTCGTGTGGAGACCACGTTTAGGCAAACGTAGTGTAGGACGCCCTGTGGCCAGGTGGAGTGACGACCTGCGAAAAGCGGCTGGATGAAAATGGATGAGGAGAGCTGAAGACCGAGCTCAGCGGCGTGCATTAGGAGAGGCATATGTCCAGCAGTGGACAGATATATGCTGATTATGAATCTAGTAAGTTGTTAGCCATGTGAAGAAGCCCTACTAGTGAAGATGCTAGATGAAGATGCAATCATTTGTGTGATGAGCAGAAATGTTTTATTTCGAGTATTTGTATCTATGTATATCTTTCTATTATCTAGTACCCATAGTTCAGGGTATCCTAGTTAAGGACTAGGCTTGGAGTGAATTGTCCTGTTATAAAAAATTACACTCAAATCTTAGTACAGTAGTCGCAGCAGATCTTTGTGGTTGTGAAGTAAAGCTCTGTGAACGATTGCGCAGGTACTGCTGTAAGGCTAAAAAAGCATAAAGTAAGAGCGAGATAGAATATGCGAAAAACGTAAGCGAGCGAGCAGTTATACAATGCTGTCTTAACCTTCAACATTGGGAATGCGCCTGAAAAATAGCAGTTTTACGCAGCGACTTGCAGACAACTTCCGAGCCACAAAGATCTGCTGCGACAACTGTATACTTATGTAACAATACCAAAGCAATAAATAGCAATCATACCATGAATACCTCATAATATTCCTAATTTGTACTGCCTAAACTACCATAGCCGAGTGAATTTTATTTTTTGCTATCTTCGCCTCACGGATTCGCTCGCTTGAAGTATATAAGTATATATATATATATATATATATATATGCCAAAAATCACATCTATCCGTCACTTAGTTGCGGCGTGAAAGAGAAACAAAGAAAAACAAAACTTTCGCATCACACTAGTATTATAAATCAGAGAAGTGTAGCCACTGTCGTAAACAGGCCAATGAGAGCTTAGGGTTTTAAAAATGAATACTCTCTTATCGAGCGGGAAACATCATATGCGCGATGCAGAACTTCATACACATAATACTTTATAATTTGTGCTCCATACATTAGAACTGACATTCCAAATAAAACGTCACAAAATGTATAAAAACCATAGAAAAACACGCCAGTGAGTGTAATTTAAAATCTTTGATAAAAATCAATTAGAGCCATCTATCTTTTATCTTTATAAGAGTGTGTGTGTGTGTGTGTGTGTTACTCCTTCACGCTCAAACGGCTGAAAGGATTAAGATGAAATTTGGTATAATTGATAGATTCAGGCGTTACTTTGCGGAAATCCATATTTAAAATGAACAAAATAAAAATATGTAGCTTACTTCCGCCAAAACATTGTTTTGGCGGAAGTAAGCTACATATTTTTATTTTGTTCATTTTTTTTTTTATGAAATTTGGTACCAATATAGCTTATATCCTAGATTAAAACATAGGTTACTTTTCATCATCATCATCATCATCATCATCCATCATCATAATCCACGCGGTTGAATCCGCGGGCAGCAGCTAGTTTATAATATAAGTGTGATGTGATACAAGGAGCAACGTAGTCTTGTACTAATGCAACAGAGCCTTAGCTTTGTTCACGTATCTTTGCTCAGTTCAGTTTATGTTTCCAGGTTCACAAGTACCACAAAGAGATCCTCGACGACTTGGTGGCGAATCTGACGTCAAACCAATGGCGAGTGAGGATGTCCTGCTGCAACGCGCTGGCTGACTTGTTAAGGTATGTTAAGACTACAACTCTTGATTATCTTTGTCGGAACTGTTAACATTCTCATTAAAACATAATTCTATGGACTATACAAAAGATTTATAGGGCTCCGTACCCAAAGAGTCCAAACAGAGCCTTATTACTACTGTCTGTCTATCCTATCTTTAAAGGGTTTAGGTATTTTGAACTGTTTGAAATGTGTTATATAGTGGATGTCCATAAAAATAATAAAAAAGTAAAAATATAAGGGGCTCCATGTCTCTATACAAGAAACTATTATTATTATTACTACTATTATTATTTTATTATTTTACTACTATTATTTTGGATTGATTTTGATTTGATTTTGCTCCGACGTAAAAACGGAAATATAAACAAGCGTCAAACTTGGCATGATTATAGTGCGAACTCTAAAATAAAACAACATATAATAAATACATAACACATTTAATATTTACACAAAATATTACGATACGAAACTCTAATAACAACTCTAATACCAGTTAAAGAAAATATACACATTATGTTTATAACTATGGTAGTACAATGGGAGGTCTTATCGCTTAAAGCGATCTCTTCCAGACAACCTTTGCATGGACAGTAATAGAAGTAGAATAAATAGACTGCAGCGGTGTACAATTCAAGATATCGTATTAGTTTGTACATTAGTACGGAACTCTCGGAACGTGAGTCCGAATAGCACATGACCTTCTTTTTATACGCTTTATATTAGCTTCACTTGTATGTTTGTAACAGACTGCTTTGGACGCTATTTTGACCCGCTTTAAACGGTCAGATTTCATTCAAATTTTGCACACCTGTCAAAGACCGATGACAATGCCATAATTCGAAAAAAATAGAAAAAAAAAGTAGAAAATAAATAATAGTTTCAAAAAACTAAAAAACATGCTTTATATAGAAAACCAAACTAAAAAATAGAATATAAATTTTAATAGTGTACATAAGAAAAAAAAAACATTAAAAAAAAAAGCGTAGGGTGCTTTTTAAGATATTATCGAAATGATAATCCTTCTTCTCATATCTGTGAACTATTGACCCATGCACCCCACGATTTTTTTGAAATATAACTTTTTTTCTTATTTACACTATTAACATTTATTTTCTATTTTTTAGTTTGGTTTTCTATATAAAGCGTGTTTCTTAGTTTTTTTAAACTATTATTTTTTGTTGCTTTTTGCTTGAAATTTCAGTGTCGTACGGCATAGATCTAGTTATAAAGTCAAAGTCAAAGTATTTTATTGTAAATAGGCAAAAATAATAGCACTATTACAAGTCAAAATTAACATCTCCTGAACAAAGAGATATACATAAAATATTATAAAAAGATCAAATCAATCCAAATTTAGATAAACTAAGTATTCTTTGAGTTTGAAAAGGAAATTTCCCTTTCATGTGCCAACAGAGTTAAATCTCACACTGGAAAAGGAAATACCCTTCTGACTCTACCGGTGCTTCGGAAATATGCCCGTTAGAGAAGAGAGCACCAAGAAACTCTACGGGGATGTATTTTTTCCATATTTGTTCATTCTTTATATTTTTTCAAATGTCACAATTATAACAAAACATGTAAACTACAAATATAAAAGGTAAAAGTGACAATGAGATATCCCACAAACATCAAACAATTATACTGGAAAAAAATAAGGTAAAAACTTCTAACTCGATAATTATGTTGTATAAAACAACGTGATCTCATGGTATGTTTGAGACATCTCACAAAGTACTTTGAACATTTCATTCACTTAACGTTAACATCGAAGCTATCACTTATTATTATCATGGAGCTTGGAGACATCAGGCCATGCATTTCTGTCATTAATATAATCATTTACATTGTAATACGCTTTCTTTATGAGATTTACTTTAACAAAAGTTTTAAACCTATGCATTGGTAATTGATCAATGCCGTCAGGTAACTTATTAAAAAATCGTATACAGTTCCCCATATATGAACCACTAACTTTCTTTAACCGAAATCCAGACACTTTTAGTTTATTTTTATTTCTATTATTAAAATTATTAACATCCCTATTTTTAACAAAGGTATTGATATTCTTCCGAACATACATTATATTTTCATATATATATTGACAAGCATTTGATGCTTTGGATAAATCACAGAAAACGCCAATTGCGTCCTGCGACTCTTCCCAAGCATTGAATATATGCTTTAAGAGCCCTGTGCCTACGTCTGTCGTTGAACGGCCTTTAGTGAAGCCATATTGTCCATTATGAAACAGACCATTGAGATTGAAATGTGTTAATAACTGATTTAATATTACTTTCTCAAAAATTTTACTTAGAGCGGGTCTGTAGTTAGTCGGATCATTTTTACTGCCAGACTTGAATAAGGGAATAAGTTTACTATTTTTCATTATGTCGGGAAAAACTCCTTCATCAACACAATTATTAAAAATAATTACTAAGTATGGAGCAATTATACCAATAATGGAACTTAAAATTTTAGTAGATATTCCCCAGAGGAAAGAATACAGAGGATATTTTTTATGTTAAGCAATTTAAATGTCTTAACAGTGGAATTAACATTAATATGTTTAAATTTAAATGTAACATCACACTTTTCAACGTTGCTTGAGAGCATACAAGAAGCCTCAACTGAGGAAGATTTTAAAGACTGGGTAGTAACTATTGGTATTTTTGTAAAGAAATCTTCAAATGCATTGGCAACTTCGTGATCTTTGGAAATTAATTTATTGCCGATGTTTAGGATAAAATTTCGGTCTCGAGGTTTAATTTTGCCGGTTTCGGTATTTATTATTTTCCATGTTGTTTTGATTTTATCTTCCGATTGTTTAATTTTCCTACCCAAATGAAGAGATTTCGCGGTATTACACACGGATTTAAATGTCTTGTTTAAATATTGTTTTAAGTATTCAACAAATTTCGTGTCATTTTAGCATTCATTTTTTTTGAGAATATAAATTGTATAATTTGTTTCTACTTTTGTAAATACCTGTTGTAGCCCAGTCATCAAATCCCACCCTTATGCCCCCTTACATTTTTTTAATTTAAATATATCGTTAAACTCTTTATCCATTATATTAAACAAGGAATTGCAAAGGTCATCAGAATTCCCATCAAACGGCAAGTGACTAAGTTGATTATCAATGTTATCTGCAAACCGTTCCAAACGCTTGCAAGTACTAGGCCTGTAAGTGAACTCCTGAGAGTTTTTACCTGATTTACATTGAAACACAACACTTTGCCCACTATGATCAGAGCTAAGCTTATCACTTATAGCCCTGCTACGAGGTTCACAGTTGCAAAAAACATTGTCTAAACAGGTCGCAGAAGTGCTAGTGATTCTGGTTGGCTGATTAAAAAGATTTTTTAAGTTGAAGCACAAAAACAAATTTAGAAATTTATCGCTTATTGGACATTTAACAAGTATATCTATCTACATTGAAATCACCACATACAACAAGGAATTTTGAATTGTTAGAACATTTCCTCAGAACAACTTCCATAACAGACTCAAACACATTGAAATCAGCCAGTGGGGGTCTGTATACACATACAATTATATGATGCTCCAGCTCAACACATGATAACTCAATAGTCCGTTCAACAGACAAGGCCACAATGTTTTCCTTAAATTTACATGTATTCACTAAATAAATTAAAGAACCACCATGAGACTTCGCTTTTCTTCTATTGAACGAACTACCAATCACATAGTTTCTAATGGATGGTATCAAAGTACCTATCGTGAACCAATGCTCAGTTACACACATAACATCGACCTTAGAAAAATCTAAAAAAGTTCTAACTCTAATGCTTTGCTGGAAAGACCCTGTATATTGTTATGAAAAATATGTAAGTTACCAGGCCTTTCCATTGTCTTAACAGTCAGTTTAAATTAACAGATAAATTTGGCTCCGCTGTACCACGTCTAATACTGCTATTAACCGTGGCACCGTCAGAGTGATCCATTGTACCATGTACAACTGGATCATATATATTAAATGCTAACAATTTAGCGATGGTCACCTTGTCATTTTTGCTGAGATACAATGTATTCTTTGTCAAAATAAATTTTCTAATAAAACTGTTAGTTTCAAAATACAAAACGTCACTTTGACGACAAGTCAAATTATATAATGTCAAATTCAGATCATAGGCATGATCTTTTTGCGTTTGCGTCATTTTATTAGAATATGGAAATGAGCAGGCAATAATCCTGCCCACACCTATATTTTCTATATCTACTAGGGTCTCAACAAGATTAATAATATCAGTTTTTTTTACAGCTAGACTGTTACCTAATTGTAATATAATTGTGGTATTTTTGTCAAATGTACAGTTTTTTATTTTTGACTGAAAACCTTTTAGTGGCAAACCGGAGAAGCTATTATTACAGACTGTTTGAGTTAAGCAATTTTGAAGCAGGCTGCCCATGCCTGCACCTATTTGATCACTGAATACCAAAGTTTTTCTAGGGCACTCAGATGGCTTCAATAAACAATCTGAGCTTATTGGATAGATAGTGAGGGGATCCTGCACAGGTGACTTGTACTCAGGAACATCATTGGGGCGGGGCTATCTTTACTCCAAGTGTGTTAGGCACTATCCTGGAGTTTTCTATGACCTGAACATTGGAAGTGCACTTATCAGAGCTGCTAGGGCTTTGAGCCACCAAGCAAGCCATGGCTGCAATATGGCCTTTGATTTGCTTATTTGATGCCACCTATTTGGCGTTTAAGTCACACAATTGTTTTTTTAAGCAAGTAATTTTACTATTCATGTAATCTATTTCTCAATTATTGCGGCCTAATAAACTATAACATTCATCAAGCTCTTTATTTAAATTTAATTTTTCTTTGCATATCTTTGAGCATTTAAAAAAATATATATATTTTTTTAACATGACTGAGGTTCTTTTCAAAAATTTATTAACCTTTATATATTTTTTTATCTTATTAGACCCTGTAACGATATAAAACGGTGTTTTAGTAAATTTCTGAGAATAAAGGTAATAAAAAATAAATTGGGGCGAGTCAGACCAAGAGTGGGGTGAGTCGGGATTCTTACCCAATTCGGTCGCTTTGAACGCGAGGACGCTATACCTTTCTTCGGAATCACTCGAAACTAAAAATACTCGTTACTATTTTGAAATTAATAAAATTACCTGGATAAACTTAGACCGGAACGAGCTTCAAGAACTATTGGATCAAGACCGTTCGGTAATGTACTAGCTAGTGGGTACAATAGTGGAAGATAAAACATACAACTCAAATTCACCAATACAATATTTATTATCATTGGTTTAATTTTGCTTACTTACTTAAAATCTAAGGAACCGTGCCGTAGGTACGTTGGACGGCCATTCATGCTAGCATGTAATAGTGGAAGACAAAACATGCAATTTAAATTCACCAATACAATATTTATTATCCTTGGTTTAATTTTGTTTACTTACTTAAAGTCCAAAGAATCCTAGCCTGCAGATCCAACTCAGCAGCCAAGAAATACCAAGATCTAAGATTACCCTGTCATAACTAGGGTCGATATAGAACTGACAAAATTAAGTATTTACTCTAACAAAACATTGATGAATTGCCGGCCGGCAGTGTAGTCTACTTATTTACCTTTTTCTATAGGATTTAGCCGTTATGTTACCGTTGTGAAGGTAATTCTCCATC
Organism: Alsophila aescularia; assembly: GCA_946251855.1. NCBI lineage: Eukaryota > Metazoa > Arthropoda > Insecta > Lepidoptera > Geometridae > Alsophila > Alsophila aescularia. The sequence goes on along the minus strand of OX276386.1, from coordinate 34,176,835 downwards.
CGACGTTTCAGCAATGTCCGATTCGCGTGAGAGGTAGCCAGGCTAGACCGCTCAGGCGTTGCAGGTGTCCAGCAGGTCGGTGGGGAACCAAAGTTCAACACTCCGGTTAATGAAATATATGCATAAAATACGATACCGCATTCCAAGAACGTGGCAGGAATCGTTGGGTATAATGTCGGCGTGGCGTATCGCGACACGGCGCCTTTCTACTTAAATCCGGGGGGAGAGGAAGCCTCCTTCGAGGGTATTTCAGCCCGGGGGGAAAACCCGCTGTGAATGAATAGACACAACGTTTGTTTAGAATTCGAGACTTTGAAAACGCCACCGCTCTCAGTTCGCTAAAATGGCGTCTCGAAAAATGGATAAAAGTGATTTCACAATCGCAATCATTACTGTAGACAATGCAAAAAAATACCAACAAATGCTCTCACCTTTTTTTACGGGTTTTATAATATGCAGGGAAAAAACTTGTCAGTCCTACTGGGCTCTCCAGCACGAAAAGAAAGGACACGTCACTCATCTCCATTGTTTGTTTCTTTCTGTCGCCGGATCTAGTTGGCTTCCCAGTTAGCAAAATCTATCCGAATAACATTTCGTTTGACCAGGAATCCGATCAGCGCTTACACATGGGCTTTGGAAATGATAATATAGTTTTATTTTTATTTTTAAGATTTCTCACCCTCGAAATCGAATTTGTTTATTTACCGTTTCTTTAACTATTTTTGACAGCTAAACAACTGCCAAGAGACGTCTAAGAATTGTTATATACTATAGTCCATAAAACGTTCCGTACTAGAAACGATCGAATTTACAGACGAAAGGTACGGAACGCGGTTTCTTTGCTTCGCTACCGTTATATTATCATAAAACTATATACTGTAACTATTAAATTATGATATTGTGTGGGTTTGCTTTGGAAAAAATCTACGTTCCTAAATTTGACATTCGTTGCATTTAATTGGTTTGTTTAATTTTATTTTCTATTTGCTGACATTGCGGGACCGTGCCGAACAACGGAACGCGCCCTTTTGCTTTGACAGCTAATCGATGCAAAGATAAGTAAAATCCACGGTAGAGGTCATTACTTGTCTCCGTGTTTATCAATTGTACTTTATTAATTATATATTTATTATCTGATTCCCAGTTATTCCTTGTTCCCTTTTGTATTTATTTCAATCAATTGACCTAATGAGAGTTATAAAGTCGTGATCCGTAGTGCATGGACGTGTTGTATTTATCGAAGTGTTTATAACCTCTGAACATGACTATTGTTTTTTGGAACTCTGATTTACAGGATTATATCATGTAAGTAAACAACGTACGATAATCTATTCTATGTACCCGATCGTCCGCTTTCGCTGGTATTCACCAAATACGAACGATAGTACTGTTTCAATCAACTATGTGCTACTTCAATGTCGTCATCTGATACATTCTAATATGTTAGTATATTGAACAATATGCAATTATAATTCTAGTTTTACTATTATAAAGATGCGTTTCTATTAGTTGTTTATGTTCTGTTTTGTTTATTCCTACTTTTACTTGTTGAATAGTTGTTTTGTATTACTAGTTATAGGTTTATTGTTTTTTATTTAAGTAGCGTTTTGTCAACGCTACAACCCTCTAATACTGTTAATGTTAGTTTTTTTTACAAACTTAGTTGTAGTCAGGTCCACTAATGACATATTATTACATACTATTGACTTATTTGAGTTAGTTTCAATTAACTCCGAATATAAATTATCCGATAATACTCCGATTTAAATACAGCACAGCTGTTTTTAGACGTGTTGCCGCCAATGCTGCCACACGGCAAAAAATAATAATAAAAAAAATATATATATATAGAGATGGAGATATGGCACGGCACGCTTCACGTAATCAAAAATGAACTAGATCAACTACAGGCAAACTCACCCACACAGCTACATTCCCACCGTAGCGTAGAGCGATATCAGCCTAACGGTTCAATAGTGTAACTTAAAATCCTACGACACCGGGTTCGATCCTAGGCTTCGCACCAATGACTTTTTGAAGTTATGTGTGGTGGAAACATCGCGCCGTGTTTCGGAGGGCACGTTAAACTGTCGGTCCCGGCTGTTATTGATTAATTGCAGTCTTTAAGCCATGTCAGAAGGCCTTGGGCTGCCTGACAAACTCAGACACCAAGGTCAGCACTACCTCATACGACAAACAAACTGTAGCCGTAGTGCTTCATGTGCATCAACAACAAAGATAGCATGATATACGCAGACCGTAGCGCGAATGAGATTCACTGCTAATAAGTGCTACATAAAAGCCACTCCAATTGTGACTAAGACCAAAGAAGGCTAATTGTGTGCGTTGCACTTAATTTTAGGCGTCCACGCCCGAGGAGCTTGTACCTAATCCTCCAACTTTGTTAGATCTATGCCGTACGGTAAACTTCTAATGTCACTTGTAAGAACCAGTAGACGTTCAGTAGTCACAACGGATCTTTGTCGTTGTGAAGTTAGACTCTGTGACTCTGTATTTATGCTGTTTTATCCTCACAACGTTTATGCTGTTTTTTCATCACAACTGTATTTGCGCAATAAGTACAGTTGTGAGGATAAAACAGTATAAACAGCGAGATAGATGATGCGAAACACGTAAGCGAGTGAGCGAGGCAGTTATACAATGCTATCTTCTGGGATTGCGCCTGAAAAATATCAGATTGCGCAGTGACTTGCAGTCAAATTCCGAGCCACAAAGATTCTTTGTGCCTACTGTACAAAGATCTGTTTATGCAATCGGAACGCCCTCTTATGTAGCTCCTTCTATTTTTTAACCTATATCGATTGTTTCAGGGGGGCGACAAGCCTGCACGAATCTCTGCATCAGCTGCCCACGATTTGGTCGCAGCTGTTCCGAGTCATGGACGACGTGCACGAAGGCACGCGGCAGGCTGCCACCACTACTGCTAATGTCCTTTCTAAGGTAATGTTGATAAATAAGTATTATATATACTGTTATTATTACATATTTCAAAGCGATGGTAGCCGAGTGGCACTAGGCCTGTTAGAATCCAACGATATCGGGGTCGGTCCTCGGCTCCGCACCAATGACTAAGTTATGTGCGTATTTCCATCGACCATGCTTCAGGTGGCACGTTCAGCTGTCGATCCCGACTATTATCGACTAACAGCAATTGTTATGGCGCTGTACGCTCTCAATTTTTTGTCCAGCTTTTCCAGGTCTGGGTTGAGCGGAAGAGGATGCAGCTCGGGAGCAGATTTCAGAGAAAAAAAAAACGTTTTTGAACGACATACGAGATTTATCTAAAAATAGCTAGGCATCGAAATAATCAATATCAAATCCCGTCGTCATAATAGTCTACAAGATTTCGCTTTAAGAGCGGCTTTATTTAACTCGTCACACTTATCATTATCATACAAACGCTCGTACGTGATTGTGGCGTTGTAACACATCTTTATTTAAGAAATTTTTGAACTAACAGGTATCTTGTACACTGTGTCTAGGTTTCTACAAAAGCAAAACATAAAAATTTGGAGAAACAAATTCAGTAGAAACCACTAAAAATCTGCTTTTTCGCACGAATTTTACCTGAACTTTGGCCGTTCATAATGTACTCATAAATTGTAACAGTAAAGAAAATATCTTCGTAGAAACCTCGCACATGTAATGGAAATTCTAAATTAAAAACATTTATTTCACAAATTTATAAGGATTACTCAAAAACGTGTATTTCCTGGATCAAGTTTTATGAAATTTCCGCACACTATTTTTCGTTCAATGTTGTTATTATTGTTATAATGCGGAAGTTTCCGAATGCCAACCGAGCGTTCAGACGCTATCTCTCTTTTCGCTTGGTCTCTTACTCAAACATTGCGCTGGATGATACAACATGCTTTTCGACCATGCTCGCGTTGACGATAGACGGACCGGGAAGTGCCCCCTTAAGACTGTTAAAGAGCAAAGTTTCTAAAAATATCAGTATCGTGAAAACAAAGTGTATCTAATGAAAAAAGTAGAGAAATACATATAAATATATGCGTTGTGACTTGATTAGAAATTTTACTTTTCATTTCAAATAATAGAGCTTTTGCTGTTCACAGCGCCTTAAGCCACATTAGAGGCCCTCGAGTGCCTAACAACTGTAAAGCCAGCGATACCTCCTACAACAAGCCAGCATTACTCTTGTATATATATCGATAACTATTTGGTCTATTACTGTTTAAGGCATTATACCCTTTGAAAATTAACGAGTGTCAAAAATCAAAAAAGAATTTGTTGCACGTCTTCATATAACCATATTAAATCATCTTAATTCCATAGATGCGGTGTACCTAATTTAATTAGAATGGTCAATTAAGTATTTAATTTGGTTACAGCTTTGCATCCGAGCATCGGACGTGAGTGCAGGCAAAGACGGCAAGGAGATAGTGTCAGTGATATTACCTGTGTTACTGGACACCGGTATCATTAACCTCGTGAAAGAAGTGCGGAGTGTCAGGTAATTACTACTTGGTACTAGTACCACGATATTATTTTTATTACGTGGAAATATCATCTAGATGAGATGAGTAAACTGGCGTCTGTTGCGTATGTAGTCTTTTCCCCAATGCTGAACTAATTACAAACACGCGATCCATATTAATATTCTAACAGCGAAAGTAACTGTGTCTAAACTGAACTGCTAAACTGCTGGACCAATCTTGATGAATTTGGCATGGAGATAATTTGAACCCTGGGGAAGGACAATAGATTACTTTTTTATCGCGATAAACTATTAACCACGCGGGCGAAGTCGCCGGCAAAAGTTAGTTCATAATAATTGCTTAATTTTATTTTCTTTCATCTATTTATCTATCTACTTATTAGGTGGCTTCTTAATTAAATGTTAAACACATCCTCAGAAATCAACCTACGAAGAAAAGGGGGGTGAGAATCGTAGCTTCAAAACGAATGCACCGATTTAGCTGCGGTTTTTAATGTTTGAAAGCTAGGGTGAACGAGAGGGTTGGGTCTAGAATCAAGGGGCAGGAGTTTGGGGGCTGGGGGGGGGGGGAGGTCGAGGGCTACCTCCTGGTATTCCCCCCCCCCCCGCGGATATCTCTTAGTTTGAGATATTTCAGTTTAAAGTTTAGAAAAAAAAACAAGGAGTGGGGGAGGCTGGGGATGAAGGAGGTGAAGGAAATGGAGGGCTACTCTCTGGTACCCTTTCCAACTCGCGGAGACGCGTAGTTTTTTGTTTATAAACTGTCAATAAAATTGTTAATTAGTAGAATGTGCTTTATTCTGCTGCTTTTGCATGAAAGTAATTTGAAGATGTTACGTATGGCCCCAAAAAATAGGGTAGGTTAGGTTTGAACATGAGTACACATAGCGCGCGCCGAGCGAGTGAAGAGAGCGTGCCGCGGCATCGGCCGGCAAGCGCCAAAGTCAACTTAAGTGTCAGCAAAGTCAAGCAAAGTCGGCAAGTCAACAAAGTGTTTGGTCGCCTTGGGCGATAAACTTTTTTTAATAAGTGCGCTACGGCTGTTACGACCTCTTCGCGGGAGGGGGGGGGGTATACCAGGAGGTAGCCCTCGGCCTCCCCCCCCCCCCCCAGCCCCCAAACTCCTGCCCCTTGATTCTAGACCCAACCCTCTCGTTCACCCTAGCTTTCAAACATTAAAAACCGCAGCTAAATCGGTGCATTCGTTTTGAAGCTACGATCCTTCCACTTGTCCCGTCCCGCCCCACTCCGCCGACCCCGTCCCCTCTAAACATTAAACTGAAATTTCTCATAAACTAGGCGTCTCCGTGGGAGAGGAGGGGTACCAGGGGGTAGCTCCTCCTCCTCCACCTCCTCCTCCTCCTCCTCCTCCTCCTCCTCCTCCTCCTCCTCCTCTCCCTCCTCCCACTCACCCCACCCCGACCCCCCCCCAACTCCTGCCCCTCGATTCTAGATCAATCCCAAACGAGATGGTTCTTAGCTACAATGGGGGGAAGGAGTGAAGTGGGGGGGGGGGGGGGGGGGGAGAATCGTAGCTTCCAAACGAATAAACCGATTAATCGTTTTTTTTATGTTTGAAAACGGATGTGATCGAGATACTTCTTAGCTATAATGGGGGGTCGGGGGTTATATATATTTTTTATTTGTGCTTGTGGTTACAAGTATATAGGTAGATTTACAATGACTTCTGACTTTCTTTACTTTCGAAATTGCTGCTGTTTACCCGACTGAGTGAAGGGTATTGTGTTTATCAGCTTGTCTGTTTGGTGTGGACCGATTTGATGATTCTTACGTCAACCGATCTTGCGTGTGTTACTGAAGACATGATATTCATCAAAATTCAATATAGCGACAAAATGAGAAAAAAAATGAAATTCGACGAACTTTGTTAAGTGGGGTATCATTGAATAAGTATTATCATTTTTCATTTCAAATGACCGTTTAGGATGTATAACGATTTAAATTTGTTTAGCAACCATTCTCAGTCGGGTTTTTTTCTATGTGTATTCCAGTTTACAAACAGTATCGAAGCTAGTGCAAGCTGCAGCGGAAAGTCTGAAACCTTTCCTGCCCAAGTTGATACCGGCACTAGTGGGCGCCGCCGGAGACCTGGAGTCCGCCAAGCTGTCTTACTTAAGCACGGCGCTGGCGGACACCGGCACCAGGGAACTGTTGGACGACATGAGAGCCAACGCGGCGCGGCAGCACTACACCACAGACACTGTAGTTAAGGTACTGTACCTACTGCAGGCGGAATACTTCATTTCGACGGTTCCTGCGCGGTGCAAAGGCGCAACGCACATATACCAATAATAATAAGCTTCAATATATTGCATGGTCATCGGGTCTCTATTTGTGTGCAAAATTTCAAATTGATAGGTAGGATGTCGTACAATTTTCTATTTACAAGATTAGCTTGCAAGATTTGACATAAGCATAAGGAATGTTCCGAAAGTCAACGAATATACGCAAAGGGTGATGCACCAGCTCAGTTCCAATCAGATGAGCACAGCTTGAACTCTATGAAAGTTGGTTTGTTTATGAAAAATTAAAAATTTACAATTACAAATATCTTTATAACACAATGCAAAATACAAGGATTTCTCAGGCTAAGTTAGGTACTATCCTCCTCATAGGTAGATACTTCAAGTAAAACTGTGGTGGTAAAAATAAACTGATATAAAATGTTCCGATATCATCTCACACAAAGCTCGATGCCTGTTTCCAACAAGGGGTGGTCGGAAGACCACCCCTTGACACCATTTATAGATGTCACTTTAATAACTGTCACTTTGACATCTGTCACTTTGAAATCGAATTGGCAAATAGTTGTGCTTTACAACATGTTGCAATATTTTTATTCGAATATTATGGAATAGTCATAAAATAGTTACAATACATACAGTTAATAGTTATAATAGTCAAAAAAGAAAAAAGATTCGAATCAGTGGCAACAAAGAAAAATACATTACAGTGACTGCATATCAAATCTACATGTGTTTCCCTTGCAGTGTATGCCCTACATCGACATAGAAGTGATGAAGGAGATGCTACCAAAGATCCTCGAGCTCACCAAGTCCCCGCAGCTGGGCACGAAGGTGGCCTGCTGCCACTTCATCGTGCTCGCCGCGCACTACCTGCGGGCCGAGCTGGAGCCGGTCGCCGGCAAGATCATGAACAACATGCTGAACGGGACGTTCGACAGGAACTCCACCGTGAGGAAGAACTACGCGGAGGCGTTGGGACAGGTCTCAGCGTATGCTAAGGTCAGTTGAGGTACCTTCGTGGCATCTGTATGTTAAGTAAGTCGCATTTTCATAACAGGATCTGCGTTGTAATTTTTTCGAAAGAACAAAATCTGTGAATAATTAAGCGAGTTTTACTTTTATGTACCTACAAAATTAAAAATGTCTCTAATCTTATTAAAAACTGCCTGCGCCCCGAGCTTTGTATTTTTTCTGACATATTGGGTATCCTCCTATACTACTATACCTGCCTGGACCAAAGTACCTATATAGTACAATAATACTTAATTTGTAACTTTTAAACTTTCGCGATTCGAACACCTATAGTTATATATTTAAACGAGACCTAATCGCGCTGAAAACTTAATTTTTATTTACCTCGACGTTTCGATCAAGTTGATTTGATCGTGGTCACTAGAAGACTGAAGTCAAAAAGTATATAAATACCTGAAGTAGCGGGTATCAGCATCGAGAAGGGCGAGCGTTGTCTCCAACTACCGTCATTTGGTTTTGTTAATACCTAATTTCATCAAAATTCGTTTACCTTTCAGTTTTTGATCGATTGCTGGCCCTCATCGCATCGAGATTCTAATTTCATCAGATTTTAAGTCAAATCCTAAACTATCCAATAGTGAAATCCATATTCCGATCGGTCCAGTAATTATTACGCGTTGTGTCAACAAACAAACACACGATTTAAAAAAAAACGATATTTTCTTGTTCAGTAGCTCAATTTCAGTCCTCGACACGATATAATTTGAAAGTAATAGTAATAGAACGATGGAGGCCGAGCGGTATGCTGGTGCGCATTAGAATCCAACAATACCGGGTCTGATCCCCGGCTCCGTACTAATGACATTTCGAAATTATGTGCGGATTCAATCGCCCCGTACTTCGGAGGGTACGTTAAGCTTTCGGCCCCGGCTGTTATTGATAAGCAGTCGTTAAGCCATGTCAAAAGAACTCGGGCGACTGACAAACTGACACCAGAGGCCAGCACTACCTCATACGACCAACGAGAAAGTACTTCTGCTTCTATGTACATTTCCCATTATGTTCACAACACTACAATACGCCTTCTTAATCTCCGACGCGAAAAGAGAAGGGTGTTATAAGTATAGGGTGTGTATTTGTGGGTCTGTCGCTGGCATCGTAGCTCCCAAACGAATGGACCGATTTTGATACTGTTTTCTGTTTGAAAGCTGATGTGATCTAGATGGATAGAGAACCATCTTCGTTGGGACATATAAATATTTTATTTATGCTGTTATAACTATAATATGATTTATTTTGCATTACAGAGTCAATCAGTAGAAAAGCTAGCAAAGAAACTAGTGTCTTTATATGAGACAAAAGAAGACGATTTGTCTCGTTCGGCCATCGCACTCACTCTCAAGTCTGTCGCCAAAGCCAAGATCGAGCATATCAAGGATAATGAGGAGGTGCTGGCGCCCATGGTGTTCTTAGCCATGCACGCGCCGAAGGACGATGGTACGATACGACTAACACGCAACATGGATGCTCACTTACGTCTTGCAGACCCATACACACTCGTACACTCACTTTCATCCTTATACAACCCTGCGACGAAAGTCTGCGAAAATTTACATGTCACTTATGACGTTTGCTGAAAGTGATGGGATACAACATAACTTTCATATCGATAAAATTATGGCCATGTGTCTTAACATATTTATTGACATATGAATATTTTGTGCTCAATAATCGCTATTAAACTTGCTGATATACTAACGCTATGTACCAGAATACGGAGTAATATGCAGACTGACTACTACTACTACTACTAGGCTAGTATTAGACCACAGTATTCTAGTACTAACTGACCAGTAACTGGTCACTTGTCTATGACAACTTGACCAGTTGGTATGCACGTGAACGTAAGCCTATTAGACAAAGCGGAGAGATGGAAGAGATCTTACAATAAAAAATTGGACACGAATTTTAATAGTTGATGTTATAAAACAATGTGTATTGCATAAATATAATAAATCTAATTTAAAAAAACTTTGTATATGGTCCGACAAGCCTTTGCAACCGAAGCGCCCTCTTACTCATCCACTATCGCCTGTCAGTCCGGCTAGTTTCATTTTTTTTTAGCAATGATAGGTGCTGTTGGCCTCTACCGGCCTCTAGCTTCACCGGACGGGGCTAGAGCGCTCCGGCGCACACTAGAGTTAAAATTTTGACGACCGGCTTGTGCCGGTCGTCAAAATTTTAACTCTAGTGGGCACCCAGGGGGTACGAACCTCGGCTTGGACGGTCGTCTTGATTACGGGGGTAGCGCTAAACACCATTGAATCGCTAGTGTTAGTAGTGATCCAGGGACCCTGAGAAAATGACTAGGAGCTCTTTGATTGATTTAAATAACTGACCACCGATCCGTAATTCACCTTCGAGAAGTATCTATATAATATCTAAATAATAGTACTATCACGTTTCGAATCATCATCGATGCTGTCCTCGCCTTAATTTATTGTGATTTAATTTTCAATAATATTGTCGATTCCGACGTCCCTTTTGAAGAAAGAGAGGAATATTACAAATTCAAAAGAACTAACTTTATCTATGGAACATTTCGTCTGTCAAATCACGAAAAGGAGTAACTTGATTTCGACAACTTTTCAGTAGAGCGTTTTTTAATAAAATTTACCATGTTTTACGTTTTCATTTTAGTGCTTAAAGCACTAAGTTGAGACCATGGGCGTAATACCGGCTTCATTTGGAAGAACAATTAATTCTCTTTATATGTATGTCTTGATTTTTATTTCTATTTACATAACTGTGTAGATAATTTTTTTTTTTAAAATAGATACACTTACGCCACTTCGTGATTTGCTAGACATTTCATTAAATCCATGTACGCCCAACAAGGTATATTGAAACATGATACAAAAACTTTATTTATTCAAGCTAAAAGCAAATAATTGGATAATACAAAAAGTACGAAATATAAAAAAAAACAATGGTAGAAAAGCATCAATCAATAATATTAAAACATGATCAGAATTCACGACATAATAATCATCTAGTTAATTCAAAAATATCAAAACTTAGAGCTGTTCATTCCTGAGGTAAGTTTCTGTAGAACAGCGCATGTTATCGGCATGGTGTATCCCCACTACACTTAATAAGGTCATCATATTTTTCTTTAGATATGTTATTATCCTTCGTTCTTCTACGGTGGATGGACGTGGCACGGGATCGCTCGTCATGGCGCTCTTTGGGGGAGGCCTATGTTCAGCAGTGGACTTCTAAAGGCTGACATGATGATGATGATGATGATGTTATTATCATTGGGGGATTTATTCAAGTCCTCAACATTAGCCATTTTGACGCTTGAGTTATATTGATCTGTACTCTGTCTCCATGTAATTAGTTTTTTTTAAAACGTAGGTGTTCTTCGTACCACTCTAAGCTCCATAAGCTAAGAATACTTCTTTCATTCCCTTTCTGTAACTATTTGACAAGAAATAATAGAGACAAGTAGATATTTTAGATGCACCCCTTCTACTAATAGTTTCATTCCATTTGTTGCACACAATGCACACACAGTCTTTGGATATGTCATAAATATTGAAATTATAATATGCCAAACGACTTTTATAAAAGTGAGCACTTTCATTTGATTGTGGTAAATAAATTACTTGCTGTAAATCAAAGTAAGCGCAACAAGTGATATACTGACGGTTTGCTGATATGCCTTCAAAAACATAGAAACCATCTTTCTCAGTGATAGATCATGGTAAAGGTATTATTTAACACTATCTTTTCCGCAGTAATGTGATTCAACACGTGGAAATCTGTTAATGTGTTCAGTAATGAGTGATTGCACCTCAGCGTCTCTTACATGAAAATCCTCTTGTCTCCCACCACGTTTATCTTTTTCTATTATCCCGATGCTTTGTACCTTATTTATAGTTGTGCAACAAAAAATACTGATATTCAGAAAAAAAACTTGCATAATTTTTCCTTCTGGCCATTTAATGGCAAATAGAAACAATTAGTGCAGTGACGCCGAGATTCTGTTCAAGCAGTTTTCCGTCCAACAGGTTTTTTTGCTACATATCTCGTTATGTTGTCCCTTTGCAAAGTAAGATCTGCTAATGAATAGAAATTTATAAATTTATCGTCACGCTGTTTCTCCGAAAATCTGTAACAAGTCATTCTTTTTTTTGCACAGTTATCATAATTGTAAATAGGACCAATTTTCTTTCCAGACACTTTTTTTTGTGGACAGTGAAATATATTCCTTTCCTTGTTGTCGCAAAAGCTTGGATTCCTTGTAGTTGTGTTTTCATTTGCTAAATTACGTCTTTTCGTGAAAAAGAAATTTGTCATAAATAGACGTAACTGACATTGCGCCTAATCATGATGATCAAAACTTAAAGGAAAAGTAGTTAAGGCTCTTTGTAAAATATTATAACTCAGATTCTATTAGGATTTCATTTACGTCTTTTCGTGACATAATAAAACGCGGCATTAAGATCAGACTCAAAATCGATGATTTGTCAGATACGTCTTGTCGTGATTTGACCGACGATTTGTTTGTTCCTCTTATAAGGTTTATATGCCGTGGTAAATAAATGTCAAAAGTCCAAAATCCAAAACCGTCGTACGGGTTGGTATTTTTTTTTGTCGTAGTATCAAGTTTGCAATGTAACAGTCAACTCAATATACAATTTTCAAAGTGTTTTGTGAAAGTGAAATGCGAGTGAGAAGTACGATAAGTACGGCCAACTGAAATTATGTCGAGGTGCCTGGGAGGTCCAGTACAATCGATTTTATCTCATGTAATAAGTAAAATTGAGCAACTCGAATCAAAAACTGAATAAAATATATTATGTGTAGTGTAGACATAACTTACGATTGTTTTGTATTATAATTTTCCCCCGCTAAGACGTATGCTAAAGTATTGTATGTTTTTTTTTAATTTCAAACGATATATATACCTCCATTGTAGTTTCAAATAAATTTTATCAAAATTGGTTCAAGAGATAGAATCCAGCCTTAAAAACGGTTTGTTGGCGTATCACGTTAAAACTACTAGATCAATTGCAATACAATTTTCATAATTAGGTGTGTCTGACGAGCACTTGGTCGTTTCTAGTAATTTAAATTTGTACTTGTATGGTTTAGATTCGACAACGGTGGAGATGTACGAAGAGCTCTGGACGGACATCAGCCCGGCGCGAGAGAGCGGCATCAGGCGCCACCTGCCGGCGCTCAGCGCCGCCATCGAGGAGGCGCTCAACTCCAGCAGCTGGACCAAGAAAGTGCAGGTCACTATCTGCTACATTTGTACGGTTTAGATTCGACAACGCGACGGTGAAGATGTCCGAGAGCTCTGAACGGACATCAGTCCGGCGTGAGAGAGCGGCATCAGGCGCCAACTGCCGGCGCTCAGCGCCGCCGACGAGGAGGCACTCAACTCCAGCAGCTGGACCAAGAAACTGCAGGTCACTGTCTGCTATGTTTATAAGATGACTGCTAACGCCCGCGACTTGTATTCCTTTACAAAGTGTTCGTTGTATTCCGAATCCGGTAGTAGCTTAGATAACTTTCATGCGTTCTCTGTTAGGGCTCATGTGAATTTGGTATTTGGACTTCGTCTTTAAGGAATTCAAAAAGTTTGAGCCTGGTAACAATAAACTATAAAAATTATAGGTTCGTTTTAAGATATAGGAACCGGCCATAAGACAGTTTCTTTGCATTGATGATCTACTCGTATTGTGCTATCAAGACCCTAAAGGAAAAGGCAATAATGTACACCTTTTCATTTTCCCCATCGCCAAATAAGTGAGTGTGCTGTGTCTGTCTGTGGCATCGTAACTCTCAAACGAATGGACCGATTTTGATGCGGTTTTTTCTGTTTACCCCTCAAATGTCCCGTGACACATACCTGAGTGTCATGCGAAAGCGCGTAAAGTTCACGTGTGGACATTCGCAGGACATTTCGAAGTTGATGTAATCGAGATGGTTCTTGGCTGTAATTGAGTTGGGGGTTATATTTTTTTTATTTGAGCGTGTTACAATATATTGTTGTACAGCTCTGCAATACCTATTGAAACAGCTTAGATTTTTAATCTAACCCTGACCTACCAGACAACGAAAATCACATCATAATCCGTCCAGAAGTTTACAGTACCCACGAACGGTCCCCATAGGCAATATCTACTAAAAGTCTTAGATTTTTGGTCTAACCCTTATTTACTAAACAACGAAAATACCATCAAAATCCGTCCTGAATTCCTGAAGTTTACAGCTAAGGCAGATAGATTAAAACCATAGACTTAGCAAAGAAATCATAGAGCATAATAAAATATGTGATTTGTATCGACAGGGAGCGAACGCAATAAAGACCCTTTGCAAGGAAGCGTCGTCCGGGCTGGGGCCGCAACGGGAGCAGCTGATCCGGGCGCTACTGGCCGCCGTGCACGGGAAGACCTTCGACGGCAAACAACACGTCATTGAAGCGCTCGCAGAGTTGTGCAAGTTAGTACTAACAGCTTTTCACAATTAGAGGGAATCTAATTGAACGAGGGTCTCTTTTACGACCTACAAGTATTGTCTAGAGCAGGCTATTCGCCATTAAGTCACCAGCACGTAGCTGTACGTACGATATTCCATCATTTCTAACCAAAAAAACTCAAAATATTTATTGTAAATCGGCAACATATTAGATATATTCTCGCTAAGTACTTTTAAAATCATAAAATCGTTTTAAAACGTTTGAAACACTAGATGGGTTTCTAAGAACACACTTCCTATCTTTTACGGTTATCATTGCTTGCTTAGAGATCCCAGTTAATAAACTGTCTCTGCATACTCCTGTAAGAAGGGACTCTCTCCTACTTATACTTATCAATAAGAGCGAGATGGGACGAAAGGCAGATAGAAGGTGGTCAATATTTGATTATACATTTGGCTTAATTGCGGAAACTTTTATAAGCTGCATGTATTTTTATCTTATGTACTATCCGTGGTTGTAATATAAATAAGAAAACAAAACAATCCCTGCTGCTGTCAATTTAATGCTGTCCAATTAAATTGATTTGCGAACCAGATTGAACCCACAATCGAGGAAATCCTTTATTGATCAATATATTTGATATCGCAGCCTCGCGGCAAGCTTACTATTCCTAGCGCTCGCCGCTCACTAACACATGCTGACTGCTTGCAAAAACATTTTTGCTTGCGTGTTTTAGTAGTCATAAACGAATCAGATTTTTGTGTGGTAGGTCTATGTTCCACCCTGTGTGCACGTATAAAAGTCGCAACATTTGTAAATGCTTTCAAAAACTATTTGATAGTTCGGATCAATTTGTGGTGAAAAACTCAAGAACTGATTTTTCTTTTTGACTGGCGTTGGCCTACCCTCACATTTACCTGTCGGATTATCCTTTATTGACCGGATACCTTGTGTATGAAATTCCAGCGTGAAAGAAGGCGAGTCGCAGGTGTCGTCCGCCATGAGAACGGAGTGCATCGGCGCGCTGCTGACGGAGGCGCGCAAGCAGGAGATGGTGTACAAGCGGCACGCGCTCACCGCGCTGGCTCGCGCGCTGCCGCACTCCGACGCGGACACCTTCAAACATGTCTACGACATCGTCAAACTTATATTGTCTAAGGTACAAACTACAATATACTGTCCGCATGGGAGCGGAGTACATCGGCGCGCTGCTGACGGAGGCGCGCAAGCAGGAGATGGTGTACAAGCGGCACGCGCTCGCCGCGCTGGCTCGCGCGCTGCCGCACTCCGACGCGGACACCTTCAAACATGTCTACGACATCGTCAAACTTATATTGTCTAAGGTACAAACAAACTACAATATACTGTCCGCATGAGAGCGGAGTACATCGGCGCGCTGCTGACGGAGGCGCGCAAGCAGGAGATGGTGTACAAGCGGCACGCGCTCGCCGCGCTGGCTCGCGCGCTGCCGCACTCCGACGCGGACACCTTCAAACATGTCTACGACATCGTCAAACTTATATTATCTAAGGTACAAACAAACTACAATATACTGTCCGCATGGGAGCGGAGTACATCGGCGCGCTGCTGACGGAGGCGCGCAAGCAGGAGGACGGTCCTTGGCTCCGCACCATTGACTGATGCGGATTTCCATCACTTATTTCTTCGGGGGGCTGTCGGTACCGGCTGTTTTGTTATACTTCCAAAGATATCAAGCAATCTCTCCCACTCCAGCATTCCAATAAAATATGTACGGGCTTTGTGCCATTGCGGGTGCATATAAGAAAATTGAAAGCTGGATATCCGGCGATCCGAAAGAACTCTGCCGGATATCCGGTATCTACCCAAATCACTTGTTGCTTCACTTATACTTATTTTGTTTATTTGTTCAGGATGAGTTATCAATGAGCAAAGATTCCGACGAAGAGGACAACGAGGGCGCGCGGCTGCGGCGCGAGCAACTCACAGCGCTGAAGGAAGCCGCGTACGAACTGCTCGGCCAAGCGTGGCCCAAGGATCCGGACGCACAAGGTACCTATGCAGCCCCCACTGTGTTAATAGCAGTCGTTAAGCCATGTCAGAGGCCCTCGGGCGGTCTGACAAACAATGACAACAAAGGCCAGCACTACTTCATACAACAAACAAACAACTGATAGAGACCCCTTTCACTAAATGGTGCGATTTCTTTTTCAGAAAAATACCAAGAACTATTTTTCGAGCACTGTGCTAAAACGTACGCCATTAGTACCCGGTCGACGCAGCTCGCCATTTTAACGTCCATAGGTCGCGTGTTGGAGCGACTGACGATACTGGCCAACACTGGAGAGCCGATGGAGACGGACAACGAGGCTGCGTCGAGTAGAGATAAAGCGATCGCTAGTGTGGTGGAGCATGTCACTTCTGTCATCGATTTTACGCTCAGTAAGTGAAATACAATTTAGTAGATAAGTCCGATTTAAGACAGGAATATAAGATATCTACATATAAAATACACTGATAAATACTTTGCTATTTTAGACAGGAATATAAGATATCTACACATAAAATACACTGATAAATACTTTGCTATTTTAGACAGGAATACAAGATATCTACACATAAAATACACTGATAAATACTTTGCTATTTTAGACAGGAATATAAGATATATCTACACATAAAATACACTGATGATACACTGATAAATACTTTGCTATTTTAAACAGGAATATAAGATATCTAAACATAAAATACACTGATAAATACTTTGCTATTTTAGACAGGAATACAAGATATCTACACATAAAATACACTGATAAATACTTTGCTATTTTAGACAGGAATATAAGATATATCTACACATAAAATACACTGATGATACACTGATAAATACTTTGCTATTTTAAACAGGAATATAAGATATCTAAACATAAAATACACTGATAAATACTTTGCTATTTTAGACAGGAATACAAGATATCTACACATAAAATACACTGATAAATACTTTGCTATTTTAGACAGGAATATAAGATATATCTACACATAAAATACACTGATGATACACTGATAAATACTTTGCTATTTTAAACAGGAATATAAGATATCTACACATAAAATACACTGATAAATACTTTGCTATTTTAGACAGGAATATAAGATATCTACACATAAAATACACTGATAAATACTTTGCTATTTTAGACAGGAATATAAGATATATCTACACATAAAATACACTGATGATACACTGATAAATACTTTGCTATTTTAAACAGGAATATAAGATATCTACACATAAAATACACTGATAAATACTTTGCTATTTTAGACAGGAATATAAGATATCTACACATAAAATACACTGATAAATACTTTGCTATTTTAGACAGGAATATAAGATATATCTACACATAAAATACACTGATAAATACTTTGCTATTTTAGACAGGAATATAAGATATCTACACATAAAATACACTGATAAATACTTTGCTATTTTTTGACGAAACTAAAATAGTGCTGCAGCAGAAGGATTTAGTTCTTACTCAGTTCAATGAACTGAACTGAGTGAGAGAACTCTAATCAACTGATATCATTATTAAACGTTTTCGAAAATAAATGATTCGTTTGTTGAACTTTCGCTAAAATAGCGAAAGAACTGTAAGTCGATCATATGTTGTTCCATTCATAAAATCGCTTGTTCTATTCTATTCTGCTGTAAAAAAAATATTTTCTTCACAGAAAATAGTAATCAAGTGAGGCACAGGAGAGATGCGCTCAACATTATGGAAATCCTCGTCAAGAAATTGAAAGGTAACTCCTCTAAGGATGGTCCCACGGAGAAACAGAGTGCTGTTTAGCACTCAACTACAATTTAAATTCAATTTTGTTATCCAACACATTTGCTGGTAGACACATACTTACTTAAAAGTCAGCTAGCAACCAAAGATATTGAAAAAAAACACAAGCCTCTCGTGCCAAAAAAGAACTTATGCCAATAAATTATATATTGTTGGAATGTGCAAGGCCTTCAAATTGATACCCATATTGTAAAATTCGAAGTAATTTTACGCATTTGAATTCGGTGGCATACTGCCGCCATATTAACATAGTAAGGATTCTAACTATACCCCATACATCCAAATCTGTTCATTTAAAAGTTATGGTGGAATAAATAAACTCACATACATACAAACATACACGAACCCTGAAAACATTATACTCCTTTTTTGGGCAGACGTGTAAGAAGGCGGTAGATATTTCATATACGCGCTTTAAATATTCCCGCAAAACGATTTAAAATTCGTCTTTGTTTCTGCACACGGTCAGCGCGAGGCAAACCACGTGCGCGACGTCAAGCGCGACGCAGACAAATGTCGGCGTGCGCGTTCAAACACTGATACAGTTACGAAGCAAAAGCAAATATATTAACCTACAAGATTTCAATTTATGCAACGGACGCAGCGTTACCGAATTTGAAACGCCATTTTGTATAACAAAACTCGTCTCTAACTGTAATAAAATGACATTGCCATCAACAGAATCTTTAATTTGGGCAGGCATGTCTCACTCGATGTACTTGCGCGCGCTAATTTCTGTAACGCCCGCGTTACTCTATCCGTGGCTTGCCGCGAGATAGACTGAGATAGACTTACGCGTTAGAAAGAGAGACGTATATAAAATGATACGCATCAAGGTCGTGCGAGCTGAATTGCACTTTATTGAGTAGCGGCAAGAGTCGCTTCTTATTTAATTGTCTTAGCGGAGTGAGACTTCTGTACGTTAGTACTATTATTTCTTCTGTGCTTTGGGGAACAAATCCAAGTTTCCAGGTATTTCCATGTAATATTAAAGAAACTTACATTTTCCTTTGAATTATTTTCAGATCTAAACAAAACAGAAGAACTGAGCAAGTTGAAAACCGTTTACCAGACGTACGCACAAGACTTGTCCAAGGACTCGTCACACGAAATACGGACTAAGTTGGATAGCATCAAAGAATATTTCAATTAGCCTTGTCAGTATTTATTAAGTATGAATTAAGGTAATAAATTTGACTTTTTAATTTATTGACTTGTGGTATTTATTTAATGTAGGAAACCTATTGTAGGAAATCTGGCATAGTAGTAGTTATAGTCATGTAACTAGTTGTTAGTAGTTCATTTGCAATATTATAGCAGTAACAAAAAGTCTACAATGAAGATAAAAAAAATGCCCGACAAGTTTTTTTTAAATAGTGTGTGTGTAGTGTCTTTAATAGTGAGCGCATCATCTAAAAACTACTGAACCAATTGAAATTCGGTTTTCACTGATTTCTCTGTTCGACTTAAAATCTGGTGTACTTTGCTCTCGATGTGAGAAGATAACTTTTTCGGCGGAACGACTTGATGAAATTGGTATAAATTGTAATTTTGGTCCATGTAGTTACATGGATATTTTTATCCCAAAAAAATACCACGCGAGCAAATCCGCGGGGCGAAGCTGATGCGTGTGTAGAAGATATTGGTAGCGATTTGGACAGACACTAAAGTAAATTTAATTTCTTCAAACGTAATTTAAACCTTGTTGGCTTCCTAACAAGGTATTTTTACCTCTGGCATCTAATCCTCACTTACTAATCTATATCACTAAAGCCTGTCAGCGTAAAATCAAACTTGTTTCCGCACGGCGAGAGTCCCGATTTGTCCAAACGCTGTCTCAGAACATGTCCGAATTTATCCAAACGCTGTTAGACAGCGTGTTATAAAACTGTTTTAATTACGTTATTTTAAGCGGTGCAGCTTAAATTTAAGTAAGTTTAGAATAGATGCCAGGGGCAAAAAGACCTTGTTACGAAGTCGACAAGGTTTAAATTACATTTGAAGAAATTTAGTCTAGTTTAGTTTAAGGAGTAAAATGACGGAATTGCTACCATTGTCAAAATTAATATTGTCTCCTTCAATTAAATTAATAGTAGTTTATGAAACGGTTGCATAACGTGGGCTATAAAATAGGCTAGTCTTTTATTAATATCATTCGAGTGGGACCACTGGTCTTGTTATGGGGCCAGTGTCCAACTACCATAATAGTTGGACCACGACCCCCTACTAAACGGGCCCGTAGTCCAAATAGTTAGACAGAACATTTGGACGACTGCCCCGAAACCGTTTTATACATTCACTACTTTGTCTACACTCATGCAAAAGGAACTTAAATACTAATGAAAAAAAAAGGTGTACTATTTTCTTGATTTTGCTGGTAAAAGCTCGTTCGTCATGTTCGTTACTGTTTCCGTGATGTCAGGCGGAGTCAAATTCTCCTTACTAATACTGCTGTCGGACATTTTTAATCAGGATAAAACTTTTGATCAACATAAACTCATTAAATTGCTTAGGTACTAATGTAAAGTAAATTATGTCCACAGTGAATTCGCACGCACACGTTCTAGCACGCGCCGCCATCCATACCAATATATAAAAGCGAAACGTTGTCTGTTTGTTTGGGG
Organism: Alsophila aescularia; assembly: GCA_946251855.1. NCBI lineage: Eukaryota > Metazoa > Arthropoda > Insecta > Lepidoptera > Geometridae > Alsophila > Alsophila aescularia. The sequence goes on along the minus strand of OX276386.1, from coordinate 34,156,151 downwards.
AGCTTTCACGCGATAACGGCTGGACGGATATTGATGAAGTTTAGAATGGAGATAGCTTATACCCTGGAATACGACTAGACGATCAGCAAAGCGCCAACCTGTCATAGTTGAACTACCTCTCACAAGAACGGAGCGTTACGCTTCTTCATTTATTATAAGAACTGCAAAGGAGTGGAATGCCCTGTCCTCGTCAGTGTTTCCGGTAAATTATTACCCAGGTGTGTTCAAGTCAAGAGTGAATAAGCATCTACTAGGCAAGCGTGCTACACCTTCGACCACATCATCGCTTTCCATCAGGTGAGATCGTGGTCAAACGATTGCCTAGTCCCGAATAAAAAATAAAAAAAAACATGGATACTTTTTATCACGGAAAATTGTTAGTTTCCACGGGAAAACTGGAAAATGTTAATTACTCACTGTAAGGAACGGTTGACATCACAGAATGGTCTGTGATTGCCATGGAAACGAAATATCAAGTCTGTCAAAAAACATCAAGAGTATACCTACTTTTGCATTGGTTTTGAATATCCTAAAAGAAAATAGGATGTTTTTTTTCGCGATAAACAGTAGTCCGCGCGTACGAAGTCGCGGGCGGGAAAGCTAGTATATAATAAATGGCCAAAACCCTCTTTGATCGCGGCAAACCCGGTGAATTAATGAAAAAAATATATAACATTGTTTAGTTCAAAAAAACGGTGTTTTAATTTTACTTTAAAGCTTTTATTTAAATAGCGATTTTTGTACGTATGTTTGTTTAGGTCAAATAAAAACAAATAACCTAAAAAAGTTCAAAAAACAGTGTCATAATGTAACCTTTTTTTAACAATACATACAAACATTGCAAGTTAGACTAACTTGCAATGTTTGTATGTATTTGTTTAGGTCAAATCTTGCAAGCTGAATTAGAACCACTTCCTCTTATCCTACGGATTTGAATTTTTGCATGTTTGTTCAGTTCCATTGACAATGCGTTTTTATGGTAATCATGACCTGAATCAACATCCAGGAACAACTCCAGAAAAAGAAACTCTTCCACGGTCAACAGCACAGTCATGAAATGTGTGTGTTGTGAAATATTCTATTAGGATAGCCGATTTGAAGTTTCATCATGGCATGGCTACACTGCATAAAAGCTTTTTAGAAAAATGTCAGGGATATATCAGAAAAACATTACAAAAATATGAGGAAAATGTCAGAAAATTCCGAAAACAATATCAGATAAATATGATATAAATTTCACAAAAATATCAGAAAATTAGAAAAATACAAGAAATAAGTATAATTTAAAAAATAAAATAAAAGCTTTTACGGCTTCTTTTTTGTTTGTTGCTTTGTAACTTAAGTTTTTTTTTGTATGTTTCCTTTTCTCTTTTATCAATTTTAACTTTGTATTTAGACATTTTTTTAATTTTCAAATAAGATAAAGTATGTATATACTTTACTATTAACTTACCTTGGTCTCTACAGAGATTCTTTGAGAGTTCCTAAGACTTGTATTTTCCCGCAGAGTATTACAGAGATTGACAAAACCTTGTTTAGTCGCCGATACCGTTACACAAAGTATCAGAGATGCGGCTGGGTGTAAGAGTAAATAATATTCGCATACGTACAAGCTCCTGTCGCTCCTCTTTACGACGGTCAGCTTCTACAGCCTGTGAGGCAAACCTCCACGCAAGATTACATAACAACAAAATCTCGTTAACATTAAAAAATGAAAAAGTCGCAAGCTCTCACTAAAGTTTATCTAACGAGTAACAAATCTTTTAAAGTGTTCGAATACGTCAAATTTACGATCTAATAGCACATGGTCCAATACGCATTTCATCCACTGCTTCCTCGTGGTCATACTAGTTTGTCATATCGTTCTAACCAAGAGGATATACTTGTCCCTAAGGTCATATTGTAACATCATATTTTACAAAAGAGGGTTTTTTTTTCTCCTGTAGATATAAATCGTCCAAATCACAGCTACCGCTAACTTGTCAAAGTGGCAACTCGTACTGCCAAAATGCAAAGAATACTCGAAAACTTTTATCGAATTCGAGTACTACCATTTGCTAAAACCCGTGCTACCGATTTTAGGTCCTGCAAGTTTCCGCTAGAGGCGCTGCCAGTAAATGTATGAAACTATACGTTTTCGAAAACTAAAAACTCCTACTAGGGGTACAGAAATAAAACAACATTTAAAACAATATCACATCAGTGTTTAATGCTATTTGCAACAATAAAACTATGGAATGAAAAAACAACAAATTATAGGCGTATGTCTACTTAAATACATATTTTTATGTACAAAACTAAATCAAATAAATTTTAATACTCGTTAATAGAAAGAATACATTATTTCAATTGATTCAGATTAATTTAACCTAGGGATTTTATGTATATACATGTACATATCTGTAAACGAAACAATCGGATTTTTCTAATCCATAATAATCCTAATTGAAACAGAAAATTAGAGCCAATGCAAATCATTCGGCTATCACTTGCAGTCTTTCTATGCAGCTAACAGCTTTTCAACAGCGCTCGACGATTTTACTTCCAGCTTTACAAAAGCGCTCGACGTTTTTAAAAGACTTAAAAAAATGAGGCTCTCAAATTGATGTGTATGTATGTATGTATGTATGTATGTAATATTGTTGTAAATGCGTAATATTCATATATTATGTTGGTCTATACGGGTGTATGGCATATGAACCAAATTTCATGTATGTAATATTGTCAAAAATGCGTAATATTCATATGTTAGTCTATATGAGTATCTGAACAATTATACCAAATTTCGCGAATGTGTGTATGTATGTTTGTCCACGTATTTTTCGGAAACTACAAGGCTGATTGCAATAATTCTTTTTGTAATAGTTTCAGTATCTTTCAACTTAGGGAATAGTTCAAGTTTCATCAAAATCAAATCAGTAGATTAAAAGATATGGACTGTTAATAACTGTTTCCAGTATTGTTTTTTTTTTCAAATGTACTTTATTTTCTCAGGCCATCTTTAACAAAACTAAAAAATAAGAAATAAAAACTAATAAAAAAACGACTTCAAATCGTATAAAACTTAATAGAAGGATATAACTCATTTTTTTATCGTTAAGTTCCAGTTAATAAACTTACTTATGTCGGTTTGAGCGTAGCACATACCTAAAAAAAAAAACTTTTTTTAAAGTTTTATACGATTTGAAGCCTTTTTTTATTCTTGTTTATTTCCATCTATACTATAATAAAACTAACTGGGCTAAATAGGCTAATTTGTCTAAGGTTAGGCGGTACTTCACTCCGGGACTGCTTTTGAATCTTTATCAAGCACAGGTCCGATCTTATATGGAGTACTGCTGCCACCTCTGGGACGGTTCTGCCAAGTATCAGCTCGAGTCTTTGAATTCAATTGAGAGACGTGCTATCAGGCTCATTGGGGATGACACTCTGGTAAAGAGTAAGCTTCAAAGTCTGGCGCATCGACGTGAGGTAGCAAGCCTGGCGGTATTCTACAGATTGCACTATGGAGAGTGTGCACAAGAACTGCACAACCTGATTCCCCCATCACCTTTCCATCACCGTACGACTAGACGATCAGAAAAGCGCCACCCTTTCATGGTTGAAATACCTCGCACAAGAACGAAGCGTTACGCTTCTTCATTTATTATAAGAACTGCAAAGGAGTGGAATGCCCTGCCCTCGTCAGTGTTTCCGGTAAATTATAACCCCGGTGTGTTCAAGTCAAGAGTGAATAGGTATCTACTAGGCAAGCGTGCTACACCTTCGACCACATCATCGCTTTCCATCAGGTGAGATCGTGGTCAAACGATTGCCTAGTCCGTAATAAAAAAAAAAAAAAAAAAAGTTTATGCGTTATTTTTACAATTTCTTTGATTTTTTTAAATTGTTTTTTTCCTGTCAAATCATTACAACAAAATAGGTCACAATAATTCCAATTCGGATAATTTAGGAACAACTCAAAAACAGAAAAGAATTCTGTCAATTTACTTTGTTTTTTTTTACTTTGTAAATTTGTTAGTTTTACCTGAAGTGCATGTTTAAAAAAGAAATAAATTATCATTTATAATTTACATTCCCTCATAAAAAAGCGCCATCTAGCGGCTGTTTTATTGGTAACCAAACTGCTTACTGTTTTACATTTTTAACCCCCGAACAAAGAGAAGGGTGTTATAAGTTTAGGGTGTGTATCACTGTATGTGTGCGAGTGTGTGTGTTTTCCTTTTTTTTTGTTGAAAGCTAATGTGATTGAGATGGTCAACAACTCCAGCGCATAAACCAAACAAATCAAAGTTATGCCTCCAATTTATTTAGATGGCGCTGATTGACCTTAAAACACGCAAGCATTTCATTCACTGCAACCAAGCGTACCGCTAAATTCAAATCTGTCAAATGGTGAAGTTCGTAGCTCCCAAATGAATGGACCAAATTTGATGCAGTTTTTTATGTTTTAAAACGGATGTGATCGAGATGGTTCATCATGTTTCTTTGCTATATGGGAGGGGGGGGAGGGGGAGGAGTTGAAAAAAGGGGGGATGAGAATCGTATCTTTCAAACCGAATGGACCAATATATACTTATACTTAGCTATAATGGGGCTTTATGCCCGCTACGCTTCGCTCGCGTCTTCGTCTTCTAACCTATCACGACCATGTCGGATCGCCACTGAAGGTTGTTAACACAGGTAGGTAGGTTTTTATCCCCAAAAAATATAGGGTTCCTGCAGGATAGGTATTCAAAGTTATGGTAATTTAAATGTAATATAAATAAAACATTAAGGGTATCATAATTTCGACCCTCTCGCCACTATACTGTCTGGTTTAGCGGGACCCAGAAAAACTACCACGCGAGCAACGTTGCGGGCACAGCTATAGGCAATAATAACGTAAAAGTCTGTACAAAAAGATAATTTTAAAAATTTGGACTGAGCTACTGAACAAGAATAAAACATTTTTAAAATTCGTGTCTGTCTGTTTGTTTGTCTGTATGTTTGTTCGCGCATCACGTAAAAACTATTAGAACGATTGCGATGCAGTTTTCAGTGTTGGATAGCTTAGGGTTTGACCAAGACCTGGGGTACTTGGTATCGTAATCCAATGATTAGATGCCGAGCAATCGATAAAAAACATTTTAACGGCTGAAGGAATCTTGATCAAATGTTTATTTTAGGTCTTGGAATAGCACATAGAGTACTTTTAACCTAGAGAAATGACCACGCGAGCGAAGCCGCGGGCACAGCTAGTGTAAAATAAGTGTTGAATATGTTCGCAACGTTTTACATTAACGCTGAAGTTCCAAATTAGTTCAGCGTTTATTTTTCACAAGCTTTTATTTAGGTGGTGTTACAGGATGTGGTTTTATGTGAAATCTTGCTAGTTCATATAGATTGTCTTTTGACCTATCAAGCTGAAATGTACACATATAGGCCGTCGCACATAATATAACGACTGCGCTCCAACTTGACTCAAAGTGATGCATTGATATATGAGCTTTAATATTGTTATGTACAGCACATTTTACAAAATAACAAAAGTAATGAACAAAAGTGACCGAAGTCGCGGCCACAGATCAAACCTTAATAAATCTAAAGAGGACTAACACATTTTGTTTTTGCTCTTGTAACTAAGCTACAAAGGTTAGAAGACCTTTGTAAAATTTGTGTAAAGTTTACTTTTCAATGCCTTACTTGAGTCGAGTTGATGCTGGGTCATTAAAGTGTGCGAAAGCCTTATAGAAAACCGAAGACACTGTATTATTTTGACACTTATGATAACGCAGTCAGGAGCACACATGGGAACTCCTTATCATTACTAGCAAACCGTGATTGGGCACATTTTGCTCAGTTATTTTGTGGAAAGAACGACGAACGCTGTCGATTAATGTTTTTATGGCTAACTGAAACTTTATTTGAAAGCTGAAAAAGTAACGCCAATATTTTGCATTAGCCTCTCGTAACACGGCAGATTCAATTTACATCACAACTTTTGTATACAAAGAACAAATACTAATGAAAAGTAAATATAATATTGTACGCAATATATGTACATTATATAATTTATCCAATATAGACAAGTCGGTACTATTCGGAGAAATTATAATAAATATTTTTACAGCTGTGCGATTTATCTGTGACCGAATGCAAAATTCACTTTTTGAAAGGCACTAGAGATCAATTACTTACAATATTTTTACTGTACCTACATGTATAAAACTTTCTAATAGTACTTTTTTGCAGCAGAAAAGAATCATCAGCAGATGGAAGAAATAAAATGTGTTATGTGCTAGATGGGTGCAAACATTTTAGACATATTTTGAGTCTAAGTAACATTAGCTTAAACTAAAACAAAGACGCTGTCTCTTTCATTAGAAAAGTTCACGTCGAGACAATTTGTACAAAATAATCACATTCAAAATTAAGATATTAATTTTTAAGCAAATTACATATATTTAAAAACTGCCTAAAATACTACTTCTTACTAGATGTTTTCGTGGCTTTCGCCTATTTCATAGAATTGGTGCTTTAGCTGCTGCCAGAAAATTTAGATCGGTAGCTTATCTTCAGTAATCATTATATTTCGGCGTGACGTCATTCTGGGCAGGCTAATTAAGGAATACAATTCAGTATTGGACTCGTTCACAAGCGGGCGTAATGGCAAAAGAGCTTGAATCAGTCTAAAAGTTATTGTGATAGTCAATCCACTTGACTTGAGTATGGCTTCGTGAAATTTCTATGGACCATTAAATTTGTTTTTGTAATGCTGACTCACACGAGTATTAGGACGTTTTTTATAGTGTTGTGTCTATATTATATCAACACTCAGCAGACAAAAAGTGAGATGTCAGGTTTGAACCTTCTGCGACGGTCACAAGGTTATAGTACATTACTGCCGCGGTCTGTAATGACTGCGTTGCTGGCAGCGATGATGATGGTCGAGAGCGTAGCTAAGTTAAGTTCGAGGCCATCACAGCGCGGTCAGCATTGCAGCCCTTGATGGCCAAGCTGGAATGAAGGCAGAGACCGAAGGTCGAGGCCTTTATAGCGCGGACAGCAAGGGCTGCAATGATGGCCAAGCTTGAAGGCCGAGAACTTAACTAAGCAAAGCTCGAAGCCATAGCGTGGCCAGCAGAGCAGTCATTGCGGACCAAGGCTTGTATAGTGCTTTACTCAAACAATGCGAGGAATTTAATTAAAACCAGCTTAGTATAATAAGAATTTACTCAAACAATGCAACAACAACAAAAACAACAACAACAACAACAAAGACCACAACAACAGAAACAGAAACCGCAACAGCAACAGCAGCAGAAACAGAAACAACAACAACAATCACGATCACATCAGCTTTCAAACAGAAAAAAAACATCAAAATCGGTCCATTCGTCTGGGAGCTACAACTCCTCTCTTTTCGCGTTCGGGGTTAACGAACCCACGGAATAAATAATAGTGCTACGACAAAAGACGACAATAATGGATTTTCAAAGGAAATTGCTGGCCGCAAAACACGACAATAATGAAATTCCATACAACTTTGCTGGCGCCTATTCAAGCAGCGCGGCAAGGTCGAGTTCGCCCAAAGAAGGTTGTCGAAATAATGACCACATTACTAGTATTGTTTGAGTAAAAACAATTATATAAATGAAGTGTATCTAAATTGAAGCAACATCTAAGTTTGAGGTTTTTGTAACCGTCCAATAATTGCCAGCTACATGTGTTGGCGTGTTTACTAAAATCCGAATACAACTTATAAATAAGGTCCATTTAAATGTACATAACTATACGGATTTCAGATACTATTTACAACTTACTGGTTAACTAGATCTTAATGTACCTACGTGACGGAAATCTAGTTCATATGACTATTCATGAATTTTCTATTTCATGGTACTTTTTCATATCCCGATGAAAACTTGCTTTTATTAATCTCAGAGCTTCACACTTCGCGCAATACGTGCAAAATCAAACAGTTTCTTGCTATGTATGTGAGATATTTTTCTTCAAATACAAGTTATCGAATTCTTCACAACTTTTCTTTTTCTCATAGTTTCCAATCAAGCATACAACCAACCAAAAATTGAAGTTTTACTTAGGCTACTTTTAGCATAATGTATTCGTAATACAATGTCATCCGAGATTGGAGAGGTTAGTGCACAGCACATTATACTACGTCCATATCGGTGAGTTCATTCATTCTTGGTTTAAAAAAATATATGTAACTCATAGACGCGGCTTCCTCTGTAGCGACAGCTCGCCTCAACACGAAATAAATCAAAGAATTTATAATCTAGATGTGTTCAGTACATACTCGTATATTAACTGAGAAATGAAGTGTGCGTGGGAAAAATACGAAGGTGTGGGCGGGCACCTCGACTTTTTTTTTACTTTACTGATTAGCACCGTAAGGAGTAAAGTCTAAAGTGCAAATTCAAATGATTTAATGTCGTGTTGATTCGGTGCTCCTCTTTACACAACAAAATCAGTGACAAAACGCTCATACACTATAATGTTGTAGTGTTCCTCTATACGTCGTCGAAGAGCCCCCTCGGCGGCATCGTCATCTTGTCCCGCCTCCGGCCCTCGGCCTCTGAACGGATCGAAGGTAGCGTGCTGTCGCCGAACCTGTCAACCGATGATGTCATTAGTCAGCAATCAAATGTAAACGTTCCAAAGGCCTGGTACACTTACAAGTACGCCATTTTACATTGGCTTGTAATGGCTGTATACATAAAGATTATTATTATTATGAAAAAAACACGAAATCGCGGACACTTATCAAATCTTATTGAATCAATCAACCAATAATTTATTTGCAAGAATACATAACAGGTCTTAATATTAAATAGTAGGTAAAGTGCATTCAGCCTGCATGCAGAAGTGCAAATATTAATAAGTATTTTGTTACAAAAAACGCTTGCATAACGAGAACATATCTAATATTTTTTTAAACGAAAAATTTGAGTGATGGACGGGGTTCGAACCCGCATCATTCCGTGCATCTGCGCGGCACATGCCTTTACCAATTCGGTAAAGGCATGTGCCGTGACAGCAAATAGTATACAAATACGTGACAGGTAAAACATCATCCCAAATTTCAGCTTAGTTTGTAAATCAGTATTACGATGACAGTAACGCCATCTATTAACAGTATTGTGAAGTTAATTGCAATATTAGTCATGTTCAGTAGGTCAGTTCAGAACACAAACTAAAAATACTTTACAATAATATATTATGCTGTGATTTCTGTAATTTAATGGTTACCATTACCATTAAATTGAACCATTAAATTGAGTCAAAAATACGAAATTATACAATGCAAAAAAAAAAATGTCTGCATTATTATTTATTTTAAACAGAGCTTTTTTATACATACATTTAATCGCTCGTGAGTCGACTAGCTAGATGTGCTTGTATTTGTTCTGTAGGTAGATGTAGAGTATTATTGCATTTCCACTCACTTTCTAAATTATAAGACAGTGGAAAATGCTCTACACAGCCAAATCAAGTATGCATCACTTTACAGACCCAAAAATAGCACATTATTATCACCTGTGATCTAGGTCATCGTCTAACGTCCTGTTGTAAGGCAACTCGGCTCGCTGGTAGCCCGTCACCTGCTGCGCGCGCTCCGGACTGGGGGTGACGTAGTAATCTGAGTCCACGTCGTTCAGGAGCCCGGTGTGGGCTGAAAAGTGGAGACATGCACAATAACCGGTGGCATTAGTGATGGCAGGAAGATAACAGGAAAGTTCACGACTAGCTGTTCTTTAGGTTTGATGAGATTGGAAGACAAAAAATAAATAAAAATATAACACCATATTAATCGTATCTCTGTATAGTGTGTTTCTTAGGGCCATCGCACATTCACTCACAGGGAACACCAACTCGACACAAACTCAAAGTAACACATTAAAAATTGAAATTTTCTATTCTTTACTTTGGGTTACTTTGTAGCTAGGCATAAAAGTGTCTTTCATTGTGTCGGATTTATCTGTTCTTGAATCTGCACTGATCGAAAATGTTCGCGAGATGTACACTACATTTGTTATTTTGTAAAATGGGCTATAAGTAACACTATTAAAGCTCAAACAAAAAAAAAAAAAAAAACTTTTTTTTGTGCTCAAATTTTTTCCTTTGATGTAAATATAAATCAGTCCCTAGGGCCTTATGGTGCCACCTCAGAACTTAATACAACATTGTTATACCTAGCGGCACGTAAGTCTAGCGGTGAACGAAACGTGGCGGGGATCTTGGCACAGTCAAAGTTTATATAATGTGTTAAAATGTTGAATACTTTTTATACCGAAAACTGATTGTGCCAAGATCCCCCCCAAGTTTAGTTCACCGCTAGACTTACGTGCCGCTAGCTACACAAAAGTGAAAATAAAGGTGACGTGACTTTCAACATGGTGCGATGTAGACACATCAACTAATTAAGATCCATGCGTCTATATCTTAATTAGTTGATCAGTCAAATCTATAGCGGAGAATTTGACTCCACCTGACGTCACGGAAACAGCAACGAACATGACTTACGAGCTTTTATCAGCAAAATCAAGAAAACATTACGACAAATATTTTTTTCATTAAAAGTTCCTATTACATGAGTGTAGATAAAGTAGTGTATGAAACGGCACATAACTAGGTATTAAAACACTCCAGTGATACTATTAAACTCACTATCGTGTTTTAATAGCCCTCGTTATGCAACCATTTCCTAAACGCCTATTTTTCGTGTAGGTGCTTCTCATCATCTATTCTTCATTAAAAATGTCGGACGAATAGCCCCAAATTATAGGAAGGCATAAAAATGTCGGACGAATAGCCCCAAATTATAGGAAGGCATAAAAATAAAATACCAGTCAACATTTAAGAGACAGCGTTTCTTTTGTTCGGTTACATTCAATTACTCAATTCGTAACTCGTGTTAAAAGCAATAGAAACATGTTTTCTTCAAATCACCATAATCACATCACATACAGAATAATATATATATAATAGCGTGAAATTAATCAATAATCCAATTCGACATAAAAATTTGTTTAATTTATTATTGAATTTGTACAAAACTTACTTAAAACTTGTTATAGTGGTGTAACTGATATACCTAACGGTGATCACTAAGATATCTCTAATATTAATAATATTCGCTTGGATTACAGTAATATAATGCATCTCAACTGATATTATATTTTGCTATGATCTGAGTAATAGTTTTAATTCATAAATATCTTCTAATAACTTTAAAAAATGATATATAGTAATGATAGGACATAAAAGTGTTTGTCATCGAGTCGGATACATCTCATTCTTCAATCCATACTGATTTCTCATATTATAGTGTGACGTTAATTACGTAGTACTTTTATTCATTCTGTGGTACAGATCCGTCTCACCAATACCTACGTAGATATCACTAATACCTAACTGATACCGAAGTATTATAATATAACATTGCTTAGGGAATATTATATTAACTTTAGTGAATATCGAGAAATGTCGTTAACCGGTATAAGTCCACCACTAATGGAAGTGGTGTACTCAATCGAAAATGATATTTTTTTTATTTAAATAGCGGCGTTGTATATACTTGGCATTATTGTGTTGCTAAGTTCAGTCATGAACGCCGTCTCATGTGAGTGTTCATTTAACTCATAAAGTATTAATTTTATTAGTTACCTAAGTTGTATGCTATTGTGAAACTCAAGTGCATCGTCCAATATGGTGGAATAATAAAAAATAGTTTATGGTCTAAAGCATAACTTTAGATTTAGACCATAAACTGAAATGGGACTTACATATAAACAAATTAGCAGCTAAATTATCCTCTGCAGTCTATACAATTTCAAGAATACCTAGAGAACCTTTTGCGGCTTTCTGGGAGAAAAACTGAGTTATTTTGCATATTTTCATAGGTATGAATTGTTATTTTTTTGGTTCTAACTTCTAATGCAGTAGCGAACAACATTTGTATACTGCAGAAAAGGCATGCGCTTTACTCGCACTACTGTGTTTATTCCGGTAGTGATATTATAAAATAATATAAAAATTAAAAGAAAAAAGTAATTTAAAAAAACTTTTTTTTTTGTTATTTTTTTATGTTATTTTACGTGTTACGGTACAGTGTGTCGCTGCACATGTAGTTACTTCCAAATTCGCTATAAGCGCGGTATATACTCAATTTCGCTATAAGCGCGCTAAATACTCAATTTTGCTATAAGCACGCTAAATACTCAAATTTGCTATAAGCACGCTCAAATTATTACTCAAATTATGCGTGAAATATTATATTGAAAATTTGGTCCTTTTGGCTGTTACTTTTACCGCAGACTGTACATTCTAATGTATTTTTCCAGTTATATTCGTAACCTACTTAGTGTTCGCTTTGGCTCAGCCTTGGGGGGTGCGAATAGTCGGTGATGACGATGACAAGCGCGTGTCAGATAACGAGTTGCAACAAATCTATGTGAGTATATTTGCTTCACACACAATAGGCGAAGAAATGAACGCAGGGTTGCCAACTTGATACCACTTTTGTGTGCTAAATTTCATCTAAATAGTATCAGAATGTTTCCATAAAATACTGCTAATTTTATTTTGCATGTAAACGAAAACCTTATAATTTGGTAATATAGGTACATAATACTTTACTAGGAGAGTCAAAGGAAGCAAATTAGATTGTTGTGCTAGACTTATGAAAATATTGCCAAATCTAGCTCCAAATGTGCTAAATTGGGAACACTGATTGAACGGGTCGTTCTCCAGTTTAATCTTAATAGCGGCTGTGAGTGAAGTGCGCTGCGAGCACGGCTTCGCGCAGCCCCTCACCCCTCCAAGGCCCGCGCTAACCTCATATTTTCTACTGCGCAGCGCCTTGCGGCAACTTCACAGCCGCCATTAAGTTTGAATCAGGCTATACTCTTTGACTCGTCCAATCCGAAGGCCGATGAGTCACGCGCGTGGTCCTACGCATATCACGCATCGGGACATATGACCGGCCGCCCCGCGAAAGGTAATTGCTAGTGCTACTGAGAACTTTGTAGTATTAATTGGCGCTTCAATACTTATTTCAGTAATTTGGTGTAATAGATAGCCTGTTTATTAAATAAGTTATGTTTGTATATTATGTGTGTGTGTGTGTGTATTTGCGAGTATTTTTGTTTGATGTAATAAACATATTATTCAATAGTTACTTAGATTCCTATTAAAAAAACCTGAAGAACAGCTGTCGTAAACAATGCCTTAAAACAGAACATTAAAATAGTAAAAGTAGTGCAGCAAAGGTTGTGAGTGCAATTTTTTTATTGGTGAGTTTTATGACCTAAGGTTAGCACAAAAGAAAAGGTTAAAAACATGTTAGCAATGAAGTACTTCGCAGTTCAATAGTTTGGACCGCAGCCGTAATTAGCCTTTTATGCGCCCGGTGCGAGCTGCTATAAATATTTTCTATAAAATGGATTCTGCACAATGTGCCTGGGCAACGCTGGCACCGCCCTAGTTACGGCACTGGTTTGGACACATCTCAAAGTTAGCATCCAGGACTGAGGTTGTATCACAAAGTAAGACTGGGAATACACAACTAACTATTTATTTTTATTTTGGCGTCCAAGCATCGCTGAACGCGTATTACCTCCATCTTGTGTGTCCCGGGTGCGGTAGTTGGAGAACCTCTCGCTGTAGTCTCGGCGGCGGCTTAGCGACTCTTCCTGACGTTGGCGCTTGCGTTTCTCTACACACAAAAAAAAAAAACAATGAGGACACAATGCATCAAGCAGTGTATAATAGCAAACAAATTGGACCCGCTCTCGCTCAAGCTGACCTTGAGCGAGAGCGGGTCCAATTTGTTTGCTATTTCGCACAGTTGCAGGCCAGCGCCTGCGGTTGGCTACCGAGAGGGTAAAAATTGAGTCAACAAAGAGAAGCGATTCGCTCCGAGTAGGTAACCTCAGCCCTGCCTCACGAGATCTAAGAATTGCGTTCATTCAACTGTAGTCATATTTTTCCGAGACCAACTTGTTTGCCGCCTACTGTACGACTGCATAATACTGTCAAGGTAGTTATGTGCTCATAACCACCCTATCCGAGAATCATCTATAGGCTCTATCTATTATCTGAGATGCAAATGTGCATATATATATTTATATATACATATGTATATATATTATCTGAGATGCAAATGTGCAGTTTAGATTTTCAGCATGGACTTGTGTTTAGAATTGCAAAATGTGACAGGGCATTCCTTCTTACGTCAGAAAAGTTATAAACGTAGATGATTTGCCTGGAAGTCTCGAAGGAGCCGAAGCGGTATTTCCTTCCTCATTTGAATCCTACGCCAGGAAAGTTATAAACGTGGATGATTTGCCTTGAAGTATCGAAGGAGCCGAAGCGGCATTTCCTTCCTTATTTGAATCCTACGCCAGAAAAGTTATAAACGTAGATGATTTGCCTGGAAGTCTCGAAGGAGCCGAAGCGGCATTTCCTTCCTCATTTGAATCCTACGCCAGGAAAGTTATAAACGTGGATGATTTGCCCGGAAGTCTCGTCCGTCTAACGTCTCACTTCATCTCACGTTTGTTTTTATTCCGTTTAGTTGAGTTTTCACGTGGTATCAACAAAATAAGTCCATTTTCACAATAAAATAACCAATAAAATAAACAGTCGATAATAAACAAAGAAACACGTAACCTTAAAATGTCTATGCCTTGTCAAGATTTTAAATATTACTTGTCTTTGAATTAGTATGTTCATTTTACACGTGATTAGTATGTTCTTTTAGCTTCGTCATCTCTTGCTGGCTTGGATAACGGTTCGAGATCTTTTACGAGTAATTTTGGACAAAATACTAGAAAAAGAGTAAATTTAATCTTAAATTATTTTACCTGTCTACCTAGTGGAAAAAACCCCAATATTTTCGGGGTTTTTTCCCGAAACCCTAGGGGTACGAACGCCGACCAGCACGCTGCCACGGACACCTGTGGACACCTGTCCCCCGGGAGCTGCTTTGCGCACATTTTTTTTTTTTTTTTATTACGGACTAGGCAAGCGTTTGACCACTATCTCACCTGATTGAAAGCGATGATGTGGTCGAAGGTGTAGCACGCTTGCCTAGTAGAAACCTATTCACTCTTGACTTGAACACACCGGGGTTATAATTTACCGGAAACACTGACGAGGGCAGGGCATTCCACTCCCTTGCAGTACTTATAATAAATGAAGAAGCGTAACGCTTCGTTCTTGTGCGAGGTATTTCAACCATGAAAGGGTGGCGCTTTGCTGATCGTCTAGTCGTACGGTGATGGGGGAATCAGGTTGTGCAGTTCTTGTGCACACTCTCCATAGTGCAATCTGTAGAATACCGACAGGCTTGCTACCTCTCAGAGTGTCATCTCCAATGAGCCTGATACTGAGCACTGCTGCATTACTTCTAGCTGTACCTCTACTTCTGCACCATCTCACCGTGAAACGTCTTTCAAGTCCTCTCAGCTAAGTTCCAATCCGTGAGGGACAATAACACGAACATCACCACCTCCTGTAACTCACTACCTGAGATACTTTCCTGAATACACTGGTAGTTACTATCTATATATTTTTTCTTTTAATACCTACCGCCACTTCAAAGGCAGGCCTCTTAGTTATTTATATTTTCATTTTTCCGACGATGAAGAGTTAAAGGCAGCAATTAACGATCATTTTTCAGACCAGGAAGAAAAATAATTTTTGGAGGGAATTGAAAACTTATTTTCCAGGACAAATAAGTGTGTTCAGATCCTAGGGGGTAGTCCTGAATAAAATAAATTTTATTCAGAATTTTCTGCTTACTCTTTCATGCCTATACCGAAAATACATTGAACTCCCCTCGTATTGACAGGAATGTAAATGTGGATTTAAAAAAAGAAATTTAAACACAAAAAAAAATTGTTAGGTATTTGTTTGTGTCAAGATTTGGTCAATTTCTTTTTGAATATAAAGGCGTTTTGCTTTATTTTTTGCATATTTTATGGTTGAGGAAGTAATTTTTTCCAACCTCCATGCATGTGGGTCTAGGCCACAGACAAACACACACAGAGATACACACCCTTAACTTATAACACCCGTCTCTTTGTTCGGGGGTTAAAAAAAACAAAACATTTCCTAACCCACCTTTTGGAGGGCAAAAATTATATATAAACAAAGGAGTTTGATAATTCTCAAGTTGCTTTAGATCATACGAAGGCCGTACATTTTTTTAGACTAAGCTGGCAAAGTCCGAGCACCTCGTCAAATTAGTTCAGCATTAACAGAAATGCGAGCTAGATGCGATTAAAAACATTCAGACAATCATTCACTTAAAAACCCCTCGAGCACCGCTCGCTCGATATCGCACATTAATGTGCGCTAGCAAGCGCAGTGCCAGAAGGATTAACATGAGTTGAAATGGTTACTTTAATGGGTTTTTTCAAGTCTTTTTATAATACTTTCTCTTTGTACAGATTCTACACCAGTTGCACGATTTGCAGTAAGAATAATACGACGACCAAGGACTTGGAACATACTAAAATAAAACTTAACAGCTAATATTCTTATTGTTTAAATTACCAACACACAAATAAACCAAACCATCTCCAGATATTGAAATTGAAACCTTATATTTAAGCAATAAAGTTAAAATTTGACTCACCTCGTTTAACTATCTCCCTGCCTTCATCCACTAGGTCGGTGGTTAGCTCGTCGTCGCCTACGAACTGCTGGAAGCCGCACAATGACAGCAGGCGGCTGCCGACGGAGAAGTAAGTCGCCGCGCACAGTAACACGACCAGCATGGGGAAGTAAATGTTGAAACCTTCAGATATGATGCCTAGTACGTCCATGTGGCCCATTATCTGGAAAACGAACAGATAATATAGATACATTTCCCGTAGGTACTCAGAATGTTCATTTTTTTGCGTCTCTCACCCTGGCTGTCTGGACACGTCCGTTGTTTATTGCGTTTGCTCGTTGCCTACCTAAAACTCAGTGTGCCTTAATCGCGTTGTGCCTAAATGTCATTTCAAATAATCGTTTGGACTAAGTAGCTATTCGTCTATGTCGCTATTAGTCTATTTCTTACATTACCCATTTCGCGATACGACTATTTCATTATTGGCCTATTTCTTACATTGTCTATTTCGCGATACGACTATTTCTTTATTGGTATATTTCTTAAATTGACTATTTCGCGATACGACTATTTCTTTATTGGTATATTTCTTAAATTGACTATTTCGCGATACGACTATGCTAATCTTGGCTTATTTCTTACCAAGGATTTTAGTTTAGCCTGATTCGCGTTATGTCAAAGTGATTCATTACAAACTCCTTTAATATCATATTAATTTTTGTCTCTTTGATTACTGGCCACTACAAACTAAAGTATTCATATTATAAACTAGATGCGCCCACGGCTTTGCACGCCTATAAATTTTGCTCCCCCTTTTACTCTTCCCCCTCCACACCTCATTTATACGATACCATATCTTGATGAAATTTGTTATTCATACAGCTGAGACCCTGGGGATTTTCATCATGCTAGTTAAACTACGGGGCGCAGCTAGTAAACAAAAAAATCGTATTTTGCTTTTGAATTAAAACACAATGAACCTATGTCTCACACATTCTATCTCGCTCTTGAACTAAAACTCAATTGACCTAAGTCTGACTGGATCTATCTCGCTCTTGAACTACAAATTAATAGACCTAAGTCTCACACGGTCTATCTGGCGCTTGAACTCTCAATGGACCTAAATCTCAATATGCCTACTTCGCGTTTGGTATAGACACAACGCGATTAAGGCACACTGCGTTTTAGGTAGGCAGCGAGCAAACGGTTTATTGCACGACTGCCCAAAAAAAGGAGTGTAATGTTTTCAGAGTTTATTTAGGTATGTGAGTTTCTATATTCCACATACTTTTTTTTAAATTCATTATGGCGGCAATATGGCCCCATTTTCAAAGACGAAAAAAAATAACTTCGAATTTTTACATTATGGGTATCAAATTGAAGGCTTCGGTGAGCACATTCCAACGATAGGTATATAATTTATTGACATACAAAAATGTTTCAAAAAGGCAGTCATGTTTTTTCTCTTTTATAATAATTCTCACTATTTTATGTGTAGAGTTTCTCTTCAGTTTGTTATTTATAAATCACTAGCTGCGCCCCGCGGTTTCACCCGCACATTAATCATGATCATCCGTGGATCATGATGATGTATGATGACGATGAAAAGTAGCCTAAGTAGTAGTGTATTCCTGGCTATAAGCTATCTCCATTCAAAATTTCATCAAAATCCGTTCAGCCGTTTGAGAGTGAAGTTAAATTATGATGAAGATGAAAGTATTCTATGTGTATAAGCTATTCTATAATATAAGCAGGATCCAGCTATAAGCTGGATCCTGCTTATATTATATCTTGGTACCAAATTTAATCCAAATCCGTTCAGCCGTTTGAGAGTGAAGGAGTAGCAACACACGCACACATTTTAAAGATTAAAGATAGATGGCGCTAATCGGTTTTTATTTAGTTCTAATTCAAATTCAAATTCAAATCAACTCTATGCTCCGATTGGCCTGTTTACGACAGTGATTGACTCTTTTCTGATTTGTAAAATTAGTGTGATTAGCCACATCATAGGCACTGGTTATAAATATGTGGTCCACCTCAGTTCACCTGGGTAGACCACGGGCACTTTTTAACATTTCCGACATTTACAAATCGTTTCTTTAAGAGCGGCCAACCCGTCATACTTTTCATACAAACGCTCGTACGTGATTATAGCGTTGTAACACATATTTCTTTGAAATTTTTGAACTAATTGGTATCTTGTGCACTGTACCTAGGTTTCGAGGAAAGATAAAATAAAAAAATTGAGAAACAAATTTAGTATAAGCCTCCAAAAACCCGCTCATTCGCACGAATTTTACCTAAGCTTTGGCCGTTCATAATGTACTCATAAATTGTAACTGTAAAGAAAACATCTCGGTAGAAACCAAGCACATGTCATGGAGATTCTAAATGAAAAACATTTATTTAACAAACTTATCGTAATATATTCTGTCGTAATCCTAGAACAAGTTTTATTAAATTTCCGCACAGTATTTTTATTATTATTATAATGCGGAAGATACCGAATGCCAACAAATGCCGCGTTCCACCTATAAATGCTATACCATTTGTGTTAACACGAATGACTAGCGCTCAATCAGCGTTTCTCTTACGAAAAACCAACAATACTATCACGGTTGACATCTACAAGTGAAACGTGTTGCTGCTCAACACAACTGTGGCCGTATTACAGAACTTGGTTTCAATCAGATTGTCACTTTCTTCATAGCAATTTCGACTCTATCGCAACGCATTATTGATAGTAATATTGAAAATCGGATTGAAACCAAGATAGATAATAGCACTACTGTTCTGTTTACTTTTGTAGCACCATTCCCTCATCCCAATTAATTTAAAACTAGGAAATAAAAATAATTATCGAAAATCTTACACTTATACCGCAAGACCAAGCAAAACAATGTTTTTTTTATTTAAAATTACATGCTCTGCCGCTAAATTTTGACACTTTCAAAAAGTAGCATTTCGAACCCACAAAACAACATGGGTGTGACGATGCTAGTTTCCGAAGCTAGAAATGTTAACATTTTGCAAAGTGGAACGTTTGACGTTTGTTATTTGTGCTAGCATCGGAGGGCTTGTGGAACGACATTGGGGCTAAAAAAGTTAACATTGCTAGCATTTTGCTTTATGTGGAACGCGCCTCAAGCGTTGAGACGCTATCTCTCTCTATTCGCTTTGCCTTTTTTTCAAACATTGAGCTGGATGAAACTACAAGCTTTTCGACCATGCTCGCGTTGACGATAGACAAACCGGGAAGGGCCCTCTTAAGGCGCGGATTATAAACTTTTGTGTACATTTTTATCAGCTCAGGTATATTGACATTTAAAACAAGATAAAACTAAAGAAAATAGAAAACATGACCTACCTGTGTGTAATAAGTTTCCAGAAAAACCTCCTTGATGACATGCGAGTCCATGTGCACCAAGCTCAGAAAGTTGAGGCACATGGCGGGAGTCAGTCGACACACCATCATGCCGGAGAATATCAGGCTGTACTCGTTGGTTTGGTGGTGTGGCGCCAGGTAGTACAAGTTGAGTAGACGGATCTTGAGCACAGTTGAGTATGCACAGTAGAACATGTAGCCAATTGTTATTGTTGATATCGACTAGAAAGAATACAAAAAATATATGTTAAGTATCAAGTTCATAGAGTGCTAGAGCAGCCAAGTTAGTTATTGTTATAACTAAGACAAGACAAACACAAAAAAATATATAACCCCCGCCCCCCCCCCCCCCCCCACCCCCATTATAGCTAAGAAGTATAAAGATAAACAGATAAACATTTTATTGATAATCATTACATTATAGGTCAATTACATTGCATCATAAAAATAATTAATTTAATAATAATTAAACTCTTCATTACTTCCATTGCCATGTCTAAAAATATTATACACAAAAATATACAATAGTCTAGTACAATAGTCATTCAATCGAAGTCAATAAAATTGTTCAATAAAATACATTCAAATACACTATTCAATAAAATAGTATGAAACCTAAGACTAACATTTATTGTTCCTACCCTAGGAACTCGTCAATCGTGTAAAAAGTCTTCTCGACGAGCCAGGTCCTAAGCTTACGTTTAAACACGTTTACACTTGATGCGCTTTTAATTTGCTCTGGTAGCCGATTATACACCGTCGGCCCTAGCACGTGTATGTCGATCACATCAGTTTTCATATATTAAAACCGCATCAAAATGGGTAATTCCCCCTCTATTATAGCCATCTCGTTTAGCTCAGCTTTGAAACATAAAAAACCGCATCTAAATCGGTCCATTCGTTTGGAAGCTACGATTCTCACAATCATAGCTAACAACCATCACGTTTACCCCAGCTTTCAAACATACCAAACCGCAGCTAAATCGGTCCATTCGTTTGGAAGCTACGATTCTCACTGCCCTTTTATCACCTCCCTCATATAGCTAAGGACCATCTCGATTATCTCAGCTTACAAACAGAAAAAACCGCATCAAAATCGGTCCATCCGTTTGGGAGCTACTATTCTACTTCCCCCCCTTCGCTCCATATAACTAAAAACATCTTGATTACCTCAGCTTTGAAACATAAAAAACTGCATCTTAATCGGTCCATTAATTTGGCACCTACGATTCTCACTCCCCCCACCTTCCCCCCATTATAGCTAACAACCATCTCGTTTACCCCAGCTTTCAAACATAAAAAACCACAGCTAAAGAATTTACGATTCTCGCCCCCTCTTTTCTCACCTCCCCCCCTCCCCCATATAGCTAAGAACCATCTCGATCACATCAGCTTAAAAACAGAAAAAACATATCAAAATAGGTCCATTCATTTGAATTTACGATTCTCATCCCCCTTTTCTCACCTCCCCCATATAGCTAAGAACTATCTCGATCACATCAGCTTACAAACAGAAAAAAACCGTATCAAAATCTAGTTTGGGAGCTACGATGCCACAGACAGACACACACACACACACCCTCAAACACACAGAAGTGATACACACCCTAAACTTATAACACCCGTCTCTTTGTTCGGGGGTTAATTAGGTCGAAAGTGAAAAATGCTAAGCCTAAAATGTAACTGGACTCAAGGCACCTGCAGTATATGTCGCCGCGATAGGATGCGTGCCGCGCGGCGGCCAGTAATATACCACCTACCAAGCTAAACGGTCGTCTCTTTCATTGCCCACAAACACACCATTTGGCGCCGAGGCACCTACCTACCCGCGCGTGCAATTAAAATGGCTAGTTATATCGGGAACTTATCCATTTTATTTTTTACGGAAAAATGAAAAACTTTGTCTAGTTGAACGATATAGCGGAGGATAACTGGCGTGCGGTACTGTTAAAACATCTGTCGGACGAGTCATATCGGCTTGCAAGGAATCTCGTACACCCTCAAGATTTAAATACAGTGCCGTGGACAGATCTGGTGAAAGTACTGAATGGGCATTTTCAGCGCAAGAGATCGACGTTTGCCGACAGGGAAAAGTTTTATGATGCTACCAGATCTGAGGATGAAAATGTTGAGGAGTGGGCGGCACGTTTACGAGGTCTTGCCGTCTACTGCGACTTTGGCACTGAATTGGTGACGCTGTTGCGGGACAGGTTCATACTGGGTCTAAAACCCGGCCCGGAGAGAGATCGCCTATTCGAACAGGACTCGAAATCGCCGACGCCAAAGCGTTGGAGATAGCTCAGCAGGCGGCATGTGCACGGGCTGCACGTGCCTGCATTGGAGTCGGAGGGCATCAAGTCAAGGAGGAGGCGGTGTACCGTGTCAGTGAGCGCCGGTCACAGGCGGCGCCGGCGCACGCTATGTCGGCAGCTGGACCTCGTTGTGCAGTATTCGGATTAAAATATCACTCAGCGGATAAGTGCCGTTTCAAATTTTATATGTGCCAAAATTGTGGTAAAAAGGGGCACCTTAAGAAAGTGTGTAGTGAGAAAAGGAGCAATAAGCCAAGGTAGCTGCAAAAAAACTTGGTATTTTGTCTAAGGTTAGGCGGTACTTCACACCGGGACAGCTTTTGAATCTTTATCAAGTACAGGTCCGATCTTGTATGGAGTACTGCTGCCACCTCTGGGACGGTTCTGCCAAGTATCAGCTCGAGTCTTTGGATTCAATTGAGAGACGTGCTATCAGGCTCATTGGGGATGACACTCTGGTAAAGAGTAAGCTTCAAAGTCTGGCGCATCGACGTGAGGTAGCAAGCCTGGCGGTATCCTATAGATTGCACTATGGAGAGTGTGCACAAGAACTGCACAACCTGATTCCCCCATCATCTTTCCATCACCGTACGACTAGACGATCAGCAAAGCGCCACTCTTTCATGGTTGAAATACCTCGCACAAGAACGAAGCGTTACGCTGCTTCATTTATTATAAGAACTGCAAAGGAGTGGAATGCTCTGCCCTCGTCAGTGTTTCCGGTAAATTATAACCCCGGTGTGTTCAAGTCAAGAGTGAATAGTTTAATATTAAAAAAAACGTGGCGTTGTATAACGTAGAAACGGAAGTTAATGCACATAACTGCAAGGAGTACGACCTTTTCAACTTAAGGTATGTCAACAATGATCCCATTACAGTGGATGTATTAGTAGGTGTTAATTCATTTTCTATGGAACTGGATTGTGGTGCCGGTCGTAGCGTTATGTCGGAGAAATTTTATTTAGACCATTTTCAACACTATAAGTTGTCAGAAACGACCTTGTATTCTGTCTTTATACTAAACATAAAGTTGCACCCTTGGGCTATTTTACGTGTAAATTTCTTACAATAACATGAAACGTCAAGTTCAATGTTATGTATTTAAAGAGGGTGGACCCCCACTACTAGGGCGTGACTTTATGAAGCTGTTTAATATGAGCTTAGTTTCCACGTGTGAAAATTATATGCTAGGGACAAATTCAGTCGGTGAGGTGCAGCAGGTCTTAAACGAATTCCCTGAACTTTGGAAAGATGAGCTCGGTTGTTTTAATAAATTTGAAGTCGAGTTACACTTGAAAGAAAATACAGTACCAAGGTTTTTAAGCCGCGACCTTTTGCCTTAAAAGACAAAGTAGAAGGTGAATTGGATAGACTTGTTACAACGGGTATTTTAGTGCCGGTTAAATTTTCTGACTTTGCGACCCCTGTTGTCCCAGCGTTGAAAGATAACGGCAAGATTAAAATAGCCGGAAATTTTTCATGTACATTAAATAAGGTGCTTAAAATCAATAAATATCCTTTGCCTCATATAGAAGAGGTGTTTGCGAAAATTGGAGGTGGGCAACACTATTCTAAGCTCGATTTAAGTAATGCCTATAACCAATTTAGGTTGCCTAAGTCATCCCAAGAGCTCACCACCATCAATACACCGAAAGGGCTATTTAAATATACGCGCCTCGTCTACGGACTCGCGAACGCACCGGCTATTTTCCAACGCACATTTTAGTAGCCGGCATCGAAGGTGTTACATGCTGGTACGACGACATCTGCCTTACTGCTCCTACCAGTACCTTGCACCTGGCTAGGCTACGAGAATTATTGGGCTGGTTACAGAACGCCGGGTTAAGACTCGAAAAAAGCAAGTGTGCGTGTGTGTGCATTTTTATAATAACACTAGCTGCTCTCCGCGTTTTCATCAGCATAAGGGATGATGATGATGAAAAGTATGTCCATTCCAAATTTCATCAAAATCCGTTCATCCGTTTGAGAGTAGTGAAGTATGATGACGGTGAAAAGTATCCTATGTTTTAATCAGGGTATAAGCTATCTCTTTTCCAAATCCATTTCATTCCAAACTGTCAAATTTTCACTTTTATATATTGGTATGGTTAAATAATGGCCAGTCTGCGCCCCGCGCGTCCCCGCTCCCCACCCCGCAGCTCGAGGGTCAATGTGATGGTTCGTTTCAAGGGCCACCACGACAGTAAGAAATGTCTATGGGCCACCATGCGAGATGACAGTCAGTAAAACAAGTACAAAAATGTAATTTGGCAATATTATACGCTCAAATCTAATAGACAAAGAATCGGTTAGTATTTAGCAGGTAGTACAGTATATACAGTAATTATATTCAATGCTAGCGGGACGTCTGTTGCTTTTGTCGCGTAGTAATGTTTTATGTTTGGTTTTGTGAGTAGTATATATTAATGAAAACCTATATAACACAGACATTGGTAAGAATAGTAGTAGGACTACACTCTAAGTACACGGTTGTATGGAGTAACCATGTGTGACAGTGATCAAATCACAAAGATAACCACATTATCATTTCTACTTTTGTCTTTGTATGTTAGTATATGACCATATCTCACCTAATTGATTAAATATAAACTAGCCCAAAATAAAAATAAAACTCTATCTATATCTAGTTTGGAGCTACTATATTAACCCCCCCCCCCCCCAATCCCCTATTATACCTAAGAACTATCTCGATCACATCAGCTTTCAAACAGAATTACCGCATCGAAAACGGTCCATTCGTTTGGGAGATATGATGCCACAGACAGACACACGGATACATACAATGATACACACCCTACACATATAACACCCCTCTCATTTGGAGTTCAGGGGTTAAAAACAACTTACGACAATAGCAGTGTAGTTATAGTTATCCTTCGCCGCTATAAGAATATTAGCGAATATAGACAGCACGGGTTTTTTGGAGAAGAACGTCATCTCCGACCAGACGACAGCGATGGACATGAGCCCCGTGATGATGGCCATGGTCTTCAGGAAGTACTGTTTCAAGAAGCATTCCCAGTACCATTCTGGAACAAACATTACAATGTTCATAATTTTGATACTAGAAATAAAAATAAACTTGAAAGTGTCTGGATTTCGGTTAAAGAAAGTTGTTGGTTCATATATGGGGAAATGCATACGCTTTTTTAATAATTTACCTAAGGGGATTGATCAATTATCAATGCATAGGTTTAAAAGTTTTTTTAAAGTTAATCTCATAAAGAAAGCGTATTACAATGTAAATGATTATATTAATGACAAAAATGCATGGCCTGATGTCTCCAAGCTCCACGATCATAATAAATTATTATGTATACGTTAAGTGAATAAAATGTTCAAAGTACTTTGTGAGATGTCTCATGACTACAACGTGCCATGTTATGACACGATGTCACGTTGTTTTATACAATATACTTAGAATTTTTGCTTCATATTTCCCAGTTTGATGATTGTAGGAAATCTCATTGTCACTTTTATTTTTTATATTTGTAACTTAAATATATTTTATTATAATTTCTGACATTTGAAAAAATTATAGAGTATTAACAAATATGGAAAAATGACATCCCCGTAGAGTTTCTTGGTGCTCTCTTCTCTAACAGGCCGTATTTCCGAATCACCGGCAGAGTCAGAAAGGTATTTCCTTTTCCAGTGTCAGATGTAACTCTGTTGGCATATGTAAGGGAAATTTCCTTTTCAAACTCAAAGCATACTTAGTTTACCAAAATTTTATTGATTTGATCTATTTATAATATTATATGTATTTCTCCTTGTTCAAGAGAAGCTAATTTTGACTTGTAAAAATGCTATTATTTTGCCTATGTACAATACAATACTTTGACTTTGAATGACTGGAGAACCATTTCTTTCAACTGTACCATTCCGGAACAAACATGACAATGTTTGGAGAACCATTTCTTTCAATGTACCACTACTACTATGCCACGTGCGCACGCGCAGTATGCGCGCAATGAGGCGTGTTGGCGATATATCGCTACCCGATCACAGACTAGTTAGGTATAGTGTATCACAGGCTATTTTTTTTTACCCGACTACTACGAAGCATAGGAAGATTTGTCTTCATCTCAAGAGTGTCATAGACAATTTTTTACCCGACTATAGTCGGGTTTTAAGTTTTGAACTTATTCTATATTATAGTTAGTCCGTCCTTTGTGAAGCATTACTGTACAAAATGAAACGTTGCGCCTTACCAACTAAAGGCGGGTACAAGATCCGCTGCACCCGCGGCCGTGGTGTAATGAACGTATGCTGAAAGCGCATGTCGGGCGAGCGCAGGTTCGACGAGATGTCTTCGAGGTGGAATATGCGCTCGATCATTATACCCCACTGGGTTTCTGTGCGCTGGAGCACGTGTAGAGCTTTGATTGTCTGCAAATGGACAGGATTTGTTAGAATACCCCCTTTTTAGATTAAAATATAGATCTTATATGCATGGCAATACAATTGAGCTAAAAGGATTACGACAAAGATTTCAGTAGGATGTGCGAATTAAAATTAACAATACTGATTTGTTTATATAATGGATTCGGCGAATCTTGGCATTATTGCGACGTATAGATAGATATAGATAAGCAATTCGTACATTATGCTATTTATTGATTTGCTCTTGTATTTATATTTTATGTATTCTCCTTGTTCTTGTTGACTATTAAACTGTAAAAGTGCTATTGA
Organism: Alsophila aescularia; assembly: GCA_946251855.1. Classification (NCBI taxonomy): domain Eukaryota; kingdom Metazoa; phylum Arthropoda; class Insecta; order Lepidoptera; family Geometridae; genus Alsophila; species Alsophila aescularia. The sequence goes on along the minus strand of OX276386.1, from coordinate 34,129,105 downwards.
TTTGCCTATTTACAATAAAATACTTTAACTTTGACCTACTTCCATGATTGTAGCACGAAACAGAGAGGTGCGGAAGGAAGGGAGCGAGGGCTTTGCCCTGCCGTGGGATCCCACAGGCTCATATATATTACCCTTTTTTACCGTTTTTTATTAAGTCACTTTCTTGTTTGTCTGTCTGTCTATGCGGTTGGAATCTTGCAACTCAAATTTCAAACATTTCTCGGTTAGCTATCCGGCTGAAACTTTCAGGGTAGCTCACAACACGATGAAAAGAAATATTAAAGAAAAAAAATAGGTTCATAGATTAGTTTTTGAATCTAAATTTGCTGCTTGTTACTTTGAGTGATGAATCGAGCAGGTCACTCGCCTGATGGTAAGCGTCATCACGCCACAGATGCAGTGCCACCCAGAACTTTCACCTGAGATAATGGTTTTTAGTTTTCTGTGGTGAAATTCACTGCGCCTGCCTATAACAGTTGCAGTGCCACCTAGAACTTTCACCTGAGATAATGGTTTTTAGTTTTCTGTGGTGAAATTCACTGCGCCTGCCTATAACAGTTGCAGTGCCACCCAGAACTTTCACCTGTGATAATGGTTTTTAGTTTTCTGTGGTGAAATTCACTGCGCCTGCCTATAACAGTTGCAGTGCTACGCAGAACTTTCACCTGAGATAATGGTTTTTAGTTTTCTGTGGTGAAATTCACTGCGCCTGCCTATAACAGTTGCAGTGCCACCCAGAACTTTCACCGGAGATAATGGTTTTTAGTTTTCTGTGGTGAAATTCACTGCGCCTGCCTATAACAGTTGCAGTGCCACCCAGAACTTTCACCTGAGATAATGGCTTTTAGTTTTCTGTGGTGAAATTCACTGCGCCTGCCTATAACAGTTGCAGTGCCACCCAGAACTTTCACCTGAGATAATGGTTTTTAGTTTTCTGTGGTGAAATTCACTGCGCCTGCCTATAACAGTTGCAGTGCCACCCAGAACTTTCACCTGAGATAATGGTTTTTAGTTTTCTGTGGTGAAATTCACTGCGCCTGCCTATAACAGTTGCAGTGCCACCCAGAACTTTCACCTGAGATAATGGTTTTTAGTTTTCTGTGGTGAAATTCACTGCGCCTGCCTATAACAGTTGCAGTGCCACCCAGAACTTTCACCTGAGATAATGGTTTTTAGTTTTCTGTGGTGAAATTCACTGCGCCTGCCTATAACAGTTGCAGTGCCACCCAGAACTTTCACCTGAGATAATGGTTTTTAGTTTTCTGTGGTGAAATTCACTGCGCCTGCCTATAACAGCTGCAGTGCCACCCAGAACTTTCACCTGAGATAATGGTTTTTAGTTTTCTGTGGTGAAATTCACTGCGCCTGCCTATAACAGTTGCAGTGCCACCCAGAACTTTCACCTGAGATAATGGTTTTTAGTTTTCTGTGGTGAAATTCACTGCGCCTGCCTATAACAGTTGCAGTGCCACCCAGAACTTTCACCTGAGATAATGGTTTTTAGTTTTCTTTGGTGAAATTCACTGCGCCTGCCTATAACAGTTGCAGTGCCACCCAGAACTTTCACCTGAGATAATGGTTTTTAGTTTTCTTTGGTGAAATTCACTGATGATACACATGTAAGATGTGTTATTAATTAAGTACATTGTCGGATTAGATTTGTCTGTCATGATAATGTAAATTTAAATAAATAAATAAAGTCTCATTGCACAGTAATTTCGCTGGAAACATTGCCCTTCAAACCGAAACACAAATGTTTACACACTACTGCTTGGCGGTTGAATAACCGACAAAGGTGTGTTACTTCCCCGGGCGGACTTCTCTCGAAAGAGACCTACAACTACAAAAAAATATTGATATACTTGCTTCGTGATGAAACTAAATGTTTATATGTACGCGGAATAGTTTATCTTTGATAACAAACAAGTACATAATTTACTCAGATGTTATTAGTGATAAATAAAATTGATTCTATATCATTATTTCATAGAACCATACATATGCCAATATTTGTTGTTTCATTTTGCTTTTGTTGGGACTTAGCAGGGTTGATTTCATAAACGTCCATCCCGCACTATAGGCTTCTAGACTTCATAACAGCAGTCTAGATGAGTAATCTTGTCACCACAATGTTTTTATAAATTTATTTTTATGGTCCTACAGTTTCACAAAACTTAAGTTACTAATGATATAAGTACAATTACAGAACTATCTCCATACCAAACATCAATATCGGTTCATCCGTTATAGTCGTGAAAATGTAACAGACAGACAGTAACTTTCGGTTTTATAATATTAGTATGGAATTGAAACTGTCATTACAAGATCTCATCATACGACATAGTGGAGAGCTTCATCCAAAACAAATCAGCTTGTGGTACGATAACGTTCGAAACATCGACATGAACATTGGTTATAATATAACTGCGAAGTTGTTGCCTTGAAAATTAATATTGGTTGCTGGTTGGCAATCTTGATTGTTATAACCAAGAGGTATAGTAGTAAGGTAAGGTTCCGACTTGACTGACTTGACAAAATACATACTATATCGACCAATCAGATGTTTTAGCCAGACAGAATAAATAATAGTATCACGTACACGTACCCTAATGTCGCAGTGGTCTAATTGGTTGGTCAGACGTAGGTATTTAGTTAGCAGCAGCCAAATCAGAATGTCTGTTATCATTACCTTTTTATGCAAGTTGACAAGAGACTTGAACGACGGCGACGTGGGTCTCTCAGGCGGCGGTCTGGAGTTGAGCCGGTCCCGCAGCGTCACCGGCAACTTCTGTACTATGGTCTCCACGTGGCGGTGCAGCGGGTGCCCGGGCCCGACAGCCGCGGTCACGGAGTTAAGACTCTGAATTAAGGATATTAGGTTGATATTAATTAATTTGTTTACGATTTAGACAGTTGGGCTCGCGGCTTTGCCGGCGTGGTCATGTGTTATTCCAATATATACTACAATTAAACAAAAATTCGTTTAGCCGTCAAATAGTTTTTTATCAATTGTTCAGCTTTTACGTCAAACCCTAAGCTATCCAACAATGAAACCCACATCGTAATCGAGCGAACAGATAAACAGACAGACCGACAGACACTAGCTTTATTTAAATGGAAAAAAAACTTTGCTCAGACTCTTTGTTACTTGGCTTTATTATTTGAAATGGTTTTTTACTAAAAAGTTTATATTTCATTTGCAGGGTATCGATCATTATCTCATTTTTGATCAATAGATTATTATTTATCAGTATTAAATCAAGCTATTATCAATGTACATACAATACAATTATTTCATGGTATTACAGTAAATGGTTTGCCAAGGGCATCTACCTAGTAGTACTATTATATATTCTGTGCGGTAGAAGTGTGCTGTTAGTTCTGTGTTTTTGTGGTCTGTATGCTCTGTATGCTTGCACATCACGTACAAACTACTGGACCGATTGCGATGCGGTCTTCACTTAGATAGCTTACGGTTTGCCTTAAAAACTGGGATAATTGGTATCTCAATCCTATGAGTAGAAGCCGTGCAATCGATACAAATATTTTTGACTGCAGAAGGAATTTTCATCAAATGATGGTATATTGGTATTTTAAGTCCTGAAATAGCACATAGATTATTTTTAACCTAGAGAAACGACCGCGCGAGCGTAGCCGCGGGCATCAGCTAGTTGTACCATATTAAAATAAAAAAATAAATATATTCGGGACAATTCCACACCAATTACCTAGCCCCAAACTAGGATACCCTGTAATATGGGCACTAGATAACGGATAAACATACATAAATACGAATATCAACATCCATGACTCGGAAACAAACATTTCTGCTCATCACACAAATGATTGCCCCTTGCAGGATTCGAACCCGCGACCGTTTGATTTCGTTCCTAGGGTTACTAGCCACTAGACCAACCAGCCGTATTGTTTTATCTTTTACACAACGATAGCATAAAATCTTTTAAACTCGGTTATCTATAGTTTGTACAACATAGCTTGATCGCCAAGACCAGAGCCAGAGTGATATTTCTAGGGCTGGAGTAGCGTAGGAAAAAATGGAATATCGAACGATGTTGAAAAAAAAACGATCATATGTGCTCATACGATATCATTGCTCACTTATGTTCTATATTCTAATTGTGACTTTTCTAGTACATACATTGTCCATATCTAAACATGTGATAAATCTATAAACAAAGGGAAATCGGTACATGGAAGATAATTTAGAAAAAAAACATTTTTATTTCAGTATATGAAAGTATGAGAATCCAAAAATATTGTTTAGACATTTTGTCTGTCTGTCTGTGACTTCATCACGCAAATACCACTGGATGGATTTTGCGTGATGTTTGCTGAACTATATACCTTGGAGTCCTGTGGAGGTTTTTATCTTTGTTTTATCAAAATCGGTTCATCCAAAAAGGAGTTACAGTTTTTTTTTATATAAACTTGCGCCTCATAATAATAAATACGGAGGTTGTTCAATTTTAAGATCTCTTAATTCCTTTTGTAGGTCTGTTTCAATATGCCGTAAAATATCTTCGCTTGATGAAATGTCCTCGACATCAGACTCGGCAAAATCTCTTGATTTGATTTTATTCAGAGTATTTTTTACCCAAACTCGATAGCCTTTATCATCGTTGTAAACAATAAGCATATATTTTTTGGCTTTCTTGTCCAATTTCATGCGTGATGCTAACCAATACTTGTGGCTCCGCGAGCACTACTTTTTGCAAACAATCTAGCAGTGCACAGTAGCGCTATCTAGTTACCTTATTGTAAAAGTAACATTAATAACCAAGGTGCTCCATCAATTACCTAGTAGGTAAAAGGCTGATTCCACTGGTAGAAACCTAAAAGTAAGCAATTTACTGCATTCTAAAATTTCGCTTAACCTGTATACCAAGTCTCGTCTAGATTGGTTGAGAAATGCGACTTGTAGAGGAGAACATAGATCCGGACATACGAAAACATTTTTGCCCAAGCTGAAACGGAGATGCTTCGCGCTCGCTCAGTCTATTAAATATAATATATCCAAAGAAATAGTTGTTTTATTCAGTTAGAAACATCCACACCAATATTCAAAAGTGAAAACGTACAAGTTAAGTTAATTTAAAATGTTTTTAAATTAACTTAACTTGTATGTTTTCACTACTTGTACGTATCCACACCAATATTCAAAAGTGAAAACGTACAAGTTAAGTTAATTTAAAATGTTTTTAAATTAACTTAACTTGTATGTTTTCACTACTTGTACGTATCCACACCAATATTCAAAAGTGAAAACGTACAAGTTAAGTTAATTTAAAATGTTTTTAAATTAACTTAACTTTAACTTAACCAATATTCACACCAATATTCAAAAGTGAAAACGTACAAGTTAAGTTAATTTAAAATGTTTTTAAATTAACTTAACTTTAACTTAACCAATATTCAAAAGTGAAAACGTACAAGTTAAGTTAATTTAAAATGTTTTTAAATTAACTTAACTTGTATGTTTTCACTTTTGAATATTGGTGTGGATGTTTCTAAATGAATAAAACAACTTACTTACTTTACTGTATGATCACTAATATTTAACCATATTGTCATGAAGTAGCTGTTCATATCATCAAACGGTGATTAATCATTAATCTGGTCAAACAATTTCATGCTATGACAGATAATTTAAAGAAATAGAACTTTTTCATGATTTGGCCATACATTTCATGAAATAATCAATTCTATGATATCGCCACGACATATACGTCGTACTATATGTGTACTATGATGAACAATTATGATGCCATTTCTGCTTAGTAGAAAAGAAAGCCAATGAATCTGTGGAAAATATAACAATATTCGCAGATATAAGATTGTTGCACAGGCATCTCTAGATGGTTAATTTATGTACATAACATTGAGTGAAGAAATTTGAACAAAAGATTATTATATGAACATTATACAACTTACGTCCAAAATTTCATCCACTGTCTCTTCAGCTTCACACTTATCTGTGCTCAACTTAGCTATCTTGAAGTAGCTATACGTCAAAGTGTAGTTTTTCTTAGAGTTATTCCACAGATTTCTCGGCACCTCAACCAATGCATAACCAAGAAGCAGGATCAGTAGGAATAGACCCCACGTGTTACTTGCTGATGATGCTATAGCTTTGATTCTTGGTCCGGTCAAGTAAACACCTGGCTGTAGCGCTATGTATATGAGGAGTATACCGCAAATGAATAGGTATGAGCCATAGTAGATAGCGTTGTCTACCAAGGCGGATTTTAATTTGCCTTTCACTGTGAAGTCTCCTGCTTTGCTATAGGACTGCATCATTGGCATTATAAGCCTGAAATCAACAAAAAAACACATTATTGCAATTATTATTACATTATCCATACCAATATATAAAAGTGAAACATTGTCTGTTTGTTTCTTTGTTTGTTGAGCTTTCACACGATAACGGCTGGACGGATTTTGATGAAATTTGGCATGGAGATAGCTTATACCCTGGAATAAAAAATAGGATACCTTTCATCACAGAAAATGGTAAATTTCCACGGAAAACGTTGATTACTCGCTGCAAGGAATGGTTGCCATGGAAACGAAATAACAACAAGTCAGTCAAAAAACATCAAGTGTTAGTGCTATACTTTTGCGATAGTTTTTAATGTCCTAGAAGAACACAGGATGCTTATTTTCGCGATAAACTGTAGTCCGCGTGGTCGATGTCGCGGGCGAAAGCTAGTATATTTTAATTTAGATATGACATAAACACACTAAAAATGATCCCACATTCGTCTGAATAAGGCAACCCAACAAGCAAGATGCAGTGTTTTCATGAACTAATGTTTTAAGACTGCCACAGATACAAAGTAAAGGCAAATAAATCAACAGGGGTTCTCATACCACAATGTTAGAGTGCATAAATATATTTCAATTTAGGCAACAGATTGTAGCATGACCTAATTTTGATGACATTAACCTGTCTGTTACATAATGTCTTTGGTTTTATTCTTATTAACTTAATGGCACATCCAATAAAACTAACTCAAATTAGTAGTGGTAGCCCTAATTTCAGGTAGAGTTAAGGTGAGCGCACATTACCCGGAGTTGAACCGAACCCTTCCGTTTTTTTCTGGCGATTTGGATAGGCATGAGGGCATTTCATACAAAATCTGAATCAAAATGCACATTTACCTCTGTATATTGTGTGTTCACTTTTATGACTATTCTGTAAGTCTGCTGGGATAATTATACCACACCTTTGTCAGATTTATTAGATTATTTGGTAAACATAATATAACAAACATAGCAGTTTTATAAAATTTTAATTAATTGTCCCAGCGGTCTAGCGGTTCTAGAACCGCTGGGAGAATAAATTAATCAAAACGGCGGAAGTCGTTCAACGGTTTTGAGAGATCAACTTAGCTGTAAGGTTGCGCTACGGCCCATCTAACTTGAGATTTCTCAGAATTGGTAAAAGCGTGATACAAATTGATAACCAGTATGCCAGTTGAAGTGTTGACCAACCATGGAATTGGAATATAACTCTAAGAGTATAAACAAAATTTCCTACAGCAATTTTAATGCGTTGAAAGGAACTTCAACCGCCGTCCGTGTAAAAATAGATATATAAAATAAATTATAAAAAAAAAGTGTTTTTTTTTACAAGTTAACAGAAGTATCAACAAAAGGTAAAAAAAACCCACTATGTTTTCATATAAAAACACTAATAAAATCTTTTTAAAAATATTTGTTTGAACTGTTGAAACACTAATAACCATAGTTTTTTATCGATAAGAGCAACAATCTATTTAAATACGAAACCACTCAATGCCTTAAAAAATATGAAAGTAACATCCCACTGATAAAGTCGGGTGGTCTAAAAAATTGCCACTGAACCGCTGGGAGGATAACATGTTTTAATTAGTATATATATAGTATATAGTAGGTATCTTTTTTTTCATATTTTTTTCTAGGTATCTTATTTAAATGCGACTTAATTGACTTGGAAACATGATATACTACATGATTTAATTATGAAAGTTTAAAAGTTACATACAATTTACTCTAAAAACATACCAAGTCAAACACTGTGAAGTCCAGTACACAACTCTCCATAGATTTGGGAATATACTATCTGGCACAAAACTCCAAGGCTTATGGCACCGGTCGGCAGCAGGGGGCTCTGTGGTTGTTGCATTTCCCACAGCAGCTTGTACCATCGGGGACTCTGTTGTTGAGTTTTGTTGCAGGCATTGTCGGTAGAAGGTCTAAAAATAATAACACATTGGAACCTTGATGATCCGGACACCAGTAATCCAGTGGCATATAGGGGCACAGCACTCCTCAACAGGCACACATATTTTAAAATATCTTCATAATAGGTCACTCCTTCTCATCCCGCGGGTGCTGCGAGAAACAGCAAATGGATGTGTGTATATTTATCATATACTTACACTTAATGTATATCTTTATCAGCAATTAGAAAAACATAGATTACCCAGGACAATTTTAAAGGGCAGAGGGGGAGGTGTGGGGCGGTTTTTACACAGACAGACAGTTTTTAAGACAGTAGTTGGGAGTACACATTTGCGGCAACACAAGCCTGGTTCTGGCACTTCGCCGGCTGCTGCCACATCATCCTCGCTTCACTCGCTCATCTAAAGTATTGTGGGCACCATCAACCTAACCTACCTGGGGGTTTCCTAAGGGGGGAGTTCCCTATAACTGGGTATAAAATAGTTTTCTTCAGTTGAACATTTATCTGAAGACAACTTATAATTTAAGCATACTGTATATACACACACTCTGAACATATATTTAAAATTACACTCACCGATGAGACATCCAATGGCAAGATGAACATAATAACAAAAGAAAAGTACCATGCTATTAGCACAGACACTGTCACAATTATGTGATTTCTATAGCAGTCTCCATATCTATACAGCAAAGTGGCAGCTAGTATAAACGCCGATATTATTTCTATCACAAACAACGTGTAAACCATTTTGCAACTTTGTTTGACTAGCTGGTTATTTTGTCTTGGCAGTCTTTGCAGAGTTCTGCTTTTCTCTCCAAACCCTTGCAGCTTCGTGCTGAAGTTGCTCAAAACGTATTTGTTTCGTGGACTTCAAAGGCAACAATCTAGGCCGCTCGATTTCGAACTCAATTGGACATTCTTCATAGAATAAAACTCCCGTATCGGGCAAAATCGGATCAAACTCAACACTTGTATTTTCTTGTACAGGCTTCTCCGCCTTTGACATATTTTAACAAAAAAGTAAAGGCCGTGTTTTCATTGTCGCTATGTGCCGTCCAATAATGGCTAATGAAATGAATTTAATTAGGTTTAGACGATAAATTTGAATAAAATAGACAAATTACAATTTTAATACAGTGAACATGTATGAATGATGATGATTTGATTAGCATCAAATAAATACACAGATTCAATTAGCTATTTATTAGACGTCAGACGACTAGTGGGCCGTTCGTTTTGTAGCAAATGGCAAAATTATTTGTTAAAAACGCTAAATATGATCACATTTGGCGTTACGCAGTGTTGTTGATCATATCGGTTTCAAGCCGTCAAATTCATTAGTGCATTGTGATAGAGTCGAAATTGCTATGAAAAAATTGACAATGTGATTGAAGCCCAGTTCCGTGGTCGGGCTCCTGGACATTTGTGGGCGAAATTAGCGTTCTGAACGTTTTCGATCACCTTTCGTTTTGCAAGTTTCGATGACATGTTGACATAGGAAAATCGAAAATCTGTTTTCATTCATTTTGGAAAGGATCGGTAGTGTCAAAAGTTGCAAAAATTACAAAAGTGTTGAAAATGTTGAATGTGTTGGGCTTGTTAAAAATGTACATTTCGAAACTGCCTACAACGCCATCTCATCATCACGAACGCAGTGTAGATGTATGGCTAAGTTGAATCTGAGGTATCAAATAGTTGAAACGACTAGGTCGTTTGTTTTGAAAGAAATGGCGTGAATAACTGATAAAAACGCCATAAATGATTACATTTCCCTGCATTCGAGTTGAAGCAGTCCGTTTTGTGCAGTTTCAAGAAACTAAGTTGAATCTGCAGCCCGATTCCATAACTTGGCTTCAATCGAATTCTCAGTATCGCAGCCATTAATGCCTTGCGATAGAGACGAATTTGCTATGAATAAAGTGATAATCCGATTGTAGCCAAGTTATGGAATTGGGCCACGGAGGTATCAAATAGTTGCAACGACTAGGTCGTTCGTTTTGAAGGAAATGGCGTGAATAACTGATAAAAACGCCATATATGATTACATTTCCCTGCATTCGAGTTGAAGCAGTCCGTTTTGTGCAGTTTCAAGTGTATATTATAGTGTATAGTGTTCAGTATATTCAATATATATATATATATATATATATATATATATATATATATATATAAATATTTGTATATATCTAAATATAATATGATATATATTATATTATATAATATATATTATATATATACACCATTTTTAAATTACCAAAAAAAAAATTGTTGTGCTGAAGTGGCAATGCAATCCAAATATGCAGTCAGAACTTTTGAATATTTAACAGTGTAGAATTTATTAAAAAATCCTGAAGTTTTCGGAAATCCTATCTAAAATTATGGACACAAACTACAAATACTATGCAATCAATAATGAATGAAATCACATAGTGCGCGTGAGTAGTGAAAACTATCTGTCCTACTGTTTCTCGCATTTCTGCTCGTTCAATTACCTCGATTTTCACGCTAGTTACCATCTTATCAATAACAAAATAAAGTAGGTGTCTCCGGTGGGTTGGGAAGTAGGTACCTACATACGAAATAAAATATGAAATGTAGCATAAAAATACTTTATTTGATTAATTCTAACATTCTTTCATACTTTTACGGGCTTAGGACCGGCAAAATTACTTTATTTATTGGGTAGGTAGCTGTTGAATAGTTTTAGATTAAAATACCAACACTTAGGTATCACAATGAACCAAAAGTTATTAAGTTAGAAACAAGGGAATTTTGGCGTATGTAAAAATTTATAATCAGCTATTTACAACGATTGTTATTACTATTTACACTGCTTAGAAATTAACTAACAAGTATTTAAACAATTGTTCGAAGTGACCATCTTCATTATCAATACACAAGCGAGCACGTTTACACAGATTACTACGTAATGACGTTAAAATGTTTAGGCTTTTCACTTCGTCAAAAGAGTCTATTGCCGCGTTTCACCTATAAATGCTATAACCATTTGTGTTTACACGAATGACTAGCGCTCAATCAGCGTTTCTCTTACGAAAAACCAACAATGTTAGCACGGTTGACATCTACAAGTGTAACGTTTTGCTGCTCAACACAACTGTGGCCGTATTACAGAACTTGGTTTCAATCAGATTGTCACTTTCTTCATAGCAATTTCGACTCTATCGCAACGCATTAGTGATAGTGATATTAAAAATAGGATTGAAACCAAGATAGATAATAGCACTACTGTTCTATTTACTTTCGTAGCACCATTCCTTCATCCCAATTAAATTAAAATTACGAAATGAAAATAATTATCGAAAACCTTACACGTATGCCGCAAGACTAAGCAAAACAATGTTTTTTTTTTTATTTCAAATTACGCGCTCTGCTGCTAAATTTTGACACTTCCAATAAGTAGCATTTCGAACCCACAAAAGAACATGGGTCTGACGATGCTAGTTTCCGAAGCTAGAAATGCTAACATTTTGCATTGTGGAACGTTTGACGTTTGTTATTTGTGCTAGCGTCGGAGGGCTTGTGGAACAACATTGGGGCTAAAAAAGTTAACATTGCTAGCATTTTGCTCTAAGCGGAACGCGCCTTGATGCGCTGTCTTAACACTTGCATAGTGTCCAGCAGCCCGATTACATAACTTAGGTTCAATCGGATTGTCAGTATCGATATCACTAATGCCTTGCGATAGTCGAAATTGCTATGAAAAAGTGATAATCCAATTATAACCAAGTTCTGTAATCGGGCTGCCGTTCACTCACATTAACACGCCGTTTTATTTCGCTCGATAAAAAGAAGTCCATAAGTGTTAAATCCGGCGAACGCGCTGGCCACGCGCGGCGCGGTCTACCGCGATCAATCCAATGGTCTCCGAATTAATCGTTTAGGTATTCCCTTACCATTCTATGAAAATGCGGCGGGGCGCCGTCCTGTTGAAAAAACACACCTTGCAGATATGCCAGCGGAACGTCATCCAGCATCGAAGACACCATCGTCCGGAGAAGGTTTAAATAAGTTTCTCCTGTGAGACGACCTTCAATGCAATACGGGCCGATTAGTCTGTCCCGCCCACACATTTACACTGAATCGATGTTGGAAAGAATGTTGCCACGTCAGTTTTGGATTTCGGACCGACTACCAATGTTCATTGTGTTGATTAAACAGTCCAATCCTTGTGAATAAACACTCGTCTAAATAGGTAACCATTAGCGTCGAGATTGTTCAGAATCCAATTGCAAAATGTAATTCTCGGAACTAGGTCGATTGTAGTCAGTTCTTGCGTTTTCCTGTAATGGTATGGATGGTAGGATGCATTCCTGTTGAATGCACTATTCTCCAAGCGCAGTACTGGCTAATTCCAAAATGGCGAGCGGCATCATTGGTGCTTCTGCGGGGATCTTTTTCGAAGTAGCTCAGTACATCATCGTACACGTTTTGAGGAAGCGCAGGTCTCCCTCGTCCTTGTGCATGTGACGGGGTAAAAACCGAGCCGTGGTCCAGCATACGTTGGTAGACACTCGACATTGTAGCGAAGTTCGGTTGTCGAGCATCAGGATACAAATCACGGTACATTCTGAGAGCTTCGCTCATATTTTCCCCAGACAGGAAATATGTACGTAACATTAACATGTATTCACGAGGTGAAAATTGATAAGCCATCGCGACGGTTATCAACCGGTGTAGGAACGGCGCGTGTGATGCGACGTGACTAATTAGTAATTAGGAAGAAAGGAACCGCGCCGACCAATATGCCGAAACGAAAGGGAGGGATAGACGCCGGCGGGGGCGGCGCGGGTGCGGGGCGTGGTGGAGGTTTGTGGCCAGCCGATTACATCCTTGAACTTCAACGCGAGTGTACATGCACTATTATTTATTCTGTGGCGAGTGTTTATGAATCGCGCGCGCATTTTTCTACCTAGTAATTATGAATGAATTAGCAAGAATTTATTTTAGGTGTGCGAATCTATGTAAACGTGACCAATTATTGACTTTTTTGTAGGATAATCTTTAGCTATTTTTTTAGCGAGTGTTTATGAATCGCGCGCGCATATAGCGCGCGCGATTCATAAACACTCGCCACAGAATAAATAATAGTGCATATACACTCGCGTCGAAGCTCAAGGATGTAATCGGCTGGCCAAAAACCTCCACCCCGCCCTGCACCCGCGCCACCCCCGCCAGCGTCTATCCCTTTCGTATCGGCATATTGGTCGCCGCGGTTCCTTTTTTCCTAATTACTAATTAGTCGCGTCGCATCGCACGCGCCGTTCCTACGCCGCTTGATAATCGATGCAATGGCTTATCAATTTTCACCTCGTGAATACACGTTAATGTTACGTGCATATTTCCTGTCTGGGGAAAATACGAGCGAAACTCTCAGAATGTACCGTGATTTGTATCCTGACGCTCGACAACCGAACTTCGCTACAATGTCGAGTGTCTACCAACGTATGCTGGACCACGGCTCAGTTTTTACCCCGTCACATGCACAAGGACGAGGGAGACCTGCGCTTCCTCAAAACGTGTACGATGATGTAGGTACTGAGCTAATTCGAAGAAGATCCCCGCAGAAACACCAATGATGCCACTCGCCATTTAGGAATTAGCCAGTACTGCGCTTGGAGAATAGTGCATTCAACAGGAATGCTTCCATACAGGAAAACGCAAGAACTGGCTACAATCGACCGAGTTACATTTTGCAATTGGATTTTGAACAATCTCGACGCTAATGTGTTATTTTCTGACGAGTGTTTATTCACAAGGATTGGACTGTTTAATCAACACAATGAACATTGGTGGTTGGTCCGAAATCCAAAACTGACGCGTCAACATTCTTTCCAACATCGATTCAGTGTAAATGTGTGGGCGGGAATTTTGAACGACAGACTAATCGGCCCGTATTTCATTGAAGGTCGCCTCATAGGAGATACTTATTTAAACCTTCTCCTGACGGTGTCTTCGATGCTGGATGAAGTTCCATTGGCATATCTGCAAGGTGTGTTTTTTAACAGGACGGCGCCCCGCCGCATTACCATAGAATGGTTAAGGAATACCTAAACGATCAATTCGGAGACCGTTGGATTGGTCGCGGTGGACCAATACCGTGGCCAGCGCGTTCGCCGGATTTAACACCTATGGGGCCTGTCCACATAAACGTTCGAGGACGCACGGATCACCCGCGCGTACACTCGAAATCGTTCACGGCGTCGTCCGGGCGTTCGCCTGGGTCATCCGAAAAATAGTAGTGGAGGGGAGGAATAGTATGAAACTGACACTTGACAGTTGTCAGTTGTATGTGGACGTCCAAAGTCGTTCACGATCTCCGGATGATCGAGCGATAATCGCACGGATGATTCGAGCGTGTAAGTGAACACAGCCTTGGACTTCTTTTTATGGAGCGAAATAAAGCGGCGTGTTTAAATGAGTGAACCGGACACTGCAAGGTTTAAGACAGCGCATCATAGACGCTTTTGACGAAGTGAAAAGCCTAAACATTTTAATGTCATTACGCAGTAATCTGTGTAAACGTGCTCTCTTGTGTATTGATAATGAGTCCCTATATTACACGGCCAGTATTACGCGACCAAATAATGTACAGCCAATAATACGCGACCAATATTACGTGGATTGGCGTCGTAATATCAGGGTGTACATTATTTGGTTGCGTAATATTGGCCGTGTAATATTCCCCGTGCTGATTTTGTACAGGCGATAATACGCAACCAGGATTACGAAGCCAAAATATGTACATGTAATAACAGGGTGTGCATTATTGGCTGTGTAATACGGGCCGTACACTTTTTGTACGGGCGATAATGTACAGCTAATATTACGTGTACATCACAGATTAAATTATAGAAATGACAGGGTCAAAGCCTCGTTTGCACGTTCCAGTTTCCTTTTACCACAGATTATGAATCGCAATTGCTCCGGCGCAGCGGGAAGTGCTGCCCCTCCGCCCTTGCGTAACAAAGCACAGGTACCAACGCTCGCTTCCGCAGCTTCGGCTTTTTGGTCGCCTTCGGCGACCAGCCTCCACCGCTCCAGCTCACCCTGGTACCTGCACTTTGTCACAGCGGACGGGGGCTGCACTCCCTCCGCGCCTCCGGCTTTTTAAAAACACTCTAGTGTAGGGCAGACAAGACCAAGTGGAGTCGGGGTTGGCCGATTCGGTTCTGTGACAGTTTTTTTCATCTTGACACTCGCCTACACAAACGAGGCGTCAAGGAGTGATTCTAGCTTTGTCTATGGTTGGCTTCGTATTATTGGCCGTGTAATATTGGTCGTACAAAATCGGCACGGGCTGATATTACGTATCCAGTTGTACACGTAATATTGGTCGCGTAATACTGGCCGTGCATTATCAACCCGGACCGATTTTGTACGGGAAATAATACACGGCCAGTATTAGCCATCCAAATATTACGAATCCATGTACACGTAATATCTGGCCGTGTAATATTGTCTGTACAATACTGGTCGTACATTATTTTGGTCGTGTATTATCGTCTCCCTTGATAATGAAGGTGGTCACTTCGAACAATTGTTAAAATACTTGTAAGTTAATTTCTAAGCAGTGTAAATAGTACTAACAATAGTTGTAAATAGCTGATTATAAACTGTTAAATACGCCAAAATTCCTTTGTTTCTAACTTAATAACTTTTAAATTTAACTTGGTTCATTGTGATACCTAAGTGTTGGTATTTTATTCTAAAACAATTCAACACCTACATACCCAATAAATAAAGTAATTTTGCCGGTCGTAAGCCCATAAAAGTATGAAGGAAAGTTAGAATTAATCAAATAAAGTATTTTTATGCTACATTTCATATTTTATTTCGTATGTAGGTACCTACTTCCCAACCCACCGGAGACACCTACTTTATTTTGTTATTGATAAAATGGTAGCTAGCGTGATAGTCGAGGTAATTGAACGCGCGAGAAAATGCGAGAAAGAGTAGGACAGATATAGTTTTCACTACTCACGCACACTATGTGATTTCATTCATTATTAATTGCATAGTATTTTTAGTATGTGTCCATAATTTTAGGTAGGATTTCCGAAAAATTCAGGTTTTAATAAATTCTACACTGTTAAATATTCAAAAGTTCTGACTGCATATTTGGATTGCATTGCCACTTCTGCACAGCACATTTTTTTTTTGGTAATGTAAAAATAGTGGTGTATATATATATATATATGACATATCGTTTTGCATATAAATATATACATATTATATATAAATATATATAATAAATATATATATAACAGAACGAAAAACGTTGTTATATATATAAATATATATATATAATAAATATATATATATAACAGAACGAAAACCGACCCTATAAAGTACGGATAAAGTCGCTCCGATGTCGTTCCGATATCAAATTTAACGGTCTTACTCAAGACGGGACCTTTAAAGAACGGTGGTCGAAACATATTTGGGGGCCGTTCGTTTGAAGCAAATGGCGAAAATAACTAGCTAAAAAACTCGCCTCCCCTGCCAAGAGCTTTTGCTAATAAATTATATACTGTTGGCATGTGCTTATCAAGGCCTTCAATTTGATACCCATATTGTAAACTTGGAAGAAAACACGTTTTTTTCGTGTTTGACAATGGTGCAATACAGCCGCAACATAGAATGTTTTAAAAAAAATGCCTGTTTTACTCGGGGGTATGTAAGGATTCTAACGATACCCCATAGGTACGTCTAAATCTGTTCAGGCATTTAAAAGTTATGGTGGAATACAGAAACTCACATACAAACATACCTACATACATACATACATGCATGCTAAAAACAATATCCTCCTTCCTTCAATATATTCCGTAGTCGTGTATGATCACATTTTGGCGTTCGCCTTGGACATTTTTGGGCGAAATTAGCGTTATGAAATGTTTTCGATCACCGTTCGTTTTGCATGTATAAATGATATGACATTTAAATTTGACATAGGAAAAGCGATTTTATTCTATTTGGATATAGGGTCGCTTTTCATTCGGTTTGGGAAGGATCATTTGTGTCAAAGTTGCAAAAAAGGCAAATTGTCATCTGATCATCTCGAACGCAGGGTAAGCGTTTTTAACTATCGTTTTTGATCATTTCGCTTCAACACGAACGGCCTCTAAAGCGTGCATATTAATATTAGCTCAAAATTTAATTTAGAGCATTTAGCATTACAGTATGTTAATACTATTATCTATATACTACTTCTTTGATCGCAGTTCATATACCTACATGTGCTTACCTAGAGTGCCACCGCGTACCGCGACCGGTAGAGCCCCTGCATGCAGAAGTGGCTACCGCGGCCTGCCAGTGCCCCAGGGGTAGCAGCCCCGTAGGAAACCAAATATATGACATTGTTGATTTTGTGCACAAAGTCAAACTCTTGGACAGAAAATTATAATACAAAATAATTACCGGGAACTTGTGTATGCTGATTGAGGGGACTGGTCCAGCCTAATCCTACTAATATTATAAATGCGAGTTTGTTTGTTTGTTACGCTTTCACGCCTTAACTACTCAACTGATCAGCATGAAATGCACACACGTTGTCAGGGGTACAGAAAAGAACATAATTGTAAAGGTACCTACTCTAGGAAATTTCATCATCGCATCGTAATAGGTCTAGTAGTTTTGACGTGATGCGTGAACAAACAGATAGACAAACAGACAGAAAGACACGATTCAACAAGTTGTTATATATTATATTCTTGTTCAATAGCTTTTGTTAAGCACCCAAGAGCATTTTTTATTTATCTTCTTTGTACAACCTTTTTCGTACCTATTTGCTTTATTATATGTATAGATATATGACTGTGTCAATTTGCATCAAAAAATCCGTCCAGTAGTTTCAGCGTGATACGTGTTCTTTTTAATAACTTTCAACCCCTATCTTGCAGAAACCCTTTAATTTTTCGAGATTAAAAGTATCCAATGTCCTACCTCGTAGTATGAATTCAAATCATACCAAGTTTCATTTGAATCAGGTCGGGTGTTAAATAAACTTAATTTGTGCTTGTATTTATCTCTTTGTTCATGAGATGTTAACTTGTTTACTTCCCTCCTGGATTTTTAAACCAAATTAGGTTGAATTACGCTTACTTCCCACCCGGTTTTGTAAACCAAAGGAGGTTGAATTACGCTTACTGGCGTTAAACTTTTTAACAGAAAGCAGTAATATAAAACCTATAAACAAAACGTTATAGCAAAGAGAATAAAATGTATTATAGTTTATGGACGAAGTGTAAGGACTTGTTGTTAGGTTCTGATTATTTATTTTTTAAATGGTTTTGCACAAAAATAGTGTACAAGGAAGGACTTAATGCTAAGCAGCATTATCTACCAGTCATCCAGGTTGTGAAAGAAATACTAGTACATAGATAGAGCGTGCGGTTTAAAGTATTGAACAATAAATACAAAAGAAACAAAGAACAAAAATAAAATAATGTGTAAATAAAGTATTTAGTGTAAGGAGTTGTTGCAAAATATTTGTGGACAACTGTTTCCCTACACAGTGAAACAGTAGCAACATATATAAACATATTGTTTTGTAATCTCGCTAGGCACTAACAAATTGAAAATAATTATTATTCAAAAGCCTATTATGTTACACTAGGTAGGTAATTGAATAGGTACAATATCTACACATTATATTTATCACGCATAAGTACTTAATTGCCTACATAATTAAGCACATAATATAATTAAAATCTCTAAAACTTATTTCAAAAGTCGTTAACAGTAACATAATCTACAAAACTTTGAAACCTAATAACAATTATTCCTGGCCTCCCCTATAAAAAATCTTAGACTAACAATCTCAGGAAATGATGCTGAATTACTAGCGATATTTTTTGTGTAAAGACGCCGTGAATTTTATTGACATAAAGACATGTATGCGAGTTCGCCATTGTTCTTTATGATATTATTAAGGTAACACAGGCCCATAGCACAGGGTATCCTAGTTTGGGGCTAGATAATTGGTGTGGAAATGTCCCGAATATATTTATTTATTTAATAAATGATTGAATGTAATTACTAGAATTGAATATTTACTAACACTATTTACCTACACAATTTTGCGAAAATAATGAAGTACATGAATGACGATATAATGTGACATTGCGCTGTCTGTTCTTCGCTGAATGTATAAATTACTAGCTTTCCCGCCCACGACTACGTCCGCGCGGACTACAGTTTATCGCAAAAAATAGCATCCTATGTTCGTCTAGGGTATTAGAAACCAATGTAAAAGTAGGTATATTACCAACGACCTTGATGTTTTTTGACAGATTTGTTATTTCGTTCCCATTGCAACCGTTCCTTACAGCGAGTAATCAACATTTTCCAGTTTTCTCGTGGAAATTTACAATTTTTAGGGATAAAAAGTATTATATGTTTTATTCCAGGGTATGAGCTATCTTCATTCCAAATTTCAGCAAAATCCGTCCAGCCATTATCGCGTGAAAGCTCCCCAAACAAACAACCAAACAGACAACGTTTCTTTTTTATATATTGGTATGGACTAGTGATTCGTCTCGGTTAGCGCTCACACCGCGTCAATTTTTTTACTTTTTTTTTGTTGTTTTTTTGTACCCGTCGTAACTTTAAAAAAGTACGCCAGGAAGCGTAATTCAAAATCATTGGCAGCAGTGCTTTTTGACCATAGACAACTAACTGGATTATTACTCACGTGCTTGACAGACTTGTAATTTTTAAATTAGTTTTTATTTCTTACTTTTTAGTCACGTCAAAGAAGCCCCTATATACGTATTTCATTCCGTTCGCTAATAAGAAGAAAATCTTTCTGGACTGAAACTGCTGAACCGATTTTGATTAAACTTGAACAAATTCCCTAAGTTGACAGTTACTGAAACTAACACAAATAATTATTGCAAGCAAACTTGTAATTTCTTAAAAATAAGTGGACAAACATACGCACATACATTCTCGAAATTTGGCACATTTGTTTAGATACCCACACATAGACTGGCAAATATAATATATAAATATTATACATTTTCAAAAATTTCACTTATGTACATACATTAAATTCACAACCTCCATTTTGAAGTCAGTTAAAAATTACTAACCGGCAAAGACGCGGGGTGCCTCTAGTAAGTCAATATACAGCGATTCCCCATCTTTTACACTTTGATATAATCCCCAAGCGATATTATCTATCACACATCAAACTGCGACGTGGCGATAGGAGAAGGCATGTTCCGTTACGAGCACGCGCACGTGTTTAGGATCCCTGTAAAGCCTTCGGGGGCGATAAACGGCCTTCTCACGGCAAAATCAAAAGAGATCTTACTCTAAAGAAAATGTATCTATCGTGAATCCCAACTCTCTCGGGAATCACTGAAGTCTTGGCTAATAAATTGAAAGTGAGATTCGTGACGTGAGAGAGGAAAACAGTTGCGTATGTTGAAGGTACGTACCTACCTTGATGATAAACGTTATACAGGTTCATCTCATTCATTACTTGTGCTTTGTGCTTATCTGTCTGTCTACGCAAAGTTGGCGATATAACGTCAAACGAAATACCGCTAAACCGGTTATAATTATTTCTGTGGCACAAGTAATATCCTTCAACAAATTATTATAGATAGGTTTATTTACATAGATACCTATAGGTACATCTGACAAACTATTTTATATCTGAAACTTCTGAAATCACAAACCCTAAATAATTGGGATTTGAATTTCGAACGATTCCCAAAATAAATACTTAGGAGATACTTTATGCTTGGCTAGCTGTGCCTTCGGCTTCGCACTCGTGGTCATTTCTCTAGGTTAAAAGTACCGTATGTGCTATTTCATGACCTAAAATTCCAATATACACACCAACATTTGATCAAAATTCCTTCAGCTGTCAAAAAGTTTTTTATGGATTTGTCGGCTTCTACTCACCGCATTGAGATACCAAATACACAAGTTTTTAAGTCAAACCCTAAGCTATCCAACCGTGAAAACCGCATCGCAATCAGTCCAGTACCTACTATTTACATGATGCACGAACAAACATACAGACAAACAAACAGACAACACGATTTGTTAAAATGTCATGTTCTTGTTCAGTAGTTTATTTTGAGTATGCTAGACCATTTTTCTCTAAATTATATTCATTGTACATACTTTTTCGTTTTTATTGCTTTATTATAAGTATAGATATATCAGTGGAAATATGTAACAAATATAATTCTGGTTAATAACATTGCTAGAAACCATTTATGCACCTTGTTAACTTAGGTGTCCTTTCTTCTTTTTTTGGCATTCGTTTGACCACGATCTCAACTTGAACCAAAAAGTTGCCACTTCAACTACATTGCTAGTGGTCTTTATCATAATTTTCTTTTGTGCATGTTTGTGGGCAGAGGGACATTGAATTCAAGTTTTAAATGCATAACCGTTCGGATTGAGACTCTCTATGGCCCGCAGTCACAGTGCACTGGGTTGGAGGTGGGACGAGTCGGTTATACCCCATTGTACATAGGTATTGCGTGTGCAGCGCACACAGGATAGAAGACTATTTATTGATTTCCAGACCGGACAATACAAAATCTATCTACTATCTATTTTGTACTTATAATAAAGCACCTAAGTAACAAAAAGCATGTACAAACAATTAAAAAAAAAACTTATATTATGGTACTGAACACGAATATAACATCTGTAAAAATGGTGTCTATCTGTCTGACAGTCTGTTTGCACATTACGTAAAAATTACCGAACCGATTGCGATCTGGTTTTCACTGTTGGACAGCTTAGGATTTGACTTAAAATCTGGTGTACTTGCTATCTCATCCCGATGAGCAAAAGACGAGTAATCGATAAAAAACTATTTGACAGTTGAACAAAATTTGGTATTTTGTACTTTATGGGTACCTTCTTTTGGTCCTGGATAACAGAGGTAACTTTTAAACCCAAGAAATGACCACGTGGGTAATAAACCAGTATGTAAATAAAAAAATGTACATAGAAGATAATAAAAAGATGGTCTAGCTAGCGGACTTAGAATAAGTTGAACAAGAACATACATGTTTATAAATCGACTGGTGTCTGTCTGTTTGTTCGCGCTTCACGTAAAAACTAAAGGACTACTAATAAAAAATAATAGTATTTGTACTTTATAGGTAGTTTCGGTCGTGGAATACAGCCGTGCAGTCCCTAAAACGCAGTATGAAGGATTTTGGCGTTTTTGAACAAAAAATGTATCCTTGATGCCCTTAGCGTAACGGATCTAATCATGAAAATCGAATAAATATAAGTCTATGAAAAAAAATGGTACCGAAAATAACTGCTTTCCAATTTTATGCAATAATGTCTAGAAAAACCAACTTAAGTCCAGTAATGCTAGTTACGTCTACAATGATGCGTCACTTTGCCGAGTAAAACGCATCAATTTAGAAAACAGTTTACTTCTCTGTAAAACAATAATTGAGATAAAGCTAGTCACAGAATAAATAATAGTACAGGTGCAGTAAGTAGGAAATGTAGTCAAAAATCTTATTACTGCTTCATGAAAAACCTTAAAAAAAAACAGATTAATGCAGATTAAAATGCAGTTATTTGTTGATATATTTTATTTAACAATGTAAAAAGGCAAATTATAACAACAATAAAAGAAAACAGAACAGAAAAGGCTAAAGTGCAGTTAATAACAGACTACTGTATTTTAGTTAAAACTGTTTTTTAAGAAAAAAAAACAGACTAAACTGCAGATTTTAAATTATATACTGCGGAGTAGACGGCAAAATCTTAATAATTATTTTAGTAATTTGCAAACAAAATTGCCGTATAACTAGTAGTTACTGCATTTTATTTAGTTATTTGAACAGATTTGTAAAATTGTATCAACTAACACTGTTGCTTGAAGGCGGCCCAAAAAATAGGTACTCATTATAACAGAACTAAAAGAAGGTTGTTTGACAGTGTGTGCTTCGAGGGCGGGTTAAACTCCATTATCCAGCCCTATGCCAAAAAAAAAACAGAATGGAGGAAAAGTAGTTGTGATAGGAGATAACCTATCATCCTATTTTCTTTGAAAGTGTTTTTAGGACTTGTCAAGAACTCATTATAGCCTTTGTGTGCCTTCACCTTCACATACCTTCTACCGCCCCTAGACGTGGGTTTGTACGGTCCCTTGAAAAATTACTAGAGACAAATTTTCACGAGCTGGAAAGAATTTGAAGGCCCCAAGACGCCACGGCGAAAAAAAAGGGCATTCTAGTTACTGACAATAGTGAATCACAATCTGATTCTACAAATGTTATTGACATATCAGTGATGTATATTTTAGCAGCAGATACATCAGGTCTTAATAGGGAGAGACTAAGTACGGAGGAAAATGGGACTATTAAATATAAAAAGTGCAAAATGTCACCTATTAAAACTAGAAAAGGAAAAGGCATATACCTGAAAAGGAAAACTCTGCTCAAAATTCACAGTAAACAGTACAATACCTGTCAAAGAAAAAACAGACAATCATCTTCATGTTCCACCAGCGTGACTGATAGCATCAGATTGCACAGTAAGTCCGATATTGTAAATATAAATGAAGACTTTGGTATGGAACGTGAATTTGGATTTAGAAACATATTTTCAGATAATGAGCCAGAAGAAGAATAAAGAGAGATTAGGATTAGGAGGAATAAAGGACCAGAGGAAGCAAGAGGGATATCAAAGGAGAAGAACAAAGAACCAGAAGAAGCAAAAGACACATCAGAGGAAGGCTACAAAGAACCAGAGGGAGCAAAAGGCATATGATGAAAGGTTGAACATAGGAACCAGAAGAAGCAAGGTAAATATCAGAAGAGAGGAATAAATAACCAAAACAAGCAACGGACATATCAGAGGAGAGGACAGAGATTATAAATGAAGTATCATATGAGTAGAAGCAAGGAGTCAAAAGAAGTAAGTGCCAATCGGACAATCTAGGCAAGAAAAAGGCTATAGAACTTGAAAACTCACCTTCATTAAATAATAATGCTGAGGAAAATTATAAAATTAACCAGCAAGTTAGATATTGTAATGTTGAGAAAAATTATGATATTAACCAGCATGTTAGGTATTGTAATGCTGAGAAAAATTATGACATTAACCAGCATGTTAGATATTGTAATTGGAAAAAGTGGACATACTTCCACTCACGTGTCCAGTGCACACATTTCATTCGTAAATCTATTCATTCAAGTTGTTTACAACGTGTGAGGAATTATTGGAAACATAGAAAAAAGAAAACCTGGTAATGTTGCATGTTATGAAATAAGATACTATAAGACATGTAAGAATCCATTAAGGTGTATCTGGACTGGACTAAAAGGCTGGAACGTGACATTGTTTCTGTATTATCTATAGTTAAGAAAATTTACCTGACTCAAGACCCTCACAACATAAAAGGCTTTTTTCTATAGAATATTCTATCAAAGATTTATTTTTCTTAAAATGTTATACCTATATGAAAATCTCACATTGAATCAAGTACCATGTACAATTTTTAGTTTGGCAATCCGTTATTGATTTAATTAAGACTTACAGGCTATTTGATTACAGTTCCTGGTTATTAGACTCATCGGTCTTACAACTAGAAATGTTGATCTCATTATTAAAAATCTAGGGTAACAGAGTTATTATGTACCTTTAACAGAGTTATAGACCAAGAAAAATAATTGTTGATTTTTGCAGACTGTCTAATTAATGGCTAAAAAAATCGGAAGCAGCTTAAGTATTTTATACCAAAATATATTTGTTATTATCCATAAGCGCTATTTTGATCATAATTCTTCTTTTTTGTAACCAAAAAGAGTTAGTTTTTTTTTCAAATATGAGTGTAAATATTTTTTCCTCTGATTTGCCATTATTTTTTGATAAGATTCCAATAAATGCTTGCCCTTAAATTCAGAAATTGTTCCGAATATCACAAATAGTGCTCTACTTGGAAAATGATCGATAAACTACGAAATTTCAAAATGAAATAATAATGAATACATAAATATTGTCTACTGAAAAGTGCTAATAATCTTTCTTTAGAATACTAACTAATGCGCAGTAAAGCAACATTTATACTGCAATTTAATAGGCATTGTAAATAAAACGTGTATGTTTTTTGCAGTTTTAAGTTTTTATACTGCTTTACATTTTATTATAGTATTTTGGCAAAAAAATACTGCAATAAATGCTACATATTATTTAAAATATTTTTAATAAAAAAGTTACAATAAAAAGCACCTTTTCTTCATATTGTCTTCAGTAATCAATAGTTTCGAAAAAAAAAACAAAAATATTTATAAATATATATATATATATATTTTTCGAAACCATTGGTTATATATATACAATATATATATATATACATATATATATATTGTATATATATATATATATATACAATATATATATATACATATATATATTGTATATATATTGTATGTATGTATATACATATATATATATATACATATATATATATATATACTAGCTATGCCAACGGCTTTGCCCGCGTGGTCATTTCATTTAAAAGTAGCCCACACGTGCTATTCCAGGACCAAAAGTACCTACAAAGTACAATATTATACTACATTTCTTCAAAATTCGTTCAGCCGTCAAATAGTTTTTTGTCGATTGCTCGGCATCTAATCATCGGAATAAGGCTAGCGCGCACTGCCTTGCATTTTTATAACGAATATTCTGTGAAGTACGGAGTGTCATAGAAGTGCACGTATTGCGGTGAAATAAACGCATAATAATACAATATGAAATAAACGGTAGAATAAACGCACCGCGTTCCACCGCAAGGCAGTGCGCGCCAGGCCCTAAGATACCAAGTTACCCAGTTTTTAAATCAAACCTTAATTACACTTCTTTGTACAGCCTTTTTTGTTCATAATGCTTTGTTATAAGTACAGATACTACGCTCTCTAGTACAGAGCTTAATACAATACATAAACGCATGTAATACAATATGAAATAAACGCTAGAATAAACGCACCGCGTTCCACCGCAAGGCAGTGCGTGCAAGGCATAAGATAAGTACCCCAGTTTTTAATCAAACCTTGTAAGGCGTCGTAGTGCGACGGGCGGTAAGGTAACGAATGACGTGCAGTGTGCAGATGAAGCGAAGGAAATACGTAGTTCGTATATGTTACGTATATTCAGAATAGGTTGATAAATATATATATATATATATATATATGCGCACAGTAATTCGATATCAACCGGACAGTAGGAAATTCAACAGACAACTTCCAGTCGCAAGGGCTTGAGAGCTGGAGGTTGTGCTGAGGCAAAGCGCTAAAGCTAGTGTGAGCTGAATTCCAAAAATCTAGAGATTTGAATTTAGCTGTTGGTTGCAGTGAATGAAATGCTTGCGTGTCAATGATGCGTTTGGTTTATGCGCTTGAGTTGTTGATGCTGGTAAATTATGTAGTGTTACAACCTTAATTATCTTCTTTGTACAGTCTTTTTTGTTCTTATTGCTTTATTATAAGTACAGATACTACGCTCTCTAGTGTAGAGGTCCTAAAATAAAAAGACTTACGCCCGTGTTAAGGAAGTAGGATACTCCACTGTGCTATACTCGTACTCTAATATCTAAGAACCATCTCGATTACCTCCGCTTTCAAACAAAAAACCGCACCTAAATCGGACCATTCGTTTGGAAGCTACGATTCTCACCCCTTTTTCTCACCTCCCCCCTCCCCCTCCCCATATAGCTAAGAACCATTGAGATGGTTCTTAGCTACTACAATAGCTTTCAACCAAAAAAAAAAACCGCATCAAAATCAGTACATTCGTTTGGGAGCTGCGATGCCACAGACAGACTCACACACACACGCACGCGCACACACACACACGCACGCGCACACACACACACACACACACACACACACACACACACACACACACGCACAAACACCCACACAGAGTGATACATACCCTAAACTTATAATACCCGTCTCTTTGTACGGGGTTTAAAAATGTAAAACAGTATGCAGTTTGGTTACCAATAAAAACAGCCGCAAGAGGGCGCTTTTTTTTTATTTTATTTTTTTACACATGTATTTCAGGTAAAACTAACAAAGTAATTAAAAAAAAAACAAAGTACCTAAATTGCCAGAATTCTTTTCAGTTTTTTCTAAATTATCCGAATTGGAATTATTGTGACCTATTTTGTTGAAAAGATTTGACGGTTTACTTCAGGAAATTACAGGAGCCTTAAACATATCAAGGAAAATGTAAAAATAGCGCATAAAATATGTAAATGCTTAAAAATATAGAGCAAAACATTTCAAGAAGCGCGTGATTTCAATCCATGGACGTCTGGATTGCATTTCTTTGCTTATAACCACTACGCCACTCTGCTTTGTGGACAGAACGACGAAATTCGGTACCGTTCTATAAACGGATGTATTATTACTTTAAAGTTATCAAAACTTTGGACCTTTATTCCTTAAAAATCCTTAAATTTTTCGGGATAAAAAGTATTCTAAATTTTAACACATAATATGTACTTTGACTATGCTTAATTACATCAAAATCCATCCAGTAGTTTCAGCGTGATACGTGTTCTTTTAAATAACTTTCAACCTTTATCCTGCGGGAACCCTTTATTTTTCGGGATAAAAAGTATTCCAAATGTTAATCCATAATATCAGCTGTGATTGTGCCAAGTTGCGTCAAAATCCGTCCGGTAGTTTCACCGTGATACGTGTTCAAAGAGACAGGCAGACAGACAGACAGACAGCCAGACAGACAAAAATAAAAAATAGAACCTTTTTGCACTCCATATCGATTTTGAAGTTTATCTCAATTTTAATTATCAAAATATATTTAATGTACAGATTTAGCCCAGTTACAGTTGTATTATAGTATAGATGATAGATAGATTAAATCCTACTTCACAGTCTAGGTATCCATTAGTACCACAAACTAAGTTCATAATGAGACTGGAGGAGTGCAGAATGTTCTGTGTCTCATTGATTATCATTGCTTATAAACAATGAAGTTGTTGGTGGTGTTCATAATCAAAGAGTGGTAGAGTGCAGAATTTTCTGTCTCATTGATTATCATTACTTCTAAATAATGCAGTAGTTAGTGGTGTTCATAATCAAAAGTGGGAGAGTGCAGAATGTTCTGTGTCTCATTGATTATCATTGCTTCTAAATAATGCAGTAGTTTGTGGTGTTCATAATCAAAAGTGGGAGGAAGAGTGCAGAATGTTTTGTCTCATTGATTATGATTGCTCATAAAAAATGCAGTATTTTATGGTGTTCATAATTAAAGAGTGGGAGAGTGTAGAATTTTCTGTGTCTAATTGATTATTATTGCTTATATGCAATGCAGTACTTTGTGGTTTTCATAATCAAAAATTGGGAGTCTGCAGAATGTTATTTATTTCATTGATTATGATTAAATAATAATAAGTAATATTCGGGATAATTCACAACAATTAACTAGCCCCAAACTAGGATGCCCGTCTATTCCCGTTGTCCCCCACTTTTTGTCCACCACTGGTGGACAACGGGAAAAAAAGTAGCGTTGTCCCCCAGTGGTGGACAACGCTACTAAATTATTCCCGTTGTCCACCAGTGGTGGACATCGGGAAGAAATGAGTTGCACTGTCCCCCAGTGGTGGATTTCGAAACTAATGTGGCATTGTCCCTAACTACATAACTATATTAATGTTTCATGTACATAGTGACAGGTGTCAAAGTGACAATATCAAAGTGATAATGTCAAAGTGACCATGTCAAAGTGACAGATGTCAAAGTGACAGACGTCAAAGTGACAGATGTCAAAGTGACAGATGTCAAAGCGACAGATGGCAAAGTGACAGATGTCAAAGCGACAGATGGCAAAGTGACAGATGTCAAAGCGACAGATGGCAAAGTGACAGATGTCAAAGCGACAGATGTCGAAGTGACAGATGTCAAAGCGACAGATGTCGAAGTGACATATGTCAAAGTGACAGATGTCGAAGT
This sequence comes from Alsophila aescularia, assembly GCA_946251855.1. Taxonomy (NCBI): domain Eukaryota; kingdom Metazoa; phylum Arthropoda; class Insecta; order Lepidoptera; family Geometridae; genus Alsophila; species Alsophila aescularia. The sequence goes on along the minus strand of OX276386.1, from coordinate 34,099,846 downwards.
GACAGATGTCGAAGTGACAGATGTCGCAGTGACAGATGTCGAAGTGACAGATGTCAAAGTGTCAGATGTCTAAGTGAGATGTGACAGATGTCAAAGTGACATGTCAAACTTCAAAGTCATACGTCAACACCTGAGAAGATTTAATCGATATCTTCGTTTTGGATGACAGCTGTCAAATTTAAAAGGGCTATAACTCTGAAAATAGTGATCCTAGACTAGTAGTTTCTTTACAGAAGTGATAGGTCTCATCAATATCTTCATTTTGGATGACAGCTGTCAAACTTAAAAGGGCTATAACTCTGAAACTAGTGTTCCTAGACTAATAGTTTATTTACAAAAGTGATAGATCTCACTGAAATCTTTATTTTGGATGACAGCTGTCAATCTTAAAATGCCTATAACTTTGAAACTAACGATCCTGGACTAGTAGTTTTTTTTACAGAAGTGATAGGTCTCATCGATATCTTCGTTTTGGATGACAGCTGTCAAATTTAAAAGGGCTATAACTCTGAAACTAGTGATCCTAGACTAATAGTTTCTTTACAGAAGTGATGGGTCTCATCAATATCTTCATTTTGGATGACAGCTGTCAAACTTAAAATGGCTATAACTTTGAAACTAACGATCATGGACTAGTAGTCTCTTTATAGAAGTAATAGGTCTCATCGATACCTTCATTTTAGATGACAGCTGTCAAACTTAAAAGGGCCATATCTCTGAAACTATTGATTCTGGACTAGAAGTTTCTTTACAGAAGTGATAGATCTCATCAATATCTTCATTTTGGATGACAGCTGTCAAACTTAAAAAGGCTATAACTCTGAAACTAACGATATTAGACTAGTAGTTTCATTACGTAAAAGTTAGATCTCATCGAGATCTTAATTTCATGACATTTAATCATTGCTTGTCTTTTCTGACATCAGCTGTAAATACTAGATGTTTTGAGACAGCTTTCACCTGTCAATTTGACAGCTATCATCCAAAATTAAGATATCGATGAGATCTATCGCTTATGTAAAGAAACTACTAGTCTAGGTTTTTTTTTTGTTTTTTTTTTTTATTACGGACTAGGCAATCGTTTGACCACGATCTCACCTGATGGAAAGCGATGATGTGGTCAAAGGTGTAGCACGCTTGCCTAGTAGATACCTATTCACTCTTGACTTGAACACACCGGGGTTATAATTTACCGGAAACACTGACGAGGGCATCCCACCCCTTGCAGTTCTTATAATAAATGAAGAAGCGTAACGCTTCGTTCTTGTGCGAGATATTTCGACCAAGAGAGGGTGGCGCTTTGCTGATGGTCTAGTCGTACGGTGATGGAAAGGTGATGGGGGAATCAGGTTGTGCAGTTCTTATGCACACTCTCCATAATGCAATCTGTAGAATACCGCCAGGCTTGCTACCTCACGTCGACACGCCAGACTTTGAAGCTTTGAAGCTCTTTACCAGAGTGTCATCCCCAATGAGCCTGATAGCACGTCTCTCAATTTAATCCAAAGACTCGAGCTGATACTTGGCAGAACCGTCCCAGAGGTGGCAGCAGTACTCCATACAATCGCGGTACTCAATAGGATCGTTAGTTTCAAAGTTATAGCCATTGTAAGTTTGACAGCTGTCATCCAAAATGAAGATTTCAATGAGATCTATCACTTTTGTCAAGAATTTATTAGTCTAGGATAAATAGTTTCAGAGTTATAGGCCCTTGAAGTTTGACAGCTGTCATCCAAAATGAAGATATTGATGAGACCTATCACTTCTATAAAGAAACTACTAGTCCAGGATCGTTAGTTTCAAAGTTATAGTTATTTAAAGTTTGACAGCTGTCTTCCAAAATGAAGACATCGATGAGACCTATCACTTCTATGAAGAAACTACTAGTCCAGGATCGTTAGTTTCAAAGTTATAGCCATTTTAAAATTGACATCTGTCATACAAAATGAAGATATTGATGAGACCTATCACTTCTGTAAAGAAACTACTAGTCTAGGATCACTAGTTTCAGAGTTATAACCCTTTTAAATTTGACAGCTGTCATCCAAAACGAAGATATCGATGAGACCTATCACTTCTGTAAAAAACTACTAATCCAGGATCGTTAGTTTCAAAGTTATAGGCATTTTAAGATTGACAGCTGTCATCCAAAATAAAGATTTCAGTGAGATCTATCACTTTTGTAAATAAACTATTAGTCTGGGATCACTAGTTTCAGAGTTATAGCCCTTTTAAGTTTGACAGCTGTCATCCAAAATGAAGATATTGATGAGACCTATCACTTCTGTAAAGAAACTACTAGTCTAGCATCACTATTTTCAGAGTTATAGCCCTTTTAAATTTGACAGCTGTCATCCAAAACGAAGATATCGATTAAATCTTGTCAGGTGTTGACGTATGACTTTGAAGTTTGACATGTCACTTTGACATCTATCACATCTGTCACTTTGACACCTGAAAATTTGACACTTGTCACTTTGACACTTGTCACTTTGACACCTGCCACTTTGACATCTGTCACTTTGACATCTGTCACTTTGACATCTGTCACTTTGACATCTGTCACTTTGACAGCTGTCACTTTGACATATGTCACTTTGACATCTGTCACTTTGACATCTGTCACTTTGACATATGTCACTTTGACATCTGTCACTTTGACAGCGGTCACTGTGACATCTGTCACTTTGACTTCTGTCACTTTGACATCTGTCACTTTGACATCTGTCACTTTGACATCTGTCACTTTGACATCGGTCACGTTGACATCTGTCACTTTGACTTCTATCACTTTGACTTCTGTCACTTTGACTTCTGTCACTTTGACTTCTGTCACTTTGACATCTGCCACTTTGAAATCTGCCACTTTGACATCTGCCACTTTGACATCTGTCACTATGACATCTGTCACTTTGACATCTGTCACTATGACATCTGTCACTTTGACATCTGTCACTTTGACATCTGTCACTTTGACATCTGTCACTTTGACATCGGTCACTTTGACATCTGTCACTTTGACATCTGTCACTTTGACATCTGTCACTTTGACATCTGTCACTTTGACATCTGTCACTTTGACATCTGTCACTTTGACATCTGTCACTTTGACATCTGTCACTTTGACATCTGTCACTTTGACATCTGTCACTTTGACATCTGTCACTTTGACATCTGTCACTTTGACATCTGTCACTTTGACATCTGTCACTTTGACATCTGTCACTTTGACATCTGACACATGTCAGATGTGTGTGTGTACATGTGTCACTATGTACATGAAACAGTAATATAGTTATATAGTTAGGGACAATGTCACATTAGTTTCGAAATCCACCACTGGGGGACAGTGCAACTCATTTCTTCCCGATGTCCACCACTGGTGGACAACGGGAATAATTTAGTAGCGTTGTCCACCACTGGGGGACAACGCTACTTTTTTTCCCGTTGTCCACCTGTGGTGGACAAAAAGTGGGGGACAACGGGAATAGACGAGGATGCCCTGTGCAATGGGCACTAGATAACGGATAAACATACATAGATACGAAGATTACATCCATGACTCGGAAACAACCATTTCTGCTCATCACACAAATGATTGAACCTTATGGGATTTGAACCTACGACCGTTTCATTTTGTAGTAGGGTCTCTAGCCACTAGACCAACCGGTCATAAACAATGCAGTAGTTTTGTGGTATTAATAATGAAAGAGTGGGAGAGTGCAGAATGTTCTGTGTCTCATTGATTATCATTGCTTATGAACAATGCAGTAGTTTATGGTGTTAATAAAAAAAATAGCGGGTGAGTGCAGAATGTTCTGTATCTCATTGATTATCATTGCTTATGAACAATGCAGTAGTTTATGGTGTTAATAAAAAAAATAGCGGGAGAGTGCAGAATGTTCTGTATCTCATTGATTATCATTGCTTATAAGCAATGAAGTAGTTTGTGGTGTTCATAATCAAGCACTGGGAGAGTGCAGAATGTTATGTGTGATTGATTATCATTGCTTGTAAATAATTTATTAAGTAAACAACAGATTAAGAAATCGTGGTGAGATAAAGCGCGCGTTGGGTAAAATAATAGCTTCTAATAAGTAGTAGCTAGCTTACTAGTTATATAAAGTTTAAAATTTCACGTTAACATGAGCTCTACTCTACAAGTTCGTACCTAACTACACGACACAAACTAAATTCATGCATGGAACTTTTAGCAGTAAGGGGTCTTTGGGAAAAGTTTGAGGAACCTTTGCTAGTTTTGGGATTGTCAGTTTGACCGCAGAGTTCCAACAGAGTTCCTTTTGATTAGATTACTTTTAACGGCTCAGTAGAACGTTTCCAAACATATTAATGTATCGTGGCTATTAGTTCTCGAACAAAGTTCGGTTATTACCTACCGAGTTTGATGGACTAATAGTCGCTCTTTATTATGAAAGTAAGGAGCCAATATATCCGAACGAAGTCCAAATTAACTAGTTAACTACCTATAGGTAAGTACATTATAACAAGCAGTGGTTTAGTTTAATTTGCAGTGCTCGAAAATATCCGATAGGGACCTATTTGATATTAATCTGATAAATTAAAACAGGGAAGATCAGGTACCAGCTCCTCTGACGTGGACTGCATTAATTAGATGCAACGCACATAATTGGCCTTCCTTAGCCTCAGTCACTATTGTAGTGTGGTTAAAATTTCATTTAAAGTGCTGAGACGGCAAACACTGCTAACGATCGGTTTAATTTATTGATCAGCATATGCACGCTAACATATTAAGCTGAAAATAGCATGCTTATGTCATTTGAGTCAGATTTCCTATGAATCTACCTACTGTTGTTTTGTTTTGTTTTTAGTATTCTCATTTCTCTCATAGTTCGTACGCTTCTGTTAAAAGAATATAATCTCTAACTTCTGATTTACAAGTAGGTACACCATTGAATACAAGGAACAATCTAAACTTGTGTGATAGCGTTTTGTGAAATGGAAGAAATGACGGTTATGATGAAGAAAGTCATCATCGTCATCGTCAAGTCATGATGAAATAGTCATTATTTGAATGCACAAACAACGAAGAGGGACGCTATCAGAAACAAGTAGAATTATTATAAAAATACAAAAACCCGACTGCAATTTTTTTAATTGAATACTAGCTGACCGCTCGCAAAAATAATCACACTTATATTATAAAGGCGAAAGTTTGTATGAATGTAAGGTTACGTGTGTATGTATGTGTGTGTATGGTTTTTACTTCCTCACGCTTAAACGGCAGAACGGATTTGGATGGAATTTAGTATGGAGGTAGCTTATATAACCTGGATTAACACATAGGCAACTTTTTATCCCGTAAAAATACACGGTTCCTGAGGGACGCGGGTGAAACCGCGGGACGCAGCTAGTATCTATATAAATTTAATGTTTCCTTTTTACTCACATATTTTACTTTTCTTTAATAGTTGAAATTGTAACATTAGACTATAATATTTATATTAACTTGAATAATCTGTTTTTTTATAAGAAACTTATATGACAACTGCTACTGTTTAGTAATAAGAATTATATATATATATATCTATATATATATATATATATATATGAAATGTTCTTTTAAAGACCTTAATTTTGATACCTAGCTCGATAAGTTTTGGTCATTTTTGTTTCCTTCGGAAATACAATATGGCAGCTATAAGCCGCCACATAAATTTTCTTGACACTTCATATATTCTATAGCACTCTCGTGATCAAGACGAATCCAATGATACCTTATTTATCAAAATCCATGAAGCCGTTTAAGCTGTAGGATGCGCTTATGAAACGTGCAAACAAAGAAACATACATACAACCCAAACACATAACCAATCCTCGGGTAAAACCCTTAAAACGTTTGCCCTATAATACTCAGTCCTCTTAAAGTTGATGATCAAATTTATTTGTGTCTTCGCAGAATACTTTGGTCTGAATTAAATCCACGGTTTTTGAAAGGTATTTGATAAAAATCCAAAACTTAAACTTTTGTACCTGTCTTTATAGGAGTTCAAATCAAAACCATCAACCTAACGACATCGAATGACATAATATGTCAATTGATTTTCACGTTACCGTTGTATACGCTGTTTTACCTCTTTTTTGTGAGCATTGTATGCACATCAAAATTAACGTCACTCCAGACGTCATGTGACCCTTTGTGCGCGCTGACAGTACACATAGCGCATATTAGTGCAATTCATAGGTAGGAAATTTCCGTCATTATGACGTTGCAGTAAGGTCGGTCCATGAATCTTTAATACTTCGTAAGCTCGGTCACAGACGTAACAGACGTCTTGACGTGACGTCTGCGAGCTCTTTAGATAACGTCAAAATGTCTCGGGCACACGACGTTATATTGTAACCAATTAATCTGGAATCTGGAATGAACCTGGCAACAATGGAAAACCAAAAAAATACCATCATGTGACGTCCAGGCGACGTATTTAATGCGAACAAATGGCCTTTTAAGAAGCTTGAATAGTTTTTCTATTTTAAATTAAAATATTTAGTTTGCACAAAGTAGCCGGTAAAATGAAGTAAATGTTTTAGTTCATTGAATATTAGGTTTACTTCAGTACAACTATAACATGGTTCACATGGTTTTACACGTAAATAAGATGTTATTCAAAACGTATATTTATGAACGTAATTACGTTTTTTTCTGAAAGACCTCTTGTGCTCATCCTATTGGACCGCTGCGTCTTTGATGGTGGAAAGACTTATTAAATACTAGCTGTACCCGCGGCTTTGCACGCGTGGTCATTTCATTTAAAAGTAAGTCATACATGTTATTCCAACATGTAAAAAACGCATAAAATATGTAAATGCTTATAAATATTGATGCAAAACATTTATAGCAGCGCGTGGATTCGATCCATGAGCCTCTGGGTTGCAGGCCAGACACCGCTTCCGCTGTGCCAGTTTGACTTATGGCATCAGCGCCGAATTTACGGTGCCGTTTTATAAACGGATGTGCTATTATTATTCCTTTCAAATTAACATAACTTTAGACTCATATCCTGCAGGAATCCCGTATGATTTCGTAATTAAAAGTAGGATTTTAACACATAATATAAACTTTGACTGTGCCAAGTTACATCAAAATCCGTCCGGTAGTTTCAGCGTAATATGTGTTTTTTTAAATAACTTTCAACCCCTATCCTGCGGGAACCATTTTTTTTTTGGGATAAAAAGTATTTTAAATGTTAATCCATAACATAAGCTATGATTGTGCCAAGTTGCATCAAAATCCGTCTGGTAGTTTCAGTGTGATGCGTGTTCAAAGAGACAGACAGACAGACAGACAGACAGACAGACAGACAGACAGACAGACAGACAGACAGACAGACAGACAGATAGACAAAAAATAAAAACATATCCTTTTTTGCACTCCATATCGATTTTGAAGTTTATCTCAATTATAATTTTCAAAAAATATTTAATGTACAGATTTAGCCCAGTTACAGTTTTATTACAGTATAGATAGATAAATAAAACGGCTAAAAACTAGAAAAATAAATAAAGAAATAGAAGACCGGAAGTATTTCCGATATTATATTATTCTGGTCGAAGTATTTCTGATCTTCTATTTCGTGAGTTTCTAGCCGTTTTATTTATATTTAATACGAATTTCACTCGCGTTAGTTTTCAAAATCAAATTGGAAAGATTTGTCTATGTGACAAAATTTATAGGGTATTTGAGATGTTTTTCGTACGTCAGAAATATTACGTCACTTAGACGTTTCATATTGGGCTGAGACATCGTTTGGTGACGTAAAATATACCTAATTCATGACATATGTTTATGAACACAATGTTGTCTTTCCCCCAACAATGACGTCTTTTTTTGCGTACTATTATACCACTACGTCTGTGGCGATAAAATAACGAGATCATGTGACGTCTTTTTATGGTAGTTTGAGACGTTTTTCTTGCATCAGAAACATAAAGTTATTTCATCATCATCATCATCATCATCATCATGTCAGCCTTTAGAAGTCCACTGCTGAACATAGGCCTCCCCCAAAGAGCGCCATGACGAGCCATCTTGTGCCACCTCCATCCACCGACTTCCTGTGATGGCTACAATGTCGTCGGTCCATCGTGTGGAAGGTCTCCCCACAGTTCGCTTGTTTGTTCGTGGTCGCCATTCGAGAACCTTTATTCCCCAGTGGTTGTCAGTTCTGCGAACTATATGGCCTGCCCATTGCCACTTCAACTTGCAAACTCTGAGAGCTATATCGGTAACCTTGGTTCTTCCACGGATTTCCTCATTTCGGATTCTATCACGTAGTGAAACACCGAGCATAGCTCTCACCATTGCTCGCTGCGCAACTCTGAGCTTGTGTATGAGACCAATACTTAGTGACCACGTCTCGGTGCCGTATGTCATCACTGGCAACATGCACTGATTATGAACTTTCGTCTTGAGGCTCTGCGGTATCTGCGACGAGAAGATATGGCGTAATTTTCTGAAAGCTGCCCATCCGAGTTGGATCGTCGGTTGACCTCTTTGTCAAAGTTGGATCTACCCAGTTGGATCGTCTGACCTAAGTAGACATAGTGATCAACAGCTTCGATAATATCGTTCCCAACATAAACTGGCATGGGTACGACATGGGCATTTGACAAGATGTTTGTCTTGCCCATGTTCATTTTAAGACCGACCTGTTGGGAAACAATATTAAAGTCACTGAGCATTGTTCTTAGGTCTTCCAGAGTTTCTGAAATGATGACTATATCATCAGCAAATCGAAGGTGAGTGATGTATTCGCCATTGATGTTAACACCATATTCATTTCAGTTCAGAAGCTTGAATATATCTTCCAGTGCAGAGGTGAACAGTTTCGGAGAAATAACGTCTTCCTGTCTTTCCCCTGGATCAAATTTGTGCTCTGATCCTGAAGACGGACTATCATGGTGGCATTGCTGTATAAACACTTCTACACTTCAATGTACCGATAATCAATCTGACACCGCTGTAATGACTGTAGCACTGCCCAGATCTCGACTGAATCAAAGGATTTCTCGTAATTCACAAACGCTAGACATAGTAACCAATTATACTCTTCGGTCTTCTGTATATTCTACCGGAGCGTTATAGATGTGGTATACGGTGCTAAAGCTTTTCCGGAATCCAGCTTGTTTGGGAGGCTGAAAGTGGTCAATCCTACGAGCGAGACGGTTTGTATCTACTCTCTAAAACAGCTTATAGACGTGGCTTAGCAGCAAAATGGGCCTATAATTCTTCAACATGGTTTTATCACGTTTATTAAAGAACAAAACCACTACGCTCCTGTGCCACGTCTCTGGCATAGTACCCTCGAGGATGACGGAGTTAAACAGCTTCTGAAGGATTTTTAGTATCGGTGTTCCGTGTTCCGCTTTCAGTAGCTCTGTCGTTATTCCGTCCTCCCCTGGTGCCTTGTTGCTCTTAAGCTGTTTTAGTGCCATTCTTATCTCGTATAGGCTGACGTCCGGGATATCTTTGGTATAATGCCGGGTAAAGTTTTTTAGACGTGTCAAATTGGGCTGTGATGTCGGTTGGTGACGTAAAAATTACGTTATTCATGACACATTTTTATGAACAGCCTGATGTCAAATTTTTTCTCCGATGTCTTTTGCACGTACTATTGTACCCTTACATCTGTGACGTTAAAAAAACGTGACCATGTGATGTCTTTTCAGGGTATTTTGAGACGTTTGTCTTACATTAGAAACACTGCGTCATTTAGACGTGTCATATAGGGCTGTGACATCGGTTAGTGATGTAAAAAATTCATTATTCATGACGTATATTTATAAGCACAATGACGTTTTTTTTCTTTAACAATGGCGTCTTTTGCACGTCGTACTATTGTACCGCTACGTCTGTGATGTTAAAAGGACGTGACCATGTTACGTCTTGTTATGATATTTTGAGTCATTTTCTTGCGTCAGAAACATAAAGTTATAAAGGCACGTCGCATTGGTCTGTAGCGTTTGTTACGTTAAAATAACTTGATCATGTGACTACGTTTGAGGATATTTTGAGACCTTTTTCATTCGTCAGAAACATTACGTTATTTAGACGTGTCATATTGGATTATGATGATGGATGATGTGTTAATCCAAGGTATAAGCTATCTTGGCACCCAATTTCATCCAAATCCGTTCAGCCGTTTGTGCGTGAAGGAGTTACATACATACACACACAAGCTTCAAAAGATAGATGACGCTAATCGGTTTTAATGCATATTATGACGTTTTTTATTGAACGTCAGTTCTAATGTATGGAGTTCTGCATCGCGCATACGAAGTTTTCCGCTCGATAAGAGAATAGGTATTCATTTTTAAATTCTAGGCTCGAATGACCTGTTTACGACAGTGGCTACACTTCTCTGATGATCTATATATCTATACTATAGTAAACATGTAACTGGGTTAAATCTGTACATTTAATATTTTTTGAAAATTGTAATTGAGATAAACTTTAAAATCGGATTGTGATGCAACTTGGCACAATTACAGCTGATGTTTTGGATTAACATTTAGAATATTTTTTATCCCGAAGAAATAAAGGGTTCCCGCAGGAAAGGTAGGCAGGTTGAAAGTTATTTAAAAGAACACGTTTTACGCTGAAACTACTGGACGGATTTTGATTTAACTGGGCACAGTCAAAGTTCATATTATGTGCTAAAATTGAGAATACTTTTTATCCCGAAAAAATAAAGGATTTTTAAGGGATAAGGGTCCACAGTTATGACAAATTTAAAGTAATAATACATCCGTTTATAGAACGATACCGAATTTCGTCGTTCTGTCCACTGAGCAGAGTGGCGTAGTGGTAACATGCATGAAATTGTAATCCAGACGTCCGTGGATCGAAACCACGCGCTTCTAGAAATAATTTGCTCCGTAATTATAAGCATTTACATATTTTTATGCGTTATTTTTACATTTTTCTTGATATTTTTAAGGCTGCTGTAAGTTTCTGAAGTGAACCTTCAAGTTTTATTTGAAAACTATCTGTAACTGGGCTAAATCTTAACATGAAATATTTTTTGGAAATTATAATTGAGATATACTTCAAAATTGATATGGAGTGCAAAACGTTTTTTTGTCTGTGTGTCTGTCTGTCTGTCTGTATGTCTCTTTGAACACGCATCACGCTAAAACTACCACATGGATTTTGATGTGCCATCACAGATTAACATTTAGAATACTTTTTATACCAAAAAAATAAAGGGTTCCTGCAGGATAAAGGTTGAAAGTTATTTTAAAGAACACGTATCACGCTGAAACTACTGGATGGATTTTGATGTAACTGGGCACAGTCAAAGTTTATATTATGTGTTAAAATTAAGAATAAATTTTATCCAGGAAAAATTAAGGATTTTTAAGGATAGGGTCCAAAGTTTTGTTAAATTTAAAGTAATAATACATCCGTTTATAGAACGGTACTGAATTTCGTCATTTCCTCCACATACATTTTCCTTGATATTTTTAAGGCTGCTGTAACATTCTGAAGTGAACCTTCAAGTTTTATTTGAAAACATGCAGATAAACATATACCGACGACTGCGCGTTTATTATATTTTGGGATATTTATAATATATTATAACACAGAGACAGTATTGGCGTCGGGCATGTTTTAAAAAAAGCGAAAACCCAACGTTTATGCCCGAGCTGACAACGGGTATACTTTCGAATTTAGGATTTCGCGTAGCGTATTTCGAAAATATACCTCCAAACAATGCTACCGTAACACAGATTTCTGTCAACAACCTTCAGTGGCGATCCGACATGGCCGTGATAGGTCAGAAGACGAAGGCGGGTGCTCGGGTTGTTAACCTGTGTTAACACCAAAAAGAAACCTGTGTTGGTAGGTACCTATATTGGTACTTTTGGTACTGAAATAACTCATAGGATCCTTATATCCCAGAAAAACTACCACGCGAGCAACAGCTAGTTTATAATATTAGTGTGATCTATTTATACAGAACTAGCTTTCGCCTGCGACTTCGTCCGTGCGAACTAAAGTTTATCGTGAATAAAACATCCTATGTTCATCTAGGATATTAAAAACCAATGCAAAAGTATAGCAAAAAGCTCTTAATTCTTTTTGACATACTTTTATTATTTTGTATCCACGGGAACCATTCCATACAGCGAGTAATCGTAATTTTCCAGTTTTTCCGTAGCAATTTACCATTTTCCGGGATAAAAAGTATTCTATGTTGGTCTCTATATTGTACTTCTCTGATGATCTATATATCTATACTATAAGTACAGTAGGCCTATCAAAAAAGTTTCATCTAAATCGGATCTGCCGTTATGGCGTGAAAGCTCCATTAACAAACAAACAAACAGACAACGTTTCACTTCTATTGGTGTGGATGAGTTGTTGTGCTCATACTGGGTAAGTAACTTACTTTTTCTATTGTTATCATGTATGAAAGTTATTTGGTATTCAACAACAACATAAAATCTTACGATATCCTAAAGTTCATTTTTTTATATGTGCGGCTCTCGTTTGTAATTTACATAAACAACAACCCTACTGATACTTAAGAACGTTACGAAGTTACCAAAAGTCATTTTGAGGTGCTAAGTGGACGGGGAATAGCAATTTTAGAGGCTATTGTGGAGATATAATATTCACCCTTGCAGTATTAAATTAAAGTGTTTACGAAATGCAAGGGTTTCGGGCTGTTTAAAAAAAACGGTGAGGTGATAAAAAACCATCTATCTATCTATACTTATAATGAAGCAACATGTACAAATAAATCTGTACACAGAAGATAATAAAAAGAAAAGGTCTAGGGTACTTAAAATAAGCTTCTGAACAAGAATATAACAGTTTATAAAATCGTGTCTGTCTGTTTGTCTGTATATTTGTTCGTTCGTGCATCACGTAAACAGCTGGACCGATTGCGATGCGTACTTTAGAGGTTGACTTAAAAACTGGTGTAATTGGTATCTCATTCCGATGAGTAGAAACCGAGCAATCGATAAAAATATTTTTGACGGCTGAAGAAATTTTGATGAAATGTTGGTATATTGGTATTTTAGGTCATGAAATAGCACATATAGTACTTTTAACCAAGAGAATTGACCATGCATGCGAAGTCGTGGGTACAGCTAGTAACTAAATAAACATGCTAGTTTTTAAGTCAAGGGTGAGGATACTAAGTACGCGAAAGATCAAAAAAAATATAAATTATACCTAGTTGTAAAAATTTGTTCAAACTAAAACTATGAATGACTCATGCAACTTAGGTATTGTATAGATGTTTTATATTGATTTATGGACAATTCTTTTCCTTAGAACAATAGTAGGTACGAACAAGCAGTGCGAATTTGAAAAAAATACAACTTGAAAACATAATTAAATAAAGTAAATATGACTTTGAATGAAGATTTAATTTCTGGATGCAGTTGAAACAATACTATTAATCAAGCATTGTAGAGTAGGTACGTGCGATAATAATCAGAAATCATTAATTGGTGTATTATTCTACAATGTCATATTATCCGTTCTGCAAAAATATGTCTGGGCATTTCACTTTTTTTTTTATTAACTCCATCTACTACAACTCATAAAATGCATTCATTTTTGTTAAGTAATTATGAAATCTATGTTGTAAAATCTAGAATCCTTTTTTTTGGTTACGGGTAGGTAGCCTAACAATTATTACTTACATAAATGTTGTAACCTCAATGACGATTTAAAAAGCCTATAGTTGAAACGTTTTCATCATCAGCCCGTATTCGTCCACTGCTGCTCATCTAAGCCCGATTTTTGGCTCTCGTCATCCAGTCGTTACCGACCGCCTTCCGCAAGTCGTCACTCTACCTGACATTAGGGCGCCCTACACTACGTTTGCCTAAACACGGTCTCCACTCTAGAACTCGTTTACCCCAACGGTTGTCGATTCCTCGAGTTATGTGACGGGCCCATTGCCACTTCAGCTTACTAATTCTTAGAGCCCTAGTTCTCATGCGGATCTTCCTCATTTCGGAAAACTCCACCCAATTCCAGTTGAAACGTCAACTTCCGTAAAATTGTAGGTACCTATAAAATGAGTCTATTATTTATTATGGCTCTCTAATTTTACCAAAATGCTCAGAGGTGAGGTTCACGTCACAACATGTCTGTACTTTTTGACATGGGTCGATGTTAAATATTTAACAAGTTTATTTAACATGTATTTAAGTAGAAATAAACTGGCAAGAGACTGTAACATTCAGTCTATTTAACCGAAGAGGAAATAAACACAAATGTATTAAATTATTTGTCTAATAATTAAAATTTAAAGGTTATTGAAATTAAACCTGTGATGTTAGTCCAGTACCTTAAAGGCCAATGGGGCCCAACTTTGTGACGTCACAAGTGTGTCTATTTGATGATTTATTCAATAGAGTCAAACATAATTTTGTTTGAACAGCTTTCCTTTGTTTTTAAATACGCTATTCACTAGGATACCGATTTGGCAGTTGTGTGATAATATAGTTAAAGCACACATGTGGCTCAGACATGGAGTGCAAACTGCCCTCGTTTTTCATTTTAGTTTTATGCTTCGAATTTGTTGGTAAGTTACACATAATTTCTATTGGTTATTTTAGCGTTACATAAAACATTATGGTTGCTATATTTTCTTTCCATCAAAATCCAAAATCCATCAAAATACTTACTAAGTAGGTATTACTTTTAAATGTCGAATGCAGAGCAATTATAAGCAATTGCAGGCTGAGTAGTTACCTATGTTAGTGTTAATGTACACCGTGACATTGAATTTTTTTTTTTAAATGTATGTACTCTGTCCATGCAACAGAATGTATCTGTAGCACTAAATATGAAAAATAAATCCATGTCAATATATAAAAGTGCAACGTTATCGGTTTGTTTGTTTGTTTGGGGTATTTTAACGCGATAAAGGCTAGACGGATTTTGATGTAATTTGGAATGGAGGTAGCTTATACCCTGCAATAAAATACGGGATACTTTTTATCCCGGAAAATAGTAAGTTTCCACGGTAAAACTGGAAAATGACGATTATTCACTGTAAGGAACGGTTTTAAACGAAATAATAACAAGTCTGTCAAAAAGAATCAAGAGCGTTGTTTGCCAAAGAGAATACAATACGTTGGTGCTATACTTTTGCATTGATTTTTAATATCCTAGAAGAATATAGCATGATCTTTTCGCGATAAAACCCGCGCGGAACAAGTCGCGGACGAAAGCTACTAACTAATAAAACGTAAAACTAGGCTTTAATAAATTAGTCAACATTCAAACTTGTTATCCTGGCGACATGAGAAAAACAAAAAGTCACGATCACGCGCCTGGCGGAGCACCCGCGCCGCGGCCGTGTAGCGGTCGTGTAACGTATTTAGTGAAATAGATATTTTTTGTTCAATTACTTAAATTTTTATTTTATAACTAGCTGTGCCCGCGGCTTTGCCCGCGTGGTCATTTCATTTAAAAGTAGCCCACACGTTTTATTCCAGGACCAAAAGCCAAACCACTACCAGACTAGTTGTAGGTTTGGTCCAGAGGACCAGGAGGACCAGGACCAAACCTACAAAGTACAATATTATACTACATTTCTTCAAAATTCGTTCAGCCGTCAAATAGTTTTTATCGATTGCTCGGCATCTAATCATCGGAATAAGGCACTGCCTTGCCTTTTTATAACGCATATTCTGTGAAGTACGGCACTCCGTACTTCGACGAAGATCAATTTCCTATGCAAGTATTTTCTACTTTCAAGGCTTCGGTTTACAAAGCACTTGAAAGTATTTTGAACCCTGGTTTTTATAATGAAAGATTCATGACATGAATGAGTTAAATTTTTTTTTTTAATTAATAAATTACTATTTTACTATAAATAATTCGCTTAATTACGCTGCGCGTTTTACAACTGAAGTCGACTTATTCTATCAAAAAACACAAAAAACATCTAAATACGAGCCTTTAGGGACCATAAAGTAAAAAAATGAAGAAAACGTATTGTTCGAGTTCATTCAACGTTCAAACCACTTTGTAACAAACCACTTGCGTGTTTTAAGGGTAGACAACGCCATCTAGTTTAAATGAAGTAACTTGTTATCATGAACGTCTTGTTATTGAGTAGAGAAAATTATCTCCGAAGGTAAGGTGGCACAGATTAGAGAGTAATTAAGGTGGTGAGGTAAATTGGATGGGGCATCAAGGGATTCAAGAGTCAGTCATTATTATAAGGTCCATACGAACAAATTTTAATGCAACGAAACATTGTGTTCTTAGTACAAATTATTTTTTATGATGTTTCACAGTACGACGTACTTACTGGCACTTTAACTGGCTCTTAATAATTACCTACCCTACCTACCTACTTTTTGAGCTTTTTCAACACGATATGAGGATTGATTTGAAAAAATAAAAGTTTTCTATGCTTTCTCTGTGAAGAGCAACACATGTACCGGTCTGTATGTACACATTTCAATACCGACAACTAACCATTTTGCCAGTAAGACATTATGAAGAAACCTCCGATATAACTATATAATTATGTAGGTACGCAGGTAGTACATTATAATATCTCAATGGAAGAAACAATCGATTTTGAAGTTCATCTCAATTAAAATTTTCAAAAAATATTTAATTTACAGATTTAGCCCAGTTACAGTTTTATTATAGTATAGATAGATATCAAGGAAAATATAAAAAATAACGCATAAATAATGTAAAAATCTTTTAATTATAGAGCAAAACAGTTCTACAGCGCGTGATTTCGATCCACGTACGTCTGGATTACGCACCCATGCATCTGTCCAACTCGGCCAGTGAGCCTCGTAGCAGAATGACGAAATTCGGTACCAGTCTAGTCGTAAACGGATGTATGATCACTTTAAATTTAACACAACTTTGGACCCATAGGCTGCAGGAACCTTTTAATTTTTCGGGATAAAAAGTATTCTTAATTTTAACACATTATATAAACTTTGACTGTGCCAAGTTACATCAAAATCCGTCCAGTAGTTTTAGCTTGATACGTGTTATTTTAAATAACTTTCTACCCCTATCCTGCGGGAATCGTTGATTTTTCCGGGATAAAAAGTATCCTAAATGTTAATCCAGTACATCAGCTATGATTCTGCCAAGTTGCATCAAAACCAGTCTGGTAGTTTCAGTTTGATGCGTGTTCAAAAAGACAGACAGACAGACAGACAGACAGACAAAAAATAAAAAAATAACCTTTTTGCACTCCATATCGATTTTGAAGTTTATCTCAATTAAAATTTTCAAAAAATATTTAATGTACAGATTTAGCCCAGTTACAGTTTTATTATAGTATAGATTGAATTGTTTTTTTTCTATAGAGAACGATTCTAAATAATGGAATAAATACATGCATTTAAGATAAATATCGAATTCAATGTCACGGTGTACATAAGGAATCTGCCATGGTAATGAGTCATTACCCCTACCGCCGCGGCATGAACTTTTTCCAAAAAATATTTAAGGAATTTACCAGAAACTTAATAAAAAGTCTTCGTTAGTTTTGCTGATAGTTTCCATATTTTTTATTTTAGTGTCATTTGGTTTTTGCCGTTGTCTTAATATTATAGTTACTTACAGCTAGTAACTGTTGTCGACCTATTTAAAATAATTAAATCAAAAATCATCATCGTAATTTTCCCATTAGGTTCTCCATTGTTGTGTCTTAAGCCTTCTCTCAGAAAATAAACATATACTTCGGTAGATGCTATTGCCTATCTATAATTGTTTAAAATACTGGACGACCAGTTTAGCCGGACTGCGAAGTCAACCAACAGTCGCGGGTTCGAATCCCGCTAGGTGCAATCATTTATGTGATAACCAGAAATGTTTGTGTCCGAGTCATGGATGTAATATTCGTATCTAAGTATGTTGTTTGTCCGTTGTTTAGTACCCATAGTACAGGGTATCGTAGTTTGGGGCGTGGTAATTGGTGTGAATTAACCCGCATATTATTTATTTATTTTTCAGTAACTTATCCACAAATTGAGGACGAGTACAATTTTGGAGCTTACCCACTTGCGGAACGTTCAAGACAACCTCAGAGCTCACAGAATGAAAATTTTCAAAACTATCCACCTCGAGGAGGAAACAAACCAAGAGGCTTCCAAGAGATTCCATCCGAACAAGTGCAACCCAGCAGAAGCTACATATTACCCCAGCAACAGCATTTGACCTTTGCAAAACCGCAAATTTCAAGTAATATCCCACAAAATTATTATCTAGAGACAGCTCTAAAACCCTATGACCAAAGATTGCCTCGCCAACATTCTAATAATTTTGAAAGAACTCAAAATGTGTACAATTCCCCACAAAGTTTTGAAGAAACCTTACCTGAGGTACTGCCACAAGAGAGAAAAAATCCTCAGCAACAATCAATTCCCACACATCAAAACCTTAATACAGTACCTTCTGAAGGATGGAGGAGTAGTCAAAGATTACCTCCGCAGAATGAAATTTTTGAAAAACCTTATTCTCCGAACACTTTCGTGAATAACTATCCTGAACCATATGTAGACAAACGCAGAAATTACGGCAACTATGAGTACGGTTATCCACAGTATCAAACACCAGCACCGACAATTTCAAATCCAGTTTACGATTACAATAATTATGGACAAGAATGGCCAATGCAAAATCAATACCATCACATGTCTATACCAAGCTCCGGGAGGTATCAACAATGGCCTGCTGGAAATAGATATCCTAATTCACCATCAAGGGATTCACTGTACAATGTAGAGCCTATTGTAAATAATGGATACAATAGACCAGCATACCCAGCTTATCCTCCAGTAGTTGACAATGGTTCTGGCCTGAATGTGGATCCTGCTGTGGAGCCTATTGCAAATGGATATCCAAATTCACCATCAAGGGATTCACTGTACAATGTAAAGCCAATTGTAAATAATGGATACGATAGACCAGCATACCCAACTTACCCTCCAGTACTTGACAATGGTTCTGGCCTGAATGTGGATCCTGCAGTGGAGCCTGCTGCAAATGGATATCCAAATTCACCATCAATGGATTCACTGTACAATGTACAACCTGTTGTAAATAATGGGTACAATAGACCAGCATACCCAGGTTATCCTCCAGTAGTTGACAATGGTTCTGGCCAGAATGTGGATCCTGCAGTGGAGCCTGCTGCAAATGGATATCTAAATTCACCATTAAGGGATTCACTGTACAATGTAGAGCCTATTGTAAATAATGGGTACAATAGACCAGCATACCCAACTTACCCTCCAGTACTTGACAATGGTTCTGGCCTGAATATGGATCCTGCAGTGGAGCCTGCTGCAAATGGATATCCAAATTCACCATCAATGGATTCACTGTACAATGTACAACCTGTTGTAAATAATGGGTACAATAGACCAGCATACCCAGGTTATCCTCCAGTAGTTGACAATGGTTCTGGCCAGAATGTGGATCCTGCAGTGGAGCCTGCTGCAAATGGATATCTAAATTCACCATTAAGGGATTCACTGTACAATGTAGAGCCTATTGTAAATAATGGGTACAATAGACCAGCATACCCAACTTACCCTCCAGTACTTGACAATGGTTCTGGCCTGAATGTGGATCCTGCTGTGGAGCCTATTGCAAATGGATATCCAAATTCACCATCAAGGGATTCACTGTACAATGTAAAGCCAATTGTAAATAATGGATACGATAGACCAGCATACCCAACTTACCCTCCAGTACTTGACAATGGTTCTGGCCTGAATGTGGATCCTGCAGTGGAGCCTGCTGCAAATGGATATCCAAATTCACCATCAATGGATTCACTGTACAATGTACAACCTGTTGTAAATAATGGGTACAATAGACCAGCATACCCAGGTTATCCTCCAGTAGTTGACAATGGTTCTGGCCAGAATGTGGATCCTGCAGTGGAGCCTGCTGCAAATGGATATCTAAATTCACCATTAAGGGATTCACTGTACAATGTAGAGCCTATTGTAAATAATGGGTACAATAGACCAGCATACCCAACTTACCCTCCAGTACTTGACAATGGTTCTGGCCTGAATATGGATCCTGCAGTGGAGCCTGCTGCAAATGGATATCCAAATTCACCATCAATGGATTCACTGTACAATGTACAACCTGTTGTAAATAATGGGTACAATAGACCAGCATACCCAGGTTATCCTCCAGTAGTTGACAATGGTTCTGGCCTGAATGTGGATCATGCAGTGGAGCCTGCTGCAAATGGATATCAAAATTCACCATCAAGGGATTCACTGTACAATGTGGAGCCTATTGTAAATAATGGATATAATAGACCAGCATACCCAGCTTATTCTCCAGTAGTTGACAATGGTTCTGGCCTGAATGTGGATCCTGCAGTGGAGCCTGCTACAAATGGATATCCAAATTCACCATCAATGGATTCACTGTACAATGTACAACCTGTTGTAAATAATGGGTACAATAAACCAGCATATCCAGTTTATCCTTCAGTAGTTGACAATGGTTCTGGCCCAAGTGAGGATCCTGTTGTGGAGCCTGCTGCAAATGGATATCCAAATTCACCATCAATGGATTTACTGTACAATGTAGAACCTATTGTAAGTAATGGATACAAAAGACCAGCATACTCAGCTTATCCTCCAGTATTTGACAATGATTCTGACCTGAATTTGAATCCTGTCCCCAATTTCTCAGATCCAGTATATCAAAGTAAGTTCGTGTTTAACTTACTTTAAATATTAACACATAAACAATGCAATCGTTACTACACCTTACATCTTTCTTTTAGACAACTACACACAAATTGTTCCATCACAACAACTTGTAAAAGATAATTCAAAATCTCTGAAAAGTTATATTACTGCATACGCGAATGGAACACACGAGCATGTTGATAACTTAGATGGTATTGTAGCGGACGATTTCAATGTCTCAAACATTCAATCAAAAGATGTACCAAGGCACATTCTGGCTATAGTTGAAATTGAAGATAATACCAGCAAACTGGAAAATGAAACAAACTTTGAGCTTCCATTTGATACAGGAATAAGCAAAATCCCACGAGATACTAATTGGAATCCAAATTATCAAGGCTATCCAGATACGCCATGGAGTTATAAGAACCCCGTCGCATTGCGCACTGAGCTGCATAAACCTGTCCCTGACGTACATACGACAACTGAAGATACTGACATGAATTACTTTAAACCAGAATACATTATGCCCATAGAATCTACTTCTGCTAATAATGGTGATATAACTACCGACTCAGCACTACTGACGACGGAAACCAATGAAAATATAGATGAAACTATAAACGATTTTGCTAATCTTTACACACCACAAACAACTGTCATTCCTAAATGGATTCAACATGTTGACGTTGGAGATGTAAGTCGTGCTGTCAAAAATGTTACAAAACCTTCAGAAGAAGGTACTTAACAAAATATTTATGAATTATCAAACCCCCTATTACTATTTAAAAATCTAAGTTGGCATTAATATATAGTAAAACCTAATCTCGTAAACAAATAAATTAAAATATAATTTTATAAAATGTATTTACTATTAGAGGTGTACAGAAATAAAAAATATATTTGGAGGGTAGGTACTATAATATATTTGGTAACAACGGCACGGACAACGAATGAATGCTATTCGCTGAGTGATGTACCTCCCGCATACCAGCTTGCTGCTGCTTGACTCCCGCACCAACAGTGCCCCCCGCTTTTTAACGGTAGTCGTCCGCGCACCCGCAACTATACTTACTACTCGTACCTATTCTACAAAAAGCTCAAATCATAGCACATACATACATATTAACAAATTACTATTTATCAAACTATTACATACTTATCAAATAATCATATGACTATGGGCAAATGTGGGCAACATAAAATATTCTCATTACAATACTAAACATGAATTCAAATTTATTTAACAAAATAATTATTATAAAAACCAACAGTAGGCAAGTACAAAGTACAAAGTAGCGCCTCTTTAGTCTTACTTTTCAAACACAGGTCCAAGTTCTTTTGACAACAACAATCAGAATTATTATGGAACTGGTACAGTGCCTGTGGAAGCTATGCCTGCAACTTTTTCAAAACCTAGAGTTGAATCAGATGGGCACACGACATCTATTCCATATGGAGACGATTATCTTTTAAATGTGGCTGATGACCAAGCTTTAATTTCACCATCAACGTATGATATGCCTAAAGATTCGGAAATCGGTAAGTTACTATCAAATATAAGTAAATATTTGTTAATACTCATAAAATATAAAAGCATAAATACATAACACACATTATTATGTGATCCTGTCATAAAGTCATAATACTCCCTTAATTTTATAAGAATGACTTATCTTTTACTAACAAGCAATTGCTAATTTTATCTCTGAAAAAGTAACAGAAAATGTCGTCCCTATACGATCGACCAATTACCCAGCGGGAGGCCAAAACGTTATAGATGTAACAACACGTACGGAGAGCTCAAGTACTAAATCACCAACTACCTGTGAACCTGATAAACTGCGAGATGATTTGAAAACGGGTAAGAAAACACATTTTTATATCATTTGGGTACTTCAAAATGTCTTAAAACTATTTTACAAAACTAACAAGATACATTTTATTTACAGAACTTTTACTGTCCCCCTACAGTTGGGTGTCTACCTTATTATGTTTAATTGCAGTTTTTACTTATTATTTGTTTAAGAATGAATGTCACATAAACGTAAATTTCTAAAACAGGAATGGTTTCTAAGTTTCTACTATTCCAGACTTAGCGGACTTAAAAGCTGTTGTTGATAAACCTATTGTATGGTTCCGTCCAGATGAAAAATTCTGGGAAAAGGTGGCCAAGGGAGAGCAATCGTACGACGTCGTGTCCCTCTATGACGTACGATGTGAACCAAGGTTGATCGAAAGACATACAACGGTCCATCACTTTCCAAATGGTACCGAAATTATTGATTTTGTTGAAAACGTTTGGGATCACGCAGGTGGTGAGTATTATATAATAAAATAATTAAAAGTAATGGCATAATCATCAATTCCCAGTTCCTGACTATATTCCTCTGCACTATAAGTCCCTAGTCCATCTCTACTCCACCATTCTATTCATCATCATCATCATGTCAGCCTTTAGAAGTCCACTGCTGAACATAGGCCTCCCCCAAAGAGCGCCATGACGAGCGATCTTGTGTCACCTCCATCCACCGACTTCCTGCGATGGCTACAATGTCGTCGGTCCATCGTGTGGGGCTCTCCCCACACTTCGCTTGCTTGTTCGTGGTCGCCATTCGAGAACCTTTATTCTCCAACGGTTGTCGGTTCTGTGAACTATATGGCCTGCCCATTGCCATTTCAACTTGCAAACTCTGAGAGCTATGTCGGTAACCTTGGTTCTTCTACGGATTACCTCATTTTGGATTCTATCACGTAGTGAAACGCCGAGCATAGCTCTCTCCATTGCGCGCTGCGCAACTCTGAGCTTGTGCATGAGACCAATAGTTAGCGACCATGTTTCAGTGCCGTATGTCATCACTGGCAACACGCACTGATTATAAACTTTCGTCTTGAGGCTCTGCGGTATCTGTGACGAGAAGATATGGCGTAATTTCCCGAACGCTGCGCATGCGAGTTGGATTCGTCGGTTGACTTCTTTGTCGAAGTTGGATCTACCCAGTTGGATCGTATGACCCAAGTAGACATAGTGATCAACCGCTTCGATAATATAGTTCCCAACATAGACCGGCATGGGTGCGACATGGGCATTTGACATGATGTTCGTCTTACCCATGTTCATTTTAAGACCTACATGTTGGGAAACAATATTAAGGTCACTGAGCATTGTGCTTAGGTTTACCAGGGTTTCTGCCATGATGACTATATCATCAGCAAATCGAAGGTGAGTGATACATTCGCCATTGATGTTGATACCATATTCGTTCCAGTTCAGAAGCTTGAATATATCTTCCAGTACAAAGGTGATCAGTTTCAGAGAAGTAACGTCTCCCTGACTCACCCCTTTTTGCAACTGGATAGAATTCGTGCTCCGATCTTGAAGACAGACAGTCATGGTGGTCTTGCAGTACAAACACTTCAACACTTCGATGTACCGGTAGTCAATATGGCACCTCTATAATGACTTTAGCACTGCCCAGTCTCGACTAAATCAAAGGCTTTCTCGTAGTCCACAAACGCTAGACATAGTGGCCGATCATACTTTTCAGTCTTCTGTATAATCTGCCGGAGCGTATGGATGTGGTCTACGGTGCTAAAGCCTTTCCGGAATCCAGCTTGTTCGGGAGGCTGAAAGTCGTCAAACCTACAAGCGAGACGGTTTGTAACTACTCTCGAAAACGGCTTATAGACGTGGCTCAGCAGTGAAATGGGCCTATAATTCTTCAAGAGGGTTTTATTATCCGGGATATCTTCGGTATAATGTCGGGTCGAACGGGCTCTTGCATGGCTAGTCATGCTAGAAGGACATTCCATCCATTCCATTTCCTGGAGGGGCGCTTCTTGAAAAAAGAGTTCATCATAAAGAGTCCCTCCTTTTCCATGAAGGCGGCCAATCGCTGACCTCTTTGGTTCCGCTGTCCAAATCTAAACTGCCCCACTCTCAGTTCATCGCCATTCTTCATGCCCAGCCGTGCGTTGAAGTCCCCCATCACCACTGTGAAGTGTGTTTTCGGGGCATGTATGGCATTAGAAATGTTGTCATACATAGCCTCCACTTCATCGTCCTGGCGTTTTGAGTGTGGGGCGTACACTTGTATTACCTTCAACGAATACCGTTCGGTAATTCTGAGTATAAGGTATGCCAACCTGCTTGAAACGCTTTCGATCTTCACAATGTTATTGACTACGGATTTGTGGACGAGAAATCCGATACCGTGTTAGGACTGCTGGTCGCCCTCCCGGTAATAGAGTAAGTTGCCGAAATTGAGGGTCATCGTATCCTCTCCCTCTCTTCGGACTTCGGAAGAAGTAGTAAATAAGTTGCGCTGGCGTATTATAGGGTTATCAGATAACCCTATAATACGCCAGCGCTACTTCTTCCAGCTCTATCAACTTCTCATCGGTCCTCAAGGTGCGTGCGTTATAAGTTGCCAGGTTCAGAGATCGTGGGGGTTGGTAGCTGGGTCTCTGCCGGGATTCTTAGCACCCTCTGCTCCGCCGTTACCATGGCTGCTACCGGTGCCAGGAATAACGGAGCCGCCGGGGCCTGGGGCCATCTTTGTTGTGTGTCTATCATATTTTGAGGGGTCTATCATTTGCCATAGTCATCACGCTTGGCAGGCAGATTGGCGACCGCAGTATTACAAATATGTGCTCAGGGGACGCTGCTGCTCATCTTCCGATGTGTATTCCTTATTCGCCTCTTACGACATCCATGGGAGTATTGGGTGGGGTCTTATTCTAAGCCGAGACCACCACGGCCGTTCTATTCATATTCTTGCAATTGTCAGCTCTACAATATTTTACATAACCCAATCCAAAACGCGATCCGATGGCAAAATCTTTTTATTTTATTTGATTGTCTACCCACAGAAATATTTTACAATACAGTTGTTCGAAAAGTGTACTTTCAAGGCCATTAAAATGTCTAGAATATTCCTTTTAGCGCTCTAGTGCGGTAAGTGTAAAAAAGCACACGGGTGTTAATTTATATACTTTAATGAGAATAAAATAATGTACCAAAACAAAAAAAAGGATAAATAAATAAAACTTAACAATACGTTTCCCCTTTACTTTTTGTTTTTTGCTTTCTGAATTTGTTTACACAATATTTGTTTTTTAATTATTTTTTACCTTTCTCGTTGTCGTTAGTATATTCCATGCTAAACAGCACTCTGAAGAAATATAGAAATTACATAAAATTAACTGCTCTTGTATTTTTAATTTAGCATATTGTAAAAATTTAAGTATTTTATTTATGTGTTTTCTCACAACTTTATTGAAAAACGTATGATAAACGGGCGTAAAGATTATTACCAATTCTTTGCCGTTTGAAAGAGCCCTCGCCTTCGGCTTGTGCTTTATACCGAACGTCAACTCGTTTGTAATAACCTATTTAATATATATTAACCAGAGGCCAGCACTACCTCATACGACAAACCTATTTAATACTTTAGAATCACAATGTAATAAATAATAAATTGTAGATGGAAACTGATCGCGTATATTGGCTACGACTCACTGCGATCTGTTGCCTGTTGCGATCTGTTACTATGCCAAAACCGATCGCGTGATCCGTGACTATAAACCCTAATAAAATAACCCCAAAACACTTTCTTAAACATATTTATTTATATGTACGTCATAGTAGTCGATAGCGGACAAAAGGCGCATATTCAGAGATGTATCAGTGGTCACTAGGTTTAAAACTGAAAGTGACCACCGACTTGTAAGAGACACTCTGGATATTGGTTGCAAGCACGAACGTGCCCATTTGATGAAGTCCACGCTCCGACCAAATCTGCTCCAGAACGTATTTGGATCTGAAACGTTCCAGTTAAAACTGGAGAACCGAACCACTGCTTTAGAAAGCCCAATAGACGTTGACGTTGACCAGTAACTTGACCAAGTGGTAGGAATCCTCCGTGAAGAGGGTACAACATTTTGCAAGATGTGACGTATAGGCAGAAAATCTAAACTTTCGGGAGAATCTTTGCATATAATGGAGAAACGACGCCAGAATCCAGAAGTCACTTCGTCAGAATAGCAGGCTTTGAGTAAAAATATAACTAAGCTGGTGAGATAAGAGACCTCCAAAGCTCCAATTCACGCTCTATAAAGGAGAGATTGATCAAAATCGGGGGTCAAAAGTCTTCTTTCAAAAGCCGGAGCCATCTAATGATGCTGACCAAATCTAGTGGGGAAGTCACCGTTTCGAAGCCAGAGATTTTTGCGGAAGTTGATGATTTTTATGGCCATTTATAAACGTCGCAGGCATCCAGACTAGAACCCAACACCAAGGAATTCCAAGGCCACCCTGACCCGCCACTTTACCGAAGAGCTGCCAGAAGTCAGCCTTGATGAAGTCTAGATGGCTCTTAAACAGCTCAAAAATGGAAAAGCTTCTGGGGAGGACGGAATTACCACGAAGTTCTTAAAAGCAGGAGGTACATCCACGCTCAAAGAACTGCAGCGTATATTTAATTCCGTTCTCTTCTCTGAAGAACTCCACAGGCATGGAACAGGAGTGTAGTCGTCCTGTTTTAAAAAAAGGGGTAATAATATCGTTCTGAAATACTATCGGCACATCTCACTGTTGAGCCATGTCTACAAGCTGTTTTCAAGAGTCATCACGAATCGTCGCGCTCGTAGACTCCACGAATTTCAACCACCGGAGCATTCTGGATTTCGAGGAGGCTACGTATCAGCTCCTGTACTTAGCGTTTGTGGACTATGAGAAGGCCTTTGACTACATTGAGACCTGGTCTGTCCTGGAGTCCCTGCAGCGATGCCAAGTCGACTGGCGATATATTCAAGTGTTGAGATGCCTGTATGACGCCACAAAAATGACCGTCCAAAAACAGAATCAGCAGACTGAGCAAATCCTCCTCCATAGAGGAGTGAGACAAAGGGACGTTATTTCCCCGAAATTGTTCACAAATGCATTGGAGGATATGTTTAAGACTCTGGACTGGAAAGGACTTGGCATAAACATAAACGGCGACTACATCTCACACTTGAGATTTGCGGATAACATATCATTATGGATGAAGTATGTTTACATTCGGAAAACGCTTAAGTTGCGTAAAAACAACTTTAAGAGAGAGGCCTGTAGAAGAATACAGCTAGGCTGGGCAGCATTTGGTAAACGCCGTAGAGTCGTTTCGTCACCAATTCCCCAATGCCTGAACACTAAAGTCTTCAACCAGTGCGTTCTACCGGTTATGATTTACGGAGCTGAGACATGTACTCTCACGGTACGACTAGTTCATCAATTCAAAGTCACTCAGTGAGCTATGGAAAGGGCTATGCTTGGAGTTTGATTCTCTTTGAGAGATCGAATCCGGAACGAAGAGAACCAAAGTTATCGACATAGCCCATAAGATTAGCAGGCTGAAGAGGCAGTGGGCTGGTCATATTTGCCAAAGGACCGATAACCGTTAGGGTAGACGTGTTTTTGAGTGGAGATTGCGACTCGGCAAACGTAATGTAGGACGCCCTCCAGCTAGGTGGAGTGACGACATGCGCAAGATTGCTGGCGGCGGTTGGAAAAGAAGAGCCGAAGATCGGCCTCAGTGGCGTGCTTTGGGAGAGGTCTATGTCCAGCAGGGGACTGATGCGGGCTGATAATGATGATGATGAACCAAAGTAAACATAAAAGCTAACTATGACGTTGAGTAGAACATAATTTAAAATAAAACTTTCCTTGAGAATTTCATGCTGGGCCTTTATTCGCTAAGACCACGACACGACACGGTTATGACACGTAACGCGTCGCGTTAGATATCTTTGTGGAATTGTTCGTGAATTTCCGTTATGCCGTCACACGCTTTCTGCAAGGAGTTTCGTGTGAACTGGATGAGGGCTCAGTAGGATTCACTATAGGAGAGGCCTACGTCCGGTAGTGAACAAATATAGGCGGATGATGTTAACGAATAAGCGCCCTGGTAGATTTCATTCATTAAACATTTTTGTAAACCCCATTTTTATTTCAGATTTATTTCCTAAAGAAGTTAAATCAAATCGAGTGGTCAGGAATTCAAATGAATAATTTGTTGTGGATCAAATAAATCATTGCATTATAATTTATAGTTTAATTTTATAGTTTATTTTTACCCAACAAATGGTAGATTATGATTTACTACTCCTAGTTAGCGATAGTAGAGTATTTATTTCAAAATCTGTTGCTCTCTATATGATTGCCATAATATTAGACATTATATTATTTTTATTTTTATTAATTTTTATTATCACATAGAAATAACTAGCTTAAAAGCTAAAAAACACGACTAGTACTAATTAGCATGAATATATATTGATGGAATGTGCTTATCAAGGCCTTCAATTTGATACCCATATTGTAAAATTCGAAGGAAAAAATATATTTTTCGCCTTTGAAAATAGAGCCATACTGACGCCATATTGAGTTTTGTTTGAAAGCAAAATATAGCCTATGTTACTCGGGAGGATGTAAGGATTCTAACGATACCCCATACGTCAAATTTATTCAGGCATTTAAAAGTTATGGTGAAATAAAGAAACTCACATACATACATGAATGCTAATAAAAACAATACACTTCTTTTTTGGGCAGTCGTGTTAAAAGAAG
Source organism: Alsophila aescularia (assembly GCA_946251855.1). Classification (NCBI taxonomy): domain Eukaryota; kingdom Metazoa; phylum Arthropoda; class Insecta; order Lepidoptera; family Geometridae; genus Alsophila; species Alsophila aescularia. Next base: position 34,070,511 of record OX276386.1, on the reverse strand, counting down.
CATATTATGCTAGTAATCTTGATTGTTTGAATGTTTTTTGTTCAAAAGCAGAAGAACATTTTATCCTTCCTTATTATACAAACTGGTACGGAGATTATACATATACCTAAGATATATATAAGATAATGCCAAACACAAAAAAAAAATTGTTCAAACAAAATTGAATTGGTATATATTGAGAATTCAAACAAAAGTTTCTAAAATGATTACTTCTAGAAGAGGACTTATAACAATTTATTACGATTGTCAAATCAAATCAAATAAAAAAATTACCCGTGATACATATAGGTGTGTCATATGCGCACGCTCGTCAAGTTCACATTTGGACATTGGATGGGCAAGAGCTACAATATTTGCTATTAGTTATTACTGAGTCAGCTTCCATTGGTGCTTTACATTGCTTCCTACGCCTTCGTCAGAGGATTGTTGAAAATTCATATAGTGGAACGGTTTTTTAATATAAGTAGGTATGTTTACGTACGCGTAAACCTACTTACTTATATACAGACGGCCTGCAGTTAATCACCCGCCCAGCTTAGCGCTTATTCGCTATGACCGTTGAGACACGTAACGCGTCGCGTTACGATATCTTCGTGGAATTGTCGTAATGACGTCACAGGGATTCTGCAAGGATTTTCAAGTAGTATAATAAGTAAGCACCCTGGTAATCGGTTCTTCCTAGTCATGGAATGAATGTTGATTTTCAAACATTCGCATTATACCTACTATAGGGTTATTATATTTCAAAAGTGGCTGATTCAATGCACTAGTCTCGTTTAATAATTTAATGCATTATAGAGTTTTAAAGTAGAACTCAATGGTTAATAAACCTCGTCCTAGATTGTTTAATAGCGGAATATATTTCATATGCGGAATATATTTCATAACAGGTCATGTTCTATTAAAGCCAAACCACAGTGCCGTGTGCTCTGCAATTGTGGTTAAACTGAAATAGCGCTTTATATTGCACAATCGTTTGTTACCACAGCTTTAAGTTAACAGAAAATTGTTATATATAAATGTGTGAAAAGTAAAAGTAGGTATACTAAATTTGAACTGTATGTTATATACCTACTTACCTACTGTTGATGAAATAGAATGAGATTGCCATCCCAACCCGCTGCTGCGGGAGAGCGGCTTTTCGTCGAAAGGTACCATCAGTAAGTATAATTTAAAAAAAAAAAAAGCTTTTACGGGTCGATTTGTAACTAAATATAAATAAAACGGCTAAAAACTCACGAAAAAGAAGATCGGAAATACTCCGACCAGTTTCGGACTATTTTGAAGTCCTTCATCTTGGAGTGTTATGCCGACAAGCCGCGACGAGCGCTACGAACGTCAGCACGCAACTGACGACGCGTGCGTGGCGTGGGCGGCGATTTGTAACTTTTACGGTTTAAGTTTTTTTTTCCTTTTGTCTTTTAAGTTTTTATTAAATTTATTATTGCATTATCGTCGGTTTGTGAGCTACCCTGAAAGTTTCAGCCGGATAGCTAATCGCGAAGTGCTCAAAATTTGAATCGCAAGATTCCAGGACAAACAAAATACATAGAGATACATCCATACATAGATACATACATAGATACATACAAGTGAAGTTAACTAAAAGCTTTTAAAAAATATCTCCATATTGTTACAAAACTATGTAAGTAACTAGAATCTGCACCACGTATGGCTAAGTTTGTTTGCTAAAGTGGAAATGCTAAAGGCGCTGTTGTTCGACTTGTTGCCGCAAGACCTCATTCGTGGCGCGGTTTCTACACTCATATTGGTATTTCTTTCACACAACAAAAATAAAATTATAGCTACATCTATGCGAAACATCTCAGCTTAATACATACACTAACAGCACACAAAGCTGAATATACCGTCATGATTTGTGTAAGTCCATACATAAAAAACCCAAACCACAAAAACTATTCATTTTTATCATTGCAAATTATACCTACATATCAGAATTCTTTAGGTAGGTTTTTAGATACATATGCTATGAAAAGATACCCTTAATAGAATGATTGAGCTATATTCTGCTATTTAACGAGGATAAGGTGGATCCGACACATTGCAGAGTCATCGCCTAACGACCCAAAGACGCCCAGAGTAGAGCGTGGCAGCGCAACGGGCGGCGGAGTTTCCCTTGTATCTTGTAGATAGGTAAGTAACTATATCTAGCGAATGAAGTTTTTACGTCTAAGTAAAGAGAGGAAAAATGTCATTGCCTCAAGAATACCTAATGTTAGTTCTGTGAATCAAAATTACTTACGGGTAGTGGTTGATTTACGGTAAGTTTCGGGTCTATTCAAAAAAACAAAATAAACTTATCTGGGAGTTTCGATAAAAGACCTAATATTTAATGCGATATGATATTAATCTGATAGTAATTTATCTGTCATTTTCCTAGAATAGGTGCCTATTTATTATTCCGATACATACTGTCTGTCCCATAATTTTGCCCTATCTGTATACATACATAGGTATACCTGGATGGAATTTTGGGATCTAGTTTAGTTGGTAGATATTGTACTATTCCGAAATAAGTTGCCTTTTCAATCCGAAATAAGTTTATTTCTGTTAGAGCTATGTAAAGAGATACATAAGATTTTGGATATCATCAAAAAATCCGTTTTATACAAAATGTATGCGAAAATGAGTTTTCATATTATTATTAATTTTTTTCGTAGGTTTTTCTGATGTTTTATTCTACTGTTTGGGGCGGAGACAAATCGAACAAATCAAAGATCATAAAAATCGGTCCAGCCATTATTGAGTTATAAATGGTGTGACAAGCCCGTTTTTTTAAATATAATTACTAGCTGCGCCCCGCAGTTACACCCGCGTGAGGGATGATGATGATGATGATGATGACGATGAAAAGTGTCCTATATATTTTCCAAGGTACACGTTATCTCCAATCCAAATTTTATAAAAATCCTTTCAGCAATTTGAGCTTGAAGGATGACGATGCTGATGATGATGATGATGATGATGAAAAGTATCCTGTGTTTTAAGAGTATAAGCTATCTCCACTCCAAATTTCTTCAAAATCCGTTCAGTCGTTATCGCGTAAAAACTACACAAACAAACAAACAGACAACATTTTACTATTATATATTGGTAAGAAGATAGATGTATAATTATGTTTTTGATAAATAAAATGAAATTATAAAAGAAATACTTAAAAAAAAAACAAAAAAGGCTGACTGAGAGGTCACCAATAAAGGCAGCAACGGTAACAACGGTAACGAAATTAGGAAAATATATCAAAGCTTGAACCAACTAAAAAATAAAGACGAATAAAAGTAATTTGTTCCAAGGAGATTGCTTGTAAAAAGTTTCTCGTTACTGTTAGGTTGTTTTTTAGTCGAGCATTTTTCTTGACATAGCAAGAAATATTTACATTACAATTATTATGCAAATAAGCTGTCATATCTGCTTCTGTTTTTGAAAATTGTGTGAGTACAAGAGTTTAAGAGTATCTCTAACATTATATCCATTGTAACGACGTGAGTGGTGACTGGTTAGCATAAAATCCATATCCCAAAATTACTGTATTATAATAACGAAAGCTACTCTGCTTGTAATCTTTTCATGACTTAAAAGATTTCATTAAATTTGGCATCGAGATAGTTTGAACTCTGGGGAAGGACTTTGGGTACTCTTTATCGCGATAAACTGTAGTCCGCGCAAACGGAGTCGCGGGCAAAAAATAGTGTAAAATAAAATGAGAACATATCAATCTATATTTTGAATTAATGTCTACTGTTTCCGGGTCAATAAGATCGTTGAACATGATCTTGGTTTTATCTATGTTCATTCCGAGACCGATGCGTCGAGAAGCATCATCTAGGTTGGTCAGCATAATTTAAGTCTTGCAGTGACTTCGCCATTAGGACGATATCATCGGCAAATCCTAAGTGTGAGATGTCATCATCTACTATCTACTAGATACGCCCCGCGGTTTCACCCGCGTGAGGGATGATGATGATGATGAAAAGTATCATATATGTTATTCCAGGGTATAAGCTATCTCCATTCCAAATTTCATCAAAATCTGTTCAGGCGTTTGAGGGTGAAATATGATGATGATGAAAAGTATCCTATGTGTTGTTCCAGGGTGTAAGCTATCTTCATTCCAAATTTCATCAAAATCCGTTCAGCCGCTTGAGAGTGAAGTGAGATTATGACGATGAAAAGTATCCTTGTTTTTTATTCTAGGGTATAAGCTATCTCCATTGCAAATTTTATCAAAATCCAGCCGTTATCAAGTTAAAACTCCCCAAACAAACAACCAGACAACGTTTCATATTTATATATTGGTATAGACTCCAGGGTATAAGCTATCTCCATTCCAAATTTAATCAAAATCCGTTCAGCCGTTTGAGAGTTAATTATGATGATGATGATAATGACGATGATGAAAAGTATACTATGTGTTATTCCAGGACATAAGCTCTCTCAATTCCAAATTTCATCAAAATCCGTTCAGCCGTTTGAGAGTGAATTATGATGCTGATGATAATGACGATGATGAAAAGTATACTATGTGTTATTCCAGGATATAAGCTCTCTCAATTCCAAATTTCATCAAAATCCGTTCAGCCGTTTGAGAGTGAATTATGATGCTGATGATAATGACGATGATGAAAAGTATACTATGTGTTATTCCAGGATATAAGCTCTCTCAATTCCAAATTTCATCAAAATCCGTTCAGCCGTTTGAGAGTGAATTATGATGCTGATGATAATGACGATGATGAAAAGTATACTATGTGTTATTCCAGGATATAAGCTCTCTCAATTCCAAATTTCATCAAAATCCGTTCAGCCGTTTGAGAGTGAATTATGATGCTGATGATAATGACGATGATGAAAAGTATACTATGTGTTATTCCAGGATATAAGCTCTCTCAATTCCAAATTTCATCAAAATAATCCGTTCCGGCGTTATCGAGTTAAAACTCCCCAAACAAACAAAAAAACAGACAACGTTTTACTTTTTTATATTGGTATGGAGTTATACTTATAATAAAGCAATAAGAACGAACGAAAAAGTCTGTACAAAGAAGATAATTAAAAAAAAATGGTTTAGGGTACTTAAAATAAGGTAATGAACAAAATATATAATATTTTAAATCGTGTCTGTTTGTCTGTATGTTTGTTCGTGCATTTCGTAAAAAATACTGAACCGATTGCGATGCGATTTCATTGTTGGATAGCTTATGGTTTTACTTCAAAACTGGGGTACTTGGTATCTTAATCCGATGATTAGATGCCGAGAAATCGATAAAAACTCCTTGACGCCTGTACAAAATGTAGTACATATATTGTGCTTTATACTTTTGGTCCTGGAATAACACGTATGGACTACTTTTAAATAAAATGACCACACGGGAATGCCGCTGTAGTCATTATTTATACATATAATAAAGCAATAAGTACGAAAAAGTCTGTACAAATCTATACTTATAATAAAGCTATATGAACGAAAAAAACTGTACAAAGAAGATAATTAAAAAAAATGGTCTAGAGTACTTAAAATAAGCTATTGAACATGAATATAACATTTTTAAAATTCATGTCTGTCCGTTTGTTTGTCGGTTTGTCTGTATGTTTGATCGCGCATCACGTAAAAACTACTAGATCGATTGCGATGCTGTTTTCATTGTTTGGATAGCTTAAGGCTTAACTTAAAAACTGGTGTACTTGGTATCTGAATCTGATGAGTAGGAGCGAGTTATCGAGAAAAACTTTTGACGGCTGAAGGTATTTTGATCAAATGTTGGTATATTACTATTGGTATTTTAGGTCTTGGAATAGTAATAGAGCTATTTTAACCTATAGAAATGCCCACGCGTGAGAAGCCGCGGGTACTGCTAGTTATAACTATAGATAGATAGACAGATAGATAGATACTCGTAGATAGATAGATATCCGACAGAGAATAAAGTAACCGACGTAGCTCTAAGGGTAAGCAAGCGAAAGTGGCCGTGGGCTGATCACATTTCCCGAAGAACTGGTAGCCGTTGAGGTAGACGAGTTCTCGAGTGGAGACCACGTCTAGGCAAACAAAGTGTAGAATGCCCTGTTGCCAGGTGGAGTCACGACCTGCGAAAAGTGGCTGACAGAAAACGAAAGAGGAGAGCTGAAGACCGAGCTCAGTGGCGTACATTAGGAGAGGCCTACGTCCAGCAGTGGACAGATATAGGCTGATGATGATACAGTTTGATTATAATTAGCCTATACGTTTATGCATTCCTACGGCTAAAACATTTTGTCTTTAAAAAAAAATAGAAACAAACGAGAAACACAGAGAGAGAGAGAGAGAGAGAGAGTATATAGTATGTGCCATATATAGTTCACCAACAATCTCAATATAAAAAAAAACACGTAAAGCGCTAACATCGTCTCTTACATTTTTAATACGATGGATTCTAAAATATATCAGCGCATAAAATATATTTTATTTAAGATCTTTATACGCAATAAATGGAATATAGGTACTTTTTCGTGCAGCTTCTCAATATTTAGGGCATCAAATGCACCAAGTACATAGATCTACCTATTAAATCCACTTAAACAACAAGGACTAATTCAATGTTTAGGTTCAGGTATGTGCCTTTCCTCAATTCGTCTGCTAAAGCAGAGTGATTTCTCATAACAGAAATTTTGGTATAACAGGTATACGGTTTTATGTTCAGTGCACAAAACAAAAAAACGTGGTTGGACTATTGTATGGGGCCCCTGAGTCTCGCTCCTTCCGTCTGTTTTATGTAAGTTTTCAAAGAAATTTCGGGTGATGTGCCGGAAGCATTGCAACACTCTGTAGGTATAAGTGCCCGAGAGCCACTGAGTTATGCGTAGCTCTATAATTTTACGGAATTTTGTCCCATCCTATCATAAATTAGATACTATAGACCAACATTATATGCTAAAAACTGTTATCTGAATACGTATATATATATACTTGCGTACCTACTTTTTTATATGAATTGGATTATATAGATATGTAGACCATACTTGTCTTGATAGTCACCTGAGGTATTTGGATTTATCAGAAGATTGCAACTACTGTTATTGTTATTCTGTGTCTTAAAGAACCTTGGGAGTCTGAAATAATGCAATTAAATTAATATGAACCGTTTGGATTTTGACCCTCACCCTTAACGTTGCTGCTCCAGCGATTCATTTGACGAACTCATAAAGCATTTGACGTGTTAATACCCGAAGACCGCACTAAATCTCCACTTTATTGTCCAGTTACTGGTTAAGGACGCTTGGAGGCTGTGTTGATGTATTTGAGTCAGGCATATTGCCGGTTTTACTGCAGTGTAATATTTAAAGGCTCTGTTGTAAAGTGTGATTTGAGATAAAAGTGCGAGAGATATTTTTTATTTCAACTGAGCATCCTTCCAGTATCGGGCTACCGGGCATTGTAATAACTATAGAATAACAATGTACAGTAGTCTCGGCCAATCTATATTTTTGTGAAGTTAGGCTCTGTGAACGATACCGCAGGTACTGCTGTGGTGATAAAACAGCATAAAGTAAGAGTAAGATAGAATATGCGAAAAACGTAAGCGAGTGAGCGAGGCAGTTATACAATGCTGTCTTCACCTTCAACATTGGGATTGCGCCTGAAAAATAGCAGTTTGCGCAGCGATTGGCAGACAACTTCCGAGACACATACTTCCGCTGCGATTACTTGTAAGAGCTGACGATAACCAGTCGTGATACTCAGCAGTAATATGGTAAAAAAATATTTGGGGACTATAAAATAATAACAAAAAAAACCTGGACAAGACCAAGTGAGGATATCATTATCTCACGATATTGAGAGACCATTGACTTCTTATAGGTTTTTTCTGTACTGTGTTAGTAGGGAACTAGTTTCTGTATTTTTCCCAAAATTAAAATTTTAGGTTAAGTAGTTTCGGAGATAATTTGGTGGTGGGGAGGATGGTCAATTGTCATTTATTTTCTTAAATATATTTATAACAATATAGTTCAATATAAATTTGAGGCACACACTACAAGCCCTTTCATTTGATATGTCACACAGAACTTAACAAAACAAAACGTTTTTAATATAATTTTCTAATTTGCCCCCAAAAGTGACACCTAATATTATCATAAATTTACGTTACACGTCCATGTTTGGGTTACAGAAATTCATAATACTAAATTTTAACTTAATCGGTCCAGTAGATTCGGAGCAATTTGTCTGTGACAGAAGGACAGACTGACACACGAGTGATCCCATAAGGGTTGCTCTATCATTAACCTAAAAAAAAACGTTACTAATGAAATACGGCAAAGGCCACGATTTTACGGCATTTAAATAGTAAAACCTCAGTTAAGTGAGGATGCGCGGTCCAAGGTGGTAAATAAAACCTAAGCCTAAAAATTTTACTGTTTCTCTAGGAATACCTGGAACATATCGGAAGGGGCTTGTCCACAGGTCCTCTTCAGTGTGGCAGCTGACCAGGCGGATACTAGAGTGCTCTACCATTAAGCTATATCAATCTTTTATCAAACACATTTAAATTCAATGATAAATGTTCACCCTGAACGTTGAAAAAACAAAAATACAAAATACAAGATTAAAATACTAGTAGGTAACTTGAATGGATTTCAAAAGCATTGTAAAATAGAAATATATGAATCCGTGCGACTGAATTCACCAGGCTTATAAATGGTGTCGTGAACGGAGCACGTTCGTTTTTTGACATATGACCTATGCATGCATACCTAGACTACACTATACCTTTCCTAGACTATACCTTTCGAATGAACATTCTTCTTTCTGTAACTAGCTCCAGGAAAACCTAACGTTTATGTATGTTATCTTCAAAGTGAAGTGTCTATGCTTACCTAGAACACGGTAGGGTTGTCTATAAGTCACTTAACCGGAGAAGTGAGTTTAAAATAAATCAATTCCGAAACATGGAGAGTAACACGATATCGTAGAACACGTACGTTGGAAGAATTTAGTTACTGGAAGGTAAACAACACGTGAGTGAACCAAATAAACATAAATATTCATATACTAGCTGTGCCCTGGCTTCGCACGCGTGGTATTTCTCTGGGTTAAAAGTACTCTATGTACTATTCCAAGACCTAAAATACCAATATACCAATATTTAATTAAAAATCCTTTAGCCGTCAAAGATTTTTATCGATTGTTCGGCACCTTAGATACCAAGTAACCCAGCTTTTAAATCAAACCCTAAACTATCCAATAGTGAAAACCGCATCGCAATCGGTCCAGTATTTTTTACGCGATGAGCGAAAAAACATACAGACAAAGAAACAGACAGATACGATAAAAAAATATGTTATTTTCTTATTCAGTAGCTTATTTTTAGGACCATTTTTTAAATTATCTTCTTTGTGCAGACTTTTTCGTTCTTATTGCTCTAATATAAGTAAGTATATAGATTCAAAGCTTAAGTTGATAAGATTTGGAGTGTTTTTGTAATAAAGAAGCTAAAAACCACATCAAAATATATAGATGTAGAGTATAGATTTTAGAACGATTCCAAACTATTACAGAAATACATTGTTTTGTCGATTTTTATTCCTCGCCCAAATTTAGAAATGTAAATATGTAAAAAAGCACACAAACGTTAGGTAAGTAGTCCTTTTTCCCATTTCAAAGCTGGTAGTGAAAAACCGGTTCGTGAAGTTGAATTAAGCGACACTCCGTTTACCTTGTAAAGGTTTTATGTTCAAGAAATGCAACGCAACTTTCAGTTCTACCAAATTCTACTGCAAACTCGGCACAAGCAATCCCTTTACAAACTCAAACTCAAGCTTTCCAACTCGCAGTGCCGACAGTCGTTAGCTTTTATGTTTGTTCCTTCATACAAGTTCCGTAATTCTGATGAAATTCCCAACTTCTGTAGTACAAGCGATTTGCTAAATGTCCTCGGCAAATGTGGTACATCAATCACTTTTACTCTTGATGAGATGGCGCTCGTTCTTTCATTTGGTTTGTGTGAGGGTAGTTGAATGACAGGGTAGTTGGTTGAACTTAACATTTGAAAATATCGTAAGTAATATGCTCTGATTTTCACGTTTTGGAGGTAAATTTACGTTACAAGTAATTTATGCAAAAGAAAAACCTAACTCCTCCTTTTTATCGATGTCTCCCTAGATGAAGATCCTACACTGTATATCTAGTCTTTAGGCCTTATTTATGTAGGTACCTAGGGCTACTAAATTAAGCCGCCAACACAATTACGTACGAGAATTGATCATCATGACATTGTGCCTGTGTATACCATCCATTCTGCAAGTGTTGCAATGATATAAGCGGTTCAACCAGGTACAATATTTAGGCACAATGATTAATGACCCGTCGCGTCTCTTGTTTACATTTTTTTTTCTGCTCATTACTTGTCCCAATGACGTAGAGGGCTCTTTTGGTTTTGAGTGGAATTGTGGTATAGTACTGGATCCAGACTAAGATCGACCTAATTGTATAGCTAGCTGTGCCCCGTGGCTTTGCCGGCGTATTTATTGATAAAAGATATCCTATGTTACTCCAACATGTTTTGATTTTTTAGCGAGTACAACCAATCTACCATTATATATAATAATTTTCTAATGGAAAAATTTGGGTCACAGACGAGATTCGAACTCGCATACTGTGCCTCAGCGCGGCACATGCCTTTACCAATTCGGCCACTGAATGCGTCGAAATCCAAATTACCATATCCAAATTATTATAAATATTTACGCCAAGCAGGCGTTAACTGCTATAAAAAATCATAAAAATACAGTCTACCATTTTCCAGATTTCTCGAGTGCACTTTATATTAAATGATAAATGTATATTATGTTGATCTCGGTATTGTGCAATACCTAGAATACCTACCTACCTATATTTAAAACTTCATCGTATCTGTGTTGGTGTGAAAGATAGTAATCGTCATTTTTCCGTTTTCGCTACATATAATTTTAATTGCTTATTTATCTTATGTATGTATGCCCGTACGTACTCGTATGTAAGTTTATTCCTCAAAGCGCCTAAACTACTTAACCGATTTCAACATATAAAGGTCGTTGAATTCATCTGTATTATTCGGTAGACATAGACTAGTTTGTTTTTCAATAAAAGGTGAACGGCATACGTTTAATTCCAAAAATCTATTAATAAATAATAAAAATCATCGGTTTCCATCAAGATGGCTGAAAAAAAAAACACATGTTGTAACAAAGTATAATGTAGAACAACATTTTTATTTCAAGAAGTGATTTCGCCCAGATGCTTGCTCGCTTATGAAACTTGTTTTTTATGTTGTAGTCGGGTTTTAGTTAAACTACGACTTATTGCATTAATAATACAACATGCAAAGGTAAATTAAAAGCTCGCAGAAGATTTCATAAACAAGTGGATGTTCTTTAGCTATTTAGTTGGAATCTGTTCTAAACTGCGTTGTCTGCGCATCTGCAATTTGTTGGGAGTCTAAAGGATGTTGTGTATCAATCTTTCTTGATGAGAGTTTCACTTATTCTTGTTGCTTTTTTACTATTTTCTCTCTTTTTGTGGCAGTTTTTACTTGTGAGGCAGTAAAATCTTGAAGTCGCGACGTGATGTTTTACGTGCCTCTCGAAATGCATCCTAGAGATGTGAGTAGGAAGAAGTAAATAAAGAAGCAGGAAAATCACATTTTTTTAACACTACTGTTAAAAAAACTACGGCCTGAACTTGTTTACGGAAGAAGACTTGTTCCTTCAACTTACTCGTTAAGTCCTAACTAATCTTTTAGTTTCTTCTCTTTCAACAAACTAAACTTCGCTTTCATATGTACTAAGCATATTTACAAGAGGGTCAGCTTTCGTTGCAATCCTCAAAAGATTTTGCCCTCATTGAAGTGATAGGGGCTTAATACCGCAGCAGAGAGTGTGCCGACTTTATGGCTCTAACTCGCGAAAGAAAAGTTTTTTTTTTTGCATGTCGTATGAGGTTGTCAGAGTTTGTTAGGACGCCCTAGTGCCTCTGACATGGCTTAACTACAGCTATTAATCACTTACAGCTGGGACCGACAGCTTAACGTGCTCCGTGCTTATGCACGGAGCGATGGAAAACCGCACATATCTTTAAAAAAATGTGAAGTTAAGTGAGTTTTAGTACATATTAGACTCATACTATTATCGAACTCCATATAGTTTAGTACACAAGAAGGTACGCACAGTTACTAATCGCAATGAAAGGCACTAATTTTATAATGCCAATCAATGCAAGGGTTCGAAACAATAGAAAGTGGTATATATAGATATGCCGTGGATATGCCTAGAGCCGGCTATTTGCAGTTAAAATCATAAATAGACATATGTTGATGTTGTTCCGTCCAGGCCTAAGACAGACATGTATTTTTTAAAGCCGCAGGAAGAACAGATAGACGCTCAGCATTATAGACGTAATTAGTACATAGTTATAAATTATTGAAGTAACTAAACCATCTCATCATCTCGTCTACTAAGTATCTTTGTGTTCAATATACGATCTCTTTCGTATTCTATCCGGCTCGAGACGATGTAGCGAGATTGAAAATCAACTTGGGCTCAAGGTAAACCTACGAGTATATTATAAGCAGTGCACGAACGTAATACATTTTCAGTTTTGAAACAGTAAATTGGAGGTGTAGGTTGGCATAAAAACATGCTAGGGGAACGTATTCATAGGGGTGACGGATTCGTGGTCACACTTCCAATCGGCGAGAAGTAACTGTGTTGTGTTTGGTGAACGTATTCATGTTTGTGGATTTGATGAGAATCAGTCCTAGTCCATACCAATATATAAAAGTGAAACGTTGTCAGCTTTCACGCGATAACGGCTGGACGGATTTTTAATCCCGGAAAATTGAAAGTTTTCACGGGAAAACTGGAAAGTAGGAACGGTGCCATGGAAACGAAATAAAAAGTCTGTCAAAAAACTTCAAGAGCATTGGTGCTAAACCTGCATTGTGCATTTTCATTGGTGTTTATCCTAGAAGAACATAGGGTGCGTTTTTCGCGATAAACAGTAGTTCACGCGAACGAAGTCTCGGGCGGGAAAGCTAGTTCTAACTAAAAGTGGGAAAATTAGGATCCAGCTCCGCTGGCGTGGCCCGCATAAATTAGGTGCTTGGCACACACTTGACCTTCTTCAGCCTTAGTTAAAATTGGAGTTGCGTTTGTGTAGCATGTTTTCGCAGTGACTCTCATTTGCGCTAAAGTTGGCGTGTATGTCTCTGTATCTTTTTTGTTGATGCATATTATGAAGCACGAGACGTTGGAAATGTAGCTGTTTATATTTGCCTGTAGTCGTATCTAGTCCTTTTATTTGTGTTGTTGTGATCGAGATGGTTCTTAGATATAGGGGGAGGTGGGGGAGGGGGGGGGGAGGTGGAGGTGAACAAAGCGGGGTGAAAATCGTAGCTTTCGAACAAGTGGACCAATTTAACTGCGGTTTTTTATATTTGAAAGCTGAGGTAAACGAGATGGTTCTTAGCTATAATGGGGGGAGGGTGGAGGGTGGAGGGGGGGGGGGGGAGGGTGGAGGGTGATGGGGGGAGGGTGGAGGGGGATGGGAGGAGGGGGGAGGGGGGGATGGGAGGAGGGTGGAGGGGGGGGAATGGGATGAGGTTGGAGGGGGGGGGGGAATGGGGTGAGGATCGTAGCTCCCAAATGAATGGACCGATTTTGATGCGGTTTTTTATGTTTGAAAACTGATGTTATCGAGATGGTTCTTAGCTATAAGGGGGGGGGGGGGAGTCGAGAAAAGGGGGTGAAAATCGTATTTTCCAAATGAATGGACCAATTTAGCTGCGGTTTTCATGTTTCAAAGATGAGGTAAACGATATGGTTGTTAGCTATAATTTGGGGGGGGGGGGGGAATGGGGATGAGGACCGTAACTTTCAAACGGATGGAATGATTTTTATGTTTGAAAACTGATGTGATCGAGATGCTTCCTAGCTATAATGTGTGGGAAGTTGGGGGTTATATAATTTTTTAATTTGTGCTTGTAATATTCGAGAATTGACGAAATACAATTCGAAAGAGATGAAAAAATATTAGATATGTACTAGTTTTCCCGCCCGCGACTTCGTACGCGCGGACTACTGTTTATCCAGAAATAAGCATCCTATTTTCTTCGGATATTAAAAACCTATGCCAAAGTAGGTATAGCACCAATGCTCTTAATGTTTTTTGACAGACTTGTTATTTCGTTTCCATGGCAACCACAGACCATTCTGTGATGGCAAACATTCCTTACAGTGAGTAATTAACATTTTCCACTTTTCCCGCGGAAACTTTCAATTTTCCGGGATAAAAAGTATCCTGTTTTATTCTGGGCTATAAGCTGACTTCATTCTAAATTTTTATCAAAATCCATCCGGCCGTTATAGCGTGAAAGCTCCCCAAACAAACAAACAGACAACGTTTAACTTTTATATATTGGTATACATAAAATAGAAATAAATGGGATTTAGAGCCATTTATTCTATATGTATTTTTTCTTTATAATACGCCTACATAATTGGGGTTATTTGGAGATCTTTACATACACATTTTTGCCGAGTGAGCACTAACGACATTTGGGATCAAAGTCAGATCCAATAACTGACCAGGGCGGCACGTGCCCGACCCTTGTGGACTCAGCACGTATTAGTTAGCCAGAGCGTGTTCCCGAACTACCTTTTTAGTTGTTGCATACCTAAGCAACTTTATTTGGTCTAAATCGGCTGCCGATAAGTTATTTCATTTGTTTGGTTTGTCCAAAGAGAAAAGAACTATTACTATAACACTTTCAAGCTCCTTAAGTTTTACTTCCACAAGGTTACTTTCTTAAAATGGCTTAAATTACTTGTCCAATTTTACGTAGGCAAACAGTCGTAAGTAAGTAATAAACATAATTGCCAAGCCAAAGTACGTACTTATGTTATTATTTATGCTGTGATAGTACATTATTACTTTTGACATATTTCGACATAGAGCCAAACTAATGATCAACTATAGCATACTATAGCTATTATTATTTATTCTGAAGGTACATAATAAAGGATTTAAAGGAAAAAATATTTTTAGAAATATCTTGGTATAATATGTGATGTCGTATGCACACAAAACATACGACCGTCGCGACCGTAGAGGGACTATACTCTCTCTACGGTCGCGACCATATATTATCGAGAGTGGCGTGACATAGCTTCTCGCCTGCCTAGCGTCGGTGCAGCCGAGCGTCGCCGAATGATTCCGAAATACCGATGAGGTATTCACAAAAACACATTAGGGAAAGTCGACTTCTTTGGGTACAGCTGAATAGACTTTACCAATAGTTGCTGATGGAATAACTGTCTAACAGATCGATCAAATCTTGCGTATCCACAATATCCTTAGCGCTATTAGCAGAATCTGTATCAAAGTTAAAAGAGCTGATCAAGGTTCTCAGAACCTTTCATTCCCTTTATACTGCGGATCTTATAGCAATCATTAAGACAAACTTGCACTAAGTACGTGTAGAGTCAGCATACAAAACATCAATCTTGAGATTAATTCAGTCTGAGCGTTAGTATTTGTATTTTTCCATAGTACCAAATCCCCCTTTTGATATTTCCGTGCATGCTTCCTATTTCAATGTATTTACTTATTAACCACTTACCTACCTACATTTTTATTTTTCTTTTCTTCACAGTTATTTTCCGATACTTTTCTAGTTATTTCGGGCACTAAACTCTTCTTATAAATTTGTACGAACTGAATTTGGCAGTTTCATGTACTGTGTGATGCATTCCCATTGCCCGCCAATATAATAAATACTGTAAACTTTCTAGTATCAGCAGAAAGCGTTATTTTGCCTTGCGCTAAATCAAAGCTCATGTAAAGACATTTACCCACGAATTCAGTTGTTTGAACAGGAAACTATCTTTGATGGTGGGTTTAATGACCTATAATCCACGGAAAGACTACTATCTCCATTCTTCTTCTTGACTAAAGCTACTGGTGAAACGTAATTACACTGCTAATCTTTAATTATACCTGCATCTAGTGAGTCCATGACATTTTCTATCACAATTTCTTATAAAGTCTGTACGGTTATGAAAAACAGGGTTGTTTGAACTCAACTGAAAGTCCATTCCCATAGCTTATTTGCAGGTTATTTTATTAGAAATTTAATTTCTTCGGTAGAATTCTTAGATCTTAGCTTAGTTGTATGACTTTGATACGGTATTTCTGTTCTGATTTTTATCCTGAACCTATTAATTCCCTATTATTATTTTTACATTCTGTACCTACAAAACTGTACCATGATATGCTTATTAACTGACTGACAATGCACAGTCTAAACCAGCGGATCTAGATATATATAACTCTAACAACTTACTTAAGTAGTATATTGATAACTCTCTTACGTTTATCCCCCATGGCACTTCTGCTTGGCACTGCCAGTATACATCTATATCAGATAAAAGTTTAGCACTAACTTTACTGGTACATGAATACTTAAATGTATGTATGTTCTAGTACCTATGCTGTTTACTTGAATTACTTCGTCAGGTTGGGCATCATTCATAAGTCTGGCCACTATAGAAACGCAAAAATAATACATTAATTAATTAAATAATTGCTGGGAATTGTGTGAGTAACTTTGTCAGATACTGCAAGCAACTCTCAGCATGGCAATTCTGCTATACAGTGTATCAGTAATTTTTAAACAGCAATTACGCGAAAGTCATTTGATTAACACTTGAGTATAAACAGGAATTATAAATGAACTGAATAAATACAGATAACTTAAACAGAACTGTAAAATCAGAACAGCAAAATCGGAACAAAAAATTAAAACAGCGGAATCATAGCAGTTAAATAGAAACAGCAGAATCGTAAATGCACAGAATCAGACTGAATAGTATACACAGATAAAATATCAGAAGCAGACAGAATAGTAGACACAGATAAAACAGCAAAATCAGACTGAAAAGTATACACATATACACCAGCAAAAGCAGACATAATAGTAGACAGAAAAACAGTAGAAGCAGATAGAATAGTATACACATATAAAACATTAGAAGCAGACAGAATAATAGAAACAGATAAAATAGCAGAAGCAGATAGAATAGTAGATACAGATAAAATTACAGTATCAGACTGAATAGTATACACATATAAAACAGCAGAAACAGACAGAACAGTAGACACAGATAAAACTACAGGAGCAGATAGAATAGTAGACATAGATAAAACAGCACAAGTAGACGAAATAGTAGATACAAATAAAACAGCAGTATCAGACTGAATAGTATACACATATAAAACAGCAGAAGCAAACAGAATAGTAGACACAGACAAAACAGTAAAATCATACCGAATCGTACAAATACATAAACCAGCAGAATCAGAATAAATAGTAGATACATATAAAACAGCAGAAGCAGATAGAATAGTATACACATATAAAACATTAGAAGCAGACAGAATAATAGAAACAGATAAAATAGCAGAAGCAGATAGAATAGTAGATACAGATAAAATTACAGTATCAGACTGAATAGTATACACATATAAAACAGCAGAAACAGACAGAACAGTAGACACAGATAAAACTACAGGAGCAGATAGAATAGTAGACATAGATAAAACAGCAGAAGTGGACGGAATAGTAAATACAAATAAAACAGCAGTATCAGACTGAATAGTATACACATATAAAACAGCAGAAGCAAACAGAATAGTAGACACAGATAAAACAGTAAAATTATACCGAATCGTACAAATACATAAACCAGCAGAATCAGAATAAATAGTAGATACATATAAAACAGCAGAAACAGTTAGAATAGTATACACATATAAAACATTAGAAGCAGACAGAATAGTAGAAACAGATAAAATCTCAGAAGCAGATAGAATAGTAGATACAGATAAAATTACAGTATCAGACTGAATAGTATACACATATAAAACAGCAGAAGCAGACAGAACAGTAGATACAGATAAAACTACAGGAGCAGATAGAATAGTAGACATAGATAAAACAGCACAAGTAGACGGAATAGTAGATACAAATAAAACAGCAGTATCAGACTGAATAGTATACACAGATAAAACTGCAAAAGCAGACAGAATAGTAGACACAGACAAAACAGCAGAAGCATACAGAATAGAAGACACAGATAAAACTACAGGAGCAGATAGAATAGTAGACATAGATAAAACAGCACAAGTAGACGGAATAGTAGATACAAATAAAACAGCAGAAGCATACAGAATAGAAGACACAGATAATACAGCAGAAGCAGACAGAATAGTATACACAGATAAAACTGCAAAAGCAGACAGAATAGTAGACACATACAAAACAGCAGAAGCATACAGAATAGAAGACACAGATAATACAGCAGAAGCAGACAGAATAGTAGATACAGATAAAACAGCAGAAGCAGACAGAATAGTATATACAGATAAAACAGCAGTATCAAATTGGATAATATACACATATAAAACAGCAGAAGCGGACAGAATAGTAGACAAAAATAAAACAGCAGAAGCAGACAGAATAGTAGATACAGATTGTGACGATGTGAAACCTCTTTCATAAATTCTTAATTCTTTCATAATCCATTTCATTCCATTTGATAGTTTGTCATTATTAATTCTAAATTCAAATAACCTGTCATTCCCATATTGTCATTGGATTAGCAAAACTGCAATTTTACGAAATAATATGTTATAAAATACCTAAATAAATTTATAACATCTGGAGTCCTTTAAATATAGGTATATGATAGTACTTTCGTTCGTGGTTGTTTTAATCCGTATCGTTGAAGTACGAAAAGTCTGTGATAATTACAATACTAGAGCCCAACTACATAACTACCAAATATATATTAAATTGGGAGAAGACTGAATAGAATAGTCGAGTGCAAGATCTCTGTTTAACAACATCTCCGTGTGCTCCTATTGTTCCTGTACTTTTGTGTCTACTGAGGTTTAGTCCCTGGGCTAGTGGAACAAACCCTAGGACCGCCTCGTGACAAGATAAAACAGCAGAAGCAGACAGAATAGTAGATACAGATAAAACAGCAAAATATTACAGAATAACATCAGATAGAATTCAGAAGGCCCAAGCCATAGACAGATTAAATATTTCAAACAGTTACGCACCTTAGCTTTATCAACCTGACGCATTGCACCATTAATTTAGTCTCTAATGATTCGGTCTGCATCAATTCACATGGTATAGCACGGGCAATTAAATCACCCTTTTTCCAGGACAGCTGTTCTTGAATCATATTGTAAATACGAATATAGCCTTTTTGTCCAGTAAGTAAAGCAGTAGGTACAGCAATTTTTTTGTTGTAGAAGTCATGAAATCGTGGTGATGTACATACGTCAATTCCAGAGGCATTTCCAACAATATTCACTTCAAAGAATACGGATGCTTGTGGTGGTCATTCAACATGTAAGTAGTTGGTAACTTTGAATTTATCATCCGATGATTCATTTTCAACTTCAGTATCATCCTTTAATACAGCCGAGTTCTGAGTAGTCACTAATGAAATACCTTTAGCGTTAATAATAGGTTGTCCAATAAGTATATCAACGACAGCAGGTAGTTTCAAGTGTGTAACTGCCGCAGTCATGTTAAAACTCAAGCTGTGAACTGACATTGTTAAATTGACCTGCCTCATAGCTGGCACTGCATAACTCGTAAATCCTTTCGGTAACGCATCTGTTTCTCTTCAGGAGTATCGCATTTAAAAGCTGTTGCACTATTTTGTAGGTATAGTGGTAATCCCGAAACTTATAACACCCGTCTCTTTGTTCGGGGGTTAACAAGAAAGTGACGCAGCATCATCTAAACAGCAGCAGCGACATATAGCTAATTTGTCATGATAATAATGTGTTATTGTTTCAGTATCTATTTTTTGAGATACCAGCTCTTCAAGCATATCCGCATACTCAAAACTTCTTGGAAACGCGTTGATAAGTAACGACTTCAATTGTTCCCTCGTAGGATCATATTCATCCAAACGGCTAAAGGGCGTCACAGAAGATTAAGATGCTATAATATTTGATGTTAAGATATCTGCATATAAAATATTATTGCATCTTAGGGTATCACACACGGTTAAGATACGATAATATATTTACATTATTCATTCGCTCGCAGGCCTCCTAGGTACACTAGTACTAGTATGTACACCAGATATTAAATTAAAACCTAAGCTATCAAATAGTCAAAACCAATCGGTTCATGTGATGCGCAAACAGACAGGCACCATATTTTTACAGGTTATATTCTTGTTCAGTGGCTTATTTTAAGTCCCCTAGACATTATTTATACTATTTATTTGTACTTTTACTACTAACTGATTTATTATATAAAATATCGATTAAGTCTAGAGTCCACTAAAATTAGAACCAAGGTTAAAACACCTTTTGACCTGTTTGAGTTAATTTTCAAATGTTGGCGAAATCTAGCATAAGAACCTAGGTAATTTTGTAAAGTAGGTACCGTGTCTTTAATATAATTATAACTATACCTAAGTGTAGCGTCCACCAAGACTCTCTGTGTTGACAATTATGATTTTAATATTAGCATCCAATATATTTTATAGGTGAAAGCTAGCCTTTTAATAAGATCAGATTTATTATTATTCTCATGAAGCAATCAAAATGCCTATTGACATAACATATAAGCTAGATACATGGCAAAAATAAAACAGAACTATCAAACATACTTAGATACAGACGGGATCAAAAACTTTTCCCTAGTGTACGTTCCCGAACGTCAGAGTTGGTTCGGGTTGGGTTCCATTCGCAGCTATAAACAGAACTGTTGTTGGTGAAGCTGGAAGACGTTTAGTTTGAACGCCGTGTCTTACATCCGCAGTGTGGGCCGGGTTAATAATAGGTCCCCTTTTCTTATCACCCCTTCTCATCCCGCGGGGGCTGTGAAAACCAGTACAGGGATTTCAGGAAATGGGCAGCATGCACCTGTGTAAGTATCATCTACTGAAATCACCTAACCAAGCGTGGTGATAATGGTGAAACCCTCCTTTAATGGGGTAGGCTATGTTCAGCAGTGGACGTCTTCCGACTGATGAGAATATATTCAGGAAATATTAAATAACATATGCGACAAATACTACTCTGTCGGGCTACTGCTTGATATTACGAAAGCTTATGATAAAGTCTCACACAACATACTTAATATAAATAATAATAATAATATATTCGGGACATTTCCACACCAATTATCTAGCTCCAAACTAGGATACTCTGTGCTATGGGCACTAGATAACGGATAAACATACATAGATAAGAATATTACATCCATGACTCGGAAACAAATATTTCTGCTCATCACACAAATGATTGCACCTTGCAGGATTCGAACCCGCGACCGCGACTTATATAACAAAACTATCATTAAACATTGGAATTCGAGCAAAACCACTTAATTGGCTCAAATCATACAATACAATACAATAACTCTTTATTGACACGCACAGTTAAACAAATTACAAAATAGAAATAACATAAACAGTAGGTACAATGGGCGGTCTTATCACTCATAGCGATCTCTTCCAGACAACCTTACGATGGAAAGAAGTTAATTGTTAATAAGGGTCGGTAGTGTGGCAATATTAAATTTATAAACAAATTTAATATAAATAAAAATAAATAAGTAAGATATAAAATAAACTACAAAGAAATAGTTACTCAAATACTATGTTAAAATATATAGCTATAAGTAATTATAAACTTACATACATATAAGTGTATATTATGTATACATACATAAATACATATCAAGTCAGTGCTAGCCAGTCAAGTTAAAGCCTGTGAGGAGCTGGAGAGGTAAAAAAAAAACACTAGGGTCTTAAAGCTATTAATAGATTATGCACGTTTCATGGCGACTGGAAGGGCATTCCAGAGGCGCACAGCTTGGACAGTAAACGAGGAGTCATAGAAAGAAGTAGTGTGTACTGGGGTAAGGAGGACTAACTTTTCTGATGATCTTAGAGACAGGGAGTGAGAGGAATGAAGAAACTGGAATCTTTCCTTGAGATAGAGGGGAGTAGAGGGGTTGAAGAGTATGTTGTAGAGAAGAAAGAGACCTACTCAATAGAAAACAGTTCGTACAAATTGACTATTTCCACTAAAATGTAGGAACCATAGAAACGATACGGTCTCTGTTAAGAACAACAAACTGCTCAATCCCACAAGGAAGTGTACTAGGATGTGGTCTTTTTATTATATATATAAACGACCTGCCGAAAGTTACAAATTCCCATTGCGTATTATTTGCTGATGACGTTTCACTACTATTTAAATGCACAAACAGTAAAAACTCACTTAATCATAGTATAGTCTTAATTTTTCTCAAATAAAATCCTGGTTAGTAATACATAATCTAGAGATCAACACAAACAAGACCAAAATAATTCAATTCATACCACACCAAAAAAAGCCCCAAGAGCTAACTACACTAACAAAAACCCTTAACATACAGGAAGTTAAAGATTATATCCTGTTAGGCATAAAAATTGATACACATTTGAACTGGAAAGTTCAAATGTGTATTCAATGTTGGAAAGGACATATCGAAAAAACAAAGACCAAACTATCACAATTTATTTATGCTTTAGCAATTCTTAAAGCCAATAGTGATTCAGAAACAGCCAAGACTGCTTACTATGCCTACACATACGCTTGATATTATGGGGAAACAGTACCGACGCAGAACAATTATTTATAATGCAGAAAAAATGCCTTCGCATAATGGTTAACATCCGCCAGCGTATCAGCTGTAGACCGCATTTTATCCAACTAAATATCCTAACCCTACCATGTATACACATTTTAGAGGCAGCAATGTTCGTAAGAAAATACCCAACATTATATGAAACTGATACAAACCCGCGAAGACAAAACAAACTTAAACTACCGGAACTAACATTAGAAATCTACAGAACAGGGCCACAATACACACTAATTAAATTTTATAATAAAATTCCAAATAAAAAATATTAATATATTTATATTAATATTATTAATTGTTAGTGTTTAAATCTTTCAAACTAAACTCCGACAATTTCTGATTGCATAATGTTATTACGTAAAAACGATATAACGTAAAAATTCCATGTAAACATACCTACATGAAAACATTACATACATTATTAGAATATACAGAAAATATATATATAATATATTTGTAAATATTTGCATAGATATATTAAAATTATTTCAAATAGATAGAATAGACACTTAGTTTACTATGTACATAAAAGTTAACGTAATATTAGTAAGTAAGTATAATAATACTAAGATATTTTCAATATTATTGTAATTAAGCTTAGCATAATTATTACACTGTCTGGTTAGCATATAACATGAGTATTTGCTACACCCTAGTTAACAGGGTACATCTTTAGAAATAAGGCTATTGTATGTTTGTGCATTAATAATAAATAAAATAAAATAAAAATCATATAAAACTTTTTTTAATTACATGTCTATAGAAAGCTTTTACAAAGAGATAATAGATATGACTAATAATTTTTTAAACGAAACATTTGCTTCACGGACGGATTATGTTCTCAGATATTGTTCTCGCTGAGCAGGCGTTAATGCTAAAATTATATAAATATTAGACAATATATAGATACATAGTAGATAACTCAATATTGTAAACCAAAAATTTACATAAACACACTAAAACTATAACTTAAGATTATCGCCTTCGGGCGGCCTGACAAACTCTGACACCAGAGGCCAGCACTACCTCATACGACAAGCAAGCAAGAAATATATATAGAAATATATTATTGTGCAATGGGCGGTTTTATCTCTAAAAAGCAATCTCTTCCATACAACCTTTGGATGGAGACAATGCACAGTAGTATCGATTAGGTATTTTCATTGGTGACAGACAGATTACAAAACCATATAAAAATACCCATCTATCTATGTTTTTTTAACATCGACGCACTAAAATGTAACTAGATATTATTTTACACATTGTTTTCTCTTACTTTATATTCATTAAATATAAAAGGTACCTAACGTTGAAAAGGTTGAAAGGGTCAAGGGTTAATTAGAAGTTCCAGATGTTTGGCATATTTAAAAAAAATGTCCTTACATTGAAGGATAACCTTGAATATTTTCGTTGGTTCTTTATTTTCGTATGATTTTATGTAAAGTAAAGCCTAAAGATTGTGCAAACAGCCAAGTTTTGTTGAAAAAGGGGCTTATAAACCTTTCAAAGTCATTTGAATAAGCAACTTTTTAACCCATAAAAGTTATTAAGCTCATACGAGCTCGGAGAGGGCCCTTTGTAATTAATAGACCAATATCTTATGAAGGATATTAGAATTAACCAACTGATCAATTTCAAAGATTGAAATTGAAAATATCTTTTTAATATCTTCAACTGGCTCATACCAGATTAAGGGCTGACACGCAATTTATTTTTGTTAACGCACTTGAATACATCCTCAATACCTCCTCCATATATCCTGTTCTTTTTCTGATAAGAATGATTCGAAGTGGAACAAAAATGATTTTGCGTAAAGGCCTTGTTAGGGAGCCATTAGGTTATTTTTTTCGAAACCAACTGCGTGCCGAGAGCCGACATAAAAAGATTCTTCTTTTCCTTTGTGACATGACTTCATTTAAGAATTAACGTAAATATTTCGTTTTAGAAATTATTTTGTTTTTAATGGTGTATATAATTAGATAGATTTATTCAACACGAAATGAACAGACTTTCAAATAAGTATACATAGGAATGAATATAGATATATGAAAACCTTCCTTGTAGAACAAATTTATTAAAAATTATACCTTGGTTGCGCTATTTCCAAATTCATTAAACAAAATGATTTGATGATGTAGATATGATGATATGATGCACATTCCTAGTACTAATGCCAACAGTCAAAGAGAAAATGCAACAAGATATAAGTTCAAAATCTAAAACCCGACTACAGTTGGGTAAAAAATAGCCTATAACGCTCTTGCGATGAAGACGAATCGATTGACACCTGCTTTTTAAAAATCAGACCAAGTTTTTAGTTTGAACACATAACCCTTCCTATGCTTCGCCGTATTCGGGTACAAAAATAGCCTATATCACTCTGTACCTAAAGACGAAGCGGTAGACACCTCGCTTGTCAAAATCGTACTAATAGGAGCGACGCTAAGGTGGAACATCCACATATCCACATACATAGATACATACATACATATACTGTTAAACTCATTACCCTTCCCTTGCTGTAGTCGGGTAAAAAAGGAAATAGGATTTTTACAAACTTAGAGCTCTTAATTTCACGGTTTGCATTCACTTTTCCTAATATCCTAAGGTCTTTGAATCTTGCCTGTTTCTTGAAGTCGATAATTACGTTGTTTGTTATTCTGTTACTAGCAACCCTTGGTTCGATTGTGACAAGCACTAAGGCTTATTTTTACCCGACCGTAGTCGAGTTTTAGTTTTTGAACGTATGTCTTGTCTTATTTCCAAACAAATTATTAGTTAGCAATGTGCAACGTTCACGAACAGATGAAGCAAGTTCCATGTTCCTAACGATTTAAAAATCTTTACAACTCGACTAATCATTTAATCTTTTCCAGGTCTCGAAGCGAATACAACATTACAAAACCAACTCGGTCCCGCTCAGCGGCTAGTTGGAGAGCTAGGGTTATTTAATAACGACCCACATCTGCGGTCGTGATATTGCGCTCTAATCCAGTTTATGTCCACACTTACGTTACGAGACTGGCGTCTGCTTTATTTACCCGTATAGGTACGATATTGTTACGTTATTGTTCAATTTTATATCAGGGCTGTTCAAGTTATAACAAGTACAATTATTATTATAAATACAAAAAACCCAAGTGCGAACAAAATTCTTGAATACGAGCTGACCGACCGCAATAATAATAACACTAATATTATAAAGGCGAAATTTTGTATGTGTGTAAGGGTAAGTTTGTAACTTGTTCACGCTTAAACGGCTGAAAGGATTTGAATAAAATTTGGTATGGAGGTAGCTTATACCTTGAATTACACATATGCTTCTTTTTATCACAGGAAAATGCACGGTTCCGGAGGGACGCGGGTGAAACCGTCGGGTGCAGCTAGTATTTAGTAGTATTTAGTAAAAAAAATATTTACATTACTTTAATAGTTGCAATTGCAACATTCGACTATAGTGTTTACATTAACTTGAATAATCTTAAATTGAAAATGTTGTAAGAAGTTTAAAAGACAATTGCTACTGTTTAGTTATAAGAATTATCTATTTTTAAAATGGTCTCCTAAAAAGCTTCATTATGATGCCTCACTTGATAGGTCCTGGTAATTTTTTGTTACGGCGGATATACAATATGGTATCTGTGAGCAGCCATATTAGTTTTCTTGACACTTCATATGATATATACTATAGCACTCTCGTGATCAAGACGAATCGAATGATACCCCATTTATCGAAATCCACCAAGCCTTTTAGGCTGTAGGACGTGCATAGGAAACTTACAAACAAACAAACAAACATACATACAACCCTAACACATAACCCTCCGTGCAGTCAGGTACAAATGGTATGTATTTCTTATTGTTTGTTATACTTACTCTTGAGCGACAGCTTCAACAAAAGGAAATATTACGAACTAGCTGTTCCCGCGGCTTCGCACGCGTGGTCATTTCTTTTTATGACCAAAAAAACAATATACCAACATTTGGTCAAAATTCCTTCAGCCGTCAAAATGAATTTATCGATTGCTCGGCTGCTACTCATCTGATTGAGATACCAAGGACCCTGTTCTTGAATCAAACTCTAAGCTATCCAATAGTGAAAACCGAATCGCAATCAGTTTAGTAGTTTTTACGTGATGCGCGAATAAACATACAGACGAAAAGAGACACGATTTAAAAAAAAAAAACCTGTTCAGTAGCTTATTTTAGGTCCTAGAATAGCTATAGAGTACTTTTAACCTAGAGAAATGACCACGAGTGCGAAGCCACGGGCACAGTTAGATTGCTCGGCTTCTACTGAACGGATTGAGATACCAAGTACACCAGTTTTTAAGTCAAACCCTAAGCTATCCTATAGTGAAAACCGCATTGCAATCAGTTTAGTAGTTTTTACTTGATGCGCGAACAAACATACAGACAAACTAACAAACTAAAAAACAGACAAACAGACCGACACTAATTTTAAAAATGTTATTTTCTTGTACATTAGCTTATTTTAAGTACCGTAGACCATTTTTTTCTTAATTATCTTCATTGTACACAGTTTTTCGTTCTTATTGCTGTATTATAAGTATAGATATTGATCTTTCTGTATTGATCCAATATAATTTGACAGTAATTGATATGGTCATCCGATGTTTTTCAGTTTTACATCCGATAAAGAATCTGTAACAAACAGAAAATGTTTATAAAAAGGTTTTTTAAGAATGCATTGTCTTTTTGTTGTGAGCTACCCTGAAAGTTTCAGCCGAATAGCTCATCGGGAAGTGCTCGAAATTTGAGTTGCAAGATTCCACCCAGAACGACAGCCAAACATGAAAATGTCTTAATATAAACATGGCAAAAAGTAGAATGGTTCCCAAAAGCTTGGATTTCATCAAAATTAGGTTCTTAAACCGTTCTAATATTTAAGTCCGGGCTGAGCTAACTTACATAAAGAATTTATCGAAGGAACCGTCGTGGTACGGCGACGTCCTTACAAATTCATTGGCTAAGTTGCAACTCCACAGTGCTACAACACAGTTTACATAAACACGTTGTGGATGAAACCAGGTACATTTGGTTTTGTGGTGGAGCCCTCGCCGCGTTATTCGTCCTCCTAAACTGATAGCTTCTTGAAATACACAGACGCATACTTTCAATAACAGAAACGTAAATCCGATTGATTATTTTGAACATTTTGGTGAGTAACAATTGATTTTACGTGTCATGATTGTATAATCATTTAGAATTACAAGCAGTCATATTGTTGTCCTAATAAATAGTTCCTATTTGTTAAAACAGTCTAAAAACTTGTAAAATCCTATCCTCGCTACCCTTGCTCCAGAGAGACCATTGGCGATCTTGTTTCTTAAACGTCGGCAGCCCCTCCTAAATCAGGTACTGGTTACATCCACGCTCTACGTCCTTTTGTTCTAGAGCTATACTGGGAACGGGACTGAGAGTTTTAAAACTTAGCACTTAAGGCAATTACAATTCTTTTCGATCGAAATGCTTTAAAATTGAACTTTCCTAATTGGAGTGCCTAGTTTTGGAACTTAGTGCTTAAATTTTATAGTCGTTTGAACAAACAAAGACAGTAACTCTTGAACTTTGGTACGTAGGTATATGAACTTCAGAGATTGATTAAAATGTAGATGCAGTTGTTTTGAATAATAAATACAAGTGTTTGTGTTTATGGCCGACTTAAATATATTATATCAATTTATTTAATTTTAATTTAATTGCTTCTTTTATATATAAGTAATTTTACCGAAACTACACAAAGTTCAATAAATTAACATGATGTTTTATCATTGTTTTTTTAGTAAGCGCAGGTAACCTTAACCGTTGTAGCTATCGGAAAACGTTCTTAGGAAACTGACCATAATTTTTGAAAATATATTGTCCTGCATTCACAGTTTTGGGAAAAAATGTACAGACAGTAAGAAAATGGCCAATTTGCCAATTAAAAATAGTTTCCCATCCATTTTGTACGATATTACCTTAACTGTTTTAGCTACAGGAAAACATTCTATCCTTGACTTTTATAGATATGTTAAACAAAATTCGCAGATTTTGGAGAAAAAATAACATTCATCGAGAAAATGTGTAATTTACACAAAACCTTTTTTTGATGCCAATCGTTCATGTTCCTTATAAGGATTAAAATTAGTTTTTGAGTAAATTGCCCATTATGTTGTCGATGTCTGTATTTTTTTCTAAAACCTGTGAATGTAAATCAACATATTTCTAAAAGTTACGGACAATCTCCTAAGAACGTACATAATGCATGGAATAAGTTTTTCGTGATTTCTGACATCTCAAGTACTCAAACCTCAGTCGGTCCGGTAGAGACTTTTGATTCTCTCTACAAAACAGGATCGATTGGCTTCAAAAAAAGCATTTTTGTTGAATTATCATTTTCTTGCTGACTGTACATTTGTTCAAAATCGGTGAATTCAGGTCAAAATATACAGTAGCAAGTGGGCAGTGGGCAGTAACAAGATGGCAGTAAAGGCAGGTATCCTAACCGTTGTGGTTAAGATATCTACCCTTACTGCCCCATCTCAAAAAACCATTCTGTATAATGTGGATTTTCCACCATAGCGTCGCCCCTATAGGTCCGATTTTGACAAGCGAGGTATGAATCGATTTGTCTTCAGGTATAGAGTGTCATAGTGTATTTTCTTACCCGACCGCTAGTCGGATTTTAGTTTTTACACGACTGCCCAAAAATAGGAGTGTATTGTTTTAGGCATTCATGTATGTAATATGTATGTATGTGTGTTTGTATGTGAGTTTCGTTATCCCACCAAAACTTTTAAATGCCAGAACAGATTTAGACGTATGGGGTCTCGTTAGAATCCTTATATCCCCCCAAGTAACATAGGCTATTTTTTTTTGATAACATTCAATATGGCGGCAGTATGGCACCATTATCAAACTCGAAAAAATATATTTTTCTTCTTAATTTACATTATGGGTATCAAATTGAAGGCACATTCCAACAGTATTTAATTTATTGGCAAAAGCTCTTTTTTTGTGCAGGGGTGCGTGTTTTTTAGCTTTTAAGCTAGTTATTGAACTTGTGTCTTGTTTCTACAACTCGTACACTTGACACAGTTGAGGTATTGTACCTACCTAGGTATATCAAAACCGTGAATTATAAAAACAAACTTATTTTTGCTGTTGTCGTCTTTGAACTTGTTGACCCTAGATATTCAAGGTAATTGTCATTGCAATTTCATAATTTGTGCTAATAGTCTAGACATTCAAAATTTTTCAGAACATTGGTTCAGAACAACTCTTCTAACGGCCACAACATAGAGGAACGTGCAACTTACTAAAAACTTTGGAGCCGATTATTTCGTAACGATAACGTACAATAATTGAAAAAGTATAACAACGGTATAATTATTTATCGGTTTAACAATACCCCAATCGAGGGTCACAGATATGTTAGAATTCATACCGTACGGTTGTAGCGGTTACTAACATCTACGTCTAAGCCAATTTTTAGGTAGCTCTATAGTCTCAATATCTATCTATCTATAATTATAATAAAGCAATATGAACGAAAAAGCCTATACTCATACAAAGAAGATAAATAAAAATAAAATGGTCTTGGGTACTTAAAATAAGCTAATGAACAAGAAAAAAATTGTTTTTTTAAATCACGTCTTTCTGTTCGTTTGTTCGCGCATCACGTAAAATCTACTAATCCGATGGAAATGCGGTTTTCACTGTTGGATAGTTTAGGGTTTGACTTAAAACTGGTGCACTTGGTATCACAATCTGATGAGTACAAGCCAAGCAAAAAAAAAAAGAAAAAGTTATTTATTGTTCTGAATAAATTGACCGTGACATTCAGACGGAAAGACGGGCGGCGGGACGTGACGAAACTAGAAAGGTTCCTTGTTTAACCATATCCAAACTAATACCATCAGAGCCTTCAGCATTCAATTTTATACTATTGATTATATTAATCAGACGAATTTGTTCGATACGAAACACTGCATTACTAAACCTGTGATGCTCAAAGAAAGTTAAGTGGGAAATAGAAGTATTTGAGTTACCGGGAATACTTAAAAAGTGATTATTTATTATATCGGAGTTATTGAAATAAGACGGCAATCCAGTATCATTTTAGGCAATAATGTATTTTTAAGATTTCTCCAAAGTTTATTAATGTTTTGTTTGAAATAAGCAGATTTTTCTGGAAAAGTGTGGATTTTAAGGATTTGTAATATATTTTTTACGATCAGAATTCGTTTTATGGTAATCCGCAGCAGCCTCATTATAGGGTTACGATGGCTAGTTACCCGTTAACCCTATGGTTTGGATGTTCTAAAGGATGTAGAAATCAAATAAGATATGCTATCAGTTAACCATAGACTTATATATTACATTTAACACATTTTATTGCAAATGGTTGGTTCCTGGATTTAATACTCACCCCTGACCCATTGATAGACCTTGCAAATATAAGTAGCTTCTTGAAGACTGAAGATAAGAGAAGTAAGAAAGCAATCGCCTAGCGTCTTTGCATTACATAGCAATGCCACGGTCCGAACTAGGCTTTCAATGAATCAGGTGTGAAGTGTGTTATGATTGAGTTGTCACTGTCTTGTCAGATACACAGCAGCGACATTGACATTTGCACACTTGGTGTATGGTGCTTTAGAGTTGAAATAACAGCCATAAATACTTGACGCCACACTCATCACGTAACTTCATCATGAGTTTTATGGTATCTGTGATCCAAGGATAGGAACGATCTCTGATCTCTCTCGTAGTAGTTACTAACGTTACAGATGCATGGTTGTCAAAAAGAGTTAAGACACCGAGGTTAAACATTGCAACCATTTCATGTGCTGGTATATAAGATCTTCCGGCCTTCCGACCGCCTTTCGCAAGTCGACTTTCCACCTGGCTATAGGACGTCCTACACTACGTTTGCCTAAGCGTGGTCTCCGCTCGAGAACTCGTCTACCACAACGGTTATCGTTTCTTAGCGGGAAATATGAGCAGCCCACTGCCACTTTAGCTTGCTTATCCTTTGAGCAATGTCGATTACCTTCGTTCTTGGTCAGATATCTTTATTACGAATCGCGACACTCATAGTCGCGGCGTCATACAGAAACCTCAGCACTTCAATGGATTGCCAGTCCACTTGACAACGCTTCAAAGTCTCCAGAGCCGCCCAGGTTTCAATGGAGTCAGAGGCCTTCTCATAGTCCACAAAAGCAAGACACAGGGGCTGGTTATACTCTTCAGACTTCTGTATAACCTGTTTCACTGTGTATGTGGTCTATTGTAATAAATCCTCCGCGAAACCCATCCTGTTCAGGAGGTTGGAATTCGTCAAGTCTTCTTGCGTGACGATTTGAGATGAACCTTGAAAACAACTTATAGACGTGTCTCAAGAGTAGGTAGTTCTTCAAAAGAGTTTTATTCCCTGTTTTAAAGAAGAGTACTTCCAAACTCCTGCTCCACGCCTCTGGGGTTCTCCCACTTTTAAGAACGGTGCTAAATAACTCCTGAAGCTACCGAAGTACGGGTTCCCCCCTGCTTTCAAGAGCTCCGAACTCACCAGGGGCTTTTCCATTCTTAAGTTGTTTGAGCGCCATCTCAATCTCGTCTAAGCTGACGTCGGGCAGTTCATCAGTATAGTGAAGTATAGTTTAGGTTTAGTTTAGCATAACTTAAATGACATGACATACTAAACCTAGTCTTACAAGTTGTTACCAGTAGACACTGTATTTGTCTTTTAGTAGGTAAAATAAAGGCAAGCATTTTGGTCACGTGTTCTTTCGGTCTTTATATTCGATGGGTCCTGGTCCCACAACCGTAGAGACTCGACTCTCGACCTCAAAAGGCTCATATATATGTCTGCTATCAAGGGTACTATAAAGAAGAGGATGTAGACCAACCTTAACTAGAATTATGTCCACATTTACGGTGTATCCTACGTAAGTAAGAATTAATCTCAAGCGTCAAAGAAACGTCTCATCGACTTCTTCCCGCGCGCTGACCTAAATGTTGTCTTTTATTATGCCTTCTATTATAATTTACTGCTTCCTACTGACATTATAAATCGACCTAATGAAATCCTTAATTAATTTCCCGGAATTTTTAATAATGACACTGGCTGGACAGTTCCAATTCTGGAATTTACGGTTCGGCTGTTTTAATTATTGTGGTATTAATTTATCCCTTTTTGCAACAACGAGAACTGAAATGTGAAAACGCATGCCTTTACAGTAGAAAAGATGCAGCTACTAAACAAATTAGCAAAATAAACAAATTAGCAGTCCCCAGCCGTTTAAAACTACGCACTAAGTGGCGATAAATCTATACCTGCCAAAACAGGCTGAGAGCTAGCCATTCATTATGGCACATTATAGAGAGACTAATGAACTGTATTTTCTTAAACACCCAACCACCCCCCCGTACATACGTACTCCCATAAAATCGTTGCAAAGTTGTAGAAAAGGTTTGTAAGCACAGTATCGTATAATTCATACATTTTGCAAACCAATTCGTTCGAAGGCGTTTACAGTTACCTTCGCACACGGCGCCGATAAATCTGTATAAACTAAGAGCCTATATAAACTAAGAGTTTAGTAGCCATTCTAAAAAAACAGTTTCAGAAATGTGCTTTATAAAATATAGTATCCAGTGTATGGTCGTTATTTAGAGTTTTCTCATGATTATGGTTAATCTGAAGGTTGAGGATTTAATCGATATTTACTATATTAAGTTACTTACCTAATAAATGACCAAAATATTTTGTGAGTTGGCTAATAATTACACAAAATATTGCATATTTATTAGATTAAAGCAATTCTGCTATGCATACACTAAACAAAAAAGTAGACACAGCCATATTAAAGTAATATCTGACCGTGACATCCACATCGCTACCATAAAGCTTTATACTTACTGCCAAGCCCACGATAAAGTATGTACTTACCTAATTATAAATGACTTCTGGCTCTTCGTCTAACTTTCCTTAAAGTATTACAATCGGAAATTTCTTTGCACCGTATTTATATTCGTTGGCGTTTCGATAAGTTAGAACTTTACCATTTGGGGCGAGCGGGCGAGGCGGACGGCCAACGCTTCGCATAAAGTTTCGAGTCTAGGGCTTGTTCCCACGGGTATAATTGGTACATAGACTAAAATTGTCGCAAATTAACTGCATATTTGCGTCAATACGTAGATAGATAGATAGAAAATTCTTAATCGCACACAAAATATAGATAGCTAGGCGAACTTAATGCTGGCAAGCTTTATCTACGTATAATTATCATTATTATCATTAAACGTAAATTTTTGTTTGGGATTATTCTTTGTGTGATAAGGTGCACGACAGAGTCTTAGCGACATTAGAAAACTATGTAGCTGTCATTTGTATTAATTTTCACGTAGCCTCTGTAAAGCCTCTGTTATAACTATCACAGTCGATGTGTTTGTAGCTTTACTTTTATAATTGGGATAGTATTTTTATACGATTTTATCTCAATTGCCCAATCTACCAGCTGCGGATTCATCCTCTAAGTTACTTTAAAAATAAATTAAGTAGAAGAACGAACTTGTTTGTGTCAGTAGTTCAACTCTTAAAAAAATACGCTGATGTACTACTGGGAAAAAACTCCCACTACTTCAACTCATCGGGTGTACTATTGGGTATGAGCTAATTAAATAAGATCCTAGTAAACATATCAATAATTTGGCTCGCGATATAAGAAAAGTATTTATGTACCTAAGATGCGTCTGAAAGTTTATATATTTTCACCAAACATCTAATCGGAGACAAATAAAATAATTTGCGAAACACCAAAAGCGAATGTTTTCTGTGTTAGTAACATTATTGAAGACGTGACCAAGACTATGAAATTGTAAGCTAGAAAATATCGAAAAAAAAACTCACTCAGAGAATAATAGAGAAAACGTTCTTAAAGATTCGAGGCTAACATGTTGCGAATTAAATGTTTTTTTTTCATAAATTGTTGATTTAGTTTTCATAAGCAATATTGTAACTATGATCATGTATTACTCGTTGTTTTTTATCCAGTACGAAATGTGGAATACTTTATGATTATAATCCTTTATAACGTGATAATAAAAGCTTCAAACGTCTAAAGTCTGGTAAACAATGAGCGACCAAATATTTCAGACATTTAGTTTTATATTTGCGTAAAAAATAACAAATCAATCAACTTATTTATGGTTACTCACCGGGTTGATTCATTTGTGTATTTTAGAATGTTAGGAAAGACGGTCATCATTATTGATCAAATTAAAATCATATAATTTTTTCACATGGGGCACAAGAACCTACTCGTAAAAGTCACATGGTAACCACTGGAAGCGAATGCATCTACTTGAAAAGAACAGGCGAGAAAAACTCTGTTGTGCACTATTTCTTATTATACTCGTGTATATATCAAACCGAGATTTCGGTTCCGTGCCGCTGAAATTTTAGATCGAGTTTCATGTGCACATTATAGTTTCTGGACGTGGTTTGAAGTGACAGAAGTAGTTAGTGATCAGACATTTTAGCAATCGATTCCTGAAATCTTAGGTTGGATAGAGATAATGTTGGATCATAAGGTCTTTTGTATTATGGCAGGTGTTAAGTCTCTGGTCTACTCTTTATCTTTATCTACCTTGATAGCATGACAGGGCCGTTTTTTTTTCTAATTACATATGTTAATAACTAGCTGTCAAGCTACTAGCTAGCAAAATTTCAGGCGGTCACAGCCTGAAATTTTGGTGGGAGTCACTAATTTATACTTATAATAAAACTGTTACATGTCCAATTCTGTACATTGAAGATATTTTGAATATATTTTTTGGAGGGTACGCTATATTCGATACTGAAGTCAAAACGTTTGTAATGTTTGTTCGCGCACCAAGTAAAATGTACTGCACCGATTGAGATGCCGTTTGCGGTTTCACTGATGGATAGCTTAGGATTTGACTTAAAAACTTGTGTACTTGGTATTTCAATCTGATGTGTAGAAGCCGAGCAATCGATAAAAAGCTTTTTGACGGCTTAAGGAATTTTGATGAAATGTTGGTACATTGGTATCTTAGGTCCTGGAATAGCACATAGACACATAGTTATTAATAAAGCTGAAGTTGATTGAAAAAAATAAAAAATAAACATGCATTTTTAAATCCATCTTGATGGTCATGTCCTCTGTGACCTCCCCCCCCCCCCCCTTCAAACCGTGCCTGACGTGTATGCACATGGTTACTCTCGCTGTATACAAGTTATCGAAACATAATGGCTGTTAGGTGGGGGCACGAAAAAATTATCATCTCTATTGAGTAGTCATAGTTTCAAATCCACTGAACAGGCCGACGACTAAGCTTCTGTTTTTTATTCAATAGGTTTATTCATTATCATCTCTGAAATGACTTGGCAAGGAACACCAACCACAGCAACACGTCTTCCGCCGCAATTTGCACACTTTCGAAAACATATTTCCAATGCAAGCAACTTGTACGCAAATGTAACGTCATACTTGCATGCAAGACTTGCCTAATGAAATAGCTACTATACGCACTTAGCCTCTGTTAATATAATGTAAATTACCTTAGTTATGCTATGCACGGCACTAACCACGCAAGCACGCTTATCAAGTACATCTAGTTCTGTAGGTAGGTACCTAGTCGAGTCACGCACGACTCATCTGTACAATATGTGTCTACTTGATTGTGCAGTACGGCACAATACAAATTGATACATATCTAAAATAATTGGAGTATGTATGTATGTATGTAGTTGTGCGCTGACGTGATAGCTGCGTCTACACACACGTCGAATGTACCGAAACTGTTTGTAAAGCACATTGAATAAAAACGTTGTCATGGTGTTTTGAAGTATGAAAGTTTCCACTTTTATTTCTAAACTAGCTTCCAATCGCGACTTCGTTCGCGCGGAATTCAGTTTATCGCGAAAAAAAGCATTCTATGTTCTTCTAGGATATTAAACACCAATGCAAAAGTATAGCACCAACGCTCTTGATGCTTTTTGACAGAATTTTTATTATTTTGTTTCCATGGCAACCGTTCCTTACAGCGAGTAATCGACGTTTTCCAGTTTTCCCGAGGAAACATACCATTTTTCGGAATAAAAATTATCCTATGTTGTTATCTACATATATTGTACAGTACCTATTTACAAAGTTTCACCAAAATCGAATCGGATGTTTTGGCGTTAAAACTCCCCAAACAAACAAATAAACAAACAGAGAACGTTTCGCTTTTATATATTGGTATGGATCTATAACGAAATGTAACGAACGTATCGAAACTCCATAAAAATACGTTATACCGACAGAAAGTTTCTACTGTAATTTCTAAACCTTTAATCCAGTTATAGAAATGACACAACATAGTAATACCTACCTACCTTATACTTTGGGTTCCGTAAACAAAGGGTCCAAACAACGGTACCCTTATTGCTGTGGTATCGCTGTCTGCCTGTCAGTCACGGCTTGTAGAGCCTAAAAGTAAACGAGATAAGAGAGGGACTTGAAATTTATACATAACTAGCTGTTCCCGCAGCTTTGTCCGCGTGGAAATATTTCTGGGATTAAAGCACTTTTATACACCAGTGTAGTGCAAAACACTGAATTTCGTCAAAGGACGCCCAGCAGTCAAATAGTTTAAAGATTGCCCGGCTACTAGTCATCGCATCGAGATTCTAAGTTCATCAGATTCCTAAGCTATAACCAACGGGGAAAACCTAATGTAGTAGTTCCAGTAGATTTAACGTGATACGCGAACAAAACCTCCAGATAGACAGACAGACATGATTAAAATGTTATATTCTTGTTTAGTAGCTCATAAAATGAATAAAAATTGTTTTGTCGTTGAGACCATTTTTGGGCAATTGTTTAGATTTTAAGATGGATTTCCCCGTATATACTTATAGCTAATTATCGTAATAACTTAAGAGGATAGTCAGTCGCAAAGTACGTATATAGTAAATGTATTACTATCTCCTTCCCTCCCCCCGATCCCCTAACCGAGCTATAGAGAGAGTTGCAGGTCGTGAATTTTTGTTGTTGCAGTTTTTGATAGAATTGGTATTTTGGGGAGAGCACTTTCCACCCACTAAAATGTGGTGAAAGAGTTTGTTATAAGTGTCAATGGCTTGAACAGGATATAATCTACGCTTACGCGTTTAATGTTTTTAAAGAAAGCTATACGTTTAAAAAAAATACTGAGCATTTGTCATAGTTTCAGCTTAAAAAACCAAATCAAAATGAATTAATTGAAAAATTTAGAAAAACGATGACGTATAACCGTAGTTAAAAATGAAACAATTTGAGGCCAAAAATACATTTGTAGTATGATAATATTTACGGGTAGATAAGTGTTTTTGTAAAAAACACAAAGGCGCTATAGGCTCTCTTTTTAAGTGCGCAAAATCGCATTGAGTTCTTCAAAATAACGATTATAATATTTGTAAAAAAACGCTTAAAAATTACAAAAAAAAAACAAAAGTGTCTCCGTTATAAATACTTACTAAAAAAACGAACATCAGATACCGTAAGTTTGACCAATTTATTTGTAAGAAAAATATTCATTGGCTCTCTCCGTCCACTCCACTAGTCCCTTTTCATTACGAGGCCGGGCCGCGTCGTCGAGGGGCAGCGCAGATAAACTATTTATTTTGTGGCGCGCTAAGAAATAAAACGTTACTGTGTGTGGGTGCTACTTTGTTGCCGCCTACTTTATTATACGTTAGTATGGTTAGTTATTTATGCCATTTCGTATACGGGGGTGTTTAGTATTAGCACAATCTCACTGTCACGATACATTACGAATTACGAATAGATTCATGAAATTCATAGTTGACATAGCAGGAGCGTTCAGTAATGGAAATCATTGTTATAAAACGAAAGGGGGGGAAAACCGACGACGGCGTCAACATTTACTATCAGTTGAGACTGCAGTCTAATGAGTTCAAAGTCAAAGGAGTTCTAACAGAAGTTGAATAGCTCTACTGCTGTGGTCAGAATGCCACGGATACTGACTAGTGGCTCTGTGAGCTGTAGACCTCGCGAGTCTGTCATTGCAAGGCTTAAAACTGAAAAAACTATCACCGAGCCTATAAAAAAGAAAGAAGAATGAAAGTCAACGACAAAAAAGACCATAATATATTTATCGAACTTGCTCACAAAATTTCACGAGAATCATTTGAGAAATGCAACCTGTAAAGGTTCTCCTCTGCAGGTCGCATTTCTCAACCGATTCTCGACAGCCGGACATCCGGATAGCTACCAGACATACATAAGCATTTTTTTGCCCAAGCTGAAACGGAGACGCTTTGCTCGCGCTTCACGCTCGCTCCGTCAAAAAACATGTATTGATTTGGAAAAAAAGAAGTCTTATGCATTTGTTAGGTCCTGCTCAAAAGGTATATATGTTCCACTACATTGCTTTGTTTTCGCTCTCTGCGAACGAAGCTATTGCCTGTTCTATTGCATCAGTGCCCGTATTCCGTATCTACAACTTCAATCCAAATGAAATACCTAGTTTATTGGGATTACTTTTGTTTGTATTGGGATTAATTTTGTTTGTATTGGGATTATTTTTGTTTGTTTTGGGATTACGCCACTTGTCTAGCCCCAATTTTATGCTTTTTCAATCGATAGTTAACAATGTAAAGTGGTCAATATATAATGAAAATCTCATTGCAATTGGTTGCATTAGACCTTTTGCAATCGGGCTGCAGTCCTGGATACCCCTTTCTGGATACTCATTCCACTGCAGTTTTAACTTACAGATATTAAAATACCACATTTCAAAACTGAAAGCTGAATAAAATGCTAAGTTTAACTATCAAATCACAGGTCATTTCATTTTTCTTGTTGTTCGGTGATATGCAAAGTAATTTAAGGTAGTTTAGTACAGAACTACCTCGGGCAATCTCAGCTCAGCTTTGAATCTGACCGCTTGCCAATTCTCTGTTTATACCACATTTTCCGAACGAAGAATCCTGGATAAAGATTATTTAAAATTATATTAACTATCTGCGTTCCATGGCTTTGCCCGCGTAGACGTTTCATGACCTAAAGTATATTTATGTTTAGCTTAATCAAAATCCATTCAGCCATTACGGAGCTGAGTGGAGACATACGTACATACTTTCATATTATGATAGCTACATCTACAGTAAATAATAAAACAACAAACTTCGCAGCTACAGAAATACTATGAAAACAACTTATTATTTATTTACAGATTATTATTACGAAACAAGTACGCGCTATTTTACTTCAAACAGCGTCGTCAACTTTTCATCCCAAGAGCAAACAACGTGAAATATCGTGTAAAAAGCAAACGTTAGACATTTACTTAACAAAAGCGTGTGATCGCCCGCTGTGAGCATATGCTAAAATTGGTGTTTGCTGATGACCCTATCAAGACCCGTTTCATTAACACTCGCGAGATCCGCCCAATGAATTGAGATTTGGCGCCGCGCGTGTTCCTGTCACTCTCTGTTATTAATTAGGGTCCCGCAAAAAGGTGTCGAGGTCCAGTGGCTGTGACGCAGGCTCCTGCGGCAACGCTGCCAGTATCCACCCGCCAGTCGAAACGAGAGCTCGCGTCAACCCTAGCTCCCGATTTTGGCAAAGGCCCGCGTTCGAGCTTATTGAAATTATCATTCGAATTTGGAACTAATATTTTTTTCTGAGTGGTTTATTATTATACAGTATTTTCAACTTTTTTACTGTCCCGCTATCGTAATATAGTCAGTGATCCTTGATCCCGGTATGTGGTGAAAAGAGTTGATAAAAATAGATATTTTATTCTGTATAAAGCTCACGTGGTTCAAAGGTATGCTTATTTCCTAACTATTTTTGATCATTGGATTACTTTCAATACACACTGCTGATTTCATCGTTGAATCCGTTCAAGATTATGGCACAGCTGATAATTTCAAAACGATAATCATTACATTCTAAATTAAAATGTAAATTCTAACATCTAAACCTAATAATCTGAATTTAAATGCAATTCTACTTCAAATGTTTGCTTTATTAAATCTAAATTTAAATGCGATTCTACTTCAAATATTTGCTTTGTTAATTCTGAGTTTAAATGCAACTCTACTTCATATATTTGCTTTATTTGATCTGAATTTAGATGCAATTCTATTTCAAATATTTGCTTTGTTTGATCTGAATTTAAATGCAATTCCGGAAATTGTACAATGTCAAAACTTAATTTCAAATGTATATAACTACCTTGGAGATACACTCACTG
The DNA here is from genome assembly GCA_946251855.1 of Alsophila aescularia. Taxonomy (NCBI): domain Eukaryota; kingdom Metazoa; phylum Arthropoda; class Insecta; order Lepidoptera; family Geometridae; genus Alsophila; species Alsophila aescularia. Next base: position 34,029,469 of record OX276386.1, on the reverse strand, counting down.
CCTATACTTATAATAAAGCAGTAGGTAAAACAATATGTAAAAAGAAGATGATGAATAATGTTCCAGGGTATTCAAATAAGCAACTGAACAAGAAAATAACTTTTTAATTGGCGTCTGTCTGTCTGCCGTTTCGCGCATCACGTCAAAATACTGGTCTGAATGCAGTGTGGTTTTCACTATTTATAGCTTAAGGATTGACTTGAAAACTGATGTACTTGATATCTCAATCCGATGAGTAGAACCAGAGCAATCGATAAAAAACTATACGAGAGCTATAATTTGGTATTTTGTACTTTATAGGTATTTTTGATTCTATAATAACACATAGGTTTTCTTTTAACTCGGGAAATTGACCACACTGGCAAAACCGCGGGCACAGCTAGTTCTTAATAAGTAATCGTACCATCTCAATCAGAACAGAAACGCCTAATATGTGTAACTGAGAGAGTTACGATACCAAAAAGCAAAATACGTACAGACGGTCGAACTTTGAACCTTCTCATTGAATCGGGTTGTTCTATTGCACGTGATAAAAAAAAACTTGAGTATCTAACATTTATCTTCGCTTTGACCTGTGGTTTAACTTCAATAGCGGCAGTTAAATTTTTATAAATTGCATGGTACCGGTACATTGATTTCTTAATATCTACTTGTAAATGTTTTATATAGTTTTCGAGTCAATTATCAGTTATTGTACTGTATGAGATGAATTCATTGTATGCAATCTATCTTTTCACCAACACAATACGAGGAAAACGAAACAAGCGTTTCCGAAATAGAATGAAAACGTTATTATTATTCTCTCCCCCCAATATCATATTACGGAAGGGAGGATAACGTCCATTAGTCATGTAATACCTATTTTTAATGTCTTAGATATATAAACAGTGCATATTTGCTATGATCTCAACTTCATCTGAAGAAATCGACTTCAAAATAGTTATCGAAAACGTTAACGGTAATTTATTAGTGCAGTTTTTTTACAGTTATTTTCTCTTCAGGAAGAAGAAAAGATAGGTATGTTTTTTATCATTTCGGATTTAAGTTCCGTACCGTACCCATAGGTCCCAAACAAAATACTATTGCTGTGGCAACGCTGTCTATCTGTCCGTCCGTCTATCCAACTGTTACGACCCGAGATAAATGAAATGAAATATAGAGACTTTTACACGTAAAATATACATAAATGTTCTTCATTTCATCAACTTGTGATATCTTGGGGTATCGTAGAAAGAGCATAAATGATTATTTTTAGTTTAATTTCACTTTACTAAATTTATAGAAGTGAGCGTCTATCATAACTATCACCTTTAATCGACAAAAAAAAGAAGTATTTGACATCCATACACTATTAGGCAATATACCCGATTTCGTAGCACGATGCCTACTATCGCACTTAGTTGATTTTTAAATATTTGCAAGTAATCGGTAGCACAATACCAACCTTTTGATATCACCATACAATATTAGGTCGCGCCATGCCTACTTTATTATTTTTGTCGCAGTTACATCGCAGTTCGCCAAGTTTATAAAACATTGAATCTAACAATAGCGTATCTTAATACAGTTATGTTCAAAATTATATAACAGTCTTACTAATATTGTCAAAGTTCAAAATAATTATTTTGTTAAAATGTATTACCCTACTAACCTATCCTACTTTCTACTAATATTAAATATGCGAAAGTGAGTTTGTGTGTTTGTTTGTTACGCTTTCACGCCTTAACTACTCAGCCGATTATCATGAAATTTTGCACACACGTTGTCAGGGGTACAGAAAAGTACATAGAGTACCTTTCAAACAGATTTAGTAAATATAATTATAGAAAAAAAAATGTGAATGAGAATTGTCTAAAAAAAATTGTGTGTGTCAAAGAATTGTGTAAAACTTAAATTTTTACACGTCACTTTTACATCGAAGTGACAATCCACTTCGATGTAAAAGTGACGTGTAAAAATTTAAGTTTTTTTTTATTCATTTCGTATTTTTTCTACTCGCACTATGCATTGATTTATGATTCACTTGTAGTAAGTATCAAATTTTATTTAATATACCCAATTGATTTTAATTTTTACTTAATGTTTATTTCCCTTCAAACACACAACCAATTCAACACAAACGGAGTTGGTTGTGTGCTTGTAGTTATTCCCAACACCCATGGCAACCATTAATGCTTATTATTATTTAAAAAACACCCACAAAACACAATTAAACAAAAAAAATATTGGCTGTACTAATTGTAGGCCACATACATATTAAAAGCACTGACGATATCAGAAGTAGGCATACTGCGATCGAATACTTTAACAATACACATAGTTGTCTATTTGCAATTATAAGCATGGTGTGACCTAATGTATGGTGGTTTCAAAATGTTGGCATTGTGCTACCGATTACTAGAAAATATTTAAAAGTCAACTAAGTGCGATAGTAGGCATTGTGCTACAAAATCTTATAGCCATAATTATAAATATTTGTAGGTAGGTAAAGGTGCTAAATGCAGTTAATCTAACGAATCGTTCCTGTCTTTGGAATCGACGAATTGTGCGATAGAATTAATTAATAATGAATTATGCAAAGACGTACCCAAATTAATCAATGAGGTGTTTTTGTGGTTGAGTAGGGTTCGCTTACCTATTGCAGGTATTTTTCCCTGTTGTCTCTTGTTATTGTATTTCCCTAATAAAGTTTGTATTTCATAGGGTTTACCCCTCCTCAAATGACTTCTCCTCCTTTGAAGCAGCTAACATTTCACGAAAATAACAAATCACGAAATTATTAGAGCCAAGACATAGTAGTGAGTTAGAAATGAGATAGGGTCTAATCTCACCCCCCCGTTATTGCAGAAATAGTAACATAATTTTCACTTGATATGAATATCTTTTCATATCCGTGATTTTACTCACTCTAAATATACTATTATTAGTTTTATTTTAGGGTCCAATTAACGTTATAATCACTGTAACCGAAATTGGAATAGTTTTCTGCCTAGAACATAGAAGCTGCAAATCATCAGCAACAGACGTAGAGGTTATGTTTAGTACATTACTGCCGCGGTCTGTAATTACTGCATTGCTGGCAGTGATGATGATGTCCGAGAGCGTAGCTAAGCTAAGTTCGAGGCCATTACAGCGCGGTCAGCATTGCAGCCCTTGATGGAATGAAGGAATGAAGGCCGAGACCGAAGGTCGAGGCCTTTATAGCGCGGACAGCAAGGGCTGCAATGATGGCCAAGCTTGAAGGCCGAGAACTTAACTAAGCAAAGCTCGAGGCCATCATAGCGTGGCCAGCAGGGCAGTCATTGCGGACCAAGTCTTGTATAGTGCTTTACTCAAACAATGCGAGGTATTTAAATAAAACTAGCAAACTGATGAAAAAATTATATAACCCACTAAAACAACAATAACAAAAAACAAAACAACAACAGCAAAAACAACAACAACAAAAACAACCAGAACAACAACAACAAAAACAGCAATAACATTAAAAACAACAAGAACGACATAAACTACAAAAACAACAAGAATAGCAAAAACAACAAGAACAACAACAAAAACAACAAGAATAGCAAAAACAACAAGAACAACAACAAAAACAACAAGAACAACAACAAAAACTACAAGAACAATAAAAACAACAAGAACAACAAAAATAACATGAAAAACAACATAAACAACAAGATCAACAACAATAACAACAACATAAAACAACAAGAATAACAAAAACAACAAGAACAAAAAAAATAACAAGTAAAACAACAAGAACAACGAAAACAACAAGAACAACAATAAAAACAACAAGAACATCGAAAACAACTAGAAAAACTAAAACAACAAGAAAACAAACCAGAAACAACAAGAACAACAACAAAAACAATAACAGAAACCACAACAACAATAATAAAAAACACAATAATAAACAACAACAACAACAACAAAAAATACATAAACAAATTGGACGGAGCCGAGATTTTAATAAAATAAACAATAAATTAAATTTGAAGTTAATTTTATTGGTCTTACTTTTGACCGTACAATTCAAGCGAAGATAAAATAATGACAATTTGTACTTAGTAACTTCCTTATATAACTTTTATAAATGCGTAGGCGATTTCTAGTACATTCTTCACTTGCAATAACAACTAAGTAGTTACATTTCTCATACTTTAGCGAGAAAAACATCTAAGTTCATAAATGCTTATTCAGCTATGCGCAATTAAATCAAATCAACATGTAGAGTACCTCTACTGCGCATTATTCATAGAAAAACAACATAAGTACAAAAAGTGCTTAATTGGTACTTTCACAATCTAAGTTAGTACCTACTTGTATGATTAAATATGTCGCAATTAGACTTCGGTAAACAACGGTGGATTTTCTGGTACATAATATAACTACATACTACAACATAACAATAACAACAACAACAACAAAATAACAACAACAACAACAAAATAACAACAACAACAACAAAATAACAACAACAACAAAATAACAAAAACAACAAAAAACAATGAAAAATAAAACAACAAAAATACAACAACAAAAACTACAACAACAACAATAATAGCTAAGAACCATCTCGATCACATCAACTTTCAAACAGAAAAAAAAAAACAATATCGGTCCATACGTTTGGTAACTATGACGCCTCTCTTTTCGCGTTCGGTGGTTAACAAAACCAGAGAATAAATAATAGTACTAAAAAAACACGACAATAATGGATTTTCTAAGGAAATTGCTGGCCGCAAAACACGACAGTAATGAAATTCCATACAACTTTGCTGGCGCCTATTCAAGAAGTGCGGCAAGGTCGACTTTGCCCAAAGAAGGTTGTCGAAATAATGACCACATTACAAGCTTGTTTGAGTAATGTATATTTATGTAAATTTCTGTATTTAGATAGTTTGTTGTTTTCAGGCTTCATATAAAAAAAGCCCGGTGGGTTCTTAGCTTTACACTAGTAACTTCTAACTGCTAAGCGTGCAAACATTTTGAGTATCCTTCTCTCCGCACCCCCTTTCAATTAGGATAGGGGAGGGAGAGAGATCTTGGCCTATATTTGATATCCGGCTACGAATCTTGATGGTGTGTCATCAAACACCAAATTAACGTTAAGTGATGTAGCTCTGGTAATAATTCTGGGTATTAAAGGGATTTTTGATTAATTATTCTTAATTAAAATTGTTTTCGTTACATAGATTAAATGCCGTCCCAAACAGATGTTTGAACTAGTTCAAAACTGGGTTGTGGAATGAAATAGGTAGTTGTTTAACTGTAGCGACAGTAGGTACGTAATATTTAATTTTTGGAAAACATTCTTGACATCATCATCAGCCTATACTTGTGGACGTAGGCCACTTCTAGTGCACGCAACCAAGTTCAGTCTTCTGCTATCCTCATCCAGTTTCTGCCAGCCACTTTTTGCAGGTCATCCATCCAGCTGGCTACAGGCAGTCCTTTGCTACGTTTCCTTAAACGTGGTCTCCACTTTAGAACTCGTCGTTTTCAGTTCTTCGGGTAATGTGACCAGCCCACTGCCACTTTATCTTGCTTGTCCTTAGAGCTATGTCGGTTATTGTCGGTTGATTGTTTGTTGGAACACTAGTTGGCTCAAATAAGGTAATATATAAGTGGTTTTCGATCCCCAAGATAATATGCCGGATTAGTAAAGGCACCTCCTCATGCGTATATAAAACAAGTTGAGCTTGAGCTGTAAGAGCGTTATGAGGGAAAATCATTAATTCTGAGTTCAAAATAATAAGGAGAATAAACTATTTCATTTATCTAGGGAATCAGGACTAAGAGGACTATTTTAACATGGCACCCAGATATGAGACTAATTGTCCTGTGCAAAATTATTATCTAATCGCGGGAATCGAACTCATTAAAAATCCCATTTAGTAAAACAATCTGTAAAGAAATCACAACCACGGGATTAGTCCTCATCTTTTGATGCCGTACTAAACTGCATCAGAATCTGAAATTACATCAACATACGAGTAAATTGTCTTAATAAGTCACGTATTCATTAATTTGCATAGTATATCTACGTTCGTAGACAGTGGATGAGCTACGGCGTAGATACTAGATACCATGGCGTAGATTGTAGACATGTACGGCGTAGGTGCTCTACAATATTCTAAAGAAGTGAAATAGTAGATTATACAACAAGTGAAGAGGGACAAGTTTGATCCCGAGACCAGCGAGTGATTCTAGAGTAGAATCCTGAGCGAAGCGAGGGATACAAGGACTGAGTATTTTTTTCACGAGTTATTTAGTCTCTACTTTTACCATTGACTGCATATACAGTAATATTATCACATGATAAGCGATAATAACCTAACATTTCAATAGTGCAACTTGGAATCCAATGATACCGGGTTCGGTCCTAGGTGCCGCACCAATGGCTTTTCTAAGTTATATGCGGTTTTCCATCACTCCGTGCTTCGGAGGGCACGACGCCAGCCCATGCTGTTATTTATAAATAGCGGTTGTTAAACTATTTCAGAGGCCCTTGGGTGGCCTGATAAACTCTGATACCTGAGGCCAGCTCCACCTCATACGACAAACAAAAAACATTATCACATTTTATTATATAATCGGTAATAAGAGAACAATGGATTAAATATAAACAGTAGAAATGTATCTATAGTACTTATATATAAAAATGAATGTTTGTATGTTTGTCTGTACTCTATGTGCTCCTAAACTATTGATTGGTTGGTAATTGGTTAGAATTGTCCCAAATATTATATTTATATTTTCAGTAACATTAATTAATTCATAAATACGCATTGATAATTTTTTCTATGATCAGGGACAACCCTGATCATAGAAAAATTAAATGTATGTCTGTTTGTCTATATGTTTAAACGCGCATCACATAAAAACAACTAGACCGATTGCGATGTGATTGTCATTATTGGATAGCTTAGAGTTAACAAATTGACTTAAAAACTGGGGTACTTAGTACCTCAATCTGATGATTAGATGCAGAGCAATCGATAAAAACTAATTGGCGGCGGAACGAATTTTGAAGAAATGTAGTATATTGTACTTATAAGTACTTTTGGTCCTGGAATAACTCGTGTGAGATACTTTTAAATGAAAAGATCACGCGGGCAAAGCTGCGGGCACAGTTAGTAGTGAAACTAGAACAATTTCGAAATTCAGTGTTATATTCTTGTTTGGTTTTGAAAAGTTTGTGTATATAACTAAGAGTTGGGTATTTGGCAACATTTTTGTTCATATAAATTGGATAGCACAATGGAATAGTTCCAGCTAGCCACGTTATGTTCAGCACGTTTTATTTACTTTTAAAAGGTTTTAATTAGCTTGACCTGTTTGTTGTTGATTTTTGAATATTTATTTGTTTGTACATAACTCGTATAATTCGTGATTGTTCCAAATTAAAAATATTTTTATTCTCTCAGTGATAAAAAGAGAGTTTTATTGACTGTTATCGAAGAATCATATGCCCTTTTTATCCGAAATTCGTTATAGAGTTTTAAAATGCTATAATTTAAATAAGTTTAAATGTATAATTAAAAAAAAAAATGAAACTTATGAGCTACACAATTAGCTTGATACTAATTAAGAAATGACAGATAGAAGTATTGACTTGCTAACGTATTTGACTCAAGGTAAAAACAGACTTGCAGGTAAGAAAAGCGTTTGAAGCGGCTTTAGATGCAATCCACAAAAATATAAATAATAGATACTTTATTTCGACAAATACAACAACAACAATTTCTTACACAAAATGTTTATGTTTATAGCTTTTATATTCACGTACCATTTCGTCTATTGTATTATTCTGTTTAACGCAAGGAGGTTGAATTACGGTTGCTATTTCGTGTATTATTAGCATAGAAAATTTCCTACGTCAATGATTATTAGATGTTCTGTGATTTTGTTTCCATGGCAACGTTCCATATACAAAGACCCGTATCTCCTTCTTATTTTGTGATCTTACGTAGTATTTATATACTCTTTGGTTTGTGATACAAAGTAATCGAGTTTTTTTGCAAAATTTTATACCTCAGGTTTCATTATTCCAATTTTCGAAGGGACATCAAATTTTTTGAAAAATAATCCTGCTAATGTTACTCGCGGATAATTTAGCTTTCTTTATGTGAAAGAATTTTTAAAATCGGGCCTGTATTTTTTGTTTTTGTCCATTACAAACAAACAAACAAGCAAACAATCAAATCTTTCCTCTTTATAATATTAATAATTAGTAATAAGTAATATATAATATTAGAATGTAGAAACAAACGACAGCTAACCTAAAGTTTTGATGGTTCACCATTTTCACTAAGCTAGAATTATTAGAATATGCTTAGTACTATGAGTTAAGGTCGTTGAGTTCATCTTTGTAAGTTTGTGACTTTACTCATTCTGGAGCAAGCATCACTTAATAATTTATTTCACTCACCCACATCCCATTCGAGCTTCTTAGCTCGAATGGGATGTGGGTGGGATTCTTAGCCCATTCGAGCATGTCGATCACATTAGCTTTCTAACATGAAAACCGCATCAAAGTCGGTCCGACCCCCCCAATATTGCTAAGTACCATCTAGATCACATCAGCATTCAAACAGAAAAAAACGCCTCAAAATCGGTCCATACGTTTGGGAGCTACGATGCCATAGTGATACATACACACCCTAAATATATAACACCCCTCTATTTTCGAGTTCGGGGGTTTTTTCTAAAAACAGCATTTTAACAAAATCTTTAGAGCACAAAAATGTATAGATTCAAAAAAACATACAAACAATCGAACATATAACCGTCTCCTTTTGTGAAGTCGCTTAAAAATATATCTGAACTCGAATAGTTCTGATATAGTCAATCGGCACTGCCAATACTCAACATGAATATTAAACACTGGTTAGCTTGGACCAATAAATACAATTCAGTAAAGGCCCGCCTGATTAAAACTATGCACAAGCTTAATAATTAAAACGAAACTCGGTTTGTGGCGTCACAATATAACTGCAGAAGTTAGTCCCAAATGACGCAAGCTTAATGAATGGTTTAAGTTTAAGAGACCGCCCTTAAGTTTCTCTCAAACTTACGACCAAGTAGTTGTTTAATATTTTTTCAGAAACAACTAGTTGCTGCCAGAGGTTTTTTGCAAACGGTACACTATTTTTGATTGACTTCCAAAAACAGGAGGTTCTCTAGCCGTCTGTTTTTGTGTAAACTTCAGGCGTATCTTCTAGATTTCTGAATAGTTTTTCATTATTATTTTTTGTTTGAAAGGGTGGTCTCCTGTGAAGTCCCATATAAGTTTCATCTAAATAGGTTCAATATATACTGTTACTATGACAGACGTTAGCCACCATATTGTCAGTCGACTATAAAATATCTTTCTAGTAGTCTCCTAATATCAAATTAAAACTTTTGTTTAGAGGATCCAACAATGCACATATTATGTGGTATTCATTATTTTTCAGGTTGGAAACCAGTTAATGCTTGTTGACTATATTGCTTCGTTTATTTGTAGATGCTAAAATATCGAAAACTCAAAACAAGGTAAATATCCCATTTCAGAAAATAGCACGGTTAGTGTTAGTGATCATGACATAGCGGTATGATAACGTATGTTGATATTGATAAAGCTATATTCACGAAAAAGCTTAAATACAAAAATAGCACATTTGCATCCGACTCCACCAATATTTTCAGCAGTTTATCATTATACTCTAGTAGCTTTTATCTAATCTTCAACTCTTCACTTGGCAAACGCTAGTGTATAACGACCCACAAGTTAGTGCTCACCCTAAGCCGCGATTAACTATGTGCTCTGATAAGAGCAAGCGCTCGCATCTTCATTGTTTGTCTGTACTTTAGTAGTTATATAGTGCGCAATAACTTTGTGAACTTGGGCCTTATTTGTTATTACGGTATACGGTACGGTATGATACGGTCAATGAATGGTTATCTTTGAAAATCTGGGTGTTAGGTTTTTGCTTGGGTATGCTACCGCCCTTGAGCAGAAATTCAATCGCTATTGACCCCTTTTCGGGGAGTTCTAGCATCAGGTATTGAGAACCAGTCCCTGCTTAGCTTGTTTACCACCTTCGGCCATATATCATCACTTAATATGAATTAACCCGTCAATAGACAGACGCGCCAAGTCCATAGGTCATATTTCACATGTGATGGAATAAGACTTAAGGCACAGGTATGGACCACGAAAAGACCTTACGTAGCTTACCAATGCTATAGCATCCTATACCCTTCTCAGCTGTATCCTCCTATCGGCTTCCGTTTCGAAGTTGTTCCTACCCAATTGCACAGTCTGCCCGAGGTAAACACATCCCGGTGGCTTGCCGGCTTAACTCCCAGAGGAAAGGACTTCAATATATCTAATAATTTTCTAAAGGAAATCGTTTCGTGCCTCTGTGCGACATATGCTTTTAACCAATTTGGCTACCGTGACCATTTAGTACATTATTATCATAAAAAAACGCTTAGTTTATAAATCCGACTTCAAAGTAGTCCGAAACCTGGTCTGATTAGGTCCGGTCATCTTACTGGTGAATTTAGCCTTTTTATACATTTTAATAGTTTATTTATCATAAATCATTTTTATAATACCAGATTCATGTGGAACCATGCGTCGGTTGTAACTAAAACAAAAATGGAAATGGAAGTTTTACTCAGACGTAAGCATATAGCCTACTACCTAACGCAAAAAATATATTTGGTATATTTCAATATAGTACACAAATTATACTTCATACAAGCTTTTAAAATTGAGTTCAATCAAAAAGGTTGCCACTTATATAATAATGTGTATAAGTGTGAGAGGAAATTAAGAATCTCAAATTTCAAACATTAATTTTTATTATGAAAACAAATCGGGCTTCTCTTGCTCATTAAAATCCATAAGCAATTTAATATAATATATTGCTGTGCTGGCTCAGGGCCCGGGCTAGGATATGGATTTATTTAAATATGTACATGCGACGAATTTCACAAAGCGGCAATAAAGTCCAAAGTTGGCAAGTGCCTAATTTTTGTCAGAGTTACTGTAATAAATTGTTAGTGTTAATGTGTATTAATTTGTGTAAGTGTATGTGTGTGTGTGTGTGTGTGTGTTATTTGTTTGTTGTGTATAAATGTATAATTTGGTGTACCCACTCTCGATCCTTGGTTAGGCGAATTTGCAACCTCGCAGTAATGGCCACCCACAGGAATGTAATAATAAATAAATATAAAGATACTTTTGCTGTCATGAAGTTTGAGTCGTTCCAACCCGCTATCCAGATATACAGCTGCTCTCCTTGCCCAGGGTAAATGCATATTTGCAGGTCTTGGAGGGTTCCGTAGCCAAATCTATATCTATATTTAGATACCCAACTACAGCTGTTTACAAGGACAGCTGAGTACTTAGTGTGAGGCAGCTATTTATTTTGAAAACTTCACTTTCCGTTCATAAGTCTATCCTAGCTTCTGTCGGATATGAAGCAATGGTAAAACGATGAATCTATCGCTTGCCTACTCCACCCGTGAACACTGTCTTCGCTCATCGGTTTGGACAGTTTGTTCGAACGCACGTTTATAATTCTGTAGTTAAGCAATGTGATTTAAAGAAGAAGTCGGCCTACGAAGCTAAAAAGATTATACATAAATGGTTGTCTACACTAACTTACGAGGGCACTGAAGTTGTTTTGTATAATAAATCCTAAACTTTTCATTTGTTACCTAGTTCTTAAGAACTTTGCTGTATGAATAAATTGAATCAGTAGGTTAAGTCACAGTATATACCTAATTTCATAATAAAAATTATTAACATATATATATTAATTAAAAATAGTTTTTGGTAGTAATTATTCTTGTCTTACTTTAAATTTTGTTAGTATAGGAGTATATGGCCATAATAATAGGGCTAATATGTCAACTAGATATAGTTCTAATGATAATCGTAATGGGTTTTCACGATACAGGCTTGCCTGGTGTGAAGACCAGAGAAATATATTACATTTAACCCGTCCGGTGTTTAGCGTAATTTGTAATTGCTTTATTCTACATTTTAAGATTTGTTTATGTTCCGCTAACCACTGATAATAAACGTTTTTTCATTTTCATTTCATACATCTATACATATCATAAAACTGTAACCAATGTGAAGTCTGTACATGGAAAATAATAAAAAAAAAACATTTTAATCTGAGTATATGAAAGTAGTAGAATACAAAATCTATCTGATTGTGTAACTTTATCACGCAAAAACCACGGGATGAATTTTGATGCCGTTTACTGAACTGTATTTCTTGGAGTCCGGCGGAGGTTATTTTTTTTCTTTCATCATAATCGGTTCATCCAAAAAGAAGTTACAGTCATTTTTATATTTCGTTGCGTTGCAGTATTAGGTTTTTAGTATCCCAAAACGAAACTAGATGGCGTTGGCAATCCTTAAAACACGCAAGCGTTTTTGCACTAGTTAGGTATTTAGAACATTACTCGATCGTCACTTCGTACTCCTTCGTCCGTTTCGTTCGTTGTGATATTATATAAAGGTGAAACGTTTGTTAGTAAACGACTTTTGATAAAAATGTGTATGTAGATAGTCCAGGGTATTTTTTATCTCGGAAAATGGAAAGTTGCTGCGGTATAACGGGAAAATGTCTATTGCTCGCTTTCACACAAAATCGAGCAATATACAAAGTTTTGAATGTAGGGTAGGTAGGTAAAATTTATATACTCTTTGGGTAGGTACAAAGACTACAGTATGGTAAGTACTCGGCGAAGTTCTCAGAGACCGAAAAATACCGCAATATCTGAAGACCCGTCTATACAAACAATGTGTTTTACCCACAATAACTTATGGTGCCGAAACATGGACGCTCACCAAGGAAACTGTGCACAAGATGTGAGTTGCACAACGGCCCATGGAGCGTTCCATGTCCGGCATAAAGTTGAGCGACAGAGTACGAAATACGGAGATCCAGAGAAGAACCAAGTTGAATCACATGGATTCCGTATATAAATAAAATCAAGTGGCGATGGGCAGGTCACTTCTTACATTTATCCAGGAAAATGGAAAGTTCACAATGGAAGTTGGGTAAATTTTGGTAGATTGGTTGTAATCACTTTCACATAAAAACGGCTAAACTGATTACGATTACAGAATGCCACTTGCTACTAATGCCCGTCCCCAATAACATATAAAGTGAAACGTTGTTTATTGGAGGCGCTTTAACGCGTTAACGGCTGAACCGAATTCCATGAATATTTGTACGTAGATGCTGTATACCATAGAGACCAATATAAAATACTTTTATCACGGAAAATTGTACACGCAGCCAAAGCCGGGGATGCAGCTAGTAAGATGATAAAACTCTGTAATTTACATCTAACGGGAACGATTACGCATGCTCTAGAGCTTATAAGAAAAATCTTATGAGATGATGCGACTTACCATTAATTAATAACATCCATGGAATCCAAAGCCAAGGTAGCTGCAAATAAACTTGGCATTTTGTTATACTTCCTACCGGGACAGCTTTTGGATCTTTATCAAGGACAGGTCCTATCTTGTATGGAGTATTGCTGCCACCTCTGGGACGGTTCTGCCAAGTATCAGCTTTGGATTCAATTGAGAGATGTGATGGAGGCTCATTCGGGATGACACTCTGGTAAAGAGTAAGCTTCAATGTCTGGCGCATAGATGTAAAGTCGCAAGCCTGTACGTATTCTACAGTTTGTACTATGGAGAGTGTGCACAAGAACTGCACAATCTGATTCCCCTATGACCGTTAGACTAGAAGATCGCCAAAGCGCCACTCTTTTATGGTTGAAATACCTCTCACAAGAACTAAGCGTTCAAATTAAAATTCAAATATATTCATTCTAATATAACCCAGGTCAAGTCAAGAGTGAATAGGTATCTACTAGGAAAGCGTGCTACACCTTCGACCACATCATCGCTTTCCATCAGGTGAGATCGTGGTCAAACGATTGCCTAGTACGTAATAAAAAAAAAAAATAACTAGCCAGCACGAAAATGTAACCTTTTAATATTAATATTCTTATAATTGATTCCAAGTTTTAACTATAAATTCTGTATCTACAAACAGTCAGATACCAAGGGGAAACCTTTCATTTGATCCGCTATTGCCCCATTTCATTCCATCTACGTTGTTATATAGGTATACCTTCACATCGAAAGGTTCATCAATCTTTCATCAGTTGGTTTCACGATTTTATAGAGCCGAGCCAGCTCAACATTTGTGTCATCGATTCATTGATGTCACAGTCTATAAATCTTTTTGTGTGTACGTTTTGTTTTAAATCTTGTGGATCTGTGAAACCTAGAAACTATATTTTGTACATTATAAGACTATATGTTTGGTCTTTTTTCTATATTTTGACCAAAATAAACTCGTTATTTTGATACATTTTTTTTCTAGAGTTGGTACTTTGGTATATAGATGTATATGTATGTATGTATGTATATATAAACGCAGCAGTCTTTCAGGGTGTTTTTTTTCTTGATGCCAATTCTTGTGCTATCCTAAAATAAATGGCTCTAATCAAAAAGTTATTTTCAACGATACGATACACCACAAGTATAGGAATATGTCAGAGGCCCTCGGGCAGCCAGACCAACTCTGACACGAAAAGCAACCAAGCAAGCTGAATAAAATTATAAAAGTCAATTTTTGTACATATATAATTCCAAAAAAAAAAAAAAACGTTTTGTAAACAAGGAACTACATATTTTATGTAATATTCGTGTGTTATCCTATTTCATTAAGGATCTACAAGCCTGGAATAGGTGGATAGACAGACAGCGTTGCCACAGATATTGGGTTCCGTTTAAACCCTTTAAGTATGAACCCTAAAAAATTATCACTTAATTAAATAACTTTCGTAAACAGATTTTGTTAACCCAGATCCATACCAATATATAAAAGTAAAACGTTGTCTGTTAGTTTGTTTGTTTAGGGAGGATTCGCGATAACAGCTGGACTGATTTTGATGAAATTTGGAATGGAGAAAACTAGTACTTAATAAACAAGTAAAATTCCGCAAATTGCGATGACACTTATTTCGAAAACATTATTTGTCGCTAAAAATAAATTACTTAGGCTCCTGAAATTAAAAACACTTAATTACAAACACTTAATAACTCAATAACAAACTAAAATTAGCTCCCTAATTCTTTAACTAACTCGTAAAAATAAAGTTTGCGGAACTTTTTCGTTCCAGAAGTAGGCATCGAGGACTCAAACCATTAGAATAGTAAAGTGCGCAGATTAGAAAGCAGTTCTGTCTAACTGTCACTATATCCATACCAATATATAAAAGTGAAACGTTAGCTGTTGGTTTGTTTGGGGAGCTTTCACGCTATATCGGCTGGACGGATTTTGATGAAAATAAGAATGAAGATAGCTTATACCCTGGAATAAAACATAGGATACTTTTTATCCCGGAAAATTGTAAGTTTCCACGGGAAAACTGTAAAATGTTGATTACTCAATGTAAGGATCGGTTGCCATCACAGAATGGTCTGTGGTTGCCATGGAAACAAAATAACAAGTCTGTAAAAAAACATCAAGAGCATTGGTGCTATACCAATATACTTTTGCATTACTTTTAATATCCTAGAAGAAAATAGGATGCTTTTTTCGCGATAAACAGTAGTCCGCGCGTACGAAGTCGCAGGTGGAAAAGCTAGTAAATTCATAAAAATAGGTGCATTAAGCTAATATGAATCTATTGTTGTGGTAAAGTGCAAAGATTTTAAATTACGCTTACTGATGTAAAATAGTTTCCGCGCTTATCTAATTTTGTTCTAGCAAAATGTCGCCATTCAATTGGTCTGGAATAGATGGTCTTTATGAACCCAAGTAAAAAAGTAACCCTAAAGTACGAAACAAAATAATTATCAAGTACTAGTTAGTTTTCGCCCACGATTTCATCCACGTGGATTTCAGGTTATCTAGTTAAAAACATCCTATGTTCATCTAGGATATTAAAAAACCAATGCAAAATTATAGCACCAACGCCCTTGATGCTTTTTGACAGACTTATTATTATTTGGTTTCCACGGCAACGTGTTATTCCATTCCTGACGGCGAGTACTAAACCTTTTCCAGTTTTCCCGTTTTCCTGTGGCAACTTACCATTTTCCAGCATAAAAAGTATGCAATGTTGGTATCTATACTGTACAGTACTTATTTACAAAGTTTTATTAAAATTGGTTCAGCCGTTTCGTCGTGAAAGCTCCCCAAACAAACAAACATACAACGTTTCACTTCTATATATTAGTGTGGATAATATATGTACTAGAAAAGTCACAATTAGAATATAGAAGACTAGCTTTCGCCCGTTCTTAGTCCGCGTGGACTTCAGTTCATCTCGAAAAAAAGCATCCTATGTTCTACTATAATAGAAACCAATGCAAAAGTATAGCACCAGCGCTCTTGATGCTTTTTGACAGACTTGTTATTATTTCATTTCCACGGCAACGTGTCATTTCATTCGTAAAGAATGAAATGACACGTAATACACCTTTTCCAGTTTTCCCGTGGAAAGTTACCATTTTCCAGGATAAAAATATCCTAAGTTGGTCTCTATACTTTATGGATCAGCCTTTTTGGCGTTAAACTCTCGAAACAAACAAATTAACAGACAACGTTAAACTTTTATATATTAGTGTGGATTTCTATAGAACCCGTCACAAGCTTAGGGTATGTATCACCGTGTGTGTGCGTATGTGTCGTCCATGGTATCGTAGCTCCCAAATGAGGGGGGGGGGGGGGGGGGGGGGGTGAGGGGGGGGGGGGTGAGGATCATGGCTACAAACTCACAGATATATAAACTGACGTGATCGAGATGGTTCTTAGCAATAAGGGGGGAGGGAATAGGGTGACGATCGTAGCTCCCAAACGGATGGGAAGATTTTTATATTTGAAAACTGTGATGTGACCATAAACATTTGGTGCATCTCGGGGTGGGGAATCGGGGGTTATATAAATTTTTAATTTGTGCTTGTTGACCAATAGACTACTGCATTATAACGCACTACTGGACAGGCTTGTTATTATTTCGTTTCCATGGCAACCTCATTCCGTTCTGTATTTTTATACGGTTTTATTTAGCTTCACCTGTTTGTGTTTTGTTTGTTTGGGTCAAATCTAGTAATTGAAATATTACCTCCTTCCTGTTGACCGATTAATTTGAAATTTGGTACATGCCTTAAGTTCTGCTAACAATACAATAATGTATATTCAATATCATTGTAAATTCAAGATAGCCGCCGCCACACAATGGCGGTTTTTTTTTTTTTCAAACCCCTCTATATGGGTATCAAATGAAAGAGCTTAATTAGAAAAATATAGTACACTATAAAAAACTAAATCCAAGATGGCCGCCACCACAAAATGGCGGATTACTTTATTTTTCTCAAACCCCTCAATATGGGTATCAATTGAAAGAGCTTAACTAGTAGAATACAGCACTTTATGGAAATTTCAAATTCAAAATGGCCGCCACCATAAATTGCGGATTACTTTTTGACTTTTCAATCCCCTCAATATGGGTATCAAATAAAAGGGCTTGACAAGTAGAACACAGAATACTTTATAAAAATAACTTTTATAAAATAACTAATTAAAAACTTGAAATTAACATAAGTTTTTTTTAAGTTAAACGGGTTTGTATGTACCTACTAAAAACTAAATATAATCTTGGGGTAGTCGAATCGGAGCGTAACCTGAGTAACTGAAATCTGACTCGCGCCACGAATTTATTCTATTTATAATTTTTAGTAGGCACATATAAAATCGTTCAACATAAATAAATAACTAAGTAGGGATCTCTATTTTTTTTTGTAAAACAAAATACTGCCCATGTTACTCGCTGATAATTTAGCTTTCAATAGTTGAAGGAATTTTTAAAATCAGTTTAGTATTTTTGAGTTTATCCATTACAAACAATCAAACAAACATACAAACGAATCTTTCCTCTTTATAATATTTGTGTAGATAAGTGAGCAACATAATTATATGATCAACTTTTTTTCAACATCGTTACTAACTACTCCAACCATATAAATATCACTCTGGCAGCTTTCTTGCGGATCAAGCTATGTTGTTCAAACTATAGATATTTACAGTGAGTACTTAAGTGTAAGTTAACTTAATAAATTGGATCAATTTAGATATTTTTCTCTACGCAAAATTTGTTCATCTTCTTATCAGGGATTGTTTTTAGAGGTTTCTTAATTAAGGCTACAAATCAAAGTCGTTCCATTTCAGTAGTCTCTTAAAAAAAAAACGATTATGAAAACGTGAATGCTTTTTGACCTCTAGCACTCTACGCTCTCGATGGTAGAGGGCTAATGAATCGGAAATGAAGTTACGTTGCTTTTCGGCTGAGAAATAAACTTTACGACATAATTATTTGACTGAATGATCTATCCATGACCTTTTATTGCCTTCGTATGGCTTTTTGTTCATCTAGAGATTGGTCTAAGGTTGGTCATAAAATTAAATAGATTATTTTTTCGTTTAGGTTCCTTTGGCGTCTGTTAATGACAGCTAGATAGATATAGATGTTAATGATGGTTAATTCTTAGTTTGGTTTGGTTAATTAGTAACAGATGTTCCAGTATCAACTTACTTTGCAATTTTTTTGTATTATAATTATACCGGCACTGGGCGATATAGCTTTGTATATAATTTCATTTAGAAAGCCCGACCCTCAGTTGTTGAGATGACATGCCGATTGGTTCATTATTTTCTTGTTAATATGTAAGCTTCTTCGTGCAACAAAATCCCTGCTTAGGACATACATTATGTTGGCAAACACAATCACATAAATCGATTTTGCAACTCGGGCGGAACCTCTAAAATGAAATCAGCACGTACGCCATACATTATAATAAGACCCTTACATAATATTGAAGTTGACCGCCCTTTGGGACCACCTCCGTGACTGGTATCGCAGCCTTAATAATCCTACATTTTTAGCTTTAATATTAATGTTTTGTTAAAGTTATATACTTTTCTTCTGTAGGTAATAATACACTCGGGTGGCCAATATTTACTGGTACAATCAGATTTTTAAGTCTCCGTAAGATAGATTTAGAAATTAAAGGAAAAAGTTGGATAGTTGTCACGGTGGCTGAATTAATGGTAACATACGCAGCGCAGAGGCGGGTTCGAGCCCCGACCGTGATTCAAATTTTCCCCCTAGAAAAACATTTAAAGTTAAAAATTATAACTATAGAAAATAAAATAATTATATAAGCATTTCGTATCTCATCGTTCGGTCCGATATTATACAATAGGAATGTTCGTTTATGCCACTACTAATACACGACAATGAAGGAGCTTAATAATAAATAATACGACATAAATAAATGATTAAATGAAATAGTTGCAGACTAAAAAAAGAAATAGTAGTGTCTCTCGCTCTCTTTGAAATAACTGTACAGACGCAAGTTATCGACCATCCAATGAAAATGAACTGTTTTCATGCTAATACTCTGTCTTATTGAACTGGTATAGCAATGTATTTGCATAGGAATCGGTTGGTGGATCGGCCAAATGTTTATTGTCGAGACTTCTGCGAGAAACAATAACAATTTGTGATAGTTCTACTTCGATAGCTGTGTTGTACGAATACATAATTACTACCGAGAGTACAAACAACTTGTCGGAATAATTTGCTTTAGGCTAGTGTTAAAAACTATTGCAATTCTGATGCATTACTACGTTATATGTGGAAATTTCATGATATTGTGTTCCCGATAGTGTTAATGTAGTTAGTCCGTGGCGGTCTCGGCTTAGAATAAGACCCCTCCCAATACTCCCGTGAATTTCGTAAGAGGCGACTAAGGGAATACACACCGGAAGATTGGCAGCAGCGTCCTGCGAGTACATATTTGTAACACTGTGGTCACCAATCT
The DNA here is from genome assembly GCA_946251855.1 of Alsophila aescularia. Taxonomy (NCBI): domain Eukaryota; kingdom Metazoa; phylum Arthropoda; class Insecta; order Lepidoptera; family Geometridae; genus Alsophila; species Alsophila aescularia. The sequence goes on along the minus strand of OX276386.1, from coordinate 34,009,527 downwards.
GCCAAGCGTGGTGACTATGGCAAAACCCCCATTTTAGGGGAGGCCTATATTCAGCAGTGGACTTCTAAAGGCTGACATGATGTGTTCCCGATGAATGCTTGACTGCATGTTGCCGTGTGGCATAACAATAGAACCACCCGTGCTCAACCCGCGGGAGCTGTGAGAACCAGCTGAGAGATTTCAGGAAATAGGCTGCAGTATTTTTAATTAAAAGCTTATCATTAACTTCACTTGCATGTATGTATCGATGTAACTATGTATCTATATATTTTGTCCTGGAATCTTGCGATTGAAATTTCGAGGACGTCCCGATAAGCTATCCCGCTAAGACGATCAGGGTAGCCCATAAGCCGAAGACAAAGCTTTAAAAAAAAACAAGTAAAAAAAACAAGTGACATTCATTAAAAAATAGATCGTAAAAAAATTTTTTTATATATTTTTTTTAATTATAGTTATTCAGTGTATTATCACTACGAAGGCGATCTCCAAGATGTCTGTCAAGAATGGTTATTATTGACTCATGATAGTAACAGCGAGCGTTGTGACGTTCTTGAGTTGAATGTTTTCTCTTTTCTTTCTTGTTCTGCAGTGAACATTAACCGTCTGGTAAAAATGAATGCAAATTACATTTCTGGAAAAACTGAAATAGTTTGTTGTAGGGGATAAGGTCTAGGGCTATCTAGGTATCATAAAACGAAGGTGGAGGTAAGGCTCTTGTTAGATGCTGTGGGTGAATGCTCAATAAATCACAACCAATTGGTTGTGAGGTTAGTTACCATGCAAAATGAGTATAAGATTCCGAAAAAATTAAAATGAAAGAAATACCCTTCTATAACCTTGGTCGTAGGGCACACCAGTGTCTGCCTAGCTGGCTACCACATACTTGATGCGCGGGCACTTTTCCGCAATTAGGCCGTATGTCGGCCCTTTTTGCGTGATGGGTGGTACTGCTAGTCACTGCAGCCACCCGATGTCCTCCAGGAAGGCCAGCAACTCCTGTATCCTGATGCAGGCCTCCTGTAGGGTTCCTGGTGTTCCCAGGAAATGCGCTCTCTGGTTCGCCACGCTACTGCACTCCAAGAGCACATGCGTGGCCATTTCTTCAGCTTCCATGCATCCTCTGCACAGGGGGCTGTCTGTAATGCCTATAGTAAATAGGTGTTTATTAAGGGCACAATGACCGGTGATTATTCCGACGACTTGTTGGAGCTTATCCCTTTTAAGGTTTAGGAGTTTACGGGAGAATCTCGGATTTAACTCCGGGAATGCCTCTCTCGACTGCCTGCAGTCCTTAATACTCGCCCAGTAGTTTTGATGCAGGTTGTTTGTTCTCTGCCGGATCCATGCTCGGATTTGGCTGAAAGGCAAAGGGATCATCGGTTCTGGACCTACCGCGCGCAAGTCCGAGCCTCGCCTAGCCAGTACATCAGCCGCATCATTACCTCTAGATCCGCTGTGCCCCTTTATCCATTGGAGAGTAACACGGTTGTCTTTACTGACCTCCTGCAGCAGATTGTAGCACTGTATGATTAGCCCCGAGGAGTGTACGTTCTGTTGAAGAGCTCTGAGAACTGCAGAACTGTCTGAGAGTATTCTGATATTAAAATCAGTTACCTTTCTCCGTAGTACTGCAGTTGCCGCCTGGATTATACCTACACATTCCGCCTGAAAGATGGAGTTGTGTGAACCCAGGGTTGCTGCTATGTGTATATTTAGATCGTCCGAGAACGCGCCTGTTCCCGTCCCTGTTTTCATTTTGGAGCCATCAGTGTAAATCCTAACTTCATGTGTGTTTGAACTATCACTAGACTCCTCATATAGTTGTATTTTATAGTTTTTGACGAATTGATGTTGTTTTGGACCACTATCGTAGATGGAGAGTATGAGTGGGTTTCCCTCTGCATACTCCTCTATGATGTTCGTGTGTGATGCCTGTTTGTTTTGCTTCCAGAGACTAAGTGCCCTAAGCCTGTAAGCAGATGCAGCAGCTTCCTGTTGGATGTGAAGCTGTAACGGCTGCAATCCAAGTAACGCATCAAGACCTGCCGTGGGGTCAGTTCTCATACATCCAGTTACAGCCACACAAGCCAGCCTCTGGAATTTTTGTAGCTTGCTTTCTGTGGTGCTCTGTTTGGTTCTTGGCCACCAAACAAGAGCTCCATAAGTTATTGAAGGCCTAATCACAGTATTATACAGCCAAAAGGTAATCTTTGGACTAAGGCCCCATGTTTTCCCTATTATACTTTTGCATTGCCAAAATGAGATAGTAGCCTTGTTTATTTTACTCTCCAGGTGTCTAGCCCAATTGAGTTTGCTATCTAAGGTGATACCCAAATACTTTACCTCTTCAGTCAGGGTCAACTGAGTATTGCAGAGGTATGGCAGTGTGTACCTACCTAAGTTTCTTTTGTTTGTGAACATTACTAAATTGGTTTTCGTTGGATTCACGGTTATTCCAAATTCTGTACACCAGCTTTCTACGATCTTTAGAGCATTATTCATGATAGCACAAGACACGCTGGCAAAATATCCAGATACAAGAATCGCCAGATCGTCTGCGTAGCCAACCGTGAGGAAGCGTTGGTTATTCAGCTTTGTGATTAGGTCATTTACAACCATGTTCCAGAGTAGAGGTGACAGGACTCCTCCCTGTGGGCACCCTCTTGACACCATACCCCTGGTAATTCCACCTAGGTCGACGCGAACCGCCCTAAGCTTCAACATGTTTATGACCCAATCAATCAGAGTCGAATCCACACCGTGCTTCTGTAGCGCTACGTTGATGCTTATGAAATTCGTTTTGTCAAAGGCTCCTTCAATGTCAATGAAAGCGCCCAGACACAACGTCTTGTTGTTAATGTCTTGCTCTATTGTGCTTACCACTTTGTGCAGGGCAGATTCTGTAGATTTGCCCGAACTGTAAGCATGTTGTTGTGGATGTAGTGGTGTAATAGTTAGTATGCTGTCTCTAATTTACCGGTCACATAACCTCTCCAACGTTTTAAGAAGGAAAGAAGTTAAGCTTATCGGTCTATATGCTTTAGGGTCCGTATAGTCGTTCTTTCCCGGTTTAGGGATAAACAGAACTCTGACCTCTCTCCATGCCAGGGGCACATACCGAAAGGCCAAACAAGCCCTGAAGATGAGAATCAGTGAACCATTTATGTAACTCTCTCCCCATTGTAAGAGCCCCGGGAAAATACCTGCAGTTTTAAAAGGTTGGAAAGAATTTATAGCCCATTTAACTCTCTCCCCTGTTACTACTGTCTGTGCGACTTACCAGTCTGTAACTGTAGTCGTAACCTCATCAAAAACACCCCATGTGGTGGTGTCTGTGATGTGGCACCCTGGGAAGTGTGTTTGTAAAAGGAAGCTGTTTGTTTCGGATTCTGTTTTCGTGTAAGTGTTATCTAGTTTCTTTAAGGACCCGATACCGCGATTAGGGTCAGCCGCTAGGATTTTCCTTACCCTATTCGCTTGCGTATTCGTTTCTATGCTAGTGCTGTATTTCTTCCATGACCTTCGACCCTTGGAGCGTATACGTTTTTTATATTCGGCTTGAGCCTTCTTGTAATTGCTCCAGTCCTCGTCATTGTAGGTGTTCATAGCTCTATTAAAAAGTTTATGTACATTTGCTTTCAGCTTCTCCAAATCTTTGCACCATCCCTGATTCCCACCTTTACTTAAGTACGGTGGAGATAGAGGGCAGGCGTCTTCAAAGCTTTTGGTGAGACTGTCCGTGAGTAGTACTACCGCCTGTTCTATTTCGGATGTACCTGTTAACTGTGTGGTCCGCCAGTTTCTGGACTAAGGCGTTGTTTTAGAGCATCATAAAAAGTTACCTTGTCCGTTCTACGGGGATTGCGTGTTTGTGCTGGTGGTGCAATATTTAATTCCAGTTGAAAACGGATCCATCTGTGGTCTGAACATGAGGATTCATCTGATACCCTCCAGTTATTGACACTGCCCAGATTGTTACCTGAGACAACATGAGGCACTGCTACAAAATTACGTGGTATGTATATACACGCCCGCGGATCGCTGCAAGTGCTATCAAGTAGTAACTTACCGGTTAGATTACTAAGACCACACACATGCCCTGCCCTGATCCACGGCTCCTGGATCAAGGCGATGGTCTCGTTGTTTAGTGCCCCCAGCACCCTGCGCAGGTTAGCCGTAGCAGTGATGCTATGCTGGAGGTTGCACTGTATAAAGTTACTGGTCAGTAGGTTCGGGGTCACCATCATGTTGGCTTCCCTCTCCTTCCGACTCAGACACTCTCAGTTCCTCTCCCGAATCCAAACTGACATCACTCTCAGGGGGTTCCGGATCCAGGGACATCCCTTCCATCTCCCCCGAAATTGACGCCTGGGGTGAGGAGTGCAGTGGTGGGGCCGGGATTGCTCCCTCTGCACCATCTGCTGAAGCTGGGACAAGCTTCTTCCCGACTTGTGTCCCACTAGGTCCCGGTTTTGACACCGGTTCCTCAGGGGGACCGTCGTCTCGCTTTGATGGTTCGTCCGTTAACGAACCGTCTTTTGTATAGAACCTGAGATACACATTCCCAAGGTTGTGGGCCAGCCTACGATCACGTTCCAGAAGGATGGGAACAACGTCCTCGGGAATCCCCAAAGTCAAAAATAGAGTCCCATCCCCCTGTCTCGTATGCGTGAACACCGTCCAGGTATTTACGAGGGCCCACTTGTTCTGATACGCCAAAACAAGGTTGGTATCCTTGTAACATATACATGTTTTTCATATAGATGCGCCCTTACAATCTACTAGTCAAGCAATTAACCTATCCTATATTTATACTAAAATACTACTACATATAAATTAGATAATAAACTACGGAACCTCAAATTTTAACACGAACCTTGAAATGGTTTCCTAATGCGCGCGCTTGCTCTTACGCACCCCTAACACCGAACGACACGCTAACCGAGCTCTTCCGAGAGGGTCTATCGGGCGTCTTCGATTTTCCCTAGCCCATACGACGAATATCGCTTGCGCGTGCGCCTGTGTCGCTCGATACTACATTATTTAACAACTAAGTACGAGCGCAGCATCTCGAAGCCATTTTATTAAAATTGTGAGTGCTAAGGATTATTCCCGCTGGGGTGAGTTTCCATCAATTATTATGATTGTAACTGTTCTTCATTATTTCCACCGGGCTGCTACTTGCAAGTAAATTCTGTGTGTGGGTTACTGGACTGGATGGGAGAAAGTTCGCAGCAACATCAAGCCTGCTAATACCTACCTTTCGGGGTTCCAGGACCTACCTTGTAGCTGAGCAGACGTGCCTTGCGTTCCTCGCTCCACGGCCAGCCTACCCTACGATCAGCTAGCACCGCCGCTAAGCTTATGTCTAAGCCTGCGTAAAACAAGGACTATAGCCAGCACCTAAGTCAGGCCAGTGAACCTACTTATCATACCTACGTGCGTAGCGGAAACATAATAAACCTTTATGTATACAAGCTGTATTATTGAACCCCGCTAAGAAAATAAACGACCGGGACATCCTCCAGAGTGTTTTCACACTCTGGGAGGGCCAGGGCCGAGGAGCTATCGAACTTCGCTTTTTTGTGTTCGCCTCTCGGTGACACCGTGTCATCCAACCGCGTACGCTTGCTGGACTCATTGCGGGCCGGAGCTTGTGCCGATTTTGCAATCAGTATAGCAGCTCGCTTCTTGCGATTGTACCTGTTATCATGCTTAGATCTCTTCACCTCATCTCTGCCCGCGGTCACAGCAGTCACCCTGGACGTATCCACGGAAGTCGCTGGCGGGGCATTTGGCTCGGTTCTGTGATCCTCGCGTTCATTCTGTCTACTCTTGAAATATGCGCGCGGTCCCGGTTTAGTCGGTCTGATGTCATCCGCCGCTGGCTTCTGACTTCCAAAGCTCGCTACCTTGCGCTTCTTCCATTTACGCTGTTGTTTTAGCTTCTGTTTTTGCCTCTTTGAGAGTTTTACACCTGGGACGTAGGCTCCCCCGGTGGTGGGGGCACTGGCGCTTGAGGTTCCAGCCAATGACTGTTGCCCCACATTCCTTGCCTCCTTTTTACCTCTGGGTCTGACGACCGTCCAGGCAGCAGTGTTACCCTCATCGGCAGCAAAAGCCGCCTCGAGGTTCTTCACCGCCTCCCCGCTCAGGGGGGTTTTAAGTGGATTGTGTGTTTTTTTGGAGTCATCCATACTCAATTTGTTTTAAAAGAATTCACCTTCCTAGCTCCCCACCCTCCACGGAGCCCGCACCGGGGGTATTGGGTTGCAATACCAGGGCTACTAGGAAAGGTATAGAACGGGTGTCCCAGGAGTCTACGAGCCTAAACGCCGCTACGTCCGACACTACGCCCAATCCAATGGCACAGCTCAACCAGCACCGCCGGCTGCAGACCCCATAGTCCTCCCATTCTCGCAAGGTAGAGCTGAAGGCTACTACCAGTGCTGGATAGGTATGGATGGCTAGTCCATACCCCCCCGTTTTGGTTGAAATCCACACCAAAGAGGAGTGTTGCGGAAGAGAGGTACTGTACCCTGACCAACTCCCCACTCAGCCACCAGGTTTGTTTCATCCTACCATACGGGCCACCCACGCACAGCACCGAGTTACGTGGGTGATCATCCCAACCGCCTATTATCTCCTCCATTTGGGATAACAGGCCCACAGTGACCTGACCACCTCGTCACTGCAGCGTATTGGATAGAAAAATTGGGTAGGAATAGGATAGGACGGTTTGGGTTTACAGGAAGTCTATAAATACGCCTAAAAGTATTAGTTCCTTAAGGGACCAGACCAATAACAGGCGGCACCACGTGAAGGAACTTTTTAGACTTGTTGCGGATGTCTACACGACCTGCGCTCCTTTCCGCAACCATCTGCCGAGCCTGCTCACCGGACAGGTGGCCAGGTTAGGGTTAACCCAGATCACATACAAAAGAGTTGTGTAATGGAATAAACCCCCCCCTAAACACTACCACACTCAAGCAGAACGTCTGCTGCCAAGCTCCTGTATAGCTTTGTCTTTCTCAGGTAAGAAAAATCCGTGGTATGCCATGCCACGAATTATCCTACAGATCATCATCATCATCAGCCCATATTCGACGTAGGCCTCTTCTTGCGCCACTGAGCCCGATTTACAGTTATCCTCATTCAGTCATGGCCAGCCGCCTTCCCCAAGTCACACTCAACATTGCCGGCCGACGTCCTACACTACGTTTCCTAAATGCGGTTTTCACTCCAGAAATCTCTCGTTCTCGGTTTTGTGACCGGTCCCATTACCACTTCCGCTCGCTAATAATTCTTTGAGCTATCCTTGTTTCTCTGGCGGATCATCTCGTTTCTGATTCGGTCCTTCATTTATGACATGCATTCGTCAGATAGTTTGAAGTACCACTTCTTTGCTAGTTATTCTGCTACCAGACTATTTTTTTTTTTTTTTCTGTGCTACCCCGTTCACCCCCTTTAATATGGAATTGTAATAGATCCTTCTTATTGCACTTCTAGGATACTCAAGGAATATTTTCCTCCAAATTTCTAATCTTTAGGTCCTCCGGTTAGGCGGTGCGTTGTAAGTCAGTCAGTCAGTAGGTATGTCACGGTACTGTTTTATAAGCATTGAATTTAGACCAACTTATGCAAATGTGACAACTCAAACTTCCACGTTCTATGTACTATCTAATAGAAAAGCTAAAACTTCCCTTTCACTCACAAGAATACAAATGTGGCATGGATGTCATTGTAACTGCATTGCTACGCTAGAATGTCACTTGAGAAATGCGCATGCCTAATTTATCGCGACTTAAAACCTTTTAGACTTGTGAATCTCATATAACAAATGGGAGTAAAATATGTAAAGTGCTCTACGCATATTCTAATCCGGCTGAACTCATTCATCTATTTCCTATCAGCAATCGATGTCGATTATTTTTTTATAAGTTTCCAACTCTAGTGCAGTGGGTGGAGGGGTTAATTCGAATTACCCGTGCACCCACTAGTGGGTGAAGCCGGTGGATGGACGGGTCATTGCCCGATAAATCGTACTCGTCTTCAATACGATACTTGTCAACTTTGTGTATTTTTCTGTACATTAGTCACCGCTATTATTGAAATGTAGGTAATGCTTTGTTTATTATGGACTAGCTGTGCCCGCGGCATTGCCTAAGTGCTCATTTCTATGGGTTAAAAATAAAAGTATGTTGTATTCCAGGTAAAAGTACATGTAAATACAAACTAGCGAATTTCTTTCAGCCGTCCAATAGTTATTAATCAATAGCTTGGCTTATACTCATCGAATTGAGATACTAAGCACAAATGTTATTAAGTCAAAACCTAAGCTATACAACATAAAAACCACATCGCAATCGGTCTAGTCATTTTTACGTGACGCGCGAACAGAGAAACAGACAGACAGACACGATAAAAAAAAGTTATATTCTACTGAAAAATAATATAATTTATACAAAGAACTTAAAGTAACTTAAAATGAGCTATTTAAAGTTTTTGTACAGACTTTTTGTCACTCAGTGCTTTATTACAAATATAGATAGATCACCTTGAGCATACTATCATTCGGGTAGAGCACTAAGAAACTAACAGTTTTTTAAATCAATTCTATATCTACGGTCTTCCATTATCGCTAGTAATTAGACATGCAGTAGGTATTATTATGTTTATTTAGTGGAAAATAAGCAATAGAAATATTTTTACTCACGTCTAAGCTCACGTCAAAGAAGAGCGTGGCCATTCGAGAACATGTGCGGTGCAAGATACTTTGATAAATTAGTTGAGGGATAGACGATAATACCTTTCCAGCTGTAAACAATAATAGACGTGACAAAAAGCCTGGGTTTTAAGCACTTGTGAACAAAAAGGCCTCGGAATTTCCATTCACAACATAAATTCAAAAGGGCCTTATTACAATTTCATGCCGCATACGAGGCGTATGTCAAACGAATATCTCGCGCGAGCTCATCATGTTTTTTTGAGCTTTTCTCACGCACGAATGGACTCTTCGGTTTTATGGTTTCGGAGGGTACTCGTAAATTCACGCAGATATGTGATGGTGTTGCGTGAATAATTTTGTGTCGCCGCTTGTGTGCGGGAATATCAAAAATCTCTTGTACGAGCCTTCGTATTGAAGTATTCAGACCCTTGTAAGTAGGTAGGGAACTGTACGAGCCTTCGTATTGAAGTATTCAGACCCTTGTAAGTAGGTAGGGAACTTTACTACTCTAGTTGTTTTGTCTCTACCTTTTTCGATTTCAATCTTGACTTTTATCAATTTTCTGCTTAGATAGATCGATAGATAACTCTTTGTTGCACAAGAAAGGAATTTCATTAAACATTAAACAAGTCTAAGTTAGAACAATCGGTAGCCTTATCACTAAGCAGCGATCTCTTCCTGGCAACCGTAGGCTAAATAGAGACACATTTGCTGTTAAGGAGGGTAGTGTGCAGAATTAAAAATATACACCTACTTGTAACTTTTAAACTTTCGCGATTCGAACACATAGTTATATATTTAAACGGTGCACCCTTCTCGACGCTGACATCCGCTACTCCAGTCTTCTCGTGACCATGATCAATGCAACTTGATCGAAAGGACGAGGTAAATAAAAAATAAGTTTTCAGCGCGATTAAGTCTCGTTTAAATATATAACTATATACACCTACTTATATACCGTATAATACAAATTACACAAATAATTAATACCAGATTTTGCGTAGTAATTTCATTGTTATTAATTCTATAAAATAAAGAGTCAACGAACTAGATTTTGCCTCTAACCCAATCATAAAATGCAAAAATCTGTAGGTATTATAAAGGGTAAAAGTAAATGAACGTGTGAGCGTATTTATTCTATGGCATCAACTTCTATTTTGGATTATTCTGAGTAAGCGGAAGGCTTCAGGACCGCTAGTATGAGGCTCGTACAATCTCGCTCGCTCGGCTTCCTCGGATATTTGTTCAGGCTCAAAATGAAGGCGCCTTAATCGAATTTTCCAACTTCTGTGTTTTCATATTCGTTGATAGGAAGCGCTTGGATAGGTTGGGCTCAGTATGCATATAGTACTTATTGTATTGAAGCAGTTCAGTGCTAGTATACAGAGGATGATATTTTAGCATTTTAGATAATATACCGACGACGCAGGGTCTATCATTGTCGAAGAATGATGTAAATTCCAATAAAATATATATTTTTGCATTATATATCTACGTGTTGTTAAAACAGTCCCAAGGCTTTCCGAATACATTTTTTTTTCATTCAATTCTTATTGAACAAATTCAGTACTGAAGACAGGTTGTCGTAACTGTAAAAAAACAGTATTCGGAAAGCCTTGGGTCCAGTCGATATTGAAACTCTACAATATCGATTGGATTGTTTCTCAGCATCTGCGAAGTTATTATTTTTGGACTAGCTTTTGTACAATACTTTATTCGTGTTTTGCGAAGTCACTAAAAATGTATTTATGTGACATATTCTGTGACGCTAATATTCTGAAACTTTTTAGGTAGGTATTTACCTACCTGCGTAAATTTTCTGATAATTTGGTTTCCATAGCTTGGAATGGAGGATGGAACTGAAGATAAATAAGTTATATTTTGAAAATTAAATTTTAACGAAAAGTGCTTTTCCAACTTTTTTTTGGAATATATTCCACGTTTTTTTAAAACTTACTTTTGGTATTTCTTTGCTAAAGGATTGTGAGCTACCCTGAAAGTTTCAGCCAGATGTGCTTGAAATTTGAATTGCAAGATTCTAGGACATACAGAAATACATAGATGCATACATACAAGTGAAGTTAATTTAATTTTATGTTTATTTAAACATATGAAACGGGGATAGTATGATTATTTGAAAATTGTTTTACGAGTTATTTTGATGTGGTTGTAACATTATTGGTATAGCTTTGATGTTTTTTTTAGCACGTGTTTCTAATCGTGCGAGTCCCATAATCGCTATGAGCTTATTAGGCGGAAATCTCGTCGAACTGTTTCTCTTCATAAAAATAGCTTGTTATCTTCAGTTTTTTTCAAGCATGGAAAAAAATATAAAGAATTAACAAATATGAAAAAAATACATCCCCGTAGAGTTTCTTGGTGCTCTCTTCTCTAACGGGCGTATTTCCGAAGCACCGGGAGAGTCAAAAGGGTATTTCCTTTTCCAGTGTGAGATTTAACTCTGTTGGCTCATGAAAGGGAAATTTCATTTTCAAACTCAAAGAATAAATAGTTTAACAAAAAAAATAAATGATTTGATCTTTTTATAATATTTCATGTATTTCTCTTTGTTCATGAGATGTTAATTTTGAATTGTAAAAGCGCTATTATTTTGCCTATTTACAATAAAATACTTTGACTTTGATGTTTGATAACCCAAGTTATGGTCAGCATAAGCATTCCAATATTTCCAATATACAACATTGTAGATCTGCGTATGCAGCGTACATAACATTTTACGACTTAACTTGACCACTTGGTAATAGAGTTCATAACAGTTGTTAAATTACATAAGTTTGGTCTAAACTTCCAAGCCGCAAGAATTTTAAGATCCTGTTCAAGATAAAGTTTATGATATTTACAGTGCAATGTTCCATGGCGGACTATAAATAAGAGAACGTGGAGGATTAACTACCTAAAACTTGGTACAGTTTGTGAAATCTTAATGACTTTATGAGCGGGTATCAAAATCTGGCGGAGATAAGTAGAATCTGGGTGGCTCCCGGTAAGTACAGACTCACATAAATGTTAATGAGGACTTGATAGCTTTTAAATATTTACTTGGTAACGTCTTGGAATAAGAAGTTTAAACTTAACTTTAGTGCCACATTTAGAGGAATCGATACTTGATATGAAACGTAGAGACAGTAGGTACCTAGTTGATACTGTACCGAATTTGATCGTAATAATCATAACATACCGAAAATAACAGGTCGGAATGTTACCATAACTAAAAAGACAATGCCCCACACATTTCTCTATCATTTATCGTTTCTATTATTCAACCACATTCAAACGGTATGTAAACACCTTGTAAAATATCTCCATATATCTATTTTATACCCCCTGATTTATTACACGAACAGATATTCCGGGCCATTTGCGGCGTCTGTGTCATACAGTCTTTAGTAAGTGTAGTAAGATACAGTATACAAGCTTGATACATGAAATATGTGTTGGGGTGTGTCGGGAACGAAATAACATCTTACTGCTCCAATCCAACCTCACCTGCACCTTCTCAAAACAAGCGTAGTCAAAAGACACAGCTGGTGACGGGCAGCAGCGTCACCGGTGCGAGAAGCTACGCCCTGCGATCGCCAACCCGTATGCCCAGCGTTGCGATTATGGGCAAAACCCTCCTATGAACGCCTCCTATGAACGGCACAATGAAAAAATGGCCCCATTTGCTAGTCCTGACGAAGGCGGTGGTCACGAAAATGGCAGGGCAGGGGGTGCGAAGAATTCCTAGGCTACCGTAGGTCATAAACAAAAACAAATGACCCTGGCTACATAGAACAGACGAACAATTAGGCCTGACGAGCACATAGCGCAATTAAAGATTTACCTTACGAAGATCAAGTGGCTCTTTTAGGGTTAAGTGAAGTCCGAAGAGTAACATTGGAATCAGGCCACCTATTCTACTTCCAAGAGGGCGAACAAGTTGTCCAACAATATGTTTACCTTGGGCAAATATTACAATTAGGTAAGACCAACTTTGAGAAGTAAACCAACAGACGAATTCAGCTGGGTTGGGCAGCTTTCGGCAAGCTTCGTCAAATCTTCTCGAGGACCATATCCGGAGATTTTTGAGGCTTTCAGGCACTCTGGTTCCTTGGATCTTCCTTTGCACTAGAAGTTGGAGTAGTTTGTATTTTTCACTACGCATGACATGTCCGAAATATTGTAGTTTCTGATTTTAACTGTGTCTAAGATCTCATCTTTCTTATTTATCTTCTGCAGAACCCATTTATTAGCACACTATCCGTTGACGATATCTTCAATATCCTTCACATTTTTCACATTTCTAAAGCTTCTAAAGGTTTAGGTACTAATTTCTTGATATTGAAATTGCAGCTTAGACATTTATTCGAGTGGAATTGTAACCCGCTTCGTAGAAGTTGTATGGGAGTAGAAGGTATGAAGTTTTTATCCTTTTGCTTTATTCTTGATATCTGTTTGATTTACTTTCGGGTTTTTTTTTATCGATTGGAAACCACCTAACTTGTCTTTTTACGATTTTCTGTCTGCTGAACCTACTTTTATTTGAAAACGATGAATGAAGTTTTTAACTATTATAAAAATTTAAGACAACTTTAAAAAAAGGATTGTTTAACTTCGATATATTTCTTAACGATTTGTGTATTATTCAAGGAAATCCGTAAACTCAGTGAGTTTATATACTGCGTAGGTTATTATATTGTCTCACAGACGTAGTGAATACGTGTGCCCACATACTTGTGGTGACGCCGTCTGAGATCAAAAGCTACTTATCGACAGACATCTAGACCTTTTACTTTATTACAGCGGTTGTCGTGAACCTGAATGGTATTCATTGATTATATTTTAAAAAATGGAGCATGTCTATAGGAAGTGAGTTCGTCTTTATGACGAATTTTATCGTACTGGTAAGCTATGCTTACTGTATAACATGAATCATTTTCAATCCACTGCAAATATACGATCGGGGTTTGCCAGTAAGCCTCGATGTCATGACCATTATTACTGAAGTTTTTATGTGAAGCATACCCTCTTAAATTTATGATAGCGCCTCATCGTTCTTAGCAAACCAGCGATGTTTATTTCGTTCTATAGTATTTTACTCAAACAAGCTTGTAATGTGGTCATTATTTCGACAACCTTCTTTGGGCAAAGTCGACCTTGCCGCGCTTCTTGAATAGGCGCCAGCAAAGTTATATGGAATTTCATTACTGTCGTGTTTTGCGGCCAGCAATTTCCTTTGAAAATCCATTATTGTCGTGTTTTTTTAGTACTATTATTTATTCTGTGGTTTTGTTAACCACCGAACGCGAAAAGAGAGGCGTCGTAGTTCCTAATCGTATGGATCGATATTGATGTTTTTTTTTCTGTTTGAAAGCTGTAGTGATCGAGATGGTTCTTAGCTATTATTGTTGTTGTTGTAGTTTTGTTTTTGTATTTTTGTTGTTTTAGTTTTCATTGTTTTTTGTTGTTTTTGTTTATTTTTTGATGTTTTTGTTGTAGTTGTTTATTATTGTGTTTTTTTGTTATTGTTGTTGTGGTTTCTGTTCTTGAATTACGGAGGCCGCAGCCGGAGGATGCAAAGAAACCCAAATGTTCTATAACTAGGTTTATTAATATATTTAAACTACATTTTAAGTCTAACCTAAAATAATATGTACTTGCGGCCCAATGCTAGGCACCGAAGTGGCAGAATTGGGAGATGCGCCGCCGAGCAGCGCGTGTTGCATCAGCGCCTCGTGGTCTGCATTGAGGTCACTGGTTCAGCGGAAGTATAATGCAGGGTAGCACTTTACGTGGAGCTGCCATACATAACATTTTTTTTCTTGTCGTTTTAGTTGTTCTTGTTATTTTAGATGTTCTTGTTGTTTTTCTTGTTGTTTTTGTTGTTCTTGTTGTCTTCGTTGTTCTTGTTGTTTTTGTTGTTTTTATTATTGTTGTTCTTGTTGTTTTTCTTGTTATTTTTGTTGTTCTTGTAGTTTTTGTTGTTGTTCTTGTTGATTTTGTTGTTGTTCTTGTTGTTTTTGCTGTTCTTGTGGTTTTTGTCTTTCATGTTGTTTTTGTTGTTTTCCTTGTTGTTTTTAATGTTATTGCTGTTTTTGTTGTTGTTCTAGTTGTTCTTGTTGTTCTTGCTGTTTTTGTAGTTATTGTTGTTGTTGTTATTTTTAGTTGTTCTTGTTGTTTTTGTAGTTATTGTTGTTTTTGTTGTTATTTTTGTTGTTCTTGTTGTTTTTGTAGTTATTGTTGTTTTGTTGTTGTTGTTCTTTTTTGTTGTTCTTGTTGTTTTTGTAGTTATTGTTGTTTTTGTTGTTGTTGTTCTTTTTTGTTGTTCTTGTTGTTTTTGTAGTTATTGTTGTTGTTGTTGTTTCTGTAGTTATTGTTGTTTTTGTTGTTGTTTTTGTAGTTATTGTTGTTCTTGTTGTTGTTGTTCTTTTTTGTTGTTTTTGTAGTTATTGTTGTTTTTGTTGTTCTTGTTGTTGTTGTTATTTTTAATTGTTCTTGTTGTTTTGTTGTTTTTGACGTTGTTGTTGTTTTGGTTTTTGTTGTTGTTGTTGTTATAGTGGGTTATATAATTTTTCATCAGTTTGCTAGTTTTATTTAAATACCTCGCATTGTTTGAGTAAAGCACTATACAAGCCTTGGTCCGCAATGACTGCCCTGCTCGCCACGCTATGATGGCCTAGAGCTTTGCTTAGTTAAGTTCTCGGCCTTCAAGCCTGGCCATCATTGCAGCCCTTGCTGTCCGCGCTATAAAGGCCTCGACCTTCGGTCTCGGCTTTCATTCCAGCTTGGCCATCAAGGGCTGCAATGCTGACCGCGCTGTGATGGCCTCGAACTTAGCTTAGCTACGCTCTCGGCCATCATCATCGCTGCCAGCAACGCAGTCATTACAGACCGCGGCAGTAATGTACTATTATGCGGCAAACTGCCAATTGATATCAAGCCATTCTTCTCTACATGCTCTCAATAGATAGTAGACTAATAACAATAATAGTCGATAACAATGCGCACAACCTTCAAAGACCCAGGAACATCTGCAGCATTCGTACCTACATAAATTACGTACCTAAACATACACGCTTCAGTTCCCTTTCAGACGGTTATCCTGCGGGAGTTATAGCCAATATGCTATAATCATAAATTTACGCATTGGTACAATACAATGCGGTGAACACTTTAGCTTACAGTTTGTAACTTTGTAGGAGGCCTGTATAAACTGAAATACAAGTCTAGGAACTTAGTTTGGAAATGGAAATCTCAGTAGTATAATGTGGCTAGGGTTGCGTTACAGAATATTATAGTACTTTGTGTGTATCCTTGTTTGTGCTGCGTCTCTGTATATGAAACCTTCCACCGCTGTATTTCTACCAAACAATTTGTAACCTTTTTTTTCTAATTAAAATATTGATTGGACCAACAAACCAACAAACAAACACACTTTAGTATACATAATATTAGTGTGTTTAGCATCCTTAGGTACTACAAAATATCTACATGGTAACTAAGTATGTACTAACTACAAAACCAGGTTATTTATAGTGCGTGTCATGATTTAAGCGTTCGATGTATGAGGTTCCTGTTCCTGGTTGCTCATTTTAGCAACCAGGGAGTTAGGCAACCAGCTCCCGAAATGACACAGGCACTGTAGTTCCGAGGCAGGTATAACATCGAACGCCTTGCGTCTTACTGAAATCGCATGTCGCTTAAGATGGCCTTAGCGTAATACGACTATAGCTCTACAGTGTGTCTACAGTGTGTGTGTGTGTGTGTGTGTGTGTCTTAGTCGTATTGCTTTAGTCGCTTGTCCAGTATTAACCTGGCGAATAGCTGACTCTTTACAGCAGCGTCTAAGCCGTTTGGCCAACAGATTGCCACGAACTGCGATAGCTCGTGTCTGCCTCATTGTCTGCATGGTCGGACAGATCAGCGACTATCACTTCGCCGATGTATTTTAACTTCCTTCATGTTTTCCAGCTCAGTATTGTTCAACATGCGCGAGGTCAGATATACCAATATTGCAAGGAGTCCCACAAATCCGAGTGAGAAGAAGGAACCCTCATACGATCACTCGTGTGTCCGTCTGTCACAGTCAATTTGCTCCAAATCTACTGGACCGAATAAGTTGAAATTTGATACATACGATCCTATTTTATATCAACATTTATTTTAATTTTTTGGACATCCTGAAGTATATATTTTAATTTTAATCTTAATTTTTATCATTAAATTAAAATAAATTAAATTACATTTAAATCCACCTTCAATTACACACGTGTATGAATTTTTGTGACCAAAACACTTTTGGCGGGCAAATTACAAAATATAAAAAAACTAGTTTTGTAAACTGTACCGTGTGACAAATCAAAAATGAAAGGGCTTATAGTGAGGGTCATAATTTTCTTTATACATTTAAAATAAATAGGTTAAAGTTATTTTGGAAAAAAAGTATGAAAAAAATTACCATTCTTACCCAAGAAACTACGGAGCCTAAAATTTAGAAAACAAATACAGTAATAGTTCTTCCTTATTTACTTATAAATTACAGGTAAACCTACAAGAAGTCTATGGTCTTAAAATAACACGGTAAACTCAATATTATGAAATCATATTAAATACAAGTATCATCGTACGGAACCCTCTCCACGAACGGTTTTTATTAAATAGTAACGATAATTACTTTTGCAAGCGATATGAACGAGTTTAGATTCCATATCAAAAAACACCCATTGAAGACAATGCCTAAGTTAAATTTAATTATTACATGTACTTCAAAGCCGTCATCAAAGGTCTCCTACCCACATCCTACTCACCGTTCGAAGCGTCAGCTAAATCGACAGTTATTGGTCGTCAAGTAAAGTCGATATGCCATACTGTATTCTGAGGCCATAATCATAAATTCACGCATGGAGAGCGCACTGCAATAAGCGCAAGATTACTCCGCCCAGGCGGCAAACCTTAGCGGTTAGCTTGCCGCCCATAAATCGCAACGTAACTTTTTATGTTACGTTTTTGGCAGATGCCTGCTTGACTAAACTTACTCTCGATAAATATACGGATATCTTTTGCTCCAGGATATGATAATAAAGGCCAAAGGCCATCCAAAGACCGTAATAATAAAACGCAAAGCGGAATTGCAGCACAACACGAGCTTGTTGTCAGTCAGGGAGGCAGTTATACTACTAAATACGAATTTACTTAGTAACAAGCACAAATAAAAAAAATATATAACCCCCGACTCCCCACACCCTATTATAGCTAAGAAGCATCTCGAGCATATCAGTTTTCAAACATAAAAACCGCTTCAAAATCTGTCCATTCGTTTGGAAAATACAAATCCTCCCCCTTTTCCCAACTTCCCCTCCCCCACCCATACAGCTAAGAACCATCTAGATCACATCAGTTTTCAAACATAAAAAACCGCTTCAAAATCTGTCCATTCGTTTGGAAGATACAAATCCTCCCCCTTTTCCCAACTTCCCCACCCCCCCCCCATACAGCTAAGAACCATCTAGATCACATCAGTTTTCAAACATAAAAAACTGCTAGGAATGGGGGTGAGGATCGTAGCTCCCAAACAAATGTTGTTGCGATTTTGTTATGTTAAAAACCATCCCCCACCCCCTATGAACCATGCCTTGCACCTCAGCTTTCAATCATATAAAACTGCAGCTAAATCGGTTCTTTCTTTTGGAAGCTACGATTTGCACCCCCCGATTCGATTGGGGGTTGAGGATCGTGGCTCCCAAACCACACACGAATGAGCCGATTTTGAAGCGGTTTTTTATGTTTGGAATTTGATGTGAACGAGATGGTTCTTAGCTATATGGGGGGGAGTTGATAAGGGGGGGGGGAGTTGATAAAAGGGGGGGAGTTGATAAAGGGGGGGGGGGGTGATAAGGGGGGGAGTTGATAAGGGGGGGGGGGGAGTTGATAAAAGGGTGGTGCGAATCGTAGCTTCCAAACGAATGGACCGATTTAGCTGCGGTTTTACATGTTTGAAAGCTGAGGCGCACGAAATTATGGTTCTGAGCTATGGGGATGGTTATGGGGGGGAGATGGTTTTTAACATAAAATATAGCAACAACATCCTTTTGGGAGCTACGATGCTACGCACGCACGCACGCACGCACGCACGCACGCACGCACGCACGCACGCACGCACGCACGCACGCACGCACGCACGCACGCACGCACGCACGCACGCACGCACGCACGCACGCACGCACGCACGCACGCACGAACGCACACACACACACCCTAAACTTATAACTCCCGTCTCTTTGTTCGGGGGTTAAAAACTTATAACAGCCGTTTCTTTGTTCGGGGGTTCAAAACTTATAACACCCGTTTCTTTGTTCGGGGGTTCAATACTTATAACACCCGTCTCTTTGTTCGGGGGTTAAAAACTTATAACAGCCGTTTCTTTGTTCGGGGGTTAAAAACTTATAACAGCCGTTTCTTTGTACGGGGGTTAAAAACTTATAACAGCCGTTTCTTTGTTCGGGGGTTCAAAACTTATAACACCCGTTTCTTTGTTCGGGGGTTCAAAACTTATAACACCCGTTTCTTTGTTCGGGGGTTCAAAACTTATAACAGCCGTTTCTTTGTTCGGGGGTTAAAAACTTATAACAGCCGTTTCTTTGTTCGGGGGTTCAAACTTATAACACCCGTTTCTTTGTTCGGGAGTTCAAAACTTATAACACCCGTTTCTTTGTTCGGGGGTTCAAAACTTATAACACCCGTTTCTTTGTTCGGGGTTCAAAACTTATAACACCAGTCTCTTTGATTAGGGTTTAAAAACTTATTACACCCGTCTCTTTGATTAGGGTTTAAAAACTTATAACACCCGTCTCTTTGATTAGGGTTTAAAAACTTATAACACCCGTCTCTTTGATTAGGGTTTAAAAACTTATAACACCCGTCTCTTTGATTAGCGTTTAAAAACTTATAAAACCCGTCTCTTTGATTAGGGTTTAAAAACTTATAAAACCCGTCTCTTTGATTAGGGTTTAAAAACTTATAACACCCGTCTCTTTGATTAGGGTTTAAAAACTTATAACACCCGTCTCTTTGATTAGGGTATAAAAACTTATAACACCCGTCTCTTTGATTAGGGTTTAAAAACTTATAACACCCGTCTCTTTGATTAGCGTTTAAAAACTTATAACACCCGTCTCTTTGATTAGGGTTTAAAAACTTATAACACCCGTCTCTTTGATTAGGGTTTAAAAACTTATAACATCCGTCTCTTTGTTTGGGGTATAAAAAGCCGTAAACTAAAGAATCTTTAGCTGTTACTTTGCCTGTCAGTACTAATGATTGAAAAGTCAGTAAAGTTGAAGTTAAACATAATCTTGAAATTAATACTCGACCTGATATTCTATCGTTTTTTGAACGTGTGACGTGTAACTTCCTTAATTTATAAATATCATGACTTTTTGAAAAATATGCTATAGCCAATATCTGAACAATAATAAATAGGTTACGAAGAAAATAAAAGAGGAGACAATAAGGTATAACTGAAATTATAATTTATAGATAACGTCTACAAAATTAAAACATGTCAAAATTATGTCTCTCTAGTACAATGGAGATACTGGTCAAACTAATTACTTAAACAGTTTCCAAATCGGTTTTTAAAGCTTTTATTTAAGGCCAGGCTCCATTAATACGTTTTCCACTCCCCCCTCCCCTGTACTCTCTGCCACCCGCTACCTGCAACAAGCACTGAAGTGTCTGCGTAACAAGGTTGAATATCGCGAGCGCTGTTTGAACACACAACTTAGCTTGGAACTAAATGACGTATGTCTCAAAAGTTATTTATTTTATTGGCAGGCTAATTATTTTGTTAGGTAAATTTTGTTTTTATAGTGGATAATTAACGGTATTTTCTTGCTGTGATATTTATTTTAGAGATAAAGCCGTTGAGTAGAAAAATGAAAATATTACCGAAATTACCCAAATTTTTGATAAGAAAATGTATCGAGTGAAATTATGTTTATCTCTTTTTTGTCTTGATCACGGAGAGATAAGAATGTCAAAAACATATATGTTAAGTTTCACATTCATCAGGTTTGTACTTTTATGTATGTATGTTTGTTTAGGTCAAATGTTACAAGCTGAATTAGAACCACTTCCATTTATTCTACAGAGTTGATTTTTCGCATGTTAGTACAGTTTCGATGACAATGCATTTCTAAGGTAAGCATGACCTGGGCCTACAGTCTCGACAAAGATAACGAGGCTACCGATCGCTAAATATTAACGAAAACAATTGAGTAGTTTACAATAAATCGAAGTCTCTACAACTGAGGTACCGAGCAAAATCGTCTATTATCTATTAGTGTCACCGTGGGCGCCGGGAGGACGGGTGCAAGGGGATGCAGTTGCAACCCCCTGGCTTTACATATTTTAATTATTGTTTTATTACACATAGGTATATTATATTCCTATCTTATGTAAACATGGTTAGGTTGTGAGAAAAAGCATTGAATGAATAAAAAATTGAGGTCTGGTTTGTTGTCCAAAATGGATAATTGTCGATAGATAATGTCTTCCTTTAGACTTCCAATTCCTTTCCCTGTAAACACTGAGCATGTACAGATCGTTCAGCCTCGTATATATTTTAATTTCCTAAAATGATAGAAATAAATAACATCAACTATTTGCGCTGCTTCGATTGCGCATATTTAGTTGTATACATTAGTATATTCATTATGATTTAAAATTATATTTTACTTTTACGCTTACATAAATATATTGTGTATAATGTACGCACCCCCCTGAAAATAATCCTACTTGCGCCCATGGTGATTATGGGCAGAGTGAATACAAATAGGAACTATTTTCATGGGTACCAATTTTTCAAAAAAGTTTTAATTTAAATCTTAAAACGATACTAGTCAAAGATGTTGAATTACGCTTTCTGTCGTAAAAGTACAACTAGGTTAAATTACACTTACTTACTAAAGTAATTCAACCTCTTTGAGTATTAGACGTCAGTGTAACGAAAACTTTGCGGGCTGTCACAAATGGACGCAAAGTTCATCGCAAAGACTAAGATAATTGTAAAGTTTGCTTTAAAGTTCGTTATGTTATCGATAAAAATTGATATCTTTGACAGTAGCTGGCAGTCTCGACACAGATAGCTATGCTATCGCAAGTTACCGATTGCTATGTCAACACGAATAACGACAATACAGTATGTGTATGGTAGCTTTTGACCGAAGCTATCGATTTTCATCGGTACCTGTACTTTGCGAACGATTTTGGTTGTAAATTTATTACTACCGATGTCGAGACTGCAGCCCCTGAAGAAATATCCACGATTAGCTTCAGATAAAATAACTCTTAAACGGTTAATAGCACGAAATTTAGTGTGCGCATTTTATTATGATAGCCGGTTTTAAATTTTACCATGTCATCGTTTCCAGATAAAAAAAAACTCTTCAACGGTCAATAGTAGAGACATGAAATTTTGTATACGCATTTAATTGTGATAGCCCATTGTAAGTTTCACCATGACATGGCTACTGCATAAAACCTTTTTTTTCAAAGTTTTTTAATAAACTTATTATTATTTCATAAGCGAAGACTCCGATCCTTAAAATGTTAGAAAGACCAGGCGCGCGACCAATGATGTGTTAGGTACTTTAATAGAATATAACATAATATAATGCAGAAAATACGAGAAAAATAACTTGTATAAACTTTATATCTGATTGTCATCATGTATTTTATTCTTTATCTAATTACCCCGCAAGAAAACAAAACTGTTCATGTCAATTAAAAAAAGCTGAGTAGACGACATCATCAAAATTAGCTATCATCTGCTAGACATTCATCAATTGGATATTTTACTATTTTACTGCTTTAATGAAACGGAAGTAGTGTTCTAGATGATAATAAACTTCAGTAATTAAGTCTCGCAGCAACTCTGACACTAAAAGCTTTCTATGTCCTCCACAAATCGCAAGAAGATAGCTGTTTTATCTCGTGATTTGTTGGAAGGTCACACGATTTGAATATCGTTCCTTCTCTTTTTCATCGCGTTAAATTGCATACTTTACAAAGGGTTTGAAGAGATTTCGCGCTATCTCTCGTTTTACTCGTTTCTAAAGACTTTGGGTACCTAAGATAATAATGCAAATCTCGGTTTCCTTTCACTTTATTCAATTTTAGGGACAGGAACCTAAATAAGCGAAACTATAGAGGTTTATGTACGTCACCGGTGTGAAGTTAGCAGCCAAAGCTGGCAGCCATTATAATCTGACCAAATCAAGATGGTATTTTTATCACGGTAGAAATCATATTCAACAATGTCATGCCTTTTTTACAGTGATAACTGCTACAATTTCATAAATTTTGGGCCCATACATATTCAAGGAACAAAAAAAAACGACGGACAGTAAAGGTACCTTAACCGTTATAGTTCAGGAAATCGTTCCTATGAGACCATCCATAACTTTTGAGATATTCTGAACTGCTCTGATTTTGAAAAAAAATATGTACAGACAGCAAGAAAATAGTAATTTTACACAAAAGCTTTGTTTGATGCCAATCGATTGTGTTTCTTATAAGGATCAAAAGTGGTTTGAGTACTAGAAATGTCAGAAATTGCGAGAAACTTTTCCCATACATTTTGTACAAAATTACCTTAACCGTTGTAGTTACAGGAAAACGTTCTTAGGAGACTGTCCTTAATTTATGGAGATATTTTGGCTTCCATTCACAGATTTTGTTAAAAATGTTCAGTCATCGAGAAAATAGGCAATTTACACAAACTTTTTTTAAATACCAATCGATCTTGTTTCTTATAAGGATCAAAAGTCTCTACCGAATCAACTGAGGTTAGGGTACTAGAAAAGTGAAAAGTGCAAAATATCTTTTTCCATACCTTTTGTACGAAATGAATAAAATAAAATTCTAACATCGTCCAAATACAAATTCTTCTTGGTCCGATAGACACTTTTGGTCCCTACAAGAAACAGAACTGATTGGCTTTTTGTTGTGAAATTCCCTTTTATTGATGACTGTACATTTTTTTCCAAAACCTGGGAATGCAGGTCAAAATATCTCCAAAAGTTAAGGAGAGTCTCCTAAGAACGTTTTCCTGTAGCTAATTACCAACGGTTAAGGTAATTTCGAACAAAATGTATGGAAAACGTTTTTCACAACTTCTGAAATTTCTAGTACTCAAATCTCAGTCGGTCCAGAAGAAACTTTTGATTTCCAAAATCTGTAAATGCATTTCTAAATATCTCTTAAAGTAAAGGATGGTCTTCTAGGAACGTTTTCCTGTAACTATAATGGTTAAGGTACCTGCCCTTACTTTCCCGTCTCAAAAATCCACCCTGTATAATAATTACTAAAAAAACTAAAAAACCTGCGCATGAAAGAAAATATTAATAATTATAACGGAGACTGTTGGTAAACTACGTCACATAACCCCCTGAAATCTGAAACAATAACAATTGAAATGTCAAGGTAGATAGCCAAGATATCGTTTGGTCAGTTTCGACTTTTCAGCCCCTGAAAACTGAAACAAAAGCTAACTAAAACTATGTAGCACTGTATATTCTTAACTAAAACCTGTTTTTTTAGGGAGAATAGGTACCGTTTAATCCGTTTGTTGCGTATCATCAAAGACCGTGGTAAACTAGAGATCGGTTCAGTAGTATTTTAACGTCAGCTTAGTACGAGTATATTAAAATAAGTAAGTAGTGGTAGTATCCTGCGGGTACTGTTTTTTTAATGCATTGTTGTTGAAAATTTTGCAAAGATTCCAGGACAGACAGATAGATCCATACATATATACAAGTGAAGTTAAATACAAGCTTTTAATAAAAATGCCAGCACCATTTTCCTCTGTAAGTATTAACATCTGCTGCGATAACCAATGCACCTGCCAAGCTTGGTGATTATGGCAAGAACCCCCCCGTATATTTGCGAGGCATATCTTCAGCAGTGGAGGTATTGGGACTGATGATGTGATGGTGCGATGAAATAACTAATAATGACCTGCTTCCAACCAAATGCTACCTAAAATAATTTAAAACCTCGTCAAAATTTCGCTCAGAATTCACCTTTTAACGATACGCATACTTACACAGAGATTTCGTACTAATTATTTCATACACTCCTTTGAAGACACCCCTTTGTAGCGTTGTTTCTCGGAAAATATATAGAAGGGAACCAAGTTACGGGATGGCTAATAAACTATTCACCAAGTACCAACGGAGATAAGTAAACAGGCCGAGGTGTTTGTCGGCTTATTTTTATACTATAGGTACTAAATTTGGTTTATTAAACGATCAAGTGCAGCGCGGATGAGACCTTAGCTGTCATTTTGTTTTATTATTTGGTTTAGATCTTACTTTGCTACATTACCTATATTTAATTATTTTAAGATTGCTTTTAACCACTTCCTCCTCGACCATATCTTATAAATAAATGTATTTGGGACAATTATCTTGCCCCAAACTAGGATAACCCTGTACTATGGGTGCTAGACAACGGATAAATTTCTGCTCATCACATAAATGATTACATCATGCGGGATTCGAACTCGCGACGATTGGTTGACTTCGCAGTCAGGGTCACTAACCACTAGGCCAACCGTAGAATGAAACTATTGCAGCTTTTTTAGTAATACAAAGCAGTCCTTGGCATAATTACTCTCGCAGAAAGAAGCTTACTTTTGTACACGGACAAACAAAACCCCTGGAGTCTACCTAATTAAACATTCTTCTCTTTGTAGCGTAACTAAAATTTAAACAAAAGTTCATGTTACCTATGTTTAAGTTTCCGTTACGTTTGTTAAGTTGGAGCCAAAGAGTAAATATTATGCTCCTGTAGAGCCTAAAAACAGACTTTTATTTAATACCTTCAAAACTTTCAGGAGTTCACTTACTGGCCTATTACTGGCAAGCGTTTGGAACGGTTTGCAGATAACATTGATAATCAACTTGCTCACTTACCATCTGATGGGAATCCTGATGACCTTTGCAATTCCTTGTTTAATATAATGGATAAAGATTCTAGAAAAATTAAAAGAACTAACTTTAATAACCAAGGTGCTCCATCAATCCCTACCTAGAAGGTAAAGGGCTGATTCTACTGCTAGAAACCTAAAAATTAGCAATTTACTGCATTTTGAAGAGCTATTCTGCTCATCACGCCAAAGATCTTCATCAGACGTTCGCACCAAATTTTTATGAAACCATCCTAATATACCATTAGAGACGCTTCGCGCTCGCTTGGTTAATAATATTAGAAGTATTTCTACTTGTTCATGAGATGTTAATTTTGACTTGTAAAAGAGCTATTATTTTGCCTATTTTGTAGCGTGCTATAACAGTAGCTACAACTTGTTAATTATTGTCATTCATTCATTATGAAATGATATATTATGTATTTAATACTTGTTCTTATATATGTATGATGGTTTTTGTTTTTTGTTCTCGTTAAACTGTCCGTTTATCCGTACCGTGATGCTACAGAATGGTCCCAGAGGAAGACCAGCGCTGAACGTTTTACGACCAGCAATATGCTGAGCTGGGGCTTCTTTGCAAATAGTTACATTTGGACGTATTTTAATATTAAGGTTATTTTTTATCCGTGTTAGAAATGTTATTTTTTGCAATTAAATTTATTTTCTTCTTCTTCATCTTCTTTCTATTTACAGCTAGTGGCTCTGTGAGCTGTAGACCTCGCGAGCACAAACTTTTTTGCAAACAATCTAGCGGTGCACAGTAGCGCCATCTGGTTACCTTATTGTAAAACTAACATTAATAACCAAAACTCCATCAATCCCTACCTAGTAGGTAAAGGGCCGGAGAACAGCCGGACGGACATCCGCACATACGAAAGTTTTTTTTCCCAAGCTGAAACGGAGACGCTTAGTTCGCGTTTCGCGCTCACTCGGTCAATAAAATACTTTGACTTTGAAAATGAGAAAAAAAGTTTATATATGTTCTAAGCCTGTCGAATAAGCTCAATGTGAACAAAAAAAGGTTTTTGTTTTTGTCTCCGCACCAATCAATGGTGCATGTGAAGCTTGTTGGGACATCGAAAATAAATTGATGGATGTATTTTTTTTGGAGTGGTGAATCATGTTATTGAAGAATATCTAAATTGATTGACATGGAATGAACGCTATGATACCGCACCGCGGGCAATTTGAGTACAGTTGAGCGCATGCGGGCTTTGTCCGAGAGCTCAAGCAACACCCACCAGCAACCGGCAACACATACTCTGAAACATTTTTGTATAAATCTAGTTGCAATTCACGAAATCCTACACCTGTGGAGGCCAGGCACGTCACTATTCAAGGCAGAGGTCACTAGGTCGCCCAAGTGCCCCTAGATCTCACCGTGAATTCAAACTTTACAACTCTTTCAAAAGCTCAAATAATTACTGTTAATTTTATGAAAAAGGCTTTACTGAAACAATTAAATAGCTTTGACTTATTTAACTATTTTATTAGTTTCAATAAGAATCAAGTATGACGGAGTTCAAATCAAAGCTGTGGGGGAAAATTGGAAATTGCGTAAAGCTGAAATGGGCTGGTGGTAATTAAAATAAAAAACTATCCATACTACTCGTATGCTAATATTTTAAAACCAAAAGTAACTCTGTCTCTGTAACTGTTTGTTACCTTTTCACGACTAATCGCCTGAACCAATCTTGATGAAATTTGGTATGTAGATAATTTGAACCCTGAGGAAAGGCGTAGGATACTTTTAATTGCTTTTTATAGACCGTGCGGACGAAGTCGCGGGAAAAAATATGCATTGATGCAAGTATACACAAGCAAAGAACAGAAATTTTAGTTCAAATAATTGGACTTTGATCACCGTCATTACAGTAAAACCCTGACCCAAACGATTTATTAAGTATATGGGTCATCTAAAGAGGCTAAAACCAACGAAAAGGCATTATTTTTAAGAACAGTCTACTGTAATGGATCCTTGTCATGATAACGTAAAATAAAAGCGGTCGATATGCCTCCGCAAACAGGAAAACACTTCGCATAATAGACGTTGCGGAAACACCGCCAAGAGAATTTTATTTTGTCCAAATTGTGGATCAAATTGCGGCAGAATCCTATTGATATTGTAACTAGATAACGTTGAACTAATGTTCCCCACACAGCCTTTAGAGTGAAACAATCGGATAAACAAAACATTGATAATAGACCGAGAGAAGCGAGAATGAAAAAAAGCAAACTAATAAATGTAAGAAAATACGATATGATGTTTCATCATAGTGATGTTTCATATCAGGGCAAACCACAAGCAGACAGATTTTTGTTTGGATGGCCAAATCCAATCCAAAACTATGCAAAATAAAGAAATCAGGTAAAACCAGAAAAAAGCTTGATTTTCATGATATATATATATATGGGAAATAAAACAAGACGTATTTTCCTGTCTGTTTTTTTATGTCAATAAAGAGTTTATTAAATTTTATTGATTCAGTTTAGTCTGTAGTTTTCTGTTTTATTTCGTACTAGTGACTCTCCCCGGCTTTGCACGGGTAGCTTAGGGTTTCTCTTTATTTGTACAGGGTTCTACCCGTGTTTTGATTGACTAATTTCGCTCCGTCTACTTGGATCCACAGCTCGGTTTGAACAAAAAACGGTTTTTGTGACTTAATAGACATATAGGCTCGCGGTATTTTTTGTGGGTAAAGATAAGTACTATGAACATGTAGTATATTATTTTATGTATCATATTTATATATTTATAATATTAAAAACCATTGAGAAAATATAGCAGCAACACACCACTAAGAGTAATTCAAAAACTTTGGCAACAACTTTTTGATGCACTTGTTATTATTTCGTTTCCAAGGCAACATGTCATTCTGTTCCTTACAGCGAGTAATCGTCATTTTTATGGGCAAATTTTTGATACCTTGGGTTACATTTTTGCATTATTCATAGGGATATCTGATTTTTTGAAAAAATAAATGCCGCACATGGTATTCGCTGATATTGTAGTTTTTTAGAGATGAAAAAAGAAACGGTTCTGTATTTTTTGAGTTTATCCATTAAAAGCAAATACACATACAAACAAACATACACGCAACAAATCAAATCTTTCCTCTATATAATATAATTAGTGTAGATCGTGTAGATGTAGATAGTGTAGATTCACGAATATAAATAGAAACTATCGGACATGAAAATGTGTTGTCCCTTTTCCAGACCCGTGGCTTTGTTAGCAGAATGTCTATCGATGTGACAATCTGCGTCCTCACTATATTATGGAGACAGAAACATTTGTCTATTCCTTTTGTTCGAGAAAGTTCAAGGTCGAAGCATATTTTATAGATCAACATACGAACATTCTGTGTATAAATTATGCTCCATTTCTGTAAGGATCTGTTGAGGCGAACATATTTTATGAAATCTTAGGGTTTGAGATAAAAGTTTTTTTCTAGTTTTTTTGTATCCCTAACAATGTGGCGCCAAGGACAGTCGACACGGTATTTCGAGAGCACACACCAATGACATTGTATTATTATAATATAACATCCTTATTTGTAGATTGGTGCACAGTGCACACCTATTTTGGAGTGCCCTCTATATATAAAGGTTTTGTGGCCTTGTGGAGCCCATTGCGTTGCGATGTATAATTACTTTTTACGCAAACCTGATCGATTACTAAAACCTATTTACTATACTTACGTGAACAGCACGAATGCCAATTGAGAGCTAGATCATATAAAATAACATAATTTTGCGAGAAATTTCGAATTAGTAAAATAAAGAGAACAACAAATATATGATTGGTTTTTGAACTGCACTTATGCATGTGGGACTTGGTGCACCAAATTAATGTTGTTAAATGCATTTTTTTGTGGAGCCGCGTGTCATAACGTAATATATCTTTATTACTACGTTTGTCTAAGCAGTTCTTGTTGTTTTATCCTGTAGGTATTGAAGCATGGGTGTGCATACTCTAATTGTAAGATATTCCTTCGCTAAGCAAAAGTATGCAAACAGAAATGAGAGAATGTGAGTGTTTGTTTGTGTGTTTTGGTTAGAAGGGCACTGCAGCCAGTGACAATAAATAGTAAGGACAGGATAAATAATTACAAATTAAAGTTCTGGGTGGTACCACGTTTCCCGCAATGATGGGGCGGTGCGATCCGTGGATGTAACTTCAGACTACAACCAAACAGCCTTCGAGTACACAGCCAACTTTAAATGGAGTTGGATTTGTGCTCGAAGCAAGCAGCTGTTTTCAGACAACCGGTATACCTGCATAAAGTTGACGTTACAAAACATGTATTTACCTGGCTTGTATTTTTAAACGGTTTTATATAGCTTGCCCTGTTTGTTATTTGGGTCAAATCTAGTCAATGAAATTTTAGCACCTTCCTGTTGACCGATTGATCTGAAATTTGATATACATCTTTGGTTCTGATGAAAATACAATTATGTATATTCAGTATCATTATAGATTTAAGATGGCCGACGCCACAAAATGGCGTATTACAAATATTTTTTCAACCCGCCTAATATGGGTATGAAATGAAAGGGTATAGCTAGTAGAATACAGTACACCATAAAAAAGGTCCAAATCCTAGATGACCACCAAGACAAAATGGGGGAATACTTTTTTTCAATTCCGTCAGTATGGATATCAAATGAAAGGGCTTGACAAGTTAGTACACAGTACACTTTAGAAATAACTAAATAAAAATATAAAACTGGAAAATAAAATGATAAAGAAATATATATTTTAACGTTTTTATTTTATATATTAGCTAAAAATACATATATTATTAGTACATTATATGCATAATTCTTAAGTTTCTTTACAATAAAACTGATTAACTCAAAATATTTTTTGTTCTTATTTTATTTACACCATAAAATGTTTTAATTTAAATTAGATACAAAATCCTGGCATCTGACGATGTAAACATTTAAAGTCAATTTAAAAGAGTCCTGAATATTGTTAGGGGCATGCCTCGCACTTACCAAAACTTAACTTTGCTACATTACCTATATTTAATTATTTTAAGATTGCTTTTAACCACTTCCTCCTCGACCATATCTTATAAATAAATGTATTTGGGACAATTATCTTGCCCCAAACTAGGATAACCCTGTACTATGGGTGCTAGACAACGGATAAATTTCTGCTCATCACATAAATGATTACATCATGCGGGATTCGAACTCGCGACGATTGGTTGACTTCGCAGTCAGGGTCACTAACCACTAGGCCAACCGTAGAATGAAACTATTGCAGCTTTTTTAGTAATACAAAGCAGTCCTTGGCATAATTACTCTCGCAGAAAGAAGCTTACTTTTGTACACGGACAAACAAAACCCCTGGAGTCTACCTAATTAAACATTCTTCTCTTTGTAGCGTAACTAAAATTTAAACAAAAGTTCATGTTACCTATGTTTAAGTTTCCGTTACGTTTGTTAAGTTGGAGCCAAAGAGTAAATATTATGCTCCTGTAGAGCCTAAAAACAGACTTTTATTTAATACCTTCAAAACTTTCAGGAGTTCACTTACTGGCCTATTACTGGCAAGCGTTTGGAACGGTTTGCAGATAACATTGATAATCAACTTGCTCACTTACCATCTGATGGGAATCCTGATGACCTTTGCAATTCCTTGTTTAATATAATGGATAAAGATTCTAGAAAAATTAAAAGAACTAACTTTAATAACCAAGGTGCTCCATCAATCCCTACCTAGAAGGTAAAGGGCTGATTCTACTGCTAGAAACCTAAAAATTAGCAATTTACTGCATTTTGAAGAGCTATTCTGCTCATCACGCCAAAGATCTTCATCAGACGTTCGCACCAAATTTTTATGAAACCATCCTAATATACCATTAGAGACGCTTCGCGCTCGCTTGGTTAATAATATTAGAAGTATTTCTACTTGTTCATGAGATGTTAATTTTGACTTGTAAAAGAGCTATTATTTTGCCTATTTTGTAGCGTGCTATAACAGTAGCTACAACTTGTTAATTATTGTCATTCATTCATTATGAAATGATATATTATGTATTTAATACTTGTTCTTATATATGTATGATGGTTTTTGTTTTTTGTTCTCGTTAAACTGTCCGTTTATCCGTACCGTGATGCTACAGAATGGTCCCAGAGGAAGACCAGCGCTGAACGTTTTACGACCAGCAATATGCTGAGCTGGGGCTTCTTTGCAAATAGTTACATTTGGACGTATTTTAATATTAAGGTTATTTTTTATCCGTGTTAGAAATGTTATTTTTTGCAATTAAATTTATTTTCTTCTTCTTCATCTTCTTTCTATTTACAGCTAGTGGCTCTGTGAGCTGTAGACCTCGCGAGCACAAACTTTTTTGCAAACAATCTAGCGGTGCACAGTAGCGCCATCTGGTTACCTTATTGTAAAACTAACATTAATAACCAAAACTCCATCAATCCCTACCTAGTAGGTAAAGGGCCGGAGAACAGCCGGACGGACATCCGCACATACGAAAGTTTTTTTTCCCAAGCTGAAACGGAGACGCTTAGTTCGCGTTTCGCGCTCACTCGGTCAATAAAATACTTTGACTTTGAAAATGAGAAAAAAAGTTTATATATGTTCTAAGCCTGTCGAATAAGCTCAATGTGAACAAAAAAAGGTTTTTGTTTTTGTCTCCGCACCAATCAATGGTGCATGTGAAGCTTGTTGGGACATCGAAAATAAATTGATGGATGTATTTTTTTTGGAGTGGTGAATCATGTTATTGAAGAATATCTAAATTGATTGACATGGAATGAACGCTATGATACCGCACCGCGGGCAATTTGAGTACAGTTGAGCGCATGCGGGCTTTGTCCGAGAGCTCAAGCAACACCCACCAGCAACCGGCAACACATACTCTGAAACATTTTTGTATAAATCTAGTTGCAATTCACGAAATCCTACACCTGTGGAGGCCAGGCACGTCACTATTCAAGGCAGAGGTCACTAGGTCGCCCAAGTGCCCCTAGATCTCACCGTGAATTCAAACTTTACAACTCTTTCAAAAGCTCAAATAATTACTGTTAATTTTATGAAAAAGGCTTTACTGAAACAATTAAATAGCTTTGACTTATTTAACTATTTTATTAGTTTCAATAAGAATCAAGTATGACGGAGTTCAAATCAAAGCTGTGGGGGAAAATTGGAAATTGCGTAAAGCTGAAATGGGCTGGTGGTAATTAAAATAAAAAACTATCCATACTACTCGTATGCTAATATTTTAAAACCAAAAGTAACTCTGTCTCTGTAACTGTTTGTTACCTTTTCACGACTAATCGCCTGAACCAATCTTGATGAAATTTGGTATGTAGATAATTTGAACCCTGAGGAAAGGCGTAGGATACTTTTAATTGCTTTTTATAGACCGTGCGGACGAAGTCGCGGGAAAAAATATGCATTGATGCAAGTATACACAAGCAAAGAACAGAAATTTTAGTTCAAATAATTGGACTTTGATCACCGTCATTACAGTAAAACCCTGACCCAAACGATTTATTAAGTATATGGGTCATCTAAAGAGGCTAAAACCAACGAAAAGGCATTATTTTTAAGAACAGTCTACTGTAATGGATCCTTGTCATGATAACGTAAAATAAAAGCGGTCGATATGCCTCCGCAAACAGGAAAACACTTCGCATAATAGACGTTGCGGAAACACCGCCAAGAGAATTTTATTTTGTCCAAATTGTGGATCAAATTGCGGCAGAATCCTATTGATATTGTAACTAGATAACGTTGAACTAATGTTCCCCACACAGCCTTTAGAGTGAAACAATCGGATAAACAAAACATTGATAATAGACCGAGAGAAGCGAGAATGAAAAAAAGCAAACTAATAAATGTAAGAAAATACGATATGATGTTTCATCATAGTGATGTTTCATATCAGGGCAAACCACAAGCAGACAGATTTTTGTTTGGATGGCCAAATCCAATCCAAAACTATGCAAAATAAAGAAATCAGGTAAAACCAGAAAAAAGCTTGATTTTCATGATATATATATATATGGGAAATAAAACAAGACGTATTTTCCTGTCTGTTTTTTTATGTCAATAAAGAGTTTATTAAATTTTATTGATTCAGTTTAGTCTGTAGTTTTCTGTTTTATTTCGTACTAGTGACTCTCCCCGGCTTTGCACGGGTAGCTTAGGGTTTCTCTTTATTTGTACAGGGTTCTACCCGTGTTTTGATTGACTAATTTCGCTCCGTCTACTTGGATCCACAGCTCGGTTTGAACAAAA
Source organism: Alsophila aescularia (assembly GCA_946251855.1). Taxonomy (NCBI): domain Eukaryota; kingdom Metazoa; phylum Arthropoda; class Insecta; order Lepidoptera; family Geometridae; genus Alsophila; species Alsophila aescularia. The sequence continues at coordinate 33,975,531 of OX276386.1, read as the reverse complement.
AACGGTTTTTGTGACTTAATAGACATATAGGCTCGCGGTATTTTTTGTGGGTAAAGATAAGTACTATGAACATGTAGTATATTATTTTATGTATCATATTTATATATTTATAATATTAAAAACCATTGAGAAAATATAGCAGCAACACACCACTAAGAGTAATTCAAAAACTTTGGCAACAACTTTTTGATGCACTTGTTATTATTTCGTTTCCAAGGCAACATGTCATTCTGTTCCTTACAGCGAGTAATCGTCATTTTTATGGGCAAATTTTTGATACCTTGGGTTACATTTTTGCATTATTCATAGGGATATCTGATTTTTTGAAAAAATAAATGCCGCACATGGTATTCGCTGATATTGTAGTTTTTTAGAGATGAAAAAAGAAACGGTTCTGTATTTTTTGAGTTTATCCATTAAAAGCAAATACACATACAAACAAACATACACGCAACAAATCAAATCTTTCCTCTATATAATATAATTAGTGTAGATCGTGTAGATGTAGATAGTGTAGATTCACGAATATAAATAGAAACTATCGGACATGAAAATGTGTTGTCCCTTTTCCAGACCCGTGGCTTTGTTAGCAGAATGTCTATCGATGTGACAATCTGCGTCCTCACTATATTATGGAGACAGAAACATTTGTCTATTCCTTTTGTTCGAGAAAGTTCAAGGTCGAAGCATATTTTATAGATCAACATACGAACATTCTGTGTATAAATTATGCTCCATTTCTGTAAGGATCTGTTGAGGCGAACATATTTTATGAAATCTTAGGGTTTGAGATAAAAGTTTTTTTCTAGTTTTTTTGTATCCCTAACAATGTGGCGCCAAGGACAGTCGACACGGTATTTCGAGAGCACACACCAATGACATTGTATTATTATAATATAACATCCTTATTTGTAGATTGGTGCACAGTGCACACCTATTTTGGAGTGCCCTCTATATATAAAGGTTTTGTGGCCTTGTGGAGCCCATTGCGTTGCGATGTATAATTACTTTTTACGCAAACCTGATCGATTACTAAAACCTATTTACTATACTTACGTGAACAGCACGAATGCCAATTGAGAGCTAGATCATATAAAATAACATAATTTTGCGAGAAATTTCGAATTAGTAAAATAAAGAGAACAACAAATATATGATTGGTTTTTGAACTGCACTTATGCATGTGGGACTTGGTGCACCAAATTAATGTTGTTAAATGCATTTTTTTGTGGAGCCGCGTGTCATAACGTAATATATCTTTATTACTACGTTTGTCTAAGCAGTTCTTGTTGTTTTATCCTGTAGGTATTGAAGCATGGGTGTGCATACTCTAATTGTAAGATATTCCTTCGCTAAGCAAAAGTATGCAAACAGAAATGAGAGAATGTGAGTGTTTGTTTGTGTGTTTTGGTTAGAAGGGCACTGCAGCCAGTGACAATAAATAGTAAGGACAGGATAAATAATTACAAATTAAAGTTCTGGGTGGTACCACGTTTCCCGCAATGATGGGGCGGTGCGATCCGTGGATGTAACTTCAGACTACAACCAAACAGCCTTCGAGTACACAGCCAACTTTAAATGGAGTTGGATTTGTGCTCGAAGCAAGCAGCTGTTTTCAGACAACCGGTATACCTGCATAAAGTTGACGTTACAAAACATGTATTTACCTGGCTTGTATTTTTAAACGGTTTTATATAGCTTGCCCTGTTTGTTATTTGGGTCAAATCTAGTCAATGAAATTTTAGCACCTTCCTGTTGACCGATTGATCTGAAATTTGATATACATCTTTGGTTCTGATGAAAATACAATTATGTATATTCAGTATCATTATAGATTTAAGATGGCCGACGCCACAAAATGGCGTATTACAAATATTTTTTCAACCCGCCTAATATGGGTATGAAATGAAAGGGTATAGCTAGTAGAATACAGTACACCATAAAAAAGGTCCAAATCCTAGATGACCACCAAGACAAAATGGGGGAATACTTTTTTTCAATTCCGTCAGTATGGATATCAAATGAAAGGGCTTGACAAGTTAGTACACAGTACACTTTAGAAATAACTAAATAAAAATATAAAACTGGAAAATAAAATGATAAAGAAATATATATTTTAACGTTTTTATTTTATATATTAGCTAAAAATACATATATTATTAGTACATTATATGCATAATTCTTAAGTTTCTTTACAATAAAACTGATTAACTCAAAATATTTTTTGTTCTTATTTTATTTACACCATAAAATGTTTTAATTTAAATTAGATACAAAATCCTGGCATCTGACGATGTAAACATTTAAAGTCAATTTAAAAGAGTCCTGAATATTGTTAGGGGCATGCCTCGCACTTACCAAAACAACGACTTCATCTGGTCATCGTGGCTACCAGTAACATCAGCTATACAATCTACTAGAATATTTGTATGTAGGTTATTATGGAGATGCTCCATTCAACGACATTCTAATATAAAAAGTCATCCCAAACCCCGTGGCTTGCGTGCGAGCTCAATGGAACAGAGCGCGTCAGTCACGAAGTCACAACATGTGCCATGCCACGGAATTGCCTACCCTTGTCACATCCCATCCCAGGGGACAAATAGGAATACCGAATGGCGTCTTCATTTTTAATAAATTCTGTATTTTTCAATTAATTTCGTATCATTCTGCTTATTTTTGAAGAAAGGGCTATTTATTCAAATTGATTTTTACACGACTGCCCAAAAAAGGAGTTTAATGTTTTCAGGGCTCATGTATGTATGTATGTGAGTTCCTTTGTTCCACCATAAATTTAAATGCCTGAACAGATTTGGATGTATAGCGTTAGAATCTTTACATCATCCCGAGTGACAAAGGGTTTTTTTTTAAATTCTTTTTTTAGCAATTAAGTCGTGCTTTGCTGATATACTTGTTAATATTTCATCCCGTTATGGCCCTACTCTTACACGATGTGACAGATTGTTTTCTATATGCATCACTAGTTTTGCCCTAAAATCTTTGCATAGTTATCTCAAAGGAGACTTGGCATGACACGATGGCAAAACTAATAGTCTAGAGGTCGTTGAAATTGACTAATCTTATAAGCTAACTCTCATCAATAAAAAACAAGAAAATGTGCCAGAAAGTCTAGAATCCTTCACAAGTCTAGACCGTATATCTTTCTACCCACTAATAAGAAAATCGATCACTCAGTTCTCATAATAGAGCGAAAACATCGAGCGTTACTTCAAAAACATCAATTCTGATATGGTCGAAAATCACTTGGCATTGTAGTCAAATAACAAAGCTTTCGAAAAGACTTGATGCTATTTAGACTTGAGGAGCAAATCAAAATTTTCCCAATAAATTATTATTGGTATAGGTATAACACTAGTGGTGTACATTATATCAATAAAAACACTAATATAGCTTCGAAGGAAATAGCCAAATACACTGGCCTTCAAAATATAGTACTACACTTTAAATGTCTGTCTGTTCGCGCATCACGTTAAAACTACTGGACCGATTGCGATGCGGTTTTCAATGTTGGATAACTTAGGTTTTGTCTTCAAAACTCGTTGACTTGGTATCTCAATCCTATGATTAGATGCCGAGCAATGGATAAAAACTCTTTGACGGCTGAACGAGTTTTGAAGAATTATGTAGTTTAATTGTACTCTACAGGAACTTTTGGTCCTTTTTATATATGTTTTTATAAAATTGCTGGGCAAACGTTTTTAGGTCAATGTAAATCGTATCGCTTTTAAGCGAACTAAAATCGTACATTATTAAACAGTCAGAATATATGTCTATATTTCCTGTCAATAATCAGCGTTTAAAATATATCTTAGACTAGCAATAAATGAATTATGTAGTTTATAGTCAGTGAGTTTCATTGACTGCCCATTTATATACATCAATATTTTATTGCTTTGTTTGTCGTATGAGGTAGTGCTGGCCTCTGGTGTCAGAGTTTGTCAGTCCGCCCGAAGGCCTCTGACATGGCTTAAAGACTGTTATTAATCAATAACAGCCGGACAGTTTAACGGAGCGATGGAAAACCGAAATTTGACGAAATTTGTTCTGAGACATAACTTAGGTAAGTCATTGGTGCGGAGCCTAGAACTGAAGCCGGTATCGTTTGATTCGAAGTTTCACTAGTGACCCGTAAGGCTACCATCGCATTTTTTAATTAAATTTATCATTATAATGTCTGATCCCACGAATTCTGTTTGTATGTAGCTTGAATTGATATATTCTTGCATAGCAGGTATAAAAACACGTTCGACTGCTTACACTTATAATCGACACTCTGCATTAATCCATTAAAAGGACGTCTGCGAAAGAAAAATGGGATTCTCCGTGAACTTGGGAAAAAATACAAAGATATTGTCAATCTCATGTGACTGATGAGCCTTTGTCACACAATGTCGATGTTATTTTGGAGCCAAAAGGTACTAGGTAGGTACTACCTTAGGGATCGGGAGACGAAGGACGGATCACCATCGTAACAAATGCTATGCTTACATATCATTTTTTGTGATCTACAAAAAAATTAAACCTAAAGAAATTCATATAAGTTTAGGAATAAAGAATATGTAACAAACAGGCATCAGTTTGCTATTTAATTTTAATATTAGGAAAGAATTAATCTACGTTTATACTGCGTACTAGAATGACAACATTTTCGCTTGGGTCAAGTTACATTAGGTTGACTGTGCTGATTCATGTTTATTGGTTACTAGCTGTGCCATTTCTCAAAAGTACTCTATGTGCTACAGGACATAAATTATACCAACATTTGATCGAAATTCCTTCAGTCATCAAAAAGTTTTTTATCAAGGGCTCGGCTTCTACTCATCGGATTGAGATACCAAGTATACCAGTTTTTAAGTCAAACCCTAACCTATCCAAAAATGAAACCGAATCGCAATTGGTCCAGCATTTTTTAAGTTATGCCCGAACAAACAAACAGACAGCCACGAACATTAAATAAAAAACTTATTCAGTAGCGTATTTTGAGTATCCTAGACTTTTATTTTAATTATCTTCATTGTACCGACTTTTTGGTACTTACTGCCAAATAAACATATTCCCTCTTTTCACAGGAGGATAAGTTTCAATGTCGATTGAATGCCAAGCGATTCAAGCCAAGCTATACGGACATAACATGCTATCCAAACGAAACAAAATTATGCAGTGAAATATAACATATAGTGAAAGAAACAATAAATTGACTCTGTAAAATAATCATACAAACAGTATTGTAATGTCAGTGAAAAACAATGTGATTCGTGCAAAAATGCAATGGGCTGGTGGGGGGGAGGGAGGCGATTTGATTGGCTGCCAGAGTGATTCATTGCAGTCGATGCCGAGTGCCCACTGAAAGCGGAAGTCTGCACACCATAATGTCGGCAGGTAATTTATGCTCCGTTCGCTATGCTAATTCTCGACTGTTTATGACTTATCTAGTCATCATTCATTTGTAATGGAATAGATGATTAATAGTTACTCCTGTGATCTATTGGGTCGTGAATGTTCCGCTTTATTCTTTTTGGCAAAATATATATTTGAGATTTATATTTTTTTGGCGGAACTGCAAATTATTGCGGCAATATCACTATTTATTGCCATGATCGAACAGTAGTAACTACAAATCATGTAAGCCTACGAACAATAAGCTTGACGAAATTGACCACGTTCACGCAGCTGGCCATACTTATTATGTTATAAAGTACATGACAATAGTTTTCATTCACTGTTGACCCGGAACGAAAGAGTCAAACATGGAAAAGCGAAATACGAGTAATTCCAAAAAACTTTTTCTATATTGTAATAAAACATTGAAATTCCTTGTAACTACCCGTCTCTTTTTACAGCAGGGTCGGCAGTCGCCATGATCGGCGCAAATCTGCGCTTTGGCTCAGCCGGAGCGTCAAACTCTTCCATCCTAAACAACACGAGGCACTGCCCGCCAGGGGGCGCAGCGAGCGCGGCTGCGCTGCTCGCCCTGTCAGGACTTGGCATATCAGCAAACCTGGCCCTGATGACGGTTATTCTGACCAAGAAACAGTTGAGAAGGTAAGAAGTGTAAGAACATCTCCATTCAAAACAAATAGAAGCACCACTTGCAAGGAAACGCAGAAAATACTGGTCTACTCTTTTATAAACTTTTATTTACCTATGTCTTTTGTGTTTGTAACAGAATTTCGGGAAACAGTAGGTACAAAAGTTCTGGAACGATCACAACAAGTCCTGAGGTCGGTCGTTTTGTTTGTATAATGTTGAATTCGCGATGGGACACCGAGATTGAGCACGTTCTTCTTCTGAAATTCTGAATCACGCCGTGATGCCACTTATCAGAAACTTTGTCCACGATATCTGATTACTGTCTGGGTCTTTTGTCGCGATATTTTATGTAAGTATCCATATTTTTTGCATAGGGATGTGCATCTGCGTTGAAACGTTACTACATAATAAGACGCCGAATTTATGCCTAATATAATAATATCATATTATCTATCTGCTTTGAAAATCCCTACAGGCATGGCTAGGCTGAAAGTTATGCTTAGAGTTTTCTTAAAGTTTTCTAATATTTTACTTACAGCTCCATTAACTTATACTTAATCCGAACTAGTTGAAGTCGAGTCTAGTTGTAGTTGAGTTTCTTGAGTAATATTTAATCTGACCATATGCCTTTATCACACTAATATTATAAAGGTGAAAGTTTGTATGTAGTGTGTGTGTATGTTTGTAAATCTTTCACGCTCAAATGGCTGAACGGATTTGGATGAAATTTGGTACCAGGATAACTTATATCCTGGATTAACACAAAGGCTACTTTTGATACCGTTTTAGGAAAAAAAAAGTATTTGGTTTGCCACTGCCATGTCAAAGTAACAGATGTCAACCCTAGGGGTGCAATAAGGAGAGATTTTTTGGAGTATCATTCCTATAGGGGTGACGGGATCGAGTGACATAAATTATAAATGCGAAAGTTTGTGTATGTTAGTATGTTTGTTAGAGCGCTGTTTTATCGTCATCATCATCATCATCAATCCACGCAGGTGATACCAAGGGGTGCGGCGAGTACATAAATATATGCAAAAAAAACATTTTTCGAACATCAAGATTTCGAACCTCAACATCAAAAACAAGAGCATAATTTAATCGTATACTTATAATAAAGCAGTAAATAAGAAAAAGTATATACAATGAAGATAATTTTCAAAAATGCTATAGGGGTCCAAAAATAAGCTACGGTTTTTTTAAATCTCGTCTTCCTGTATTTCTGTTTGTCTGGATGTTTTTCGCGCATCACGTAAAAACTACTGGACCGATCGAAATGCGGTTGTCACTGTTCGATAGCTTAGGTTTTGACATAAAATCTGGTGTACTTCGTATCTCAATCCGATGAGTAGAAGGAGTATTGATTAATAGCAGTCTTAAAGCCATGTCAGAGGCCCACGCCTGACAGACTCTGACACCAGAAGCCAGCACTACCTCATATGACAAACAAACAAACTAATAGAAGGCGAGCAACAGTTAAACATTTTTTTTACAGTTTAATGCAACTTTGATTAAATTTATTATTAAGTATTTTATAGGTTTTTAATCCTAAGAAAATGTCTACGCGGTAAAAGCCGCGCACACAGCTAGTTACAGTAATAACAATATTGTTCTTATATTTCATTATATAGAGCGTCTTATATAGCCTTTCTAGTCATTTGATATTAATTACAGATCACTAGTGGCTCTGTGAGCTGTAGACCTCGCGAGTCTGTCTTTGCAAAGCTTAAAACTAAATAAATGTTAACCGAGCACATAATTATCAAACCTGCTCACAAAAATTCACGAGAATCGGTTGAGAAATGCGACTTGTGTTTTTTTTACGTTTTCAACCCCCCTACGCTTGTAAAATAATACGAAAAACTATATCAATAAAAAAAACATATACTTTGTTATCGAAACTGCTCACAAAATTTAACGACAATCGCATGAGAAATGCGATCTGTAGAGGAGAACATCCGGACAGCCGGACATACGAAAGCATTTTTGCCCAAGCTTTGAATCCAAAACGAAGTTAACTTCGTTTTGGATTCAAAGACAACTAATTTTGTTTGGTAAGTATAGATATAACATCTTCCCCCAAGACCCTATTATTTTTATAAGTAACGTTAACGTAACTAACAAGTCTAAGAACACATGACAATGACATGCCAGTTATATTATAACGTTATTATCTTAACAAACATACCCAATTAGCTGTTGTAGCTGTCATCTTAATTAGCAAACAGCACTTTATTTTTACGAGTATGCATTTGCGAAGTCTTACGTAATGTACCTACAGCCTCTCTCGTTAGTATAAAACATTTAATTTTAGTCAAATCTACGTTTATTTGAAACGCTTGATTTTTGCATTCTTATTTGAATACATTCGTTCGACGCCAAACTTAATTTGATTGAGCAAAATCGGGGTATCTCCCAGCAATTGAGTAGATCCTATCTGACGAAGCTCTAGACCAAGGGTTACCCATTAGTTTCATTTGGAGTCCGTTTTTTTTTAAATAATATGACTGCCGCGGTCCGTTTCTACTTTTTTATACACCAGATGTGAGTTTCTAAGCCACCCCGGATCCGGGTCCAGACAGCGGTCCGCCAATTGGTGACCCCTGCTCTAGACCAATAATGGCACAACCGCCGTCTCTAAGCCAGATATCCTTTCTGAGATCGAAGATTTCTATGGCTGATTGTACGACTCGCATGCTTCTAGAACCGAACCCAGCACAGAGGATTCCCGCGCAATACTGACCCGCCTCTACACTGATAAACTATCCGACGTCAGCCTAGACCAGATTGATATGGCGCTCAAACAACTTAAGAATGGAAAGGCTGGTGAGGATGGTATAACTTCAGAGCTCTTGAAAGCAGGGGAAACCCGTACTTCGGGAGCTTCAGGGGTTATTTAGCACCGTTCTTAAAAGTGGGAGAACTCCAGAGGCGTGGAACAAGGGTTTGATAGTATACTTTTCTTTAAAAAGGAGAAAAATACCTTAATACCTTTTAAAGAACTACCAACCTATTTTACTCTTGAGCCACGTCTATAAGTTGTTTTAGAGGGCACCTAAAATAGTCACGCAAGAAGACTTGAACAGGGAGGATTTAGCACCATAGACCACATACACACACAGTGAGGCTGGTTATACAATTGTCTGAAGAGTATAACCAGCCCCTGTGTCTTGCTTTTGTAGACTATGAGAATGCCTTTGAATCGGTTGAAACCTGGGTGGTTCTGGAGCCTTTGCAGCGTTATCAAGTGGACTGGCGATACATCGAAGTGCTGAGGTTTTCGTATGACGTCACGTCTATGAGTATCCAAGTGCAAAACCAGCAGTCTAAACAAATCCAACTGCGCAGGGGAGAGAGACAGGGGCATTTTATGTCCCCGAAACGATTCACTAATGCCCTGAAAGATATGTTTAAGACGCTGGATTGGAAAGGAATGGGCATTAGTATCAATGGCGAGAATATCTCACGTTTACGATTTGCCGATGATACCGATGATATTTGGAATCACTGCAAGACTTGAAAAGTATGATGACCAACCTACATGATGCTTCTCGACGCATCGGTCTCGGCTGGAACATAGATTAGACCAAGATCATGTTTAACGATCTTGTTGACCCGGAACCGATTGCAGTTAATAATGTACCTTTTGAAGTTGTCCAACAATATGTTTACCTTGTACAAATATTGTAATTAGGGAAGAACAACTTTGAGAAGGAAGTTAACAGAAGAATAGAGTTGGGTTGGGCAGCATTCGGCAAGGTTCTTCAAGCCTTCTCGTCATACATACCATAAAGCCTGAAGACAAAAGTCTTCAATCAGTGCGTTCTACTAGTCATGACCTACGGAGCCGAAACGTGGTTACTTACGGTTAAACTAGTCCACAAATTTAAGGTCGCTTAGCGAGCTATGGAGAGAGCTATGCTTGGAGTTTCTCTGAAGGACAATATTCGTAATGAAGATATCCGAAGAGAACCAAGGTGACTGACTTAGCTCTTAGGATAAGCAAGCTAAAGTGGCAGTGGGCTGGTCACATTTCCAGAAGAACTGATAACCTTTGGGGTGGACAAGTTCCCAAGTGGAGACCACGTTTAGGCAAACGTAGTGTAGGACGCCCTGTGGCCAGGTGGAGTGACGACCTGCGAAAGGCGGCTGGAAGAGAATGGATGAGGGGAGCTGAAGACCGAGCTCAGTGCTCAGTGCATTAGAAGTAGCCTACATCCAGCAGTGGTCAGATATAGGCTGATAAAGATGTTCGACGCCGGGACGCGCGCTTCTGTACTTTTTAAACGACTTCCAATAACTGATGATGTATTGATGTGTATATGTATGGCATATAGTTGAAAAAGCGTAATGTTCATATATGTTAGTCTATGCGGGTTTCTAAACATACGTACCAAATTTTATTTATGTGTGTATGTATGTATGTATGTATGTATGTATGTATGTAATATTGTCAAAAATGCGTAATATTTATATAAGAGTATTTCAACAAATATAACAAATTTCTCGTATGTTTATATGTTTGTCCACGTATTTCTCGGAAACTACAAATCCGATTGCATAACTATTTTTGTAGTAGGCAGTTTCAGTCTCTTTCAGCTTATATAATAAACTAGCTTTCCCGCCCGCGACTTCGTCCGCGCGGTATACTGTTTATCGCGAAAAAAAGCATCCTGTGTTGTTCTAGGATATTAAAAACCAGTGCAAAAGTAGATATAGCACCGTACATAGACTATCTAGTATACTCTCTCTACGTACTAACTATATGTACTATGGTATAGCACCAATGCTCTGGATGTTTTTTGACATACTTGTTATTTCATTTCTATGGCAACCGTTTCTTACAGCTAGTAATCAACATTTTTCCAGTTTTTCCAGTTATCCCGTGGAAACTTACAATTTTCCATGATAAAAAATATCTTATGTTTTATTCTATGGGTATAAGCTATCTCCATTCCAAAATCCATCAAAATCCGACCAGCCGTTATCGCGTGTAAGCTCCCCAAACAAACAAACAAACAAACAAACAGTCAAACAAACGAACAAACAGACAACGTTTCAGTTTTATTTATTGGTACCTATTGATGTATTTTTTGTAAGTTTTACTTGAAGTAATTTTTTTTTAAATTATTTATCCGACTATGGCGAAGCAAGGGAAAGGTTATGAGTTTAACAGTCTATTTATGTATGTGGATGGTCCACCATAGCGTCGCACCTATTGCCTAACAGTCTATGTATGTATGTGGATGGTTCACATAGCGTCGCACCTATTGTCTAACAGTCTATGTGTGTATGTGGATGGTCTGCCATAGCATCGCACCTATTTGCTAACAGTATATGTGTGTATGTGGATGGTACACCATTAGCGTCGCACCCATTTGCTGACAGTCTATGTATGTATGTAGATGGTACACCATAGCGTCGCACCTATTTGCTAACAGTCTATGTGTGTATGTGGATGGTACACCATTAGCGTCGCACCCATTTCTTAACAGTCTATGTGTGTATGTGGATGGTACACCATTAGCGTCGCATCCATTTGCTAACAGTCTATGTATGTATGTATGTATGTATGTATGTATTTATTTGGATGGTCCACCATAGCATTGCACCTTTTTGCTAATAGTCTATGTGTGTATGTCCACCATAGCGTCGCACCTATTTTCTAACAGTGTATGTACGTATGTGGATTGGCCAACATAGCGTCACACCTATTTTCTAACAGTATATGTACGTATGTGGATTGGCCACCATAGCGTTGCACCTATTTTCTAACAGTCTATGTACGTATGCGGATTGGCCACCATAGCGTTGCACCTATTTTCTAACAGTCTATGCACGTATGTGGATTGGCCACCATAGCGTTGCACCTATTTTCTAACAGTCTATGTACGTATGTGGATTGGCCACCATAGCGTTGCACCTATTTTCTAACAGTCTATGCACGTATGTGGATTGGCCACCATAGCGTTGCACCTATTTTCTAACAGTATATGTACGTATGTGGATTGGCCACCATAGCGTTGCACCTATTTTCTAACAGTATATGTACGTATGTGGATTGGCCACCATAGCGTTGCACCTATTTTCTAACAGTCTATGCACGTATGTGGATTGGCCACCATAGCGTTGCACCTATTTTCTAACAGTATATGTACGTATGTGGATTGGCCACCATAGCGTTGCACCTATTTTCTAACAGTATATGTACGTATGTGGATTGGCCACCATAGCGTTGCACCTATTTTCTAACAGTCTATGTACGTATGTGGATTGGCCACCATAGCGTTGCACCTATTTTCTAACAGTCTATGTACGTATGTGGATTGGCCACCATAGCGTTGCACCTATTTTCTAACAGTCTATGTACGTATGTGGATTGGCCACCATAGCATCGCACCTATTTTCTAACAGTCTATGTACGTATGTGGATTGGCCACCATAGCGTTGCACCTATTTTCTAACAGTATATGTACGTATGTGGATTGGCCACCATAGCGTTGCACCTATTTTCTAACAGTCTATGTACGTATGTGGATTGGCCACCATAGCGTTGCACCTATTTTCTAACAGTCTATGTACGTATGTGGATTGGCCACCATAGCGTTGCACCTATTTTCTAACAGTCTATATACGTATGTGGATTGGCCACCATAGCATCGCACCTATAAATACACGCACAAGATAAATAGTAGTACTACTATTGGTCCGATTTTGACAAGGCGAGGTATCAATCGATTCGTCTTCATTACAAGAGTGCAATAGGCTATTTTTTACCCGATGGTAGTCGCGTTATACTTTTTGAACTCATGTCTTATTCATAATATGACAGATACACTTGATATATTAAATAGCTTTATAGTAAAATATATGCTTAAAACTGCCAAACTGAATCCACACGTCATCCTTAACCTCCACTGACTCGGAGTGCGATTTACGTTATAAACTCGCCGTGGCGTGGAACACTTAGATGTCTTGAGCGCTATTCCCGACCGTAGAATTATGACATTACTTACTCACTGGACTCGACCCGTACTGTTGACATTATCAGGAACGTCTCGCTAGATCGTCGCAGCTCAGCACGGAAAATTTTTGAGTAAGAGTCAACCCTCAAGTGTACACTAATATTATGTCCTTTCATCAAAATGACAATTTAATGCCCTTATCTCAAAAAGACCTATCTTAAAATGACCCTTTCACAAAATGACCAATTCGCAGTAAAGGTAGTTGAATTTTTTAATTATTTTATTTGTATACAAGCTTGCGCGCGTTATTATGACAGATATTCCGCGTATAAAAAGACAATATATTTGTCAGTATTTTGACGTCTTCATGGTGACCTATAAACTCGAATATCTCAGATAAGATATAGGCAAAGTTAGTTTACCAGAAGTACTATCAAAAAATCAGTAATTTAATTTGTGGTCTCGTCAAAAAAACAATGAGTATTACGTACCCAAAACCCCTTCAAACTCTAAATTTAGTCTGGGTTTTAAAAACAAATTACCAAGAAGACTAAGGCGGTAGCGATACAAGGTGGAACTTTCAAATGTAATCTACCACGTGCATGCCGGCGCTCCAAGAAGCAGTGAACTGGATACCTACTAGGTATTTGTTCATCATCATCATCATAATCAGCCGGAAGACGTCCACTGCTATACATAGGCCTCTCCCATATAAATTAAACTAATAGTAGTGGACATTTATTTATTTATTTTTTGTTTTCAGCGCGTTTAAGTCCCGTTTAAAAATATATAACTTTTTATTATATAGACCCTGATACTCTTGTTAGAGAAAAGTGTTTAGGGACTCAATATTTATTTTGGAGAGCATTATATGATTGATCCCTAATTTTATGTACGTAACGGCGTGACAGTAGAGTGTACAACGCGGGACGTTTCATTACGTCCGATATAATTATTTTCACCCGAAAAAGGTCACTCTCGCGAGGGAGTATCGCGAACGAAATAAAATTCACGGACTGTTCTGCAAATTATCTAGACTGACTAGATGGTTTGACTTCTCTAAGGGTTTTCCCTTAGGTGCCCACAGTGGATCGTATCAAACGCAGTGGGTAGGCCCAGATAGAAAATAACCCTCCGGATATGATTTACGAGGTACAAGGTTGAATCTGGCTCGATCTAATTACCGTCCTTGTCGGTGTAGAACATTCGAGAAAACTGCTAATATTTTAAGTTTGTATTTCATGGCGTTTTTGTCTTCGATCTCTTAAGACTCTAGTAGCTGTACGATAAATTTCTTGTAATTTTCGGTCCCAGGCTCCGCACCAACGACTTTTCTAAGTTATGTTCGGTGTTCCATCGTAAAGCTGTCGGTCCCAGCTATTGTTGATTAATAGCAGCCATGATAGAGGCCCTGGGGTGGCCTGACAAACTCTGACACCAGAGACCAGCACAGCAAGCAAGCGTGGTTCATGTATAGAGATTTATTTATTAAGGTTTGGTGCTATCCCTTATGGATTTATAAGATTTCAAATCCAACTCTATTTAGTAAGAAATGCTAAAACAAGTTAGCTTACTTTCGAATTGGTAACATGAAAATGTATTTTAAAAGTAGTTGCATGGCCTTTATTAAATAACTAATACTATAAACATTGTATAGTAAATCTAAATTGCTAACGGACCTAAAAATATCCCTCACGTGGATTTTCTTAAGAGTAAACGTCTTCAAAGTCCAAAAATGTTAAGATATTCTTCACAGCTTGCGTATTCGTAAATTCTTACATTATCACCGACCCATTTTCAATACGTCTCAATCCCTCTTCGGGGATTTTGGAATCGAAGATTGACACGATAAGAGGTGAAAAATTATTTCTGTCCCGTCTACCTATTCTCGGTTCTCGGTTCGGACTGGTATTGTAACCAGTGAACTGTAAGCGGTATATACAGCGGTATTATAAATGATGTAGGTACTCTCCTGATGTAACAAATGGTAGAGTGCGTATAGTTAACGACAACTTGCTATGTTCATAGCCTATGTTTTTTTAAATATATGTCTTCTTACTTGTTTTACAGTAAGACTTTGCTAATGTTATTTATGTAATATAATGTTCAGTCAGTTCTATGCACTCGTTGTTTCTAAAATAAAAATAATACATAACCTTTTACAATCCATCAAAAATAGTCATAAATTTATTTTTACGAGCGATCCTCGTAACAATTTAACAAAATAACGACTCGACCTGTTTCTTAACATTTTTTCTCACAAAAACATAAAATAAACAGTCCCATTTATATTATTCACCTGATTCGCAGAAACGCGTCCCCGAGCACTTTGCGGGTCGTCACTCACTGAGAGGACCTCTCCCACTTGACATTTTCTATGATTGATAAATTGGCTATGCCGGTACCTATAGGTTCTTTCTTAGTTGACAGAATGAGAGATGTTGGGTTTGCGAAACATTTTATATTTGGCTGCGGCTTAGTACGACCTTACAAAAATAAAGGGGTTGGTAAATATTATGTAAGCTAATAAAATGTTCTTCAAAAATTTAGAGTTCATTTAGACAGGATTTTAGAATATAAATAAGGGATTTTAGAATATAATTTAGACATTCTCACACTCATATTACTTTGTAATATTTAGACCAAAATTTACTGCTTCAACACTTTTAAGCATGCTTTCTTATCGTTTTGATAAAAGTTCCATGACAGAGTGACCAGAAAACTTAGTTTTATGCTCACTTACTGGACTTCTCAAGAGGAAATCTGTATATATATAATAAAGCAATAAGAACGACAAAGTCTGTACAAAGTAGGTAATTAAAAACTATGGTCTAGGGTACATAAAATAAGCTACTGAACAAGGTTTTTTTTATTAAATCGTGTCTGTCTGTCTGTCTGTTTGTTTTTCTGTATGATTGTTCGCGCATCACGTAAAAACTACTGAACTGCTTGCGATGCGGTTTTGACTGTTATATAGCTTACGGTTTGACTTAAAAACTGGGGTATTTGGTATCTCAACCCGATGAGTAGAATCCGAGCAATCGATAAAAACTTTTTGACGGCTGAAGGAATTTTGATCAAATGTTAGTATTATGTTAGTATGTGGTATTTTAGGCCTAGAGAAATGACCACCCGAGTGACGCCGCGGGCAAAGCTAGTACATATAGTATAGTATAGTAGTAAGTATATAACAAAAAGTCTGCACATAGAAAATAATAAAAAAAATGCTTAGGTGACTCACAATAAGCTCATCCATTTTTTTACATCATCATCATCATCATCAGGAGCGTAATGTTTTTAGGATTCATGTATGTATGTATGTATGTATGTATGTATGTATGTATGTATGTATGTATGTATGTATGTATGTATGTATGTATGTGAGTTTTACAATATGGGTGTCAAATTGAAGGCCTGGATAAGAATATTCCAACAATATATAATTTATTGGTATACATTATTTTTTTGGCAGGGCAGGAGTGTTTTTTTAGCTTTTAAGCTGGTTATTTTAGATGGTATCTGTCTGTTTGTTCGCGCATCACGAAAAAAGTAGTGGACTGATTGCGATGCGATTTTCACTGCAATATAATAATTTAAAAAAACTCTTAAATAAAGCTACATTATCAGCGAGTAACATGGGTTGTATTTTATTAGTCCAAAAATTAGAGATCCCTACTAAAATTGAACCTATTTAACCCAAGGTATCAAACATTTTCCTATAAAAGACATTATTTGGCGTGCTCTGCGAAAACTATTGATGATACATAAAAAATGTACTAAGGACATGTTTATTGTACTCATCATTACCCACCAAAAAGTTAACTAGGCTATACTCGTAAGTCTAGCTATTATAGTTAAGACAGAATAACCGATGTTTTTTCAAATTAGTCAATCAAAACACGGGTAGAATGGTGTCTTAGCTACCGGCGAGTCTCTAGTATAAAATAAAAACGCAAGACATAAAGAACGGATTACAAACATTAGGTAGGTATTATAGATATAAAATAAAGCTAGCCAGTTTTCTACTACAGTATTTTTCTCTTAGATTCGTACCGGATGTGTTCAGCTCATCCCTCGTTTTGTCATACAACGTAAACGGATTAGGCGAGAGCAAAATGAGAAACCGTTAGTTCGTGATCGTATAAACGTACCTACGTTCGTATGACTTGTGTAATGTGTATTTCAAGGGGAGAGATGTGCTATAGAGCTGCATGTTGCTGTGTTTGTAAAATATCTCGTGCAATAAACGTGGTGATGGTATGATTAGCTCCGCATAGTTAACAAAGACATAATTGATAGATTCAGGCGTTACTTTGCGGAAATCCATATTTAAAATGAACAAAATAAAAATATGTAGCTTACTTCCGCCAAAACTCAGTCCAGCATTCGACGAGTCAACATCACCCGAAGATGCCTCGTGCAGAGGCGAAACACGTGTCGTATTGATGTCAGACGTTTGGTATTTGGATTGAGGTATATGTTTTTATTGTGTTTTTTTTTATATTATATGTATATGAATATATAAGTGTTTCGATACTTGTATTTGGGTAGGGTTTGTTTAGCTTGGGGGTTTTTTATTGTGTATATATATATTTATATATATTATTAGTATATTTTTTTTTTTATTTTTTTTTTTAATACTTTCAATCTGGGGTTGGGTTTTGTTTAGCGTGGGGTTTTACTTGTGTTAAATTTTACCATTTATCATTTGTCTGACTTACAGTTTTGGCGGAAGTAAGCTACATATTTTTATTTTGTTCATTTTAACAAAGACACTTTTACTGCTCGACTTTGAAAAGTTACAGGGCCTAACCTTAAAATATATTTGTCCACAGGTGGTCCCACGGTCTCCTGTTTCACCAAGCAATGGTAGACTGCGCGCGAGCGGCCATTCTCTTACCGCTCGGCATAGCAGTGTTTAGATGCCAGCCTGTATATAAGTGTTCGTTAGTTGAGACTGCTTTTCTTTTGTTGGTAAGTGTAAGCTCATTTCTATAGTCAAATAAATCCTAGTAAACTAAGTTTAGAGGTTTTATATTATAATTTAAGTAGGTATTCCTATTTCCTTTCTAGTTTCTTCAGCGTACAATTTTTATTACATTTTGGGACAAAAATAAATATGATATAAAACTGTAAAAAAAACAAAGAATGCCTGGAAAAAAATTGCACCTGTTGCACCCAATAGTTTGTACCAACTGCTGTAAACAATGATCTATGATGACAAATGTGGCGGGTAAGAGATGTGTAAGAAGACGCAAACTGTCTGCAAGATCAGGCAATGTACCTGGATTAATAAGGGTATACTTAGATCTGTCAGCAAATGAACTTCATTGGTCGAGACGCACTTGAAGATAAATATGTTTATTTATTGCACACCAGCAGTTGTATTGTATTAGATAACAATAAAAAAACGACAAGTGCTTATAGATAAGGTGTTCCAAGAGTGCGCAGTTCCTAAGAGTACGCAGCAATCAAATTCGCGCAAATTTGCACAGTTTGGATGAACTTCAGTTGTGTTTTGTTATGTGTAATGCGGTGACTGTCCGTCAACGCATTACACCTAAGCTCAATGAAATTCATTGAAAAATAAAGTGTTTTGGTGGAAAAGGTTTTTTTTTTATTTTGACAACTTTTGTTAAAATGTTTTTATTTTGCAAAGTTTATCACAACTTAGTTTATTTCTTTGCGTAATTTGGTTAAACTACTTCTCCGACAACAAACTGACCTCGTTGTTTCATACCGTGAGTCTGAAATCATTACTAGTTTGCCTTATAATAGATAGTCAGAAAATAAGAATGAAAAGAAAAATACCGAAATAGACACCTAAATAGCCAGATTATCCACCAAATAGTAAGAAAAAAAATTGCAATGTCGTGGATGCCAGGAAAGTTATAATGAGACAATTACTTGATAACTCCAAGATCAGATTCAGTGTAAAAGCTGCACAGAATGGTGTTACGACTAATACATTTATTATCTGGGTATTAGGGTCTATTACTGTGATTTGTGTACTTAAATAATACCAAGCGGACTCTTAAGACAACGCGCGCTCTCTTATTCTGAGCACTCTTGGGATCTAAATAACTTAAGATTGCGCGTTTTCCGTCGTTGTAGCGATTAACAAAAAAACATAAATTTTATTTTTTCTGATCATTTATAATTTAATTTTAATAATAATGTTGTTTGTGGCTTAGCATTAAAAGTGTTTTGATTCGAACACTGACCTTTAATTTCGAGATAAAGTCATTTTTTTTAACACTGCGCACTCCTAGGCCACCACCCTATTGCGGTTCAATTCCGTGCACGTAGGTACCAGAAGCCGCCCGTAAAATACGGGATAATCAATAATTTACGCTTCACTGAGCCACAATTTTTCATCTGTCTTTAACAAAAATCTTCAATATCGATAAATCTTTTGTTAAAAACCGTCACAAAAGCAGCTGAAATATATCACTTTGTAACTCATTCATTCAGCTTAAAGTCGACGCATTTTTACAATGCATAAAGTAACGAACTTGAGAGAGACTGAGCGACTTGAATTTGGTTAACAATTGTGAGAAAATTTTAAGATTGCGAGCTAAAATGGTGATTTATAGGCACTTAAGTTCAGAGTTCAGATGGGTGAGAGTAGCAAAGATGCCGAGAATAATCTTGCCGCTTAATTTTGATGGTATCTTGAAGAGAATTTCTGTGATTTCCTTGTTGATCAAATCAATGTGGTTGTGAGTGCTAGCATAAAATGCTTGAGCGGATTTCTGTAACAGTGTGTAACTTTTCTACGAACTTAAAATATACCTAAGAGAAAATAGTTAAGTTGAGGACCTGTTGGCCTATTGGGCAGTGACCCTGACAGCGAAGTCAACCAATGGTCGCAGGTTCGAATCTCGCAAGGTGCAATCATTTTTGTGATGAGCAGAAGTGTTTGTGTCCGTGTCATGGATGTCTATATAGTTTGTATGTATGTTCATCCGTTGTCTAGTACCCTTAGTATAGGGTATCCTAGTTTGGGACTAGGTAATTGGTGTGAATGGTACCGATATTATTAAGTGCCTAAAATAAGGCGAAACTTTCGTATGAGGCCCATTTTTACAAATGGCTTGCAGATATTTTCTAACATTGTAACTCTCAATTTAATAAGGTACAGTCAGTAGGTGAACGAAAATATTGTTAACTAGTTGATGCTCGTGGCTTCGCACGCGTGGTCTATGTACTATTCCAAGGCCTAAAATACCAATATACCAACATTTGATCAAAATTCCTTCAGCCCTCAAAATGTTTTTATTGATTGCTCGGCTTCTACTGATCAGATTGAGATACAAAGTTCACCAGATTTTAAGTCAAACCCTAAAATATCCAACAGTGAAAACAGCATTGCAATCGGTCTAGTAGTTTTTAAGTGATGCGCGAACAAACTAACAACCAAACAAACTAACAAACAGACACGATTTAAAAAAATGATATTTACTTGTTCAGTCGCTTATTTTAAGTAAATTAGGCCATTTTATTAAAATTTTCTTCTTTGTCTAGTTTTTTTTTGTTTATTTTGCTTTATTATAAGTACTAGCTGATGCCTGTGGCTTCGCACGCGTGGTCATTGCTCTAGGTTAAAAGTAATCTATGTGCTATTCCAGGACCTCAAATTTCAATAAACCAATATTTTATCATAATTCCTTCAGCCGTCATCAATACGTTTATCGATTTCTTGGCTTCTACTAATCGGATTAAGATACCACGTACGCCAGTCAAACCCTAAGCTATCCAACAGTGAAAACCGCATCGGAATCGATCCAGTAGTTTTTACGTGATGCGCGAACAAACATACAGACAAACTAACAAACAAACAGACAGACACAATAGCTTTTTTTAAGTATAGGGTACTAGCTATTATTATTTTTATTATCTGTCAGACAGTTTCGTTCCTGTTGCTTTATTCTAAGCATAGAGTATAGATATATATTTTGTCTAGAGCACGACCGCGACATAGGAAGAAATTCGTACATTGACCCCTCACTACTTATCTCTATCCTCGCGCAAAAAGGGGTATTGCCCATACGTGCACATACGTGCGAGCGTCTATCACCAACGTACGCATTTTGACATAATTAATGGAATCAGCCTCTACAAACAATAAATCAGATGTTAAAGGTATCATACAAATAAGTAACATAAGTAATTACATCTGTTTTCGTTACCTAATACTTACTTCCTAGCACGTTTGTAATCTGAACCTACATTAATTACATCTGTTTTCGTTACCTTACTTCCTAGCACGTTTGTAATCTGAACCTACATTAATCTAACAACTTAAATACCATTATGATAACGTGGTTTTTATACGTTAAAGACAAAAAACGGGAGTCATTCACGTATAGCAGTTGGATTATTCCAACTATAGTTTCAACTACTTCCGGTAGTCTTTCTCAAGGGGAGTGCGGAACGATATACTTCGTACGTGAGTAACTCCCGTTATTGACTTTAAAATTAAAATACCCTGTTTTGCTAACAAAACTCCAAGTTGTTCGATAATACATAAGGAAAATCCTTACAGGTGACAGTTTCAACGGTAAACATGCTCACGACGGTCCTCAATGACAGCCCCATTTTCCCGGAAAACGAGGAGGAGCAAGCTGATTTATCTGCCCCGTTACTGATGGACAGCCCCCAGGTAAGAATGGCAAGAGATAATAAAGATAATCTCCATTTTGATAATGCTCTTACATTTATAATGGCCGAAAAAAGTTGCGAAGCTTCCGAATAAAAAGAGGGGCGGAAATTGCGCTGTAACTCAAATTAAGGCAAATGTAATTTGGAAGTTCTTAAATTAAAGTCTGAGGGATAAGACACAAAGAAGAGAAATCTTGAAACGAGTGAATTGGACAAATAGTGCTTTTTTTGAAATTGTTGGTATTTTTATATTAAACTAGCTGTAGCATTTACCCGTTTTCCCGCAGAAAAAACATTTTTACTGGATAAAAGATACCCTATTTGTAAATCCAAGTAAAATGGATCTTTTTCATCCAAATTTGCTAAGCCTTTGCAGCGTGTTTGGGAAACAAACATTGTAATTTCAAAACATGTAAAATTACAAGCTATAAGCAAATATACATAGGCGTTCAATTGAGGCAAATGTATTTTTGAAAGTTGTTAAATTAAAGCCTGAGGGAAAAGACAAAAAGAGACATTTTGGAAAGAGTGAATTGGGCGGACAGCGCTTTTTTAACCCATGAACAAACGGGTGTTATAAGTTTATGGTGTGTATCAATCTGTGTGTGTGTTTGTGTGTGTGTGTGTGTGTGTGTGTGTGTGTGTGTGTGTGTGTGTGTGTGTGTGTCTGTGGCATCGTAGCTTCCAATCGAATGGACCGATTTTGATGCGGTTCTTTCTGTTTGAAAGCTGATGTGATTGAGATGGTTATTAGCTATAATGGGGGTCGGGGGTAACTTATTTTTTATTTGTGCTGTTAGCATTATTTATCTCTCGCTAGATGGCGGTGGCGATAGTTTTGGTAACAGCAGTGTGGTATGACATGCTGCGTTCCCTTGTATATGGGAAGTTGTGCGACAGTTTTGTAACAAATTTACTACTTACTAGCTGTACCCGTAGCTACGCACGCGTGGCCATTTCTCTAATTTAAAATAACTCTATTACTATTCCAAGACTTAAAATTCGTATTTTACTCGTTATTCGTATTTTTACGAATACACGAACATTTATACAAAATTCCTTCAGCCGTCAAAAATATTTTATCGATTGCTCGGCTTCTACTCATCGGCATGAGATAATAAGTATACCAGTTTTTAAATCAAACCTTAAGCTATCCAACAATGGAAGCCGCATCACAATTGGTCCAGTAGTTTTTACGTGATACGTGAACAGACTAACAGACAAACAGACAGACACGAATTTAAAAAATGTTTTTCAGTAGCTTATTTTTAGTACATTATTTTTTTACTTATTTTTAAATATGTTCATTTAAAATATTTTTTGGTATTTACTGTTTTATTATAAGTAGAAAAGTGAAGTAGATGCCCTTCACTTTTGGGCAGAATATTATATTATTATTATTATTTTAATCTTTGCCATTTACTCGTTTTCCCGCGGAAACTAAATTTTTACTGGATAATAAATGCCCCTATTAATTGTAAATCCAAGTATAATATATCTACGTGGGATATACATAAGCAATCAGACTAGAGAGGCGTTGTCACACCTACTCTACTCAAGCACAAATCATGGATCTAATATGTATTTTGTTACAGTGCGTCCTGTTTGGATCTTTCATGATATGGTTCGCATCGATCACTATAAATCTTGGGCCAACTTTCTTATCTGGAGCTTTGGCCGCCAGCGCCGGATCCTACAGTTCCTACGGCCCGTCCCCTTCGTGTCCGCTGGTCCGAGGACCCTTCAGGCATTACGTACTTAACGCTCTGTGGATAGGCGTGAACGCCGTCTGCGTCGGGTTGACACTTTTCCACTTGAAGAAGCTCCATCGGGACCTCACTAAGGTTTGTGTCACGTGATATTAATGTCACTATGAAAAGGTCCGAGTGATTAATTGTGGCAGTGTGTGTAGCGCCTAAAATGTATTAAGATAAGATATGTGTACGGTATTAATTCTACGAAGCGTCGAGCATGTTCATTTTGGAGTGAAATAAAATACATACCAAGATGTTTATCTATTTTTTTAGAGACAAATTATGTTACCCTTAATCCAATTTAAATAATTTATATTGCTCTTGTGCTATACATAATGCCAAATTAATTACTAGACCCCTTACTACTAAAGAGCGTGAGAGCAGAACACATGACATGGAGAGGTTTTAGTGTAAACTAAACAGGCTTTGTTCGTTACCGACTTCCATTACACTCATTCTCATGCTAACAACTTCTCCATGTTCATTTGAGAGCAGTAGGTATAATCACGTCATCAAGCTTTGTAAACAATTACCTTATATGGTTCAATAACTTTTGTTCTATAGAGTTAAGTGTATTACTTATTTTCTACAAGACTGAATAAAAGGCTTCAAGGCAAATTAATGTCATGTGCCATTTGCTGGCTGACTGTTTCAAAAAAATAAGCAACAACGGTTGCCACAGTTTGAAAATCCATAATTTTTAGATTGTGATTGATGTAGTGCTTATTTTCACATATGGGAGTTTCCGAAATAGAGCCTTAAAGTCGTTGCAGTTCACGAAGTCATCCACATAAGTTCGAGTCGCAATATACAGCATACTAGTCTCAGGTTGGCCGGACTATGTACCATTGTTGGTACCACGGCAACGCCAAATTCCTTGCGGTACTCCGCAAATAAGATTTAAATTTTCCGAAGTCGTTTCGGAAGAACCCGGAACCGAAATCATATCCAGTTTACTAAACAACATCCTGTTTTGAATACGTATATACACTCGGCCGTAAAGAAAGCGGGTCGGTTATAAAACATGTGATAACATTTAAAATATTTGTGCTATCTTTTTTCCTGTTTATTTCATTACAAATATAGGAAGAAGAGTTTTTTTTATTATTATTTTTGGTTATTGTATAAAAAACAATAAATAAAATATAAAGACTATTTTAAAAAAAGCCAAACCATATAACAGCTGTAAAATATAAAATACTTAAATTTGTGAAAACTGTATATTTAGCACATTTTTCGAAATCTAGTGAAAAATTGTCACCTACTTTTATTCTAAATAAACTTCTCTGGAAAAATTATGAATTTTATAAAATTTTAATATATTATAGACTATAATAGTCTTTATTTCAGCTAGTTCCAATATTTTGGAAGTTATTGAGGTTTTTGTTACCGACCCGCTAACTGAACCGCTTTCTTTGCGGCCCAGATGTTTGCCAGATTCTGATTCGGATGGAGTGTGCTCGATAAATTTAAATCTTATCGCATGCAGGCTAACGTAGAGGCAGTTCGAGTAGCTGGTTTAGTGACTACGCTTGTCAGCATGGCTGGAGACAACAGGCGCATGGACTCGCTGCCCAACAGCGTTGGACCGAGGGTAAGTATCTGCATGTACTCGATTAGATTGTATACAGGTATCTTTGTCACACTATTATAAATAGCATACCATAACAGTCTGTCTAGCTAGAGTAATGAATTAGTGCACTGGACGTTGAGTGACTGTTAACAATAGACTTGATATAGGTAATAGTGATAGTATGCACACTATAGCTTAATTGCACTGTGGTTTGTGTTACTTGTCCAACCCCAGGTACTCCAACCTAATTTACGTCACACTAAATCTATGGCTATTAGTCTAGCTAGTAGACACCAATTTATTAAGACAATCGTCTGTTAAATTAATGACAAAAGATTTTGCATCGTCCTTTCTTCTTATTCTATGTACCTACCTAATTTTTTTTACTTTGCTTATTTCTTCTGGGACACCTTTATTAAAGTTTTATAATGCACTTCCCGAAATCTCCTTGAAATAAATACAAGTACTTATCTACCTTAGATACCTTAATTCCAACATCAATCCTAGAATGTACCTACATACTCGTCTATCTATTTAACTGTCCTGCTATTTTAACTCTTTTCTTCCTAAGCTACTATTTGCTAATCAGTAAAACCCTCCTTGCAGACCATTGATGGTACATTATCAGGAGGCCACTGCCGGCCGTCTGGCAACCTGCCACTGGGCGGTGGCCGCCGTCTCCGTGGCTACCTGGCCAGGGTAGAACGAGAAGGTGTGCGAAGAGTTCGCATGTTCCTGGTCATCACTGCTGCATATGTGCTTTTCTGGGGACCTCTGTTTCTCATCACTCTGCTGCATCACCCGGCGCTGACGTCGCATATAGCATATGAGGTGCGATGACTACATTCTTCCTCTTTCTTGTTGATGTTTTAATTATTATTGGACGGATCTATAAATAATTACCAAGTTCAATCGTTAAGGGCGTGGCTACATCGTCATTATTTAGGGCCCTGAAAAGATAGACTACATTAGCAGTGTCATTATTAGTAGAAGTTTTATAGTGGCTACATATGATCAGTTTTATAGTGGCTACATATGATCAGTTTTTACTGAACTGAAACCTATGATTGAGTAGCATGAAAAGTGAGTTTTTAGACTGTTTTTATTTTCTTCATATTTTTGAACTGAAATGACGAAATTGTTCAGTTTTAAATGTGGGTTTAGTTGTGTTGCGATCTTATAAGAAGGAACATATACTTGCACGTACCTACTGTAAAAGAGGTTGAATTATCCTTCTTGGTGTATACGTAAAGTATGTAATTGAGCCATGTCAGTGGCAGAATATAAATAAGGACTACTTTAATCGGGAAATGAAAGCAGCAGCTGCACGGAACTAGTAGATAGATAACTTTTTTTTGTGTTTTTTTGTATTGTTTAATACTATTAATAAACCAAGGACGAGCGTTGTTATCTGATGACATCTTGCACATAAATTATGTAACTATCAGTTAAATTTTAACATAAGGAGACTCGAGGGACGTCAGTTATCACCGTCAGCTTTAACTGTTCGGTCAAAACAGTCAAAGAAAACTGATTGTATGAGACCGCTATAATAGTTACGTGATGAAAAAAGCAATACGGTTTACAGAAACTTTATGTTATTTCTTTTTTAAATACCTACGTAATTTTTTAGAATATTTGCCACTGATATATAATAATAATAATTGGAATAGGGAACTAAACGAAAAAAATAACTATCAAGTAAATGGCCTTTTCATATCTAAAGCTACAAAGAAACTAGAATTAAAATTTACTAAACTGGAATGCTACTAAAAGATGGCGGGACGAGCTTGACACCTTCGGCAAAAATTGGTACACAACAGCACAGGACCGCAACGAATGGACAAATCGAGGGGAGGCCTTTGCCCAGCAGTGGGATAGTATAGGCTAAACACAACACAACACAACCTGGAAGGCTCGGTAATATAAGCGTGAAATCTTCTGTGTATTTAAACCATCTGTTTTGCCCTCAGCCAATGTAAACGCGTTTGGTCGTGAGTTTTAGTAGTACATTTTTTTATAGAATTGGTGTTTTGGGGGACAGCACTTTTCACCCTCTAAATTGTGGTGAAGTCTTTTGTTAGTAGTGCCAATTACCTGAATATAATCTAAGCTTATACGTTAAATTATCACAATCTATTACCATTTTTTATTTTTTTTATTATTTTTTTGTTATTGTATAGAAAAGGGCGCTAGAGACTCTTCTTAAAAGTGACTTTTATTTGGGCAGATGTACTTTCAAATCACGCTGCACATCTCGTACGTGCACGCGGCTGTGAACCCGCTGCTGTTCATGGCGTTGCACCGCGCGCTGCGCCGTGCCGCGCTGCAGCTATGCTGCGGCTGCTGCGTGCACTGGAGCCAGTTCGTGCTGGCGCTCACTGCTGCGGGTAAGGACCTTACTTGCAGACACACGTGCGAACACTAATTCGTGGAATTGTTCTTACTCTGTGAAAAATAGCGGAATTGGTCTTGACTCTGGTCTGGTGATAAATTCGTGTAATTGTTTTGGCTCATTAAACACTTTCTTATCTTTTTTCGATCTTGTTGACCCGGAACCGATTGCTGTCGATGGTGTACATCTTAAAGTTGTCCAACAATATGTTTACCTTGGGCAAATATTGCAATTAGGTAACAACAACTTTGAGAAGGACCAACAGAAGAATTCAGCTGCATTGGGCAGCATTCGGCAAGCTTCGTCAAGTCTTCTCGTCGTCCATACCACAGTGACCTACCAACCTACGGAGCCGAAACGTGGACACTCACGGTCCACAAATTTAAGGTCGCTCAGCGAGCTATGGAGAGAGCTATGGTTGGAGTTTCTTTGAAGGACAAGATTCTTAATGAAGATATCCGACAGAAAACCAATGTAACGACCGAGAGCCAAGTTAACCGACAGAAAACCAAGGTAGCCGACATATCTTTCAGTGTAAGCAGGCTAAAGTGGCTGTAGACTGGTCACATTAACTGAAGAACCGATAACCGTTGGGATAGAAGAGTTCTCGAGTGGATACCACGTTTAGGCAATCGTAGCATAGGACGCCCTGTGTCCAGGTGTTGTGACGACCTGCGAAAAGCGGCTGGCAGAAAATATATGAAGAGAGCTGAAGACCGAGCTCAATGACATGCATTAGGAGAGGCCTACTCCAGCAGTGGACAGATATAGGCTGATGATGAAACACTTTCCAGGTTATAATTTTGAGCTGTAGTTTTGTTTGTGAAAGTGTTTCAATTCAGCAAATAAGGCGTTAAATAATTCTCCAAAATATCCCGATGAGAAAATTTGTCAACTACTTTTTCTAGCTAGTTGTCTCGTAGATAATTTTCAATGTAAACAGCATTTATTAATAATATTATTAAAAAAGGTTTTCACGAATTAGTGCTCGCATGTATTTCCATTTTTTACAGCTTTTCATAACGTTGCTGGTTACAATTTGACCACGTTGTATATAAGTTCAAGCTTGCTGTCATTTTGAGCTGCACTCTCATAAACAAGTTTAGTTATGAGATTAGTCAGTTGTTTATTCACCAATCCTGATTGGTTTTATGGTTGTTTATTTTTACCCAGCGATATTTCAACTGCTTCTAAATTCAGGATTTTTAACAACTATAAATACGAGTATATCAACGTGGTTAAATTATCTAGATCCGGTATTCATCGAGAGCTGCTACACGTTAAGTTGTGTTGTGTTTATTGTGTGTATTAGTCGTTTTGCCCTTAATATAAGCCCTAGGTCAGCCGCTGTTCACAGCTCGTCGATTTCTTACGCAGTACTGACCGTAGCGACGGGCTGCACTGCACTTGTGTTGTGGATGCTCCGAGCTTGGGAGCCCCACGTGCAGGACCTCAGTGCATCCGATGAGTAATCTTATCTATCACACGTGGTTCAGCCGTCTCCATCAGCTCCGCGACGCTGCTGTGATGCTATGTGGGAATCGGCCGGTCACCATGCGCCGGTAAGTAAAATTAGTGAACGTAGGTTGTTTGGTGTGCACGTTAGACATATAGATGTGTTGCTTAAGATTTTTGCACCAGCGGCGATGAGCTGCGTTGCTGCCGGGTGGAAAAAATACACATTAGTGTGTGTAGGATTACCCTCCGTGAACGGAGGTTCATTTGGAGGACGTGAAAGTTGAAGATTCCTCGGCTGATTTGGATTGAAATGGTTCATACGTTGTCTGCAGCCCAGTCTCCACTAGCGCCGTCCTCGTTCTCGCCTGCTGCGGGATCGCCGGAGCCACCGCCCGCGCCCCCGCCCCCCGCGTTGCAGACGCACGCGCCCCCCGCGCCGCCTGCGCCTCACACGATGATGGTAATTACCTCTTATATGTAAGTGTTGACACCGTAATACGTGGTTTAATCTTGCACAACCCCGCACACCTCCTTCCCTAGTAGCCGTAGAGGTTCTGTCACTTTGCCTTCACGTCGTGTCCGCCCCGTCCGCTAGTGGTTAGATCCCGCTCTTAGTTATTTAATGAAATCTCGATCTCAGAGTTGGGAAGTTGAGGAGTGTGACGCTGAGAGTATGTCGAGTGCGCGTGTGCAGGGAGACGAGGATATGATGGAGCCGTGGGGCGGCGGCGTGCGGCGGCCGCGCTCTCCGAGCCCGCTGCTGCAGCCGATCTGAGCGCCCCGCGCCGCGCCCATCGCCCGCGCCCCTCGCGCCGCCTTCCACAACCGACGCAACACATATCTGCAACGAGGCCACCATTATCATCTCTACCAAAATTTTTGAGCTATCTGTAATGAACTATCGGATTTTCTGTGCATAGTGAAAAATATACGTGTTAATCTTCGTAGTTTGATAAATATTTATCATGTAAAGAGTATTAAACAAGATAGATCGAATCTTAGCCCATACAATGTGGGAACTGTGTTGTAAATGTTTGTAACTAAAAGTCTTCTCTTATGATTTGTAAAGATGTTAGAAAGCTCAATCTATCTATTATATAAAATTGTAAATGCACGTCTAAATAATTCTTTAGAAAAGCACTTAGGTAGGTACCTGCATGAAAAAAATATATTTATTCCATGATAAGTAAATTACTATATTTTTGTGATTCCAAAGTTAATTAATTAAAATGTAAATAAGTGAAAACACCAATAAAACAAATGTAACTAGAGAATAGACTTGATAAAGAGTAAAATGTAATATTTTAAATGTGTCAAATGTAAACAAGTTTAGAATAAAACTACAGTAACACAGTAGTACAGTATATTTCTAAATTATATAATATATTATGAATGTTAGTTCTCTATGATATAATGATATTTGATTTAAATTCACATAAAAATTAAGGACCACGGCCCTCCTAGTCCTTGAAATCATACAGGGAAACCTAGTATATGCTAGTGTCAACTATCAGGACTATTTATTTTGGGAATATTATATACCTAGATTGATCTTTTATCGCGACATCTGCTTGCAAAGAATGTCCGCACAAAAATGCAAAAGCATTAAAATTATGAATCCTCAGGGATCTTAAAATATTTCAATTTAGGCAACCGACTGCAGCGTGACCGAATTTGTATAAAACGCCATTTTGTCATTTCCTTTATCGTATTATAAAGATATTTCAGCGGTGGAGGCAACAATAACTGTGGTTCCGTTATTGGTGCCTGCACTTTCGTTTTCAAACAATAATAACAAAACATCTTAAAATTAGTGTCCTACTGATCTCTTACGTCAACAAGACTCGACTCGCGATAACCAGTCGTATAACAAGAGAGTAAAACGAAAAACATGATTGATTTGTCGACACTGTATCCACAAATGCATTGTGAGACTTGGTATCACTTTACAAATATTGTCACAAAATATAATACATTTAAAGAGTCATTTTTTTTTGAGTCGGGTGTCTTAATATGTTACCGTGGAACCACGGTAATTTCTACATATTGATGAATTAACCAAAAAAACTTTGCAATATAGAAGCAACTGTTGTGTTTTTCCCGGAAATTTTAATTAATAATGGTTTACTAGCTGTTAATCCAGGACCTGAAGAATCTATCTACCTTTCATGAAAATACATTCAGCTGTTACAGCGCTGATTGGTAACAAACACACATACACACAATTTTCGCATTTATACTATTCATAGGATTTTTGATACGACCCGCTTGGATTTCATAATTATTTACGTATATTGACTGATTTAATGATAATAATTTGAGATATAATTTACATCTTAGAATGGTTAAGAGGGTTCGTATTTAACATTCCTATTCCATGTTTAAACCGGTTCTGTGCCGAACAAGTAACTAAGGCTTATTTTGATTTGAAACCGATAACCAAAAGCAACAGAACACTTTTTCCCGTTGCCCATTTTTACATTCTTTTTGGAAAATAAACTAGGGCAATAACTACCTTTTTGTGCTCGTATGTGCCAGATTTTTCTAAGTAATTATGTACATTAATTACTTACTAATGGTTGTATTCTGAAGAGTGCCAGTTGACTCCATATCTGACTTCTCTTTACTAAGCTTCACTTACTAAACTTTTCATTTGCTACTAATTCCAGCACACCTTATTGAATACTGGCACAGTACTTAATTATATAGTCCCAAGGATAAGTATATGTACTGTGATACTGGTAAGGCAAACAAGTTATTTGTGATTTTGGACAATCTTATATGCATTTGATCTCGACATCTGGAGTATAATTAATAACAAATTATGTGTAGCTATCAACTATTATTCAAGACTGGCAAATAATTTATTTCGCTCTTCTTGTCTTGTCAAATAAGTGAGGTAAATGTTACGTATTGTATTTATTACGTTGTTATTTTGCATATGATACAAAGTGGATCAATACGTCGTAAGCTGTATAAATAACGACCAATAAATCCGTTTTGCCATTACTTACATAGTGATTGAAAGATAAACATTCAAATATATCCATATTCAAACTATATCAATATCTATAGGTAGGATGAAATGGGACAGTTATTACTTGTTTCTTTTGTTATGTTGACTGTTGGCAGAACGTTGTGCTGAGCAACCTTTAATACATGCAAGATTTACTTCATAACGACTATGTATATGTCCCGCATAAACAAGAATTATTACTTAGCATTACAAACAACTTTTATGGGATATTATTTTGCCTTCCTTTTTGTAATAAACTTAATGTAAACACATTTGTATCTTTTTGTATATCGCTAGTCGTGAAAGAAAGTCGTCCCATTTTCTTATTAATATACACTTATTATTTAGTTTGTCCTTAAATGTAAATTGATGTACTTATGATGTTAGCTTGTAAGTGATAAATTATGAAATAATATAGGGAATTTTAAAATCGTGTTCTTCAAATTATTATAAAAAGAGAAAATGATAAACGAATGAAATAAAACGATTAAACGTTATATGGGTTTTATTGACCTTGTCTAGGTACAAGATGTTCATCACATTTTATTGGAATTCCACCGAAATATTGACGTGACATACGCTGGCCGTGTGAAGGTTTGTTTGTTCATTTGTTTGTCGTATGAGGTAGTGCTGACCTCTGGTGTCAGTTTTTCAGGCCGCCCGAGGGGCTCTGGCATGGCTTAACGACTGCTATTAATCAATAACAGCCGAGACCGACAGCTTAACGAGCCCTCCGAAGCACGGAGCTTTGTAAAACCACACATAACTTAGAAAAGCCTAGGACTGAATCCGGTGTCGTTGGATTCTAAGTTGCATTATTGAACCGTTAGGCTACCATCGCTCTGTCGTCGTGTGTCTAACATCGTGTGAAGGTTTATTTTTACATATATCCGACACAACAGTCATAGAAATTCCAGGTAGCCGTCATACTTTTATTCGAGTTCCGTAGTTAATACTTCAAGGAAATCTTGTAGCTTCATCACTTCCGTCCGTCCACATGTCACAAACATCTACTTAGAGACTTAAGAGATGGTAAATTTTAGAGATATTCGTTACCGCTACATAGATAATGTATTAAAATCTTAAAAAAAGATACGGTTCTTATAGTAACTCCTCTACTTACATGAAAAGCGGGAGGCTTGCTTGGTTGTCATATGAGGTAGTGCTAGCCTCTGGTGTCAGGCCAACCGACAGGAAACACGCAGCCATGGAACTCTGAACAAAACTTAGATAAATCATTGGTGCGCGGAGCCGGAAGAACCAAGTGTCGGTGGATTCTAACCCGACTAGTTTACCCCGCTCGGTTAACATCACTTTAGAGTTTAGTCTAGTAGTAAGAAAAAATAGAAATTCTATATCAGTTATTATAAGCTTTTTACGAATGATTTGTATCTACTTTGGCATTTTTGTATAAGTTGTATGTTTCCTCTAACTAAGAATATTAATTAGCACAGTATAAAACTACAATATATTTTTTCAATACTAAGTATTGTTACAATCGTTAACCTAAAACTTAAGCAGAAAGCACCTTTTTATTGCTCATAATAAAAACAGTGCGGAAAGTAATCATGGAATTACATTACAACCCAGTTTTTTTAAATAAAGCCCTTGCTGTACTTATGGAAATCCATTACATCACACAGTTTTAAACTTGGCAGAGGCCACAGAAAAGGTTTTATTAGTTTCATATTGAATGAATGCATTCGTCCAATAGCATAGATAACTGCATAATAATTACTCCGTAACTCCGTACTTTAAAAATAGAATGTACAGATCCACCAACTTATCTGTGAAATGGCGAAAAAAAGAACTACAGCCGCCGTAAATGAGGTTCACATATTGACTGGAACACTCACGCCACCTTTCAGTTCACTTAATGTTGGTCGATCTGCACTGGCCACAGTATTTAATTAATAGCTTTTATTTTAACTTTACTTGTATGTATCTATGTATGTATCGATGTATCTATGTATTTTGTCTGTCCTGGAATCTTGCAATTCAAATTTCGAACACTTCCCGATTAGCTATCCGGCTGAAACGTCGTGGCCCTTCATGCACTTGACTTTTTTCGATTTGGTTAGATTGCTACGACCACAACTGCTGGCTGTCCGTAGCGGCTACTGTAGGTACCTATTAGTGTGTTGTACCTTCAAGTTAGTGTCCTTAATACCTATAACCTATATAGTACCAATAATATTAATACGATGACTCCTATTAATATCATAAATGCGATAGTGAGTTTCTTTGTTATTTGTTACGCTTTAACGTCTTAACTACTCAACTGATCATTATTAAATTTTGCACACATGTTGTCAGGGGTACACTTAAGGACATAGGGTACCTTTCACCCCGTTTTTTCTTTCACATAAAATTGAATTTATTAATTTTGTATGGGAATTGCCACATCGATGTCAAAGTGACAGAAGCCAAAGTGACATATTTCAAACAGACAGGTGTCAAAGTGACAGGTGCCAAAGTGACACGTGTCAAAGTGACAGGTGTCAAAGTGATGGGTGCCAAAGTGATAGGTGCCACATTGACAGGTGCCAAAGTGACACGTGTCAAAGCGACAGGTGCCAAAGTGACAAGGAGTCGACGCGATATACTGTAGTCAGTGCGGATGAAGTTGCGAGCAAAAGCTTGTTATTATATTGTACTTATTTATTTGATTCGAATGATCACATCTGTCGCTTTAATTTAAATATTTAATACAATTTGGAATCTAATAACTCATTTCTACAAAAGACAACAACGAAAACTGATTCTATTCATTTTAAGCCGTAAAAGAAGGCTACAGAGTAATGTTTCTATTAACAAAGGGGGTAACTCCATTAACAGGATTTGCCTACATCAGCCCACCCTCACAGAATCCGTTGGCGGCAAATTGAATTTGTCTTGCTCTCTGCTTCATTTTATTATAAGCGCAAAGGTCGAAGCCGTAGGAATAAAAGCAATTAATTAAAGAGGCCCAGGTTCTATCAAACCTAGTTATTGCGCCATTAGATAATTACTTGAATTAAAAAAAAAGACATAAAACGGATTTACTAATAAAATATATGCGATTTTGATGAAATAAAGTTCAACAAGATTAGATTTGTAGCTAAGAACCAATATACAAAATAATCCTTTGAATCATAATACTGTTACGCTGGTCGATTCTTAGAAAAACAGTAGGTACTAAAATGTTCGAGTAGCCGTGGAAGGATGACGCAATACCTATATTTAAAAGAACATTCTGGAACACACCAGTGACGCGTAGGTACCTACAGAAGATTCCAGAGCTCGCGGTAGGTATATACCTACGGGCGCGGCAACATTAAAGGCGCCGCTGGCCTTAGGTACCTACGGGTGCGGCGTGGCGCGGCAACATCAAAGGTACCGCCGACCTTGAAAGTTCAAATACCTATCAACTACTGCTAGTATATACGAGTACATACGAGTACCTTCTGGAAACTTCCGTCACGGTATAAATAGGGCACGCATCGGCTACCTGATACAGTTTTGACTTGGCATTCGGAACGAAACGATTGTAGTGATTCGAAGCGAGTATTCAGTGATAATTGATTAGTGTGTACAGTCGAGTTAAAGAGTGTTAGAGTGTTACTTGTCAGTTTAATTTCTTTTGTGGTTTTTCGAATAAAGGTGTTAATTTTTGGTGTAATTGGCGTACATTAATTGTATCCAAACCCCAGATCGCAACCCCTAGCAATACTGATGTGGATTCTTGATCGTCAAGCGATCTTCTCGAATTAAACTACGCACGATAATGGATTATATTGAAAAACACTGAACGAACTCTCAGGAAATTTATATGAGACTACAACAGCTACTACAACTGTGTAGACACTCGAGGACAACAATAAAAAAGGAAAATATTTTTTGATACTTGTTAGAAACCTCAGAGATAAGAACATACAAAAAAAAACAGACGAATTGAGAACTATTCATCCAATAAATTGATAAAGGATACGATATGAATGTAATTAAATTTGGGAAATGAATTATAAGAGTATCTTCTTCTTGAGGTGCCATCTCCTACCGGAGTGGAGGCTACTATTTATTAGGGCCATTACCAATATTTTATCCTAATTTTAGATACTGCTGCTTGGAACAGGAATCTGGTGCTCAGTTTAAATGAATTTCTGAGATTTCTGAGCCATGAGGTAAGTCTTCTTCCTGATTTTCTGTTTCCTTCAATTTTTCCTTGCATAATTGGTTGGAGTAGCTCGTATTTACCATTTCTCAATATGACCAAAATATTGCAATTTTCGGGATTGTATGGTATTTAAAATCTCAGCTTTTTTTGCTTATTCATGGCTTGCGGAGTCCATGATTCGGCACCGTACAAAAGAACAGCGTCCGTTTAGCAGCGTGCCAAACGCATTCTAGTACAGATTCTGAGGGATCTATTGCAGAGAACGTGGTTCATTTTTAGAAACGCGTTACGTGCTTGACTAAATTTGCATTTTTCTGATAATCATGACTTTAGTCTTCTTGATGTTGATATTGAGACCATAACTTGCGTTTACAAATTCCACACGTTCTAACAAACCCTGCAGTTCTTCTAATGTGGCCGCCACAGAGTATTTTATTGTTTATCTACACTCCTATCACAAAATCCGGATTATGAACTCAAACATAGAGGCATAATGATATACGAGTACATTACGTACGGCACGTCTCTAATAAGAAAAAAAATACACTGTTTTTTTAACTAAACGATGTTATAATATATTTTTTTTTACCATAAAAGCACCGGTTGGCTACGAGGGTTTTCGACATTTATTATCTATGGCGGCACGTGCTAGACCATGGGTGCGCGAATTCGCTGTGGACTGGATTTTGGCTCCATAATTTACTTCACATTAGTAGGTACTTTGTTTATCAAAAGATGTACCCTGATTACAAATGTCTGACAGCAGTAATAATGAGGAGAATTTGACTCCACCTGACATCACGGAAACAGCAACGAGCATGACGAATGAGCTTTTACCTGAAAAAAAAAAACAAGAAAATATTACGACATATTTTTTTCCATTAAATGTAAGTTCCTATTGCATGAGTGTAGATAAAGTAGTGTATGAAACGGCACATAACTAGGTATTAGAACACTCGAGTGATACTATTAAAAAACTTGCCTACGGCTCGTTTTTAAACTCACTCTCTTGTTTTAATACCCCTTATTAAGCAACCGTTTCATAAACTACTATTATTGCATGACCATTTACAACAATGCCCTTCCTAACTCCATCCAGGGACCTTATTCTCTATTGCCACTCGGCCACGTAACGCGCCGCGTTATAATATCTGCGTGGAATTGTTTGTGCATGTTCGAGAATTGCCGTACTTTTCCGAACGATTCCACAGCAAGACGCGTTACGTGTGTGACTGTTCATAGAGAATAATGACCCAGGGCTTCTACAAATATAAGAGTATAAGCGAAATCGAACACCAAAAAAACAAACCCTTTGTTTCCTGCTCCAGACCGGCCATCGTAATATCCGGGATACTTGACAGCGAGAACTGACAGGTCTGACTGGTATGACATGACGCCAAGAGAGCAGGAAATAGTGTTGTGGATGCAGATTTACCAACCTAACAAAGCACTACCCATCGAGAATTTATAGGCAAGTACGACAAGTTGCTTGTTTTTGGTTCGAAAAGTCAAGCAAGAAAGGGAAAAATATGATTTTGGGTAAATAGTAAAACAGACTAAAGATTAATAAACGACACGTATTTTGCTTTTTAGTCTTTTTTTTATAATCCTCAATTCGAACAGCGCAGTGTTATATCTTTGAATTCTTTGTCTGTAGGCTGTCTGTGGCATATCAGCTCCCAAATGTATGAACTGTTTTAAATTCGTTTTTAAATCTGGAGTTGGCGAGATTGTTCTTAACTTTGTTTAAAAGAAATCGGTGCAGCCTTATGATATTTAGCTCTAATCACTTTGTAAAGAGATCTCAAGTCAAGAGAGAGAGAGAGAGAGAGAGAGAGAGGGTGGGGCATAATCAGCGCTGGCCCAGTGTGTGTTTTCAATGTCACTATGTTCTTAACCACTGCAGTGCAAGTAGTGTTTTTTTTTAGAAAGGATATGTGCTGTTGGTCTATAACTGACCTCTACAGCGTCACCGGACGGAGCAAGTAGTGGTTACTAGGTACTTCCAGTGGCAACAATCGGGGCTGATTTACTCGAGCCTAATTATGTGGTATCTAATGATATGCTATTTTGCTATTTCTCCGTAACTCTAAAAAATCTAATAATAATTCCATATTCTACTCCACGGCTCAGTGAACTGAAAACAAATACGTTTAAAATTAAACATCGGAAAATGCTTACCCATTGAGTGCTGGTACGGTAATACAAGACGACGCGTAATGGTTTAGAGGAAAGTGAGAATTGGTTTGTTTGTTTGTCGTATGCTGTCCTCTGATGTCAGTGTTTGAATTGGTTAAGTAGGTATTACATAATTTAATGATAAAACAGGGGTTTCTTATGCATTTTTTACAATGCGGACGACTTCGTTGTTACCTACTTACTAACCCTTAACAAATTGAATAATATGCAATATATTTTTTTGCTTACCTTAATTTTCTATAGTAGGTACACGGAATCCTATAAGTACGTATTAGAACTGAGTTGATTTGCGTTATAAGACTACGTTTTCATTTCATTCAATAAATTGTGATTAGCAACCACAAAAAGCAAAGGACAAGCTTCCAGATTTCTACAAAATCATTAGGAATACTTCGTACTTACATTACAACATCATAGGACCATCGTAACGTATTCATATTTATACAGCGGTTCAAATTTCCACTTGTGCACAGGCGGCTACTTGATATTCAGTTTGAAACTGTGAGTAGTAAGTATTATCATTAATATTCATTGGTAACGATTTACGGATACTGTGGGCATAGTACTTAAATGAAAAGTTATTTGTATTGGATCTTTAAGTAAATATTTAGCTTGGTGTTAGATCTCAGCGAAGTTATTAAAGAGCAGTTAAGTTTAGCTAACGATGGCTTCAGATGTTTTGAATTGCGAATCCGGACCCATTGGTTGAACTTTATTAATAAGATTAAATTTCTAAGCCGCCTTCATTCAATATTTGAACCATAAAATTAAACAGATTTAATAAACTTATTTTCTGAAAAGCTTTTCATATCATCTTGTAGCTGTATATAAATGCTTTCAAAGTGCCTTGAAGTTGACGCTAACAGTAATTAATTATAAAAGATTGTCCCCTATTAATTTGCTTTAGCTACATATGATATTAAGTTGTCATTTTCAGAGGACCGCTATTCACGGTTGTGTAGGTAGGTACGAAGTTGATAGCTCCATTCAGTTTAATAGGAAAGCCTAAGTCATAAATGTTTGAAGAAAATGAAGGTACGGTATTTTGAGCAACCACATTCTCACTATACAAGGAATGCTGACTTTATCTCGAGAATCTTACCGAATTTACACACACATTCAATTCTCAGTGCTCGAGTACCACAAAGTAACATAACCACTGTATTTTTGAACCTTGAACCTTTTGCTAAATAAATAAGGGTCATTTCGTGAGTGCAAGCTTGTTGGTAAAGTGTAGCACCAAGTTTTATGACAGAAAAAAGTGCGTGAACATTTTATGGCCACGATGATTGAGCTGAATCCCGCTGGGTTCCGAATTAACGTTCCACGTTTATAAAACTTGAGATGTACGCTCCACTTGGTAACGAGATTTTATTGGACTCAAAATTATCTCGAGAACTTTGAAGACGCAAATTTTGGGGCAATATTAAAAATCCGGCGAGGAGAGTGATGACAGGAGATATTTGTGCCGAAAGTATTTTTGAATATTGAGGTAAAATGTCAGACCTTAATTTAATACTTCAATATTTTTTCATCTACGTAGGTACAATTAAGAGCAACCTTAATTTAAAACATAGGCAATTCACAGCACGCTGATATAATATTTAAGCTATATTATGCTTAAATGCTTTATATTTATATTATGCACTTTTTGTTTTTCTCGCAGCTATTTCTGTAAATCATGGCACTACCGTTCAACCCAGGTTAGACAAAAGTTAATAGTAAGAAAATTCTTATTAGCATTCAGTTCGCCTGCTTACTTTTTTCTAGCGCAATTAATATGTTTCTATCTATCTATCTATCTATTTTTTTATGAAACTGCCAACAGTTTAAAGTGCATATTTTGAAATTGTATCAGTAATTGTATTGTAACTTTTCATTCGTAAATGCGAGTAAAACTTGTTTAACGCGACTGGTGAGGGATTTATTCGCACCCGAACCCCACAGTGAGAGTTTTAACCAATTTAATTAAGATAAGATAGCCTTGGGCTTAGTATCTGTTTATACAGCACGGTAAATGCCTTCACATCTCAAAGGCCATAAACATGCCTCAGAGGGACAAATGGTCCCACCCAACATCTAGAACAGATAATAGTTAGTACTTTATAGTTTAGTGAATTGGTATTTAGTGACTCACTTAGATAATACTTTATTGCTATAGAATAATCGTCGGCCTGGTGAGGCCTATCTGACGACTAAGCAGCGAACTCTTCCAGGCAACTTTGGGCTCCATAGATCCAGCACTATAATAATAATGTATAAGTAATTAATAATATATATTATAAATATACACAAATAATTAACATATTTTTAAAACGTAATTTATAAAAAACCTTAACATAAAATAAACAAATTCAAGTCACAGACAAGTGTAAACTAATTCTGAAACATCAATGAATGCAAATAGTTATTTTTTTGAATGGATTTGACAAAAAAATAAGTCTTGTATATGGTTGCTGGATTAGAGTATATTAATGTCTCAATTAGTCCGTCCTAATCTTTGGCTTTTGGAAAGGCCTATCTCCTGAAATGGACCCAACGAGGCTAAAGAAGAAGAAGAAGATAATATTTGGCCTACCAAAAGTTAGTTACAGCGGTTACAATATTTCATTTATGTTCAAAATGTTAGGTACATAAGGTTTTAGGCGGTGATGGGTAGATGTCGTTTAGCGGCCCGAAGCCAAAAGGCGAATACATAAACCTTATTATTTCACCCCTAGTCTGTTTGCAATCATTACTCTATACTCTAACTCAAGCATAACTTTTTCATACTTACCTACTATCAAACGCTCGCCGCTTTATTGTGTCTTTGCCCTTAGGGGCAAACATTGGGGCTACCATTGCGTCACTATATAGGTGACGCAATGGTAGCGTGCCACTGAGACAGAAGG
Source organism: Alsophila aescularia (assembly GCA_946251855.1). Taxonomy (NCBI): domain Eukaryota; kingdom Metazoa; phylum Arthropoda; class Insecta; order Lepidoptera; family Geometridae; genus Alsophila; species Alsophila aescularia. Next base: position 33,934,409 of record OX276386.1, on the reverse strand, counting down.
TAGCTTTCAAAATAGTTTATTAGTTGTTTTTAAGCTTAGATGAAGTTTGTTGCATAAAATAGCCAACAGCCATAGCTCTATACCAAACGTCTCGGTTGCGCCACAAAAAATAGGGGGGCTACCATTAAAAAAATGACGCTAGGTTGCGCGATCAAGACGACAGGTATAGATGCCTACTGATTGGCTATCGTTTTATATTTTATGCAACAATCATCAAAGCTTAAAAACAATCAATAACAACTTTTGACAGCTACCTTCTGTATCAGTGGCGTCACCTAATGACGCGTATAATGGTAGCCCTCCGTTCACTAGGATCCATAAACTAGCTCCACACATGTGGATCCGTCGTCGCCACTTTCCGTCTCTTTGATCCACATGTCCACCTCCTAAATTGTTGCTTCTGTACCAACAGGAGATTGGTTACTTCCCGTCTCCTGTATGTATACTTAAGATTAACGTTAGCCAACGTGAGGTAAGTCCACAAAATGTATGGGACGTCCAAAATAAAGTTAGCAAAAGGGAAATTGATGTCGCATTTTGTCATATGGCTTCAGAGGGATGAGAAAAATAGCACCAATTTTTTTGGTTCCTAGATAAGGGATGAAAATGGTTTGGAGCGCAACGTTAGTATTTTTTATTATTAGGCATGGTTGTGATAGTTGATATTCACGTGTTACTTTACGGAAATCCATATTTAAAAAGATAAAAGAGAAAATTGGGTTCCTTACTTATTTTCTAAGGTACCTAATTATATTTTATTCAATCAACATATTTTAAATAGATATATGTATGTAATATGTTTCAAGGGATGAAGAAATTATATATTGGACTACACAGAAATTATACCCTTTTGAACAAAAAAACAACCATCTAAATCGGTTTAGAAATCTTAGAGATGATGCTGAACCAATTTTGACACAATTTATATGGGACCACCTGGAGAGTAAACAAAAAAATAACTTTTTAAATCGGTCCGCAACTGATGGAGAAATCGACAGGAAATAAAATATTTTCCCAAAAAAATTAAATCGACTTCTTATTAAAAATGTTATTTTGTAAACAACCACTAAAAAGAATGAAATAATTTACAATTGAGCCAGAACAGTATCACTTTTTCGAAATTACCAACGTAATAATAATGCATAAATAATACATAAATAATACATGGAGTAGGTAGTAAACCTCTAAAAATTATGACGTAGTAGAGATATTCCATTAGAACATGACTCGTGGTTCTATCAAAGAAATGAATACTTATTTCAACGTAGTTGTGACAATATTTATAAGGTTAAATTGAATATATTATTAGACTATATTTATATATGTATACGAAAGGACTGTACAATATATACAATCGATTTGGGGGGGGGCGGAGGGGTGGAGGGGGTAAGGAAGGGATGTAGGAACCCTCCTTTTGAAGGAAAAGTTGTGCAGCCCCCCCCCACCCCCCCCCCCCCCCCCTTCCGAGTTTTTTTTTCTTTTTTTTCCATCCTTACTTTCAAATTTACTTCTAATGCGATTGATTAAGGGTGGGGAGTAGAGGGGGGTGGTGAAGGTACCTCTCTTCTCCCGCTGAGATGCTTAGTTTATGAGATATTACAGTTTTAAGTTTATTAAAAATCGGCTGTTTGGTCACCTGTAAATTATCTTTGGCGATGTGTAGTCATGTTCTAACCTAACCTACCCTAGCCTTTGGACAATTTTTAATAAACTTAAAACTGAAATATCTCATAAACTAAGGGACTCCGCGGGAGGGGAGGAGTAGCAGGGGGACTCCCTTCACCTCCCCCATCCGCCCCTTACTTTTAATCAATGGCATTAGAAGTAAATTTAAAAGTAAGGATGGAAAAAAGAAAAAATTAACTCGGAAAGGAGAAGGGGGGGGGGGGGGGTGGGTGGCTGCGCAACTTTTCCTTCTAAGGGACCCCCCCCCTTTGAAGGAAATCCTACATCCCCTCCCTACGCCTCCACCCCCCCAAAATCGATTGTATATATTGTACAGTTAAGCCGTGTATACTGTGATGCCAACAAATCTTACATGCATTTGTGATGCAGAGTCTGAAGAACACACAAAAACCAGTCGTAGATTTGAGGTGCGCTTTATTATAAAGGTTCGAATGGAGTAGTGCAAAGTGATGTTATCGTGGAACAGGACTACGTATTCAAACTCATAAATTAAATCATTATTATCATATAATGTATTAAAGATAATAACTCCACTGCCCTTTTGTAACTTTTATAAGAAGATTATAATAATTTATTTTGTAATTTTGTTTCCAAGGGGTAAATGAGGAAAGAAACACCGCATAAATTTTAATTTTATTATACTTGGTATTTAAGTATGGCTCTCTGTTTGTATACCCATACATTGTAATTATCTGTGCATTACTGGGGTCAGAGTTTCAAGTTTGAAGAGCTTCTTGGTATATATATTATTTATTTATAATCATTTTACTTTTTTGTAATAAAATATTGTAGGATCTAGGTATCCAATAAAAAAAATATGAATAGAACATTACATACATTATATTAATGAATCCATGGAATCCAACAAAGTAAATATTGAATGTTTAAGGTTCCGTATCCAAAAGAGCAAGTATCCTTATTGGTATACCTAATCCATCATTTTGAAAAAGGGTTCGATTTCTTGGCCGTCAAGAAATCAGTGTCAATGAATAGAAAAAAAAACAAAAAGTGTTCTCTAAAAAATTGCCTAAGTGGTATATGTCGCGCGAACACTTTAACAATTAAAAGATTTAAAAAAAAGCGTAGACAAAGTTAAGATAAGATTTCCGTCATGTTAACCCGTCGAATGTATTGTCACAATGAATTGTCACACTCCATACAAAAATGTTAAATGGTTTTTAGCATGTAGTTAAATTCGTATGTAATCTGAATCGGCTTTGAGTTCTTGTGAAAGGAGAAAAAAAATACAATGTGTGACAATCTATGAAAAACTTATTATTGCTATACAAACTAACGTGTATTCGCGTCGCGCCCTCGCTGCGCGATATTCCGACCCGAGGATTAACGTCTTTAACGCCCTAACCCGTGAGTGACAGTCGTATATATCTTTAAATAATCTTATTATTATGAACTATCTTCCAAAAATGAATATTAACTAGAAGTTTAAACTGCTTACATGCAAACTTATCTACAAATATACATTCAAGAATACATTGATTTGTCCAAGTTGATTCGGAGAGGTCGCTTCAATCGATTGACAAGACCGAAACTGCGAAGAAAACTTAAATCATTTTCTTGAAATCTAAGCAAGAAATAATTATAAATGACTGGTGAAATTGTGTTCTAAGTTTTTAAGAGTGGTGCAATACAATGGTTTTACTCCGAAATGAGATGTTTCGTAGCATTGTCGTAGCATTCTCGTAACATTTTCATATCATGTTCGTAGCAAACACCGTAGTGGTTATATGTGCTGATTACTAAACAATATTCCAAGAAGTGTATCATATCACCTTGATGTAAATTATTTATTATTAAAAGCTTGTATTTAACTTCACTTGTATGTATCTATGTATGTATTTCTGTCTGTCTGTTTCGAGCACTTCCCGATTAGCTATCTGGCTGAAATTTTCAGGGTAGCTCACAAATCTATGGCAATGCAATAAAAAAAGGACAAATAAAATGACGTACAAACAGAGACAGAGACAGACAAACAAAGAGCCAAAACCCTCCGGAACCCATTTGTAACATTCGACAAACAACACATTTTAATTTATATTGATGTTTACGCGTCAGAGAACCGAAAACCCTACAAACGATCATCGTGTTTAAATTGTGCGTGCTTCCTGACGTTAAAATTAACTGCAAATTTATGCGTTGTATGTTTATTTTTATGATGATACAGCTTTACTTTCATACTTCCTAGCACAGACATTACCTATCTTCTACTTCTATAATTATAATAGCAGCAAGTAACAAAAAGTACAATGAAAAAAGTTTAAAAATAAATTGTTCTCCTTAAAATTGTATACTGGAATAGTTTTTGTTCTTTAAATGTTGATTATTTGTCTGTTCACGTATCACGTAAAAACTAATAAACTGATTGCGATGCCGTTTTCACTGTTGGATAGATTAAAAACTGGTGTCCTTGGTATCTTAATTTAATGAGTAGAAGCCGAGCAATCGATAATAACTAGATAATAAAAAGACTCGCCTGCCCTGCCAAAAAATAACTTTTGCCAATAAATTATATACTGTTGGAATGTGCTTAACAAGGCCTTCAATTTGATACCAAAATGTATTTTTGTATTTTTTTGATCAGTTTTGATGTAGTTTTTTTTTTGGAAAAATTATTTCCATTCTTCCGCCATATTAAATATAATTTTTGGAATGTTAAATCTAGCTGCGTCCCGCGGTTTCATCCGTTGCTCAAAAATTTCAAAAAAGGATTACCCCATACCCGATACCCCATACGTCTGTCTGTTAAAAACAATCCACTCCTTTTTTTGGGCAGTCGTGTAAAATCTGAATTAAGTTGTATGGAAATGGGTATTATTGGGTATAATTGGGATCTTTTTATCCCAGAAGAATGAACACGCGAGCGATTCCGTGGGCACAGCTAGTACTTCTGTTAAAGCAGCAAGTAATAAAAGTTCTAAACAACGAAGATAATAAAAAACAAAAAATGGCCTAGGGCACTTAAAATAAGCTACTTAACAAGAATAAAAATAAAATATACACATAAAACATTTAAAAAATAAAGTATATCTATCTGTTTGTCTGTCTGTTCGCGCAACATGTGAAAACTACTAACCGATTGAAATGCGGTTAGTACCTTGAGGTTTGACTTAAAATCTGGTGAACTTTTTATCTCAATCCGATGAGTAGAAGCCGAGCAATCGATATCCAGTTAACTTATTGACGGCTAATCGAATTTTGATGAAATGTAGTATGTTATTTTACTTTTTGGTCCCAGAATAACTACTAACAGAATATATATATAACTAACAACAGAATATATACTTTTAATCCAGAAAAATGACCACGCAGGCAAAGCCATGGGCACAGCTAGTAGAACCTAGTTTCACAGTAGGACCTAACATTATCTGAGGTAGGTACTCCTCGACACAATTAGAGCTTTTTTTAACTCAAACTGCTCATTTCAGCTGCGAGCTGAATAGAAACGAGTTTTTACTTGGCGTACAATTACGAGCTTATAAAATTATGTAACAAAGGCAAAAAAGCCAGTTAGAAAGCTGGGTTTGGTCGTTTTTTTTCTCTCTTCATAATGAAGTTACATGCGAACTGTTGTCAGAAAAGAATAATTATTAATAATTCGACGGCAGCATAAAATAAACGGCTAACAAAAATACAAGTTTTCAGTTCTCTACTTAATTCTACATGATTTTACTTTATTTGTACGGTTTTAATTTTATAACTTACAACATTTAGTTTAAACTAGCAGTTTCCGTGGCTTTGCCTGCGTTATCATTTCTCTGGATAGAAAGTAACTTATATGTTATTCCAGGATCAAAGGTACACCTACAAAGTACCAAAGAAGTACTACATTTCATCACAGTTCAGACGTCAAATAGATTTTTATCGATTCTTCTACTCATCGGATTGAGATACCAAGTACCTACCTACACCAGATTTTAAGTCAAAACCTAAGCTTTCCAACAGTGATGAAACGCATCGCAATCGGTCTAGTAGTGTTTACGTGATGCGCGAACAGACAAACATACAGATAAATACAACTTAAAATCTAATTTTATCTGTCTGCTTTGGCTTTGCAAACTTTTCCAACACTGTCCAAAAATATCGTCACTCAATGGAACAGGAAAAAAATATGTGCACCTCTATGATACTCAAATCAAGGACCATATCCTCCAAATTACAAATCTCTAGGTCCACCGCATCGAGCACCGTAAAGGCATCGCCTGGCTTCGGGAAAAGCTTACGGCTCAACTTGACTCGCGGGCGCCCTGCTCGCCCCTCCCGGTCTGCTCACCCAGGTGTATTCTCTGTAGTCTCGCTAAGGTTGTCCCGTGACGTCGAGTTTTTTTTTTTATTTTTTTTTTATTACGTATTAGGCAATCGTTTGACCACGATCTCACCTGATGGAAAGCGATGATGTGGTTGAAGGTGTAGCACGCTTGCCTAGTAGATACCTATTCACTCTTGACTTGAACACACCGGGGTTATAATTTACCGGAAACACTGACGAGTGCAGGGCATTCTACTCCTTTGCAGTTCTTATAATAAATGAAGAAGCGTAACGCTTCGTTCTTGTGCGAGGTATTTCAACCATGAAAGGGTGGCGCTTTGCTGATCGTCTAGTCGTACGGTGATGAAAAGGTGATGGGGGAATCAGGTTGTGCAGTTCTTGTGCACACTCTCCATAGTGCAATCTGTAGAATACCGCCAGGCTTGCTACCTCACGTCGATGCGCCAGACTTTGAAGCTTACTTTTTACCAGAGTGTCATCCTCAATGAGCCTGATAGCACGTCTCTCAATTGAATCCAAGACTCGAGCTGATACTTGGCAGAACCGTCCCAGAGGTGGCAGCAGTACTCCATACAAGATCGGACCTGTGCTTGATAAAGATTCAAAAGCTGTCCCGGAGTGAAGTACCGCCTAACCTTAGACAAAATACCAAGTTTTTTTGCAGCTACCTTGGCTTTGGATTCAATATAAGACCCAAAATTCAGGTTTGACGTGAGGTCGACACCCAAAAGCTCCAAATGATTGCCTATTGGTATTGTTACACTTTGGAAAGACGGAGATCGGTTTAGAGGACTCTTTTTAGCAGAAAACAAACACACCTGCGTTTTAGTAGCATTAAACTTAACCAGGTTAGCATCGCCCCAAGCAGACACGGCTTCTAAGGCTAAATTTAAACGGTCTACCATAGCCTCTCTCTGAAACTGGACAGCGTCACAGCTGGCTTGAGCATTGGAAGTGTATCTCTCAACTACAGTACTGTCATCAGCATACCCAAAGGTACCGGGCTTCAGAAGGTCATTAATGTGCAGTAAAAACAGTGTAGCCGAGAGAACCGATCCCTGAGGTACACCGGCATTGATAGCCATTTGATCAGACGAGCAGCCCTCTAAGACTACTCGAATAGGTCGTTCCCTCAAGAAATCAACTATCCAATTGTATAAGCCAACAGGTAAACCATATGAGGGAAGCTTGTTTAAAAGGCCATCGTGCCAGACCCGATCAAATGCCTTCGATATGCCAAGGGAGACGGCAAGCGCCTCACCATGCATCTCTTTTCTTCTCAGACGTTCAGTGGCACTTGCGACGCTCGGCGCCAATTTGTTATTTTTTTTGTCTTGGTTCTTTACATGGTATACTACGAAATGAAACAGTTATATTAGAAACGCTGTTTTTATTCACCGTGCTAATTTGTCCTATAGTACGATCACGATAGAGACCTAGTTTTATCCGACTGCATGTATTTGGGTTGTATGTAATTATGTTTGTTTGTACGTTTCTTAGGCGCGTCATACAGCCTAAACAGCTTGAAGGATTTTGATAAATGAGAGTATCATTGGATTCGTCTTGATCACGAGAGTGCTATAGGATGTATGAAGTGTCAAGAAAACTAATATGGCGGCGTATAGCTGCCATATTGTATTTCCGAAGGAAAAAACCTATCGAATGAGGTTTAAATGAACGTTAATACATAATAATTAAAACGAAGGACTTTACGAGACCATTTCAAATATATAATTATTATAACTAAACAGCAGCAATAGTTTTTACAATTTTTTCCATTTAAGATTATTCATGTTAATGTAAATAAAGTTGCAATTGAACTATTAAAGTAAAATTAAATATGTTAGTAAATAAAATAAAATAATATAAATACTAGCTGCGTCCCTTGGTTTCACCCGCGTCCCTCAGAAACCATGCATATTTCCAGGATAGAAAGTGTTAATATGTGTTAATCCAGGATATAAGCTACCTCCATACCAAATTTCATCCAAATACGTTCAGCCGTTTAAGCGTGAAGAAACACAAACACAAACCCTTACATACGAGTACGTACAAATTTTCGCCTTTATAATATTAGTGTGATTATTTTTACGGGCAGTCAATTCGTATTCAATCATTTTGTTCGCACTCGGGTTTTTTACACGACTGCCCAAAAAAGGAGTGTTATGTTTTTAACATTCATGTATGTATGTTTGTATGTATGTGAGTTTATTTATTCCACCATTACATTTAAATGCCTGAACAGATTTAGACGTATGGGGTATCGTTAGAATCCTTACAACTCCCCGAGTAACATAAGATATGTTATTTAAACATTCTATTTGGCGGCAGTATGGAACCATTTTTAAAAACGAAAAAATATAGGGCTAAATTTACAATATGGGTATCAAATTGAAGGTTTGATAAGCTCATTCCAACAGTATATAATTTAATGGCAAAAGATCTTTATTGCAGGGCAGGCGTGCTTTTATAGCTTTTAAGCTGGTTATTTGTATTCTATAATAATTTTACTTGTTGTTAGTAATTTTACTTGTTCAGTACTAATTCAGTACATTAGTACTGAACTACAAATGTACCTCCTGTATAAATTAAGTACATAGCACTGGAATTTTATTGTTTATTTATTGTTACCAAGTTATACGCTTCTGCAACTGTGTATCATCTACGAGACATAAGGGACTTTAGGGAATTAAGATCCCAGGTGTGCAGTTTATGGAACCTCTTGGAAGAAGAATCCCATGATTCCCGTTACGGAACAACTATAGCGGTACTGTTGGGAATACACCAATAGGTGTCTATGTATATATATATATATATATATATATATATTATATGGATGTTCCACCATAGCGTCGCCCCTATTGGTTCGATTTTGACAAGCAAGGTGTCAATTGATTTGTCTTTAATTTAGTGTTTGTTTTATTGAGTGTCATAGGCTACTTTTTTACACGAATACAGCGAAGGAAATGAAGGGTTGTGTGTTCTAACTAAAAATTTGGTCCGATTTTGACAAGCGAGGTATCAATCGTCTTCAAGTATACATTGTGTGACTTATTGCTTTAATATAAGTATAGATAAAAAAAAACTTCTAAATTCACATAGCTTTGTACTTCTAACCCGCAGAACCCCTTTAATATAAACTATAATTGTGTCAAGTTGCATCAAAATCTGTCCAGTAGTTTCAGCGTGGTACATGTTTTTTTTAAATCACTTTCAACCAAAATCCTGCGGAAACCCTTTAACTTACTTACTACTTGAGGGGGGGGTACTTGATAAAATAATCATAGCTCCCAAACGAATGGACCGATTTTGATGCGGTTTTTTCGGTTCGAAGGCTGATGGATCGAGAAACTTCTAAGCTATAATTGGAAGTAGGAGGTCGGAGGTTATAAAATTTTCATCATCACCATCACCATCACCATCATCATCGTCATCATCATACTTCACTCTCAAACAAATGAACGGATTTTGATAAAATTTGGAATGGAGATAGCTTATATCCTGGAATAACACATAGGATACTTATCATCATCATCATCATCATAATTCACTCTCAAACGGCTGAACGGGTTATGATGAAATTTAGAATGGAGATAGCTTATACCTTGGAATAAGACAAAGGATACATTTCATCATCATCATCATCAAACTTCACCATCATTGTCATACTTCACTCTCAAACGGCTGAACGGATTTTGATAACATTTGAAATAGAGATAGCTTATACCATGGAATAACACATATGATACTTTTCATCATCATCATCATCATCCCTCACACTGAGCCGCGGGCGCAGCTAGTTATAAGTATAGATATAGATTGAAGTTTTATGAAGCGGCATTGTCAAGAGGTTAGAGATCAGAAGTTTATTTTGATACGGAAATTATTTGGTGTTGTGCAAAATAGACTTATATTAGTTATTATATATTATTTGTCGATAAACAACGAGAAGAAAATAAGACTCGTCGTTAGAATCGGTATAAGTACATATTTACCTACTTAGGGGAGGGGAGGGGTAAGGGAGGGAGGGGTGAAGAATCCCTGTAAGGGGAAGTGGCGGAAAAACATTGAATTAGAAAAATACATATTTTTTTGCTGTTTCTCAAAAACTATGGGTTTTTGTGTGATGACCAGACTTAGGGTCATCAGACGATTGACCATTTGGACGAAAAAACCGGGAGTTACGTACCTATAGCAATTGAATTATTCCAACTTCAGTTTCAACCACATCCGGTGGTCTTTCTCAAGGGGAGTGCAGAACGCTCGTGAAACATGTCTTCCCACGCATCTTTTTATATGTTTCAACTACTATAAAGTTGAAAGTTACTATGTAAGTCTGAATAAAACGGCTGTGACAACAGACGAACATGGCGTAACTATTAGGATCCATGACATAACCGCGTGTTCTACTTATGACGCCAGGTGCTAGTACGGCTGAAACTTTCAGGGTAGCTCACAAATCAATGACAAAGCAATTAAAAAAAGAAGTAAAAAAATTACAAAAAAAAAGAACTCCATAAGCTTTCTATTTTTAGTTTTTTTTTAGTTCATTCATTTTAATTTGTGGCTACGCACGTTTAGTGCTTTTAACCAGTGTCATAGTGTCAGCGTCTTAGATATTACAAGTTGTATCACAGTACATATATAGACTACTAGCTGTACCCGCGGCTTCGCACGCGTGTTCTTTTCTTTAGGTTCAAAGTACCATAATGTGCTATTCCAGGACCAATATACCAACACTTGAACAAACTTTCTTCAGCCGTCAAAAATACTTTATCAATTGCTCGGCTTCTAACTCACCGGATTGAGATACCAATTACACCAGATTTAAATCAAACCCTAAGCTATTTAACAATGAAAACCGCATTGCAATCGGTCGCGTAGTTTTTACGTGATACGTGAACAAACAAATATACAGACAAACAGAAAGAAAGACACGACTAACAAAAAAATAATTGTTCAATACCTTTTTTAAGCACCCAAAACTTTTTTATTATTTTAATTTATTTAGTAGTTTGGGTGCGATGCGCGGTCAAGATATGGACAAACAGACAGACAAAATTAAAAAGTAAAACAGTTTGGCTTCAGTATCGAATATAGAGAACCATGCAAAAAATATTTTTTTATTACTGAAATATTAACATAACTTTGGTCCCATATCCCGCAGAAACCCTTTACTTATTCGGGATAAAACGTGTCCTCAATTTTAACCCATCATATAACTTAAGACAGTGCCAAGTTGCATCAAAACCCGTCCATTACTTTCAGCGAGGTACGTGTTATTTTAAATAAGTTTCAACCCCTAAATAATAACCCATACATTTTTTGATATGTAAAGTATCATATGTCCTACCTCTTAGTACGAACTCAAATCATACCAAGTTTCTTTTGAATTCATCCAGTAGTTCCGGCGGCGTTATGCGCGGCTAAGATACAGACTGACAGACATACAGACAACAATGAAAAACATACAGTTTAGGCTTCATAATAGAATATAGAGTAACATCCAAAAAAAACTATATTATTAATGTACAGAATTCGGACCCATATCCCACAGGAACCCTTTATTTTTTCGGGACAATATGTATCCATAATTTTCACCTATCTTATAAACTATGTCTGTGCCAAGTTGCATCAACATCCGTCCAATAGTTTCAGAGTGCTAAGTATTCATTTAAATAATTTTCCACCCCTATCCTGCAGGAACACCTAATTTTTTCAGGATGAAAAGTATTCAATGTCCTACCTCGAAGTGTGAACTCAAATCATACCAAATTTAATTTGAATTCATTAAGTATTTTCGGCGTGGTACTCTTCCAAGGTACAGACAGACAGACGGACAGACAGACAGACAAAAATAAAAAAATACAGTGTTGGCTTTAGTATTGAACATAGAACGTCCTCCAAAAAAAATTCCATAATATCTTCAATCTACAGAATTTTGGACATTATCCCGAAGGAACACTTTATTTTTCTGGATAAAAAGTATCCTCCATTTTTACCCATTATATAAACTATGACTGTGCCAAGTTTCAACAACATCCGTCAAGTAGTTTCAGCGTGATACGTGTTCTTTTAAAAACTTTCAACGCCTATCCTGCAGGAACACCTTAATTTTCCGGGATGAAAAGTATCCTATGTCCTACTCCAAAGTATGAACTCAAATCACACCAAATTTCATTTGAATTCATTGAGTATTTGCGGCGTGATGCACTTCCAAGGTGCAGACAGACAGACGGACAGACAGACAGAGAGACAACAAATTAAAAATACAGTTTTGGCTTTGGTACTGAATATAGAACGGCCCTCAAAAAATTTTACAAAATATCTTTAATTTACAGAATTTGGGACATTATCCCGCAGGAACTCTTTATTTATTCGGGATAAAAAGTATCCTTAATTTTAACCCATCATAGAAACTATTACTGTGCCAAGTTGCATCAAATCCGTCTAGTAGTTTCAGAGTGGTAAGGTTTTTTTTTAAATTAACTTTCATCCCCAATCCTGCGGGAACCCTTTCCTTTTTTCGGGATGAAAAGTAGCCTATGTCCTACCTCGTAGTATGAACTCAAATCATACCAAGTTTCATTTAAATTCATTCAGTAGTTTCGGCGTGATGCCTAGCCAAGATACAGACAGACAGACAGACAGACAGACAAAAATGAAAAAAAAAACAGTTTTGGCTTCAGTATCGAATAAAGAGTAAGGTCCAAAATAAAATTGAAAAATATCTTCAATGTACAGAATTGGGCCCGTTACAGTTTTATTATAAGTAATATATATAGATAGATATATGTACTGTGGTTGTATGTTAATCCTCTCTAGAGTAGGATAACTTTAACAGTGGAGTAATTAATCGTACTACGTTTTAACTTCCCGGCTCAGTCCATACACACTGCGGCCTGAGAGCTAAGTATAGCTTCAAAGCTCATCACCTACCAAATTACTGAAATCAGCCGGCAGCCGACGACGCTGGTATAAAACCAAATGTGGGTATCAAAGTTTGCAAGTGGGTAATTTCTTGAGGTGAAATTGTGAAACTAAAGGATTACCTAAGTAAATAATACAAGTAAACATAATTGTTTCAAGACAAAAGTCTTCAACCAGTGCGAGCCGAGTCGTGGACACTCACGGTACTAGTAGTTCACCAATTTATAGTCGCTCAGCGGGCAACGGAAAGAGGTTTCCTCGGAGTTTCTTGGAAAGATCATATGAGGTATGAAGTCATCCGTGACTGTGTGTGAGAGGATGGGTTTGTGTGTAATGAATAATTTTTGAAAAGGCTAGGAGTTAATCATTCTAGGCTAGTGGTGGCTTAAAAAAAGATATGCAGCATTAGGAACCTAACTACAATTTTTCATTTAGATGACTTTTTTTTAAATAAAGTTGGAAGCTTAATAGTACGTAAGAGCAGGGCTGGGTAAGGACACGTCGAGGGCACCAGTGTTACGAAGCGATCCTAGGGTTTGTTCCACTAGCCCAGGGACCAAACCTCAGAGGACAACATAAAAATACAGGAACAATTAGGAGCACTCGGAGATGTTCATAAACAGAGATCTTGCACTCGACTATTCTATTCATCAAGTTCTATTTAGTATATAATTTAATATATTTGGTAAGAGTGTACCTGTGTACACTCCTTACCTCACATAAAAAAGTTTGCTATAATTACTGCCCATGTAATACCCGCTATTACTCAACCTTTCATAATTATTAGGTATCGACTTCTGGAAAACTGCTAAAGCTGTCTCCAGACATAATTAATACGGTCAGTATGCACAAGAGTTCAGATACTCCCATGTTTATCATCAATACTAACGATACTTACTTACAGATTTATGACAGACTTACAGACACGCAATTGATTCTTGCTAATGCAGTCGTGGAACAATTTTGTAATATTTTTACCGACGTACTTCCATTAGGGAGAACGAAATTCAATTCTCATCACATCGTCAGTCGCAACCCGACTAACGTTTGTAAACAGTATTCATGTTCAACCTAACGAACCTAACTAGTTTTTTAGACGCAATCCTATCAAACGTATTGTTTTGTTTTTATTTATTCAAACAGAATAAAATATCTACAATCTAGTTAACTATTACTTTTCTGACTTTGAGCATTTCGAATTTTCATGGTAAGGTTAGGTTAGAACGTGTGCCTTGAATCTAACACGACTTTGAAAAGCTTAATTAAAACCTCCTTGCAAACACGTGCGCGATCGGAAGACGCGTGTTTTGAAATGTACTCGAATTTGGAAAGGGAGTAATAAACCAGTGCTTGTTTTAAGACAGTTCTGCCTTCTATTGAACACAGAAATGGAAATACGCGGCCCAGGCTGGGTGTTTTGTGAATTGTGCTGAAGCAATCTGAAATGCGGTTTGGCCTTCAGTGACGCGGCTACACTCTTGCCATTATTAATACTGTGTTAATAAAGAGAATACGTATGTGGTTGTGAGAACCGTGCAGGAGGTTTTATATTATATCTACTATACTGATACGTAAATCGATTTATCTACACCCATATCGTTAAATTCAGATTATGAACTGAAAAATGGTGGCATAATGACATACTTTACGCAAGGCACGTATATAATAAGAAAAAAAAATACAGTATATCACTTTTTATGAACTAAACAGTGAAAATAATATATTATTTCCATTAAAGCACTGGTTTGGTTCCACCATCGAGCGTTTTGGCCATTTATTATCTATGGCGGCGCGTGTTAGACCGTTTGAGCGCGAATTCGCTGTGGATTGGATTTTGGCGCCATAACTTACTTTTCACCTCACAAGCTCGGACACTTTGTTTGTCAGTCGAAATCTGAGTGCAAAAGTCCATTTTATCCGCTAGCGTGGAAAGAGTTTTTAAAATTCGAACTTTTCTGTTCGATAATTTTCTATGAATAGAATGTGGACTGTCGGTACCTATCGCCAGTCCACTGAAAATACTTATTTATATTTTATTACTAGTTTTACCGCCCACGACTTCGTCCGCGCGGACTACTGTTTATCGCGAAAAAAGCATCCTATGTTCTTCTAGGATATTAAAAACCATTGCAAAAGTAGGTATAGCAGCACTCTTGATGTTTTTTGACATACTTGTTATTTCGTTTCCATGGCAACCGTTTCTTACAGCGAGTAATCAACTA
The DNA here is from genome assembly GCA_946251855.1 of Alsophila aescularia. Classification (NCBI taxonomy): domain Eukaryota; kingdom Metazoa; phylum Arthropoda; class Insecta; order Lepidoptera; family Geometridae; genus Alsophila; species Alsophila aescularia. The sequence goes on along the minus strand of OX276386.1, from coordinate 33,919,286 downwards.
CCAAATATATTAAAGTTAGTTAGTAGTAGTAGTAGTAGTAGTAAAGTTAGTTAGTGTAAGAGTCTGTGATAATAACAATACTAGAGCCCCAAGGCTCTAGTATTGTTATTATCACAGACTTTTCGTGCTTCAACAATACGGATCAAAACAACCACGAACGTAAGTACTATCATATATATTTAAAGGACTCCAGATGTAATAAACTTATTTAGGTACATCTTTTATAACATATTATTTCATAAAATTACAGTTTTTGCTAATCCAATGACAATGTGGGAATGACAGGTTATTTGAATTCAGAATTAATATAAACAAACTATCAAAAAGGTACGATTATGGTGAAAGAGGTTTGACAAATGTTTATGCGCAAATTTCATAGCTTAGTTCCATGCATTGCTTTGAACACGGGTTTGGAAGAACAGTTTGCGTTGCAAACCCGTGCGAAATTGGAGAACGCGTGCCTTGAATTAAACACGAGTTTGGAAAATAAGTTATTGTAACAACCCTTGTGTTTCAAGGCCTCCCTCCTATTAAATATGGAAACGGAAACACGCACCCGGACCCGGGTGCAACCACAGAATACCTAATAGTACGGGCGCAGCGGAATATTTCACATAAAATGCATTTGCTGTTTGGTATGAAATATCTTCTCCGGCTCTAGGTTTATTGCCTACAACAGGTGGTGTTAAGAGATGCACTGAGATTAATGCAAGGAAATTGAATTGCGGTCTAAAATTAGTTTTGATTCTGATCGTTCGACTTGTTAAAATTCTTTTACATTTTAAAACCTCGTAAGTAACATGAATCTAAAATTTATAAATGTTTTTAGATTTTAGAATCTAAAAACAGTTTCATCTAATCTAACAGTTAGATGAAACGTTTTTTACCCGACTACGGCGAGGCAAAAAAGGAGAGTTATGATTTTAACGGCTTATACCCAGAACATCAAATACGCATAAAACACGAAAAATTTCAAAGGACTGTAAGTTTTCGCTAAATGTCAAATACGCACAATGTCAAAAAAGCAAAATGTCGGTATATATGTATGTATGTGGGTATGTATGTACTGTTGTGTGTACTAGGTACACATCATAATTTGACAAATGATTTGGAAGCGTCTTCATCATCCGCTGGTTATAGGCTATGTCACGTCATATTAAATTGATTATGGCGCCCTCCAGAGGACATAAACAAGTGAACTACATATATTTTTTCTTTAGTGCCGTGTTTGGTGTCAAATGAATGGGCTTAATTAGCATATTTCGAAAATATATAAATTATAACCCCAAAATAATTTAAATAAAAATATAATTTCAAAAACTAAAATCCATATTCGGGTTTTAGTCTTAGTGATTAAAAATTAGTTGACAGTGTCAAATAGTTTTTATTTGGGTCGTACCTAAACTGCACACTACAAATGTATTCTTCATTCCGCATCAAACGAATGGTAAAATATTTAAAGTAATAAAAAAACTTCAAGTAATAAAATTTTCAAAAAGTCATAACATGACCACAGCTCGCAAAATTTTATAAAATGATATAAATGTTACTTTTTAACGCTCGTTGAATGTGACGTACACCTATGTAAGTAGAATTGTGGACCTTTAGTACGGACAATCCTAGAAAAGCTCGTTTTATTACAGCTTGAAGAATAATGTTTACAGTGTTTAGAATGTTTTTGTTTTATTGACATTTGACTTACTATGTTGCTATTAATGGGCGATCCAGCTAGATCACTGACATGGTTTCGTAAGGATCAAAGATGTAACATCTAAAATATATCATAGTATTGAGTTAGATGCGTTGTCGAAGAGATGCATTTAAACATCGACACTAAAGTCATGCAGCTTTGTAAATAAAATCTACAACAATATAAAAAAGAAAAACTTTGTCTGTTTGTTTGTTTGTTTAAGATAGCTTATATATTACATTGAATTCTTTTTATGCTGGAAAATGCCATTTTTCTACGGAAAAACTGGAAAAATTACGATTATACGCTGTAAGGAACGGTTGCCATGGAATCGAAATAATAACAAGTCTGTCAAAAAACATCAAGAGCGGTGCTATACTTTTGCATTGATTTTTAATATTCTAGAAGAACATATGAAGTTTTTTCAGAATAAACTGTAGTACGCGCGAACGAAGTCGTGGGCGAAAGCTAGTATTTTATAGAGCAAGATTCACCGTTATTAATGTCAAACTGTAAAGTCCTATATGCATGTGTCTATTTTTATACTTATTATTAATCTATCTACAATAATATTATTAAAAATAAGATTTGTTTTGTTTTTGTTTTTTTTTTACTCGACTGCCCAAAAGAGGAGTGTAATATTTTCAGGGTTCATGTATGTTTATATGAATGTAAGTTTCTTTATTCCACCATAAATTTTTGATTCATGAACAGATTTGGTAGATCATTATAAAACTTACATCATCCCGAGTAAAAGGCTATTTTAAAAAAAAAGCACTTACAGTGTGGCTCGTTACTCAAATGTGAAAAATAAAACTTTAAATTTTACAATATTGGTATCAAATTAAAAGCCTTGATGAACACATTCAAATAATACACAATACAATACAAGAAAGAAGTGGGTAAAAGCCTAAGATATAATTTAATGGCATAAGTTTTGTTTTGGCAGGCTAGACGTGTTTTTGTATTTTTTAATTGTATGTTTGTTTGTGTGTAAAAAAAAAACTTTCTCCAATAGAAATCAGTGAGTAACATATGGGCCATACTTTATTTTAACAAAAATTTAAAGATTCTTACGAAAATCACAATAATGTAGGTAACTCAAGGTATCATTTTTTTCCACATAACACCCATTATTAGGTTTGCGCTGCGAAAACTATTGATGATACATTAAAATAATGTACTACATGCGTATAGTACCCATTACCCACAAAAAGGTTCGCGACGCTATATGTCTATCATAGTTAAGTCACAATAACCGTTTTTTGACAACCAAAATACGGGTAGAATCGAAGATGATGACATTCGTGTCCATACTAATCCTTATCCATACTGAATAGTGTCATAATCAAGGTTGAATATGTACATGTACATTTCTGTTTAAATTATTCGAAGACCTTTTATTTAGACGTTACGACGGGTATAAAAATGCTAAGCGTGCCGCGGTGTAAGCGCTACCCGTGCGAAGCCAGGGCGAGTCGCTAGTATTATATAGTAAAAAGAAAGAATGTTTAAAATAAAACGGATTCCACACCGCCGAATTGATAGTGAAGCACCCAAGATACGCCGATGCGCTTGTACGTACAATTATATTTTGTGGCACAAGGCTCACGCACACACTTACGCCATACGCATATGCCAATCGGCCGCCACATCGCAGAATAATCTCGTCCTTGTGAGTTGTGTTAATTACATTTGAAGGACTATATTGTTTTTGATTATTCGCGAGAATTTGTCTGGCGAAAAATCAAAAACAATGTAGTCCTTTGCGATGAAGTTGTGTACCTATCAACCATAGAACACCAAAAAATATCCACTCACGCACATGTACGCTGCCGCCACTTGCTATGCTTCACTCGTTTGTACGGTGATGTGGCATGTATGTTTTTTTAAAGCGAAGTGTGGGGAGACCCCCCACACAATGGACCGACGACATTGTAGCCATCGCAGGAAGTCGGTGGATGGAGGTGGCACAAGATCGTTCATCATGGCGCTCATTGGGGAAGGCCTATGTTCAGCAGTGGACTTCTAAAGGCTAACATGATGATGATGAAGAATATACTTTTATGCCGCCATTATTAACCTTTGCTTAGGCGAGGAATATATTGCCAACTTATTGAATCAAATTACCCAATACATTAGATTAGATCTAGTTAAAGGCGGGAAGATTAGGCACGCTTTAATATCGCGTAAACAAAAACTGGACTAAATACAACAACAGGCAAACACCCACACAGCAGCATTCTGCGCTTCGTGCTTAATGTGCACCGACGACAATGATAGGGAAACATACGCAGACTGTAGCGGGAATTAGAGCAATTGCTAATACTTGCTACGCAAACGCCCTTCCGTGACTTAATGCGTATAAATTACTATTAAAATGACTACTTACTATTAAAATAGCATTTTATTAATTTATTATTGTTACTTTTTTATGCATATATTTTTTAATCTTCCCGCTAATTATTCACTTTAAATATAATGCAGTGATTTAACACAATGAATTGTACTTGTCATACTGTAGAGAATATATTGTATCATAAAAAATGTACCTACTCGTAACATACGATTGTTCCTAGAATAGAGGCGTGTGAATGAAGGATTTTATAATGTTACCATGAAAAATCGAGATGTGTTTTTGTAACGGAACGAAAATGGCTTTCGCTCATTTATCTTGTTTAGTGTGAATTGAAATATATTTTGCGTAACTGTCAATATTTATTTACAAAATCTAGGTATAACATATACCTATGTACCGTGATATAACCCGCGTAGATAAAGAATGGGATTGTAAATGGCTGCGGTGTTGTGATGTACGGTTAGTACAAAATAAAAAACAGTAAAGTAACAAACAAAATATAAAGAAAAACTGCATTTATATATTACATATTATTAAAAAAAGCAAGTTACAAATAAACCAGACACTTCAATCAACATTGTTTGTAAACACAAAATAATAACCCTTTATATATATCTAAAAACAAAAAATCGAAGCGAACATACGAGTAATTTAATCGGCGATCCGGCCGATTAAATTACTCGTATGTTTGTATGAATGTAAAATAAAAAGTTTGCTATATAGCAAACTGTTACTTACAACCTTTGGATGGATAGAGTACCTAAATGAAAATAGAGACGGTACCACCGTACATTTTTGTTCGCGTTTATTCGAGACTTTTATTCGAAACAACTGAATTCATTAAATAATATCCCCACTATTACATAAACATGAAACCTTGTGTGTTTGTTTGTTTGAGGAGTTTTCACGCCCAAACGGCTGGTTTTTATGAAAATTAGTATGTAGATACTGTGTACACACAACAGACTAATATAGAGTACTTTATGTCATGTAAAAAGGAAAAATAACACGGGAAAACGGGAAAATATCGATTACTCGCATTCACTCAAAAACAGCAATGATTAAGTTTTAAATAATAGGTAGGTAGGTACTCTACATACTGAAAAATACATATATAAACTTAGTATACATTTATTCCGGCATATCGAAAGTTCTCACGGGAAATCGGGAAAATTTTGGTAGATTGGTTTTACTCTCTTTCACATCAAAACGGCTAATTCGAATAATATGAAATTTCATACACAGTTTATATATTGAATACTTATTATCCCCGAAAAAATAAAAATGCGGCGAGAAAATCTTAAGTCCAAAACAGTTCAAACGGTATCATTATGTTGATGAAATTTTAAATTACAGGAACTGAACGTACAATACAGAGATAAACATAAAATACATTTATCACGGAAAAAGGTAAGTGAAAATGGGAAATAAGGAAAGATTGTTAGATTAGTTATACTTGCTTTTGCTTGGAAACAACAGAACCTATTTCTATAAAATTTTACAAATAGATACTGCACGATATAAATACTATAAATGAAATTAAAAATTTCAATAACCACCGACACATACATTATAGCTTAGAACCATCTCGATAACATCAGATTTCAAACAGAAAAAACGCATTAATATCGGTCCATTCGTTTGGGATCTACTATGCCACAGACAATCACACAGATACATACGTTAAACTTATAACTAACAACAACATTATTCTATGTTTTGCGGTGTGGGGTTAAAAAAAGAATAATGTTGATCCCGAAAAACAAAAATATCTCGCGGGAAAAATGTATATCCAAAACGGCTTAACAGATGTCCATGAAATTTTTAACATAGGTACTGACAATACAGTTTCTCCTTTTTTTACCTATTGTATCCCACTGCTGGGCTGCACTTCCATGCGTCTATATCCAGGGCTAGATCTTGCCAGTTCTGTAAGCATTTAGGTCATCCCGCCACCTTTTTCGAGGCGAAAAGGACGATGCCATCAGCAAAGCGCAAATTGGTTAAGTTTAGTACCACCATACAGTGATAAACATAAAATACATTCATCCTAAAATAAAGTAAGTTTGATTGTCGTATGAGGTAGAGCTGGACTCTGGTGTCACTTTGTAAGGCCACCCTAGAGCTTCCGAGATGTCTTAACGACTGCTATTAATCAATAACTGCCGAACCGATAGCTTAACGTGCCCCCTGTAGCACGGAGCGATGGAAATTTGTGCGGAACCTAAGACCGAACTCGTTGGATTGAAGTGAATATCAGGAAAATGTTGGTAGTTTATTTCATTGGACTAACATATCGGATACTTTTTATTATTGAATATGTAGGCAAAGCAGGGGGGCACATTTCAAAGGAGTTATGATCTTTTAAATACATTAAATGACTTTGGTGTAGTCTCAAGAGCCTAGTGTCACTGGACACTTAACATCCAACCAACCAACCAACCAACCAACCATCCATCTACCCATCCATCAAACCATCCATCCATCAAACCAGATAGATAAACAATATTTTCAACGCTTTATGAAACAAATCAAAGCGCACGGTCCCGCTGTTTGCGTGCATAGACGGAAATACAATCTGAGTGGGACAGCATGAGAGTGACCGTCATTTATAATACCATTCTTTGACTACGTGGGTTATATACATATCCATGGCGGCGTAAATACTGTATAGGTATTAAATGGCATAATAATAGAGCGGGGAAAAACTATGTTCGTATTTTGTACGTATGAAGTTGTAATCAAGCTTATATTTGATTGTTTGTACTTGACTGGTTTTGATACTTGTACAAAGGTATCAAAACTTCTCATGAGAATTTTACAAATAAAAACTTGAAAAAATGCTATTTCCCGCCATTTTTCCATTGTTTTTCAGTCTGGGAAAAGTAAAGAAGAAACTCTTTAAGGTCTTTTTTAGAAATAATGGTAAAATTACGACACCAGCCGCAAACAATACTTACTAATAAATGCTTATTCTAAAAATACAAACGATAATAAAAGATAACAAAAAAAAACTTTCGCGATTCTAACACATAGTTATATAATATAGATAAACGGAACTTAATCGCGCTGAAAACTTAACTTTTATTTACCCCGACGTTTCGATCAAGTTGCATTGATCGTAGTCACGAGAAAAAGAAATACGCAGATGTCGTTAGTGTTGTGTGTCGTGACAATTCTGAATTATTACAAAACCAAATGTGGGTTGGAGACAACGCTCGCCCTTCTAGACGATGACACCCGCTACTTCACTCTTCAGATCGAAATGTCAAAGTAAATAAGAATTAAGTTTTCAGCGCGATTAAGTCCAGTTTATATATATAACTATCAAAAAAAATGCTTCAACTAATGAAGGGGAAATCGATCCACGTTGACTTATATCCTGTAAATTAAAATAAATGTTCGGCCGACATCAATATTATACCTAGCGGCACGTAAGTCTAGCGGTGAACGAAACGTGCCGGGGATCTTGGCACAGTCAAAGTTTATATAATGTGTTAAAATGTTAAATACTTTTTATCTCGAAAACTGACTGTGCCAAGATCCCCGCCACGTTTCGTTCACCACTAGACTTACGTGCCGCTAGCTATACCCACGTTGTGGACCAACGATAAAAACATATTTTTTTGAATTTTAAGACGAGCCATTCACGACGATCAAGTTTCTCAACAAATAATGTAAACGAGCCCACATTCGTGGTGTTTCTCCACCTTCACATACGAGAATTCCCCTCAGCCCTACATTTAGCATTGAATTTGCACCTAATTTGCTAAATGGACGGCACGTTTCGACAACGTGTTCTCATTTGTATCGAGTAGGTGCCGATAAATTCCTAATGGGATACGCCACTTGATAAATATTGATGCTATACTTTGCTGGAGTAAATTTATTCTTTTTGTGTCTTTCGAGAAAACTTTGAAGGAACGTGGCAATTTTTAATTGGTTTCTAAGATGAGGTGGTTCTCAAGGGTAGAGCTCCAGTATGGTTTCATAGAAATTACATTACAAATTATCACACATATTTTAGTAAATAAATTTGAAGTCGACTTTTTGATAACAAATAATTTCATTACACAAATAAGTTTGTTAATGTGATGTAGGCTTAATAATATAAGATCATACTACAATGAATTAAGTTCATTATTCGGTCCTTTTTACCGTGACGAGAGGATCGAGAGGTATATATAGACAGCATTTCGAATCATAATGCCAAAATCAAATGATTTGGTGTTCTGCGTTAGTGAATAATACTTATGTAAAATACCAAAGGCGCATAATGGCAACAAACACAAATAAAAAAAAAATATAACTCGACTTCCCACCCCCCATTATAGCTAGGAAGCATCTCGACCACATCAGTTTTCAAAAATAAGAATCGTTTCACCGTTTGAGAGCTACGGTCGTCACCTCCATTACCCCCCCCCCCCCCCCCCCTCCCCCATTATTGCTAAAGACCATCTCGTTTACCTCAGCTTTGAAACATAAAAAACCTCAGCTAAATTGGTCCATTCGTTTGGAAGCTACGAATTTCACCCCCCTTTTCTCACCTCCCCTTTCCCCCCTCTCTCTCCATATATCTAAGAACCATCTAGATCACATCAGCTTTCGAACAGAAAAAAACCGCATCAAAATCGGTCCATTCGTTTAGGAGCTACGATGCCACAGACATACACACACGCACACGCACACAACCACACACACACACACACACACACACACACACACACACACACACAATTATATATATATTTATATATATATACATATATACACACCCTAAACTTATAACACCCGTCTCTTTGTTCGGGGGTTAAAAACACAATATACCAAAATCAAAAGATTTGGCGTTTTGCGATAGTGAAGTAATATTATCGTATTTATTTGTTTGTAGCTACCTTAGACGAGAAGCAAACAAGTATTCACTTTGAACCAAGTGGTTGAATAAACATACGTATGAACGTTACTAAGCAGCAGGGCTCTACCTTATATAAATCACAGAATATTTCTGGCTGTGCCCCTATTCTCTACAGAGCAAACAAACGCAAACGTAACCACATTTTCGGGTCACGTGTCAACGCCGTTTACACCTCCCCCTACATTATATACCAAGCTTCATAATCTCGTTATGTTTGTACTGCCGCCCGCCCTCCCGTTCCTACATTTGGACAGTCGAAAGAGATAAGCACATACCTAATTTAGGAGGATATAATCTTTATTATAAGCTGCAATTGTACTATTATTTTGGAATGTTGATGCGTAAATCCAAAAAAAAACGTGATGATTTGCTTCTTGTAGAATAATTTCAAAGAGAGTTGATGAAATTTGCTATAAAACGTATTTTATTTCAATACTCTGACTTCTATAGTTTAGGAAAAACTGCGATTTTAAAAGTGTATTTTTTACCAGGTTTGTTGCCGCTACGAAATGTTCTGCGAAATCACCATATTATGGTAATTTCCACCATAAACGTATTTTCCCCGTCACATCGTCGACACCATTAACATTATCTTAAGTTTCACCTTTCACATAATTCGAATGCTTTGATTTTTTTAAATGTTGCCTTAACCTTCTGAAGTCTATAAGTTATTAATATAAAATAGTAGATTTCTCCTCCTATTAAAAAAAACAGACTTACAGTTACTTTCAGATCTGAGTTATAGGGTCGCGCAATAGCCACAAAGTGCTTCCGCACAAGTATGTACTCTCACTATTGTACATTTTCGGTGTGTACATTGTACGGTACCGGATCTGCTATCGCGCATCTGATAACGAACTGAAATAGGATCACAAGGTTCCAAAACGTGAAATCAAGAATAAAAATGCTCGCTTCGTCATCATATAGGCCCACTCCATCGACGTGGTGTATATGTCACAGGCAGATAGCTTATACCGCCATTCAGTTAAAAGGCTAGCCTATTAATTTAACGGTGCCTTTCAAGTAACGGTCTGAATGATATTCAGCAGTACAACATTTTCCAACAATAGGGTGACTATGTGACAAAAGAGACGAAATTCTATCAAATATAGTAGTTTGCAAACAGACAAATATTTATAAACAGTTTTCATGTTCAACCTAACTAATCTACCTAGTTTTTTTGGTGCAATTCTATGAAACAGTTGTTTGCAAACAGACAAATATTTATAAACTGTTTTCATGTTCAACTTAACTAATCTAACTAGTTTTTTAGTTGCAATTCTATGAAACATAGTTTTTTGCAAACAGACAAAGATTTATAAACAGTTTTCATGTTCAACCTAACTAATCTACCTGTTTTTTTTGGTGCGATTATATGAATCATTTGTTTGCAAACAGACAAATATTTATAAAACAGTTTTCATGTTCAACCTAACTAATCTACCTAGCTTTTTAGTTGCAATTCTATGAAACAGTTGTTTGCAAACAGACAAATATTTATAAACAGTTTTCATGTTCAACCTAACTAATCTAACTAGTTTTTTAGTTGCAATTCTATGAAACATAGTTTTTTGCAAACAGACAAAGATTTATAAACAGTTTTCATGTTCAACCTAACTAATCTACCTAGTTTTTTTGGTGCAATTATATGAATAATTTGTTTGCAAACAGAAAATTACTTATAAACAGTTTTCATGTTCAACCTAACAAATCTACCTAGTTTTTGGTGCAATTATGTGAATCACTTGTTTGAAAACAGACAAATATTTATAAACAGTTTTCATGTTCAACCTAACTAACCTAGTTTTTTAGTTGCAATTCTATGAAATATAGTTATTTGCAAACAGACAAATGTTTAGTTTTCATGTTCAATTTCATTTGCCTAGCTGTTTGATTGAATGGCTGAATATCATTCAGGCAGTTAATTGAACGGCGCCGTGTAGTAAACAGGCTAGGCAGTTATATGAACGGTGGATCTGCCTGCGACATAATATACTCTGTCTATGTCTGTCTGTTTGCTACATTTTCACGACGAATTGGCTGAACTGATCGTGATGAAATTTGATATGGAGACAGTTTCAGCCATGGGAAAGTATAATTTTTATGCTAATATCATTATATAATTTAAAATTTTAGTAGTTCACTCTGACGAAGTCGCCGGCAAATTCTAGCCTTTTTTGTTAGAATACGGAAAAAGACACGGTTCTCCCGGCTGTTTGCAAATCGAGGTCCTTGAGTGACAACTGAAAGAAATTATATTTGCTGGAGCACCACGAGCGTTCTTCTTTGTATTTTATGTTTGCATGTTTCCACAAAATGCTGATTCTTCGTAAAATCGGCCCGCTACACACACCCACAGGCCCAATTCATTACGAATGCAGGAGGTGTAACGAGTCCCTTATATAATTTCCGTTTAAAATGTTACTAATATTCGTTATTTTGAAGGATTTTCTATGTTAGTACAAATTGTGTTTTATTGATTTGTGGTGTAAACTAGATTCAGAAAACTTTGGAAAACATATATTTCCTCCAGATAGAAAATGGATACTTATTGTTTCCTTGTAGGAACAACGGCAACATAGATGGAAATCTGCACAACCAATAACTTAGAAAAGTCATTGGTGCGGAACCAAGGGCCAAACCCGGTATCATTGTACTTTAACACGCACTAGTACATATATACCACTCGGCTACTATCTTTCCGCACTTCAGAAGGCACGTTAAGTCGTCGGTCCCGATAGTTATTGATCAATAGAAGTCGCTAAGCCATGTGATATCAAAGGCCCTCCCCTCGGGTGGCCTGACAAATAATACTGACACCAGAGCACCAGCACTACCTCACACGACAAACAAACAAACTGCAACATTATTGTATTAAAAGCTTAAACAAGACAAGTTAAAAAGCTAAAACTCAACTGCGGTCGGGTAAAAAATTGCTTATTACACTCTTGCGATGAAGACGAATTGTTTGATACCTCGCTGGTCAAAATTGGATCAAGATTTAGTTTGAACACATAGCCCTTCCTTTGCTTCGCTGTAGTCGGGTAAAAAAATAGTCTATACGCTGGACATAGTGGTCGAATGATAACTCGCTTGTCAAAATCAGGCCAATAGGGGCGACGCTCAGTGGAACATCCACAGATATACATAAATACAAACATAGACTGTTAAACTCATTAACCTTCCCTTGCTTCGCCGTATTCGGGTAAAAAATACCAAGTACTTAAAAAAACAGACCTGTTTTTTTTATCTATCGTTTATTCTATTCTAAGTATGTTCGCCACTATCGGAGTTCGGATGCTGTTTCATTTACAATTAGACACACTGGCCTAGAAAATTCTTGTATCTACACTCTGCAGTTTGCTTGCTTGCTATAATGACCGTTAGGTTGATTCACGTTACACCGGACCGTGACCGTGTCGTGTCATGGCACGGCGTAACGTGAATCATACTAAACAATACGCGCTAATATTTCTGCACGGGAGCGCAGCCGAGTTCAGGCCGGGCACGGGCCCGGTCTGGTCTAACATGAATTAGTTCATACAAAATAATGTAATTATATAGATTTGGCCGTGCCCCGGCACGGTGTAACGTGAATCAGCCTTAAACCATTAAAGTGCTTCGGTCTCCACGATTGTTAAAATGATGTTTTTAATGTAAAGCCATCAAGCACAGTCATATAAAGTTCCGAACACAGACTTTATCTTTATAGCGCGGTTATATAACTAAAGTTAAAACATACAACTTTTGTTGTCATTAAATTAGAGACGCCAAATATAATTCATTAAAACTTGTTTGTAGCATTTTCCTCCGAGGCATTTCAGGTGGATTTATAAGAAGTTATAAAAAAATATTTTTGTCGTGTTTGAAAGTTGGTAGTAAACATTACCAACATTATAGCTTACCAACTTTGAGAAAAAAGAGATTTATCAGTAAATAAATCATATAATTTAAAATGATTTACATCATTACGCTGTTTTGAAGCGTGAATTGATGCAATCTCAATCTCGGACGTGCCAATCATTAATACTGCTGCCATGTCGAAGTATGCTTGATCGATTCTACTTTTCATCAAAACATTTTTGATTAAATCTACGAGAAAATTTATCCCAAGTATACCAAAATAAAAACTTAATATTTTCAAATATGTAATCAAACTGTCAGCTATAAATTAAAAAATCTGTACTGCTATTAATGAATAACAGCCGGGACCGACAGCTTAACGTGCCTTCCAAAGCAAGGAGCGACGGAAAACCGCACATAAATTGAAAACGACAAAGTTTATTTGTGACAAGTAGGTACTTAAATGATAACACAACACAAAGAAAATAATTATTTGCATGTTAAGTCACAAATCGGCCCCCATCTCAGCAAAATGCTGGCTGTTAACTAGCGCTGATCTTCCGTTGGAGCCGTTCGGTGATGTCAAGGTCATGTCACGCATAAAATAGCGCATCACGCATAAAATAGCGCATCACGCATGATACAGCTGCATAAAAAAGAAAGAAATAACAATAAAAAGAAAAACCGGACTACAGCAAAACCAAACTATTTTTTTTATTGACATTGTGATTTATTCATTTTCTTCTCTATGACGAATGTTAAATAAGTTTTGTGTTAATCCACTTTATTGCTCGGACTGGTAACTAATTGATAACATAAAAGAGCAGATTTGTTACTAGGATCCAACAATAAATAATCAAAATATTTTTGTATTTTTTCTTTAAGGTTTTTTTTTATATTATAAAAGTTTCATGAAAAATTTGCAGGAAGCCCACGACAAATAGCATACACTACGAAAAAAAATTAGGAGCACGAGAAAAAGCCCAAAGAAAATAAATAGCCTACTAAAACTTCAAATTTTATTTAGACAACTCATTCATATAACAACGGAATTCCAAATGAATTTACACCCAGAAAAGCTCCTAATTGTGTAAATTCCCGTCGGATACGAAAAGTGATAAATTCTGCCCGAGTAATTGATGCAACACGCTTGAGGGGAGCATACCTATATTGTAATCGTGCGAGGTTCTCTGCTACGGAGTAATTATAATGACTTGATATATGTATTAGCAATGCATTTAGTGTTAAGAAAATGGCTATATTAAATTTGTACATAAAAGTCAAGGAAGCTTTGCAAATTTCATGAAAATGAAGAATTGAAAAGTCTATCGATTCATAGACCGTGATCTAGAAATCGATGTATCAATTTTTCTATTCTTCCTTGCGTGGACTAATCAGAAAAATCGTGAGTGTTAGGACGCGGGTGTACCATTTTTTAAGTTCAAATGCAGCCGTTCAAATAGGTGTAAACAGTTAATACCTGCAATGTACCTCATGGTACCTACAATTATTATCAACGTACATCTTCAGAGCTTTCTTACTATTTCTGAGTTATTATTATTAGTGAGCCGCATTGAAACAAGCGCTGTGAGGCGTTATAATTAATCTATAAGTCAATTTTTAAAAGATATACCTTTCATCATTATGTTTGTAATATATAATTTCTAGATACTATAGGTATGGTAGGTATTTGATAAATATACAGCGATACATTCAAATCAATAATACACCCGAAGTTTTGACGTCTTGAAGAAACCGACGGTGGACTGGAATTGGCGGTGGGTTGGATGGTGGCTTACTTATATAACCGACTTCCAAAAAAGTAGTTTCTCAAGTTTATGTGTACGTGTAATATTGTTGAAAGTGCGTAATATTCATATATGTTAGTCTATATGAGTGTCTAAGAATATGTACCAAATTTCACCTCTATTTAAAAACTCATTGTATTCACGTGCACAGGGTCCAAAATGTATGAAGCAAAGGTTGGGGCCAGCTGCAGACGCAATATTAATATATTCTTTCAACAGTATACACATAACGCCACTTTTTTGATTATATAACTACGCAAAGATGTGTTATGTATTGAATAAAGATCTTTCATCATTTTTATTTCTGAAATCCCTTGTAAGCCCTGTTTTTATAAATACCTCGGAATATGGTGCCAATTCCAGAACCCCTTAAAATAAGGTGCTTTTAGCTTAGGTGTATGTAATATTGACAAAAATGCTTAATTTTCATATAATATGTTAGTCTACATGAGTAACTGAACAAATATGCCAAATGTCGCGACTGTGTGTATTTATGTATATTTGTCTACGTATTTTTCGGAAACTATAAGTCTCATTGGAATAATTATTTTTGTAATCGTTTCAGTATCTTACAAATTAGGGAATAGTAAATCAAATTAAAATATATGGACTGTTTTAACTGTTTCAAGTATGGGTTTTTTCTTTGCGATCGGAATAAGTACTCAATTTTCTATATACTTTAATAATTCTAAAAAGTAAATATTAAAAAACGAATTTAAAAAACCGACTTCATATAGATGAAACTTGAGAAACAAATAATTTAAATTTTTAAGGTCTATGCCAGGCTAATGCCTACTTATTTACTTACTTTAGTCGGTTTGGGCGTAGTACAGACCTCAAAAAAAAATTTTATACGATTTGAAGTAGTTTTTTTTTATTATATCTCCGAATTTATAGAGCTACTTGCATTGATAATAATTGCAGGTACCATGAGGTACATTTCGGGTATCAACTGTTTACAACTATTTGAACTGCTACATTTAGTACACCCGCGGTCCTGTTTTCCCCGCTACTTATGAAACCCTGACAGAGCACGGCCATGACCCAGAGACTAGCATCCCCGCAGGGCGCTTGTTTACTATGCCACACGAAATTCCTTGCAGCAAATGTGTGATTTCATTACGACGATTCACGAAACAATTTAATTCTATGGTCACACTGATTACGGCATCAGGTAACAACGTGAAATAGAAAGCTGTTAGAACAGCGAAAGCATGCCCTCTCACCTGATGTACACCTCTCGTTTAGTAGAGAACTAATGAGTCTTCTTCAAACATACAATTTCCAGGCCCATATTAAGTCTGCGACACGTTTAAATGCATGTTTGGATCAAATTTCTAGCAACATCAAAAACGTGCGTTCTAATATACTTTATCTTGGGCTGTCAGATCATGAAACTGCACAATCAATAACTCTGAAAGCAGTAAAACGAAAAGCTTTTACTAGCTGGTTTGAGCGTAGACGGGATTTCAGTGAGGATAACATGAGGAAATTTTGCGAATATTTGTCTAATATTTGTTTGTTTGTCTTCTCTTCCTTTCTCGGAAGTTTTTGAGTCTATTGTGCTGTCAGATGCTTTTGATCACTTTTATAATATAATTTGTCTGTTTTTTAATATGTGTTACCATTAAGGTAAAGGTTAATGACAAACCTGTAAAACTTAATTGGCTAACTAAAGGTCTAAAGGGGTTTTGTAAAACTAAACGAAATTTATATCTGACATACACAAAGATAAATAAGAATAAAAAGATCAACAAAATTAAATATAATAAATACAATAATGTTTTTAAAAGGCGTGCAAGGAAGGCACAAAAATTGTAAATACTAGGCGTATTCAAAGTAGTAATAATAAAAGTAAAGCAATTTGGAATGCAATTTCATTGACTACAGGAAATAGTTTAGGTAAAAATGACATTGAAAAGTTAATTTTAAATCATAGGTCATATACAAATTCCATTGACATTTGTAATGGATTCAATCATTATTTTATCAATTTGACATCTAATAATATTCGTGACTCACTTAATAGTGTTAAATTAAATGAAAATAATAGAAATCCAAGAACTATATTTTTAAATCCTGTTGACGTAAGTGAAATTTACAATATAATATTATCTTTAAGTAATAGTAAAACTAGCGGATATGACGATATCACCACAATTGCTCTAAAGAGTTGTGCCGCTTCGATATGTCTCCCACTTGCGCATATCATAAATTTGTCTTTTACAGAAGGAGTTTTCCATGAACAGCTGAAGCTGGCGATTGTTAAGCCTATGTTTAAGAAGGGTGATAAATCTGATCCTAATAACTATCGGCCTATTGCTATAGTCCCTATTTTTTCAAAAATACTAGAAAAAGCAATGATAATTAGGTTAAATAGTTTTTTTCACAAAGCACAGGATATTACAGAAGGAACAGTTTGGTTTTCGGAAAGGAAGCTCGACTACACTTGCCTGTTTTAATTTAGTAAAATTTGTCACGGAGAGCATACCCATAATGTCGCTTTTCTTAGATATGACCAAGGCTTTCGACTTTGTTAATCATCCTAAGCTCATGCACAAATTACATTTTTATGGCATAAGAGGAAAGGCGTTTGATTGGGTATCTAGTTATTTAAAAGATAGAAGGCAGAGTACTGAGATCACAAGAATTGTAACCAATGCACAGAATGTACTCTCGAGAAATAAGTTTAAGTCTGAGTCACTTGTAAATAATACTAGAGTCCCTCAAGGAAGTATTCTCGGCCCATTGCTTTTTCTAGTTTACATTAACGATCTTCCTGAGGCTACCCCACATAAGTGTATACTCTTTGCTGACGATACTACAGTAGTTGTTAAATGTGTAAAAAAATAACAAGCCCATTCCACGGTTAACAAAGCACTAAGATATGTGATTCGTTGGATGGAAAATAATAATTTATGTATAAATATTAATAAAACAAAAATCGTTCAATTTAATTCTTATACCACTAATCCTATAAATCTTGACATAAAATATAAAGACGAAAAAGTTTATGAAGTTGATTATATTTCTTTTTTGGGAATTAATATAGATATGCATCTCAATTGGGAAATTTCATGTTGATCAAGTGTGTAATAAATTGGAACGCTATGTGTTTGCACTAAAAAACTCAGGCAGAATGTTTCTATGGAAGCAGCTCTTACAGCTTACCATGGATATGTGTCATCTCTTCTCAGCTATGGTCTTATAATGTGGGGTAACTCAGTTGAGTTGGACAGAGTTTTTAAAATAAAAAAGAGATGTATTCGGGTGATGAACAAGGCCTGGTTTTTGGATAGTTGTAGACCACTGTTTAAAAAATGCAACATTCTTCCGCTACCGTGCATATATATTAGGGAAATTTGTCTTTTTACCAGTACTCATCCAGTTTTTTTTATGAAACGTAGTGAAATCATTACCCGGCAAAAACGAGTAAAGTTTACGAACCTACTATACCAACCTCCTTGTCATAAAGAAATTTATAAGAAAAATGTGTTTAATATGTGTATTTCAATTTATAATAGAATTCCCAATCATTTTAAAATATTAGTAGGCAACAGGTTTAAGAAACTTTTAAATGACTGGCTCATAAGTAATTGTTTTATAGTATTAAGGAGTTTGTAGATTTTTTGACAACAAATGATAAATGGTAAAAATAAACAAAAGTAAAACCCCACGCTAAACAAACCCTACCCAAATTGAACTATTGTAAAATATAAATGAAAAGAAAGCTAAGGCAAGCAGGCAACAAAAAAAAAAAAAAACTATATAATACACAATATAAAACCCCCACGCTAAACAAACCCTACTGAAATACAAGTATCGTAACAGTTATATATTTATATACATATATTATAAATACACAACAACAAACATATACCTCAATCCAAATACCAAACGTCTGACATCAATACGACACGTGTGCGAAACACGTGTCGTATTGATGTACGAGGCATCTTCAGGTGATGTTGACTCGTCGAGTGCTGGACTGAGAGAAAAAAGCTAAGAAGCATCTCGATCATATCAGTTTTCAAACATAAAAATCGTTCTAACCGCTTGAGAGCTACGATCGTGACCCCAATTCCCCCCTACCCCCCGTTTGAATTTCGTTTGAAAGATTCGATTCTCACCCCCTTTGATATAAAAATAATAAATTATTTGCGTCTTAGTTCTTTATTTTAGTTTTATTGGCACCTTGTTATTTTTGAGTAACCTAGCAACAAGTTTACATTCCAACACACCCCCATAAACTGGAGGTAGTTAATACTTACAAATCAAGCCTAAAACAAACTTATTAAACACATCCATACTTAAAGGCTTGGTAAGTATATCGGCTAACATATCAGCCGTAGGATGATACCTAATCTTAAGTGTACCACTGTTATAATTTCTCGTATAAAATGATGTCTAACATCAATGTGCTTAGGGCGTCCCGAATACATTGTATTCTCTGATATTTTCTTTGCAGATTGATTATCGTTGTATAACGTGATCACACTCAATTGACCTAAGCATTCTTCCAAGAAATTCTTTATAAACAAAGCTTCCTTCGCGGCGTCTGAGATTGCCATATATTCAGCTTCTGCACTGGATAACGCAACAGTGCGTTGTTTACGACTTTCCCATGAACCCAAGTTCTTACCAATATTGAAAATATATCCGGTATATGACCTCCTGTCAATAATGCACCCAGAAAAATCTGCATCCGCATACCCAGTGACATCTATTCCTGTCTTCTCGTAAGTAATTTGGTACTCCATAGTGCCTTTCAAATATCTCAAGTCTCGTTTCGCAGCCTTCCAGAGCTCCTCTGAATAACAATCGTTAAATTGACTCAATACTTCATCAGCATGAGCAATATCAGGGCGAGTACACACAGCTAAATACATTAAGCATCCAATGAGATTCCTGTACTCTAGTTTCTCATTCTTCTGTTCACTCTTAGTTAGCTTTAGTCCAACTTCCATGGGTGTAGGAGCTGGCTTACATTCAACCATTTTAAACCGCTCAAGTACCTTTTTCAAGTAACTAGATTGATCCAAAACAATCTTGTTTCCATGTTTCTCGACTCGCATACCTAAGATGTGGCGAACAGGACCAAGATCCTTCATCACAAACTCTTTCATGAGTTCTTCTTTAATCTTCCTCTTTTCAATATTTGAATTGGTGAAAAGCATTATATCATCTACATAAAGGGCTATAAATACCATCTTTCCCCCTCCTTCTACCCTACTTCCTCTTTCAACTCTCCATTTAAGAATGCAGTTTTGACATGCATATGATCTATTTCCATATCATATTCAGCAGCCAAAGCCAGCAGCATTCGAATCGTTGAATATCTCACAGCTGGTGAAAATGTTTGTTGGTAATCGATACCAAACTTTTGAGTATATCCTTTTGCAACTAATCTTGCTTTGTATTGCAAAAGTTCATCGTTTAAACCTCTTTTCTTCTTAAATATCCACTTGCACTTGACAGGTTTTTTGTCCTTTGGCTTGTCAACAAGTGTCTAACATTTATGATCAATAAAAGATTTATACTCATCGTCCATAGCAGACTTTTATTGCTTAGATTCTGGTCCACTAAGAGCTTCCTGTACCGTCTTGGGTTTATTGCCATCAATTTCATTTGAAATCGCAATCATATTGAAAGCATCTTCAAATTCACTCATTGTTCTAGAATCTTCAGAATCAATGTCTCCTGCATCTGGAATGTACATCAAATCAGAAGAAAGATTCGAATCAGAATCCTTATCTTCATATTCAGAAATATTTCTATTAACTGTTCGTTCCTGCTGAGCACTCTGAATAGACTCATTCGATGAACAATTCGGTTCGTTCATCATCTTACATTGTGAAATGTTGATGTTGTCACGGGTTGGGTGTAAAATTTATCTTCTAAAAACTTGACGTTTCTGGCCTTAACAACCTTGTGTGGAAATAAAGGATCAATCAAACGAAATTTTCGTATCCTCACAGTAGCCCATGAAAATAAACGCTTTACTTTTTGCATCTAACTTCCTTCTATTGTTAACAACAGCATATGCTAAACAACTAAAGACTCGTAAATTATTCAAGTTTACCTTGTTTCCTGACCATTTTTCCTCAGGTGTTACTCCCATCACCGCTTTTGTGGGTGATCTGTTTTTTTATGTAAATTGCAGTACTCACAGCTTCAGCCCAGTATTCCTTACTCAAGCCAGCCTGCTGCAACATGCATCTCGCTGCTTCGATGATTGTTCGGTTTGACCGTTCTGCTACTCCGTTCTGTTGTGGACAGTAGGGAACAGTAGTATGATGACGTATCCTATGCTCCTTCAGATAATTCTGAAACATATCATTCATATAGTCAGTATCGTTGTCGCTTCTACAAAGAGAAATCTTCTTGCCAGTTTCATTCTCAACGAGAGCTTTAAATTGCTTGAACCTATCAAACTCTTCCGTTTTCGACTTTATTAAATACCCAAAAGTCTTTCTCGAGTAGTCGTCAATAAACGTGAGAAGATATCGCGCACCTCCAAGAGATATGTGTGACATGGGCCCACATACATCTGTGTGTACCAAGCCTAATATCCGCGTAGCTCTACTCACATACTTTTTCGGAAAAGGAATCCTAGTTTTTTTTCCTTCAATGCAGGAAATGCATGGTGTGAAATCAGCTTTATTATAATTTATTCCTAAAGCCATACCTGATTTCAGTAGGTTCATGCTTTGTGCATTCAAATGACCTAGTCTTCGATGCCATAATTCCTGACTTTCTTCTTTCGTAATGCTTACTGGTAAACTCTTTTCAGATCCTATGATGCTCAGACCTTTTTCTACAGATTGTACATCGGATTTTGTTATCGCACCGATTAACAGTTTTTTATTGCAGTCATCGACAGTATTTAATTTATACATACCATCACAGAGACTCGCGGTCGCATCAAGCATATTTTTGTTATAATTTTTTTTACAAAAATCTTTTGAAAAACCTACTCTAAAATCTAAACGTGTCAAAAATCTAACAGATATCAAATTCGTTGACAGATCTGGAAATAAGACGACGTCACTTAGAGTCATTACACCTCCTTTGTCCAAAATGAGTTTCACATCACCTCGACCAGTACTAAAAAGTTTTTCACCATTGGCGACGGTCACTTCCCAAGTGGAGTCAGGTACGAAGTTCGTAAGTAGGTCAACCCTATTGCACATGTGACACGACGCTCTGGAATCGATGTACCAGGCATATTTCTTCACATTTGAAGTCAGCGCGATCACATCGGCGTCTACTTTGCTTCGACTTTGTCGGGGGACAGCTTTCTTAGGCTGGGGACAATTTTTACTTATGTGCCCGCCCAACCCTTTTTACACCGAAACCACGTTACTTCAGCCGACTTCTTGGGCTTAGCTGCTAAGACAATCTTGTTTTGTCGTTCAGTGGCGTTGTATCTTCTGGTGTCTTCTTGTAAGAGTTTCATTTTAACAAGATCACTGGACAACTTCACTTTGCTGTATTCCAGCGCCATAACCAGTGAGTCATAATTGGTAGGGAGCCCACTAAGCATTATCACTGCTAGAAATTCATCATCTATTTAAGATGACTTATCGCTCAGCTTGTCTGCGATATCTATAATACTTCCCAGGTAAGCCTCTATCGATGGGAACTGTTCCAACTTCGTATTAAACAGTTTCCTCAGCAGTCCAAGACGTCGACACAGTCCTGTGTCTTCAAACGCCTTCACAAGACTGTTCCAGGCTTCATGAGCCGTAGTGGCATTGCGTACGTGATGCTGCACAGATGTACTCATTCAAACAGATTTTTGCTAACGCTTTTTGCTGTTTCTTTGAGTCATCTTTAGATCCTTCGGTATCAACAGTTTGAACACAGTCCCAAAGATGATCTATCAGTATCATCTTCATGTTGAAGTTCCAGGATGTCCAGCTGGACGATCCTTGTAATTTTTCCAACATTGTACTGCTACAAGACACCATTTTACGAAGTATTTAGTTCGCACAGCACAGCGACTAAAAATTTAGAGCTCTGGAGCTCTGGACACAGCTCAGCTGATATTTGTTCTTAGTTCTTTATTTTAGTTTTATTGACACCTTGTTATTTTTGAGTAACCTAGCAACAAGTTTACAACATCCTTTTTCTCAACCCCCCCCCCCTCTTCCCCCATATAACTAAGAACCATCTCGATCACATAAGCTTTCAAACAGAAAAAAACCGCATCCAAATTGGTCCATTCGTTTGGGAGCTACGATGCCACAGACAGACACACACACACACTTGAAACGTATAACACCCGTCTCTTTATACGGGGGTTAAAAAACACAGCATTTATGACACCTTACATATATAAGCTAAATACTAGAGAACGTTCCCAATATAACAATTTATTTTCATTATCAATGTAAGACGTTTTAAAACCACTGGAACCATCTTCTGTTGAACGAAGATGTTTCTAAAGTGTAGTGTGGGGCTCTTTTCTTATTTTTTTTACGTTGTCATAAATATATTCTATAGTCTTTTAAAAGCCACCTTACTTAGTTTAGCAAAATGAGCCCAAAAACTAGCGCTCTAATGTGAAGGAGTTCTCATTACGTGCTCTTTTATTCTTGAGTCATCGTCAATTCATCAGATCTTAGGAGTGAAAATACTGCATTATCATCGGGTCTCATATTGTATGTATGTATATATATATATACAGCATTTCAAATTCAAGAGGACTTCGTCCATTTTTTGTCTTGGAAGTATTAAACTAAAAACTGAACCTAAATAAAAGCTTGTAAAAATTTTCGCTTAATATTGAGAAATTAAATATTGATCTTATTTATAGATATCAACTACATACGCAGGCACAGGGCTTTTAAAGCATATATTCGATGCTTGGGAGGAGTCACAGGACGCAATTGGCGTTTTCTGTGATTTATCCAAAGCATTTGACTGCGTTTGCCACGAAACATTAATTTATAAATTGAATCATTACGGAAAGCTCTCGATGTTTTATGCTCGTATCTTAGCAATATCTTCCAAAAAGTAGATGTAAATGTGGTGCGAGGTCATCAGGATCTCTCATAAAATGAGAGTCCCACAGGGTTCAATACTTGGGCCATTCTTGTTCTTGGTTTACATTAACGATCTTCTCTTTTTCATATGGAACTTATATGATATTGTTTTATTTGTGTACTTCTCTAATTTTTAAGATTGACAGAACCTTGAACAATTTTGACGATGTTTTCAAGGCAATCGCGCTAGTTCTTAGTTGGTTTACAACCAACAATTTAATGTTAAATCTTAAGAAAACTAAATGTATCAAGTTCTCACTACCTAATGTTACAGGGGTTCCTACGAATTCAAGTATTTGCAGCCATGTGCAGTCAACCACATTTTTGGATATTACTGTAGATTCAAAATTACAATGAGGTCCTCACATATCGTTGATAGCTGGCAGATTGAGCTCTGCAGCCTATGCAGTACGTAAAATAAGACAGTTTACCGATATAGCTACTGCAAGATTAGTATATTTTAGTTACTTTCACAGTATTATGTCATATGGCATTTTGCTGTGGGGTAAGGCCGCGGAAATTCAATCAATATTTGTGCTACAGAAGAGAGCAATTCGTTCCATTTACAATATGAAATCCCGAGATTCTCTTAGGGAACGTTTTAAAGAGATCAATATTCTTACAGTGGCTTGTCAATATATATATGAAAATATAATGTATGTTCGGAAGAATATCAATACCTTTGTTAAAAATAGGGATGTTAATAATTTTAATAATAGAAATAAAAATAAACTAAAAGTGTATGGATTTCGGTTAAAGAAAGTTAGTGGTTCATATATGGGGAACTGTATACGATTTTTTAATAAGTTACCCGACGGCATTGATCAATTACCAATGCATAGGTTTAAAACTTTAGTTAAATTAAATCTCATAAAGAAAGCATATTACAATGCAAATGATTATATTAATGAAATAAATGCATGGCCTGATGTCTCCAAGCTTCATGATAATAATAAGTGATACTTCGATGTTAACATTTAGTGAATAAAATGTTCAAATTACTTTGTGAGATGTCTCAAACATACCATGAGATCACGTTGTTTTATACAACATAATTATCATAATTCTTAGTTTTTATATATGTATTAATATTCGTATATATGTATGTTTATCCGTTATCTAGTACCCATAGTACAGGGTATCCTAGTTTGGGGCTAGTTAATTGGTGTGGAATTGTCCCGAATATATTTATTTTATTTTTATTTTTTTTACCTTATTTTCCTAGTTTGATTGTTCGATGTTTGTGGGACATCCATAGAATTAAATATCAAGAAGCGGTTGACCTAGCAAACTTTTTTCCAAACTCCCCTTAGAGAAAAATCAGCGCCATCTCTAGGATTTCATGTTACTACGATAATCATCAAGAACGCGTTGTTGATAATGCGAAAAAAACCGGATGACGTAAGCTTTGAGAAGCGGCTTATTGGAACAGGGATCAAAAAATGTATACACTAAATATATACAACTTTGTAACATAGTAGTGTATATTATTTTCGGAGATCAAACAACTGATGTTTATGAATACAATACGATGGTAATATTTTTTTTTAACGTTTTCATACAAATTAAGTGAATCAAGAGGCGCAAGATATTTAGGAAATTAATTTTCGTTGTAGAGTAAAGAATCACCAGTTAAGAATAATCTTAGGACTATTTTAACACACTTTTATGGTTTAGCATAACAAGTACCTTATTAAGGTTTTAAACAAACGACCATGACTAAAACTGGCGCTAATTTTCGCAAACATATTTCGCACGGCCATCAAACATGGAATTATCAATTTTAGACAGTGTAACAAACAAAACATAATATGACAAGTATACCTCTAAAATCAGTCCAAACCGAGATAAAGAGATTTGTATTTAAGATATTTCCATACATATTTGTAGGTCAGGTGGTCAAATTCTTTTTACGCGCGGGCATTGATGAAATATGGAATGATCAATTCTATACAGTGTAACAAACAAAACATATTATGGTTAGTATACCCGTAAACTCAGTCAAAACCGCGTTAAAGAGGTTTTCATATTTAAAAATCTAAAATGCGTTACCTAACCTTCAAATATGTAAACCTCATTATCTCGGTTCGGACTGAGTTTAGAGGTATAATTTACCTTGTATGTTTTGCTTTTTACACTGTCTAGAATTGATAATTCCATGTTTCATTGAAGGCCGCGCGAAAAAATTGATATGCCACTGCCCTACAGATATGTAAAACTTTTTATCTTGGTTTGGGCTGCGTTTAGAGGTATACTTAACTTAAATTGACGACCGGTTGGTCTAGTGGCTAAATATCCTAGATACGAAATCGAACAGTTGCGGGTTCGAATCCTGCAAGGTGCAATCATTTGTATGATGAGCAGAAATGTTTGTTTCACAGTCATGGATGTAATATTCTTATCTATGTATGTTTATCCGTTATCTAGTGCCCATAGTACAGGGTATCCTAGTTTGGGGCTAGGTAATTGGTGTGGAAATGTCCCGAATATAAAAATATATATAAAATACTAGCTTTCCCACCCGCGACTTCGTCCGCGTGGACTACAGTTTATCTAGCAAAAAAAAACCTATGTTCTTCTAGAATATTAAAAACCAATGCAAAGTAGGTAGGTATAGCACCAACTTTTTTGATGTTTATTTACAGAATTGTTATTTCGTTTCTATGGAAATATTTCCTTACAGCGAGTAATCAACATTTCCCAGTTTTCCCGTAGAAACTTACAATTTTCCTGGATAAAAAGTTTTCTATGTTTTATTCCAGGGTATAAGCTATTTTCATTCCAAATTTCATCAAAATCCATCCAGCCGTTATCGCGTGAAAGCTCACCAAACAAACAAACAAACAAACAAATAGACAACGTTTCACTTTTATATATTGGTATGGATGTTTAGTTCGTTACACTGTTTCACTCACACACACAAAAACACACACGCGCGAACACACACCTATACTCAAACATATCACATCTTATTTACCACATTTTGACTGTCTATATATTGAATAAATAAAATGTAAATCCTTATTTGGCTGTAGGAACTTAGTATGTAACACTATTTTTTAGTTTTTAAGAACTGTGGATTTTTGAAAAATAAACAAAATAAAATTGATAATACCACGTACTCGTATCATTGATGGACGCGATGCGAAAAAAAACACCATTTTCCATACACAATATCTTGACTTCAATCCTCTTTATAACGATTCGGACTGAGTTTAGAGGTAAGTATACTTGTAATAATATGTTTTGTTTGTTACACTGTATAGAATTGATAATTCCATATTTCATCGATGGCCGCGCGTTTAAAGAATTGCGTCACCTGCCCTAGCAAAGTTGACATTGTTTTTTGAGATGTCGATTTTCATATTATAGTACTTCTAAATTTTCGTATAGAAGTTAATATAAAAAAATAGGTACGAGTATATACAATTTGGTGACAGTAGGTAAGTACAATAATAATAGTACCATCGAGTCTATGTGATGATGGATCTAGACAGCAGGTATTTAAACATTGCTAACTAGAACTTGGTAAGTAAATCTACAGAGATTTGGCATATTTTTTTACGACGGACTGATGATGAAGCGGTGATCTTAGATGAAGGACTAAGATCACGCTTAGTATTCACATAAGCTCCAGGCGCTTATATGAATACTAAGCGTGATCTGATCAAACTTGTAAATATTCATTGCTTTTATAGTATTTTTCATACCGCTGCTGTCGGATGACACGACTCCACACTTTTTACACACGGGCTCAGAAGGAAATCAACAAATGAGAAATTTAAATATTATAGGAGTTTAGGGGATGAGGGAACTGATGAATAAACTAATATATAGACTGCTGTATCATAATTCTACTTTTTAGTTTAATGATAAACATTAATTATCTAATAAAATTAAATTTTTGAAACGTCTGTACAAAGTTATAGCTTTCAACGCCCTTGTTGTTCATACATTACGGTAAGCGATTTAACATGAATATAAAATTGCAAAGGCAAGATAAATATTCAAAATTTTAGCTTCCCGATTATAAGAAATGCCATCTTTTTTTTATTACATTTTACGAAGAGTGTTTGGTGCATCCTTTCACCACACAATCAGGCATTTTGTCACAGTAGCAACCGCGGCCACCCTTTGTCACAGTCGCAGACTGACTAGCTCACGTTGGTGTCACGGCAGTGAGTTTGACACCGAAGAATTGGCGACCTTATAGATCGTCTTCTGCCCTGTCTTTACGAAGTAAATATATATGTCTATGAGGACATCTCATTATTAGATTTAGCGCCACCCGATGATCATGTACATATTTGTAGTTTACATATTTAGTTATAATTGTGACATTTGAAAAAATATAAAAAATTAACAAATATGGAAAAATACGGGATGTATTTTTCACAATGAGTTTCTTGATGCTCTCTTCTCTAACGGGCGTATATCCGAAGCACCTGCAAAGTCAGAAGGGTATTTCCTTTTCCAGTGTGAGATTTAACTCTGTTGGCACATAAAAGGGAAATTTCCGTTTGTAACTCAAAGAATACTTAGTTTATCTAAATTTTGATTGATTTGATCCTTTTATAATATTTTATGTATTTCTCCTTGTTCATGAGATTTTAATTTTGACTTGTAAAAGTGCTATTATTTTTGCCTACATACAATAAAATACTTTGACTTTGATAAGTGACGACTGTCACTCACGACACAGTACATTATAGTCCCTATGGACAGTAGTGTATCGAAGTATTGTTTTCGAGTTTGATGTCTAATGTCAGTCGGAGACCAAGCGTTGCTACTGGTGGGTCCTTACCTGGCTACAAAAAAGGAGGACGATGCGGTTTTCACTGTTAAATAGGGTTTGACTAAAAAACTGTTGTATTTTACAAGGCAATTGATAAAATACTGTGTTATTCATCAATCTATTTTTTTTTGTAGCTGGCCTATAATAAGAGGATAAAATCGTTATGACGAAACACCAACCACATCTAAACATTGTAAACAAAATTGCATTGATAGCAGGTATGTTTCTAACACAGTTTCTATCTAACTACTATAAACTTACTAAGTATTTCTCTAAGATGTGAGTAAAGTGATGACATCTCATTATTGTCATATGATATTTTATCAACAAATTAAAATGAATTTTCGTTCATGTGTGTGCTATAGAGTTATGAAACTACAGACATGAACATTCACATTGATTCATTATCTACGTGGTTCAGCGCTTGCTATGTAACTATTTTTATTGTATTTTATTGTATGTAAATATTTGTGATTTAATGTATCTTAAATTAAATAATCTGCTTTAGGTTAAAAGATAACCAAAGTGATGCCCAACCACCTCTAATGGAAATTTCAAATATACAACCGATGGAAATAAGCGTGAATGAGTAAGTATTAGATATAATCCTTTTCTGTATAATATTTCTTTATTAATTTTCTACACATATTGTTTACATTTTTAAATACTCTTACAAAATTATTAAAAAAAAACATTTAAAAATATAAATAATAGTAGCCCACCGGTATCAGGAACAGGTTTCAAGCTACCGGCGGTCAAGGTTCCAGAGAAAAGAACCTCCCAGCAATGCGCGCCGTGTCAAGAAGTACTGCCTTCTGCATCAGGTCCTTGATCTAACTGCCTAATTTCTGTATAATTATCTTTACGAATGATTAGCAAATTATTTCATCACTAGTAGGGATGAGATGTATTTACCCTACCAGGAACCAGGGCTTTTCTGTAAGTAGGGCGCACTGGTGCGAGCGGGAAATACTTGCAAGTGTGAAAGTATTTGCTAGTCGATTTTAACACAAAATATTCTTAGCAGAAACTAAGCCTGTAATTAAAAACGTAGGAAAGACATATTCATCTAAAAAAACGAATACAATATTGCGGCATGGTACGAACGGGACTACCAAATACTTTCAAGTATTTTCAAACCTGTTTTTCGACCCTGGTATTTTTAGATACTGTTTTTTTCGTACTTAAGCCTTGGTAATTAATTTTGCAAGTATATCTCATACAAGATATTAGTCACCTGAATCTTAAAAATCTGTCAAGTCTCCAGTAAATTCCTCTCGTAAAGGCCTTTACTGGAGACTTGACGGAAGCTAAAAACACTGAAGAAATTAATAAAAACATTGATGAGGTAAGTTTCTGATACCTTTCACGTGTGTTTTGAACTTAAATGAAAGTTAGAAAGGGTAGTCCATTTGTATTTTAAAATAAATAACAACTTTAGCTTCACATGAAAAAAAAACAGATCGTGGATTATTCCATCAGAATTAATTTTTGGATACATTATAAAATTTGTTTTTTATGTTAGATTCAAATTTCGTATGAAGAGGAAGCAGTAACTAACGAAAAAAATAATAAACAGAAGAATTATTGATGTCAGCTACTTCCTTTCCATATTAAAACGTAATTCAAACCACGGACCACTTGGATCAAACCATGGACCACCCTGATTGGTCTACAGTCAAAATTTACATTTAAATGTCGGCTTTGCAATCAAAAGTTTGTCATAAATGGAGACAACTGCAGTGACAACTACCTAAATATTAATACATGCGCTGTCGCAGGTACTATTGTAATAGGTGGGGGTGATTCACAGCTAGATGAACTTACGTCAGCACTCAACCTCCCGTTGTTATCTGAAAAGACAGATTCAAAGAACCATGAACTTATCAGTAGGAAATGGGAAGATATTTTAGTAGAATCCATGAATCAGGCTGCAGTAAGAGAAAAACAGTTCGCAATTTCTAAAGGCAGGGTTAACAAAGATGGAATTCCCACAATAGATGTCATTGCTGATGGTTGCTGGTCCAAACGTAGTTACAAAAAGAATTATAATGCGAAGTTATATTTTTAGGCATTAAAAATAAATACTGCTTCATCTGTGTGCCCGTGCAGAAAACAAAAATCTTGATCCACCAGAACACAATTTTTTTAAAAATGACATTGGTCCATCCACAAACATGGAGAGTGAAATAATTGTAGAAGGATTTAAAGAATCCATAAGAATGTACAATTTAATTTACGGAAAACTCATATCCGATGGTGATGCTGGCACCTACTCCAAAATATTACAGGCTCGCCCGTATCCTGGCCTGACTGTTGAAAAAATAGTGTCATAACCATATCTTAAGGAATTTTTGCAAAAAAATACAAGCACTTGCCACAGACACTAAATATAACATCAAATACCGAAAATTTATTACAAAAAGAGCTATACAACGAACAAGATTTACTATTTGCAAATTAATTAAAAAACATAAATGTAACTCTGATGTTTAACTTCTGTTTGACGACTTATTAATTAGCCACCTCCATGTCTTCGGGGACCACACTAAGTGCCGATCATACTTCTGTGATAATATCGACAAAACGGACCTGCCAAATGATTTTATTTTAAGCCCTTTATATATGGCAAAAGATATGTTTTATCATTCAAAATGTTGCAGGACATGCTCGGAGTCTATCATATGATGTCAATAGCAATGTAGTTGAAAGATTTAATAGCGTGGTGGCAAAGCTGATTGGTGGTAAAAGGGTGATTTTTTCTTTAAAAAAATCGTATCGAACTAGATGTCATGCCGCTGCCGTAGTTTTAATGAAAAAAAAGAAGCAATTTCTCTGCTATATAAATCTGCTAATAAAGGAAACAGCAAAAATAATGTTATTATTCCTTTAATGTTGTTATTATTTAATGTTTTTATGTTGTTATTTTCTATGTTATTATTCGTTTTATTTTTCTCTCAAGGAAAAATAAAACGGCTAAAAAGTAAAAGAAAAAACAAAAATGCGATAATGAAGCTAAATAGGAAACCAAAAAAAAGAGCCTTGTCCTTAGAAAAATCGAAACAGGATCACAATTATGGTCAAGACTGCACAAAACTTGACATGCCAATCGATGTTTTTAATAAAATTAAAGATAATTTTATGGAAAATTTAAAGAAAACTGATGAGGAAAGAACTTTAATCAAACGGACAACCATTTTACAAAGTGAATGCAGCGAGTTTCTAGAGTTGCGTAGGTCGCTATTAACCGCTTCCAACTTTGGAAAAGTTGTCAAGCGGCGAAATGACACAAGTTGTTCATAACTTTGTAAGGGATTTGTTGTACAAAACCAACATTGGCCATGTGTCGTCAATTAAGCATGGCAAAGACAATGAAAACATTGCTATCAAGCAATTAGGAAGAAAGAAAAAATTAAAATTGAACCTTGTGGTCTATTTGTTGACGAAGAGTTGCCATTTTTAGGAGCTACTCTGGAAGGCTTATGTGGCGACGACACTATCGTTGAAATTGAATGCCCAATAACGGCATTCAAATTGGGTTTAGAAGAAGCCATAAAAAAAAGAAAAGTGAGCTTTTGGAAAACCATCCATCCATCTTGGATTTACATTTTAACGTCCCTATCGGCTTTAATACACTCGAAAACCATGAAAACGTCACCCATGACAAAAAATGTGAAAATTTTCGCAGCCGCCATCTTGGATTTTCATTTTTATCAATTTCACCAAAATTCACCACATTCATTCGTTCGGTCAGATATCGATACCCATCACGTCTGCGGAGTTTTGCTAGAATTGACTTTGTTGTTTATATTTTACTAGCTCATGCCCGCGGCGATGCCCGCGTGAAGTTCAGTATCTCTCGGGAACGTCATACCGGGATAAACAGTATTCTATGTGCTAATCCAGGTTATAAACTATCTGTGTACCAAATTTCATCCAAATCCGTTCATTAGTTTTTGTGTGAAGGAGTAACAAATATTCATCCATCCATCCATCCATCCATCCATCCATCCATCCATCCATCCATCCATCCATCCATCCATACTCACAAACTTTCGCATTTATAATAGTAGTAAGATTTTTCTTCTTTTAGCACTGTCTGAATAACAGGTAACTCGCCTTCAATCTAAGGAGTAAACACTGCAATATGTTTATTATAGAGTACCATGAATACTTGTACCTAAAGTTGAAAGAAAAGTGGAATTTATTTACAAGATAAAACATACAAAAAAACAAAAGTTCATTTTAAAATATAAATTAAAAAAAAAAAAAAAACTTAACTATTTACACAAAACTATCTAAAAGTCCTTCGGAGGAAGGGAAAGTGTCAGAATGCTGGCTGCATTGCCACGCTGTATTGCAATACTAATTTTTTGGCCTAAATAGGAGCCAGCATTCTGATCACATGCCACTTCCACTAAACGTTTTGCCAAGTCCCTGTAAATTTCGTGGCCACCTGGCCCCCACGGACCCAAAGTTTCAACCCCAAACGGCTCAAACATGTAACCCCGGTCTAGGTTCCCATATTTGCGCCGCTTGAGGTTTTCTGCTTTAGTTGCAGCGCCGCCAGCCTGAATTGTTGTCTCTGGAAGATGAGACGGCGCCAAGGTATCGACACAAGTTGCATCCCAAACTACAGGCCGTCTCATCTTCCAAGGAATTAAAGTCATACAATCAGGCCTCTTACCGTCGTCCCGCATCAGGCCGTTTGGTTCTAAGATTGACGGAACGCCGGCACTGACAAAGGCCCGACGGATGACTTCATTCAAACTGGCGTGTCGAGGAATCCTCCCTGCGCTTCTGTAGCAAGATAGTCCGTGATGGCCAAGCCGATCCACCATATCGCCGCATAGGCAACGGTGTGGGACTTGGCAAAAAACGCCCAGACGCAGAGAAACGGCTAATCGGAATGTCTGGTTGTCTAGTAAATTGCCAATGTTTTTTGATGGAAGTGCTTGCAACCAAAGGCCTGATTCCCAACGTGAAACAGCGAGGAGGCGAGCACGCTCTGCAGAACAAACAGATGTATCAAGAAGATTTTTCCGTTCAATTTCGCAGAGCGGCCCGTCCCAATGCTTTTGGGAAGGAGGCGCTTTGGGCAATGACTCATTTGGACAGGCTATTTTCCAAGCATCCCTAGCCTCAGTCAAAAAACTTATTTCGTAATTTGCAATACAGGGGGATAAAATAGCTCCGATTAATTTTTGTGTACTATAAACTGAGGATAGGAAAGCTGATAGAGATACACTAGAAATTTTACGTATGCCAAGACCACCGCACCTTATTGGTAGTGAGGCCTGGCACCAAGAGCGATCATCGAAAGGTACATTGAGTATGGCGGTGAGCGTATCTCTTAAATGCTGTCAAACTGTTGTATAAGTAAGGTATGATTCCAAAGTTGACAACATCTTAAGAAATACATAAATTTTGGGACAAAAACGCAGTAGCGAATTATAAAATATGTCATATGTGTATTAATTTTATGCAAGCGGTCAGCAATAAATCGAAAATTTTGAATTTTTCTTCAACGAAATCTGGTAATGATTCATCGAGAATCGGGGCCCCTAAAAGACGAAGTGAACTGTTTTGCAAAATTTTAATATTTGGAGCAATTTTTCTAAATTATCTATAGTGTCGTTTTTTGAAATGATTGGATTTGAAATGTATAATTCACATTTAGAAAAATTTAGAGTAAGACCTATTGTTTTGAATTGCCTTGTTAAATTTTCGAAATCTTTCGCGACTGTGTTCACATCGCCTCCTAAAGTTCCATCGTCCAGATACCATACGTTAAATTTTGATTCTAATTTTTTAATGATTGTATGTATAGTGAGGTTGAAAATAGCTGGCCCAAGTGGATCTCCTTGTTGACAACCTACTTCTGAAGAGATGAGATGATTTTTGTATATTCATTTTGAGGGTTGACCATAACAATGCCAAAGAAATTTGTATAAATAAGGAATTTTGTCTTTTATCTCAGTCAAAAGGGCGCCTCTATCGACTGAATTAAAGGCGTTTTTAACATCCACCTTCAAAAGCACATCACCTCCAATGTGGCACAAAAAAGTTCTTAAAGCATGAACCGCCGCCTCACAGCCACCACGCGAACCGAATCCCAACTGTACAGGTTGGAAGTATGTACAGAGGGATTCACTTATTGACTTACAGCAAATCTTGGCTGTAAGACGACGATAAACTGTGCCAACAGCAATAGGCCTAATGCCCCCATCCTTTTTTAAGAGCGCACATAAATTTGCCCCATATAAAATATCTAGAACGTAGGTGTTCACTTTTCCAGAAAGCATGAAATTAGTCAAATTTGTTATTTCTTTTAAAAGAGCGTCACCGATCTCACCGCAAACACCACTTGTTAAATCTTTAAGGTGCTGAGGTGAGAGAGCATCGAGACCACCTGCAGACCCACTGGGGAATGACGCAATGGCATTTGCTACGTCTTCAGGTGTTACCATTAAAGAATCCTCATCTCGGTCTGGGGGCAAAGGCATATTGGCATTAGCTGCAGAAGGTGGATGCTTATCCTTTAGTGCCAACAAGGTTTCAGGAGTATTTGGTGCAATAGTGTCATTAGGAAACAAAATTCTTGCTGAACCTTTTATGTCACCTTCACTCAACCTGTTTTCTACCATATGGTAAGATATAGCAGAAGACTGAGCTGCATGTGAACGTGATGTAAAAGAGAAATTTGGGAGGGATTTTGAATTTTGGATGCAGTTTTGTTTTATTCTGTTTGTAAGGGATGTTGTATCTAAAGGGTTATTCGAAACATGTAAAATTCTATAGGGTAAGGTTAACAAGTGCTCCCAGGCTAGAGTAGAGTTTATGGCTGTGACATTTTTAATATCTTCAGTAAGGCAACGTGCTACAGATAGGCGAGCTCCGCGCGGGATTCGCCTAACTATGGGTAGGTTATTTTTGAATAAACTAAGTTTTTCCCAAAAAGGTTGAGCCAAAGGCGTTTGGATGGGTACTGTTGAATTTGATCTTTGAGAAAGTAGAGAGCCTGAAGTTGCGCAGTGAGCTTTACTTACGTGAATTTTTAGCCCACGAACACCGTTAAAAAATTTTGATTGGGAACACAGATCACATTTCACAAGATTTGTATTTTCTAATGACACATCAGAATTAGAATTTTGATGATCATTCTTACTAGCCGCATTCTGTGGGCATATTAAGGAAGGCGAAGGAGATATCACCGGCACGTTAATGGGTCGCCTTCTACGCCGCACTGACTGTGGTGGCGGAGGTGACCGCGGCGAAGGCTCGTCTTCATCTTCATCACTTCCATCAGGAAAACTGTATGATAGCGGCCGCCTACTACGCCGCACGGACTGTGACGGCGGAGACGACCGCGACAGGGAATCATCCACGTCACTCCCAACAGGAGTGAGATATTCTTCTCGCAATGGGGAGCGAGGAGAGGATATCATAAAATGAATAAATATATAAAAAAACACTTCACTTCGTTGACAAAAAGTCTGTCTACTTGACGTCACACATGCGCCTGGAGCGCCTTGAAGGCCCCACGGCTCGGAGCCAACTCGGAGCCATTGTAGTTGTGCACAAAACGCAAAAACAATAACTATATTTGCGTAATGTAATGTAAAATATACTTTGAGGCCTTTTGTTAGTTTATTTTAGGGCGTAAATAATTTAATTTAAATATTATTAGTGTTTTCGTTGCTGACAACTTGACAGCTTCAATCGAAGGTTGAAAGTATTCATGGAGGTAAGTAGAATCACTGAATTCATGAGCAAAATTATTTATGCGCAACAATGCACATTTCTTTCTTTTTTATAAAGAAATATTTGTTTTATTGAATGCTGTGTCTGTGAATTCTAAGGTCTGTGATTTTTACTTGTATTCGTAAATGATTCACCAGATGGCGCTAGTAGTGTTTTACGAAGTATTGTAGAGGTGGGGTGCGGCAAAGAGGGAACGAATGCTCAAGGTTACTTTGGTCATGGAAAGGCCTTAACGGAATCTGGTAAATTTTACTTATCTTACTTATGGTCCTGGAATACATTAGCTACTTTTTCCCCAGGAAAATGTCCACACGGGCAAAGCCGTACAGGATAATATAACTATTCGATACCTAGATTATTTGAGTTTATTCCTTTCGGTGTCAGATGGAAGTAAAAATTCCGATATATTTTGTGAGTTTTAGAGTCATTCAAACATCCATACATACAGCAATATGTAAGGGCTATTTTGTCAGGGCAGGATAGGTGATATGCCAGGAGGCCCGCTAATCTACGAATAAATAATAAGTCAGGAACTCTAATTCAGAACAAATGTCACAATAAAAGTGCCCCTACTTCAAACCAAAACGACGTAAGATTCAAAGTACGAATCACTTCCGAGGTTACAAATAGACATGCTTGGTGATTGGTTTAAATTCAGAACGAAAGCAGGGATTGGTTCATGCGCGTAATGCAATGTCTGCTATGACAGCTGAGTCATAGCGGCGTGGACGATGTTATGCAATAAGTGGACCGGACCAAGTCAGTAATAAAACAATATTACTGTACAATGTTTTTTTTTTTGGCTCACTTTTTACAATTCATTAAATTCTTTGTCCCACGAAATATAATTAATTTATTAAGTTTTTGTCCAGAAGACATTAAAAGAGAATCTTTCTTCGCAATGTAGTGAAGACGGATTCTGAGAAATTTAAAACGGAATGTCCTCCTGTCAGCCTGTGAATTTAGAGCTGAGGTTCAAGTTCAGTAAATTATTTTTATATATTTCCATAAACTGTCAGGCGTTTGGGTTATTGTTGCAACGGCCGTGGTTGCGGATCACTCCAAAAACAACTCAATATGATATGGTTAAATAAATTTCTATATTTGTAACTCTACTAGCCGTGCAAAAAGTAATTTAAAACTTGAAATATATATGAGGAGTCCTAGAAGTCCAGTTTTGGACTGAGTTTTGGTCACTGGTTTCAAAGAGCTAGTATATACTGTTACTCTTTGTCCATTTACTGTTCGAGTTTTTTTTGACTGCACATTGATTTAGAGACCTTTAATATATTTTTCGCTTTGATCCAAAACATCATGTAGTTTTTCTTTTTCTACCACTGAAAAAGGGTGTTTAAACCCGTATCGGTCGGTCTTGAATTTAGTATGTCGAAAAGGTTGTTAAACGTTTCTAAAAAGCTAACAGTTGCATCTGTTTCTTGAAAATCAGGCATGTTTAACTGTTGCGAACCAAACTTAATCG
Organism: Alsophila aescularia; assembly: GCA_946251855.1. Taxonomy (NCBI): domain Eukaryota; kingdom Metazoa; phylum Arthropoda; class Insecta; order Lepidoptera; family Geometridae; genus Alsophila; species Alsophila aescularia. The sequence continues at coordinate 33,881,582 of OX276386.1, read as the reverse complement.
CATCAGCTACACTTTGACTTAAGGTTTGAATCGCTAGTTTCACGCTCATGATATTATTTCGGAAGTATAGATGCCGATTTGACAATTTATTCCCAAAATGCAATCCAACGATATCTTGAACATTTTTTAGTTTCTGCAAATGTGCCCACTCAATTTTTTTTCTTGTTTTTATCTACGAGTGTATTTTTCCTCTAATGTGTTACGCACAAGTTTCACCATATGAAATGGATCTAATATTACAACTACTGGGTCTCCGGTAGATGGGTGGTCAAAAAACGATTTTGAATTGTTTGTGTCTTCAAAATTGCAACCCAACATCTTAGCCGTAGCGATGTTAGATGCACAGCCATCAAAGATCAAAGTAACTTTTGACTTTTTCCTTTTAAGGGCAAAAACTATATCGTCCGAAAAATCATTCAATGCAGTATTTTCTGTAGTATCGCCAAATCCATTTTCCTTCAATTGGGATAAAATATTTAAGTGAAATATTCTTCATAGTTAATCTTTTATTTGGGCGTTGTAGATTTCTGATCTGTGATGGTCGTTATACTGTCAAAATAGTTTTTTTTCTTAGTTTTTGCTTTAAAATGTGTGTTTTAGGAGTATTCAGAGCAGATTCAATATCTGACGATGGTATATTTATCGGCGTAACGCATGATCCTCTTTCTTCAAAACTAAAGACTTCGGTTGAAATAAGATTATTTTTTAATTTTGTTTTTCTTGGTTCTTTTTCTTGGTTGGTAAGGTTATTTTCAGGAGAATAATATCAACACTGAATGTAATGACGGTGTTGTTTTCAGGTGAATAATATCAACACTGAATGTAATGACGGTGTTGTCTTCAACACCGTCATTACATTAAATGTTGATATTATTCTCCTGAAAATAACCTTATTGAAGATCAGTTGCAAATCTATGAAAGACTGTCTCTAATTGAAATAGATACACATATACAGCTAAAATAAAATTTCCTATCAAACCTAAATAAGTGCAAAAAAAAAAGTGAAATCTTACAAGTTTTTGTGCCTTATTCCTTGAGGGTTTGCATTATTTGTTTTTTTTGATCAACTCAGGTAAATCAAACACTTCAAAATTTCCAGAAGGTGAATTTTCATTAGCCTGAAAAATTAAATGTGCTTTAATTCGATCAAACTATGAACTGTTTTTATAATGCTTTTGTTATTCCCATGAGTCGAAAAAGCCGAACCTATATTACATACCAACTGTAATCGTTCATTATTGTTTATTTGCTCATTTTGTTTAGTATTCTCCTAAATATGTTGACGTTTCTTAGGTATGAATCAACTGCGTGAAAAAAATAACAGCTTAATTTCAAAATTTCATCGAGTAGAAATTAAACTTTAGTGCAAAAATTTACTGACTTCATTTTGCATAGTATTGACCATCGCGGTTTGATAATGTATTTGAACGTCTTTGAATATAATTATAATTTTGCAACTACTACTAGTGAAAAGTGATCCCTGGACATTTTAATCTTGTATGGCTCCTGCACCACTTCACAACACATGCTGGCATGATGATTCACAGCTGTAGTTCACAATGATAAAATTAAAACGTACGCGAAGATATGACGTGTGCTCGCTTGCATGAAAAATGTACGACTGATGACGCGCTGGACACGACTTTTAAGCCCCACCTACTTGGGCACGACTTTTGTTGGGTCATTTTATTAACGCTGTTACGTTTCCTGACTTATTACTTATTCGTAGCCGCTAATGGAGAGAAGCACGCAAACACGACCGAAGAAAAAAAAAGACTGGCAGAAGCAGAAAGATAGGAAAATATTCACAAACGTTTGATATTTAAACGGATGCGTTGTCGAAGGTTTGACAAAAAAATGAATTCCATTTTTTTCGGATCTCAAGCCCAAAGGCGGGTCAAGAATATTGGACTAACAACCCTGATATATATCATCATCATCATCATGTCAGCCTTTAGAAGTCCACTGCTGAACATAGGCCTCCCCCAATGAGCGCCATGACGAGCGATCTTGTGCCACCTCCATCCACCGACTTCCTGCGATGGCTACAATGTCGTCGGTCCATCGTGTGGGGGGGTCTCCCCACACTAAGAAATATATATGATAATATATTTATAATATATATATATATATATATAAATATATATATACTAGCTGTACCCGCGGCTTCGCACGCGAAGTCATTTCTCTAGGTTAAAAGTACTATATTATATACTATTCCAAGACCTAAAATACCATTATACCAACATTTTAACAAAATTCCTTCAGCCGTTAAAAAGTTTTTATCGATTGCTAGGCTTCTCCTCATCGGATTAAGATACCAAGTACACCAGTTTTTAAGTCAAACCGTAAGCTGTCCAACAGTATCGCAATCGGTCCAGTAGTTTTTACGTGATGCGCGAACAAACAAATAAACAAATATACAGACAAACAGACAGACACTTTTTTTAATGTTATATTCTTGTTCAGTAGCTTATTTTTCATAACCTAGTATTTTTTTATTTTATCTGTTTTGTACAGACTTTTTTGTACTTTTTGCTTTATTATAAGTACAGATATACAACTAGGTTACTACTACAACTCTACTACACTTTGGTCCAATCTATTTGTGGTACTGGCATCCTCTTTGCACAGCACGCTCTCTCTTTTTCGCATTTTTGCGTGAAGATACTTTCTAGCGCGGAACTCGCTCGGAGCCATCTTTTCAAAACCACGCTGAGACCCCTGCCTCCCGGCCCCCGCACCACGAGCGTCATGTTAGCCGTTTACTCTTCAATACACTACTGTCCGTAAGGACTATATATATGTACTGTGCTCACGAGTTATTTCGTCGATCAATTCGACTGGTGTTCGGACGTTAAAGACGTCCATCCTCCGGAGTTTGCGCAGCGAGGGAAATTGAGGCTGGACGTCTTCAATGTCCGAACACCAGTCGAATTGTTCGACGAAATAAATCATGAGTGACAGTCGTAACATATCTATAAATAAGATCAATATTTAATTTCTCAATATGAAGCGAACATTTTTTACAAGCTTTTATTTGATTGTCACTCACGAGTTATTTCATAGAACAATTCGACCGATGTTCGGACGTTAAAGACGTCCATCCTCCTGAGTTTGCGCAGCGAGGGAAACTAAGGCTGGACGTCTTTAACGTCCGAACACCAGTTGAATTGTTCGACGAAATAAATCATGAGTGACAGTCGTAACATTTCTATATTATAATGAATCATACTCACGTTAGTTTATATACCAATATTGATCTTATTGCATTAACTACTTGGAGAAGTCCAAGATTAACTATGTGTTTCATTAAAGGCTTAATACGCGCGGTACCTGTGGTAACCAAACTCAGGACAAGAAACGGGTTACGTGCGAATTCGTGAAATTTCCTGCAGAAAATATAATAAAAAGTGTGGAAAATTGGGAAATGTTAGTGCAAAATCTTGTATGTAGGAAAATAAAGTAAAAATTGTGGGAAATTACTCTTTAGGTACTTTTTGGAAAGAAGTGGGTGAAGTTTCTACACTGCCCGCGTGGTCGTTTCTCCGTGCTAAAAGTAACCTATGTGTTATTCCAGGACCAACCTACAAAGTACAACATTATACCCAGTTGTACGCGCGCACGTGCATGTATGCGCTCAGTACTGCGCAATGTTAGATATATCGCCACCCGATGATCTACATTTTATCAAAATTTGTTTAGCCGTCAGATAGTTTTTATGGATTGTTCATAGGGTTGAGATACGAATACATCAGATTTTAATTTAAAACCTAAGCTATCAATTAGTTACAATCGCATTTAAATTGGTCCAGTAGTTTTTACGTGATGCACAAACTAACAGACAGACACATAGACAGACAACATGAAAAAAAACTTGTTTAGTAGTTTATTTTATGTCTCCTCGATCAATTTTCGTTTATTATTTTCATTGTACAGACTTTTTGCTACTTACTGCTTTATTAGAAGTAGTAGATGTATCTGAAGGAACCAAAGGAAACGGAAATAAAAGAATGAAAAAAAAACCCATTAAAGTGATCTGCAGTTCTACCTCATGCTCTTCCTATAAACTCTAAATACGTTTTACGTAACAACAATGTTGTTTGGTACATACATATATTGTCCCCACCATATACGAATTTTCCAATCAGGGTCGCTCTTTGTTTGTAATTCCATACAATAAAAAATGCTTATGGCAACAATGAAGCATTTATAATTACGGTTGGATAAGGTTGGATAGGGGTGCCAAATCTAAGCACTGCGCACAATAGGAATGCAGTTGTAAATCACTTCAAAATAAGGTTGAAAATCGAACAGGACCTACTACTTTTCGTCTTATGGTTCAATAGAAGCGTTTTAAATACGTCTACAATGACTTTTGTTAAGAGGGCCCTCCTCGGACCGTCTATCGCCAACGCGAGCATGGTCGAAATGTTTGAAAAAGAAGCAAAGCGAAATGAGAGAGATAGCCCCTGAACGCTCGGTTGGCATTCGGTAACTTCCGCATTATAACAATAATAATAACATTGAACGAGAAATAGTATGCGGAAATTTCATAAAACTTGTTCCAGGAAATACGTGTTTTTGAGTAATCCTTATAAGTTTGTAAACCAAAGGTTTTTCAGTTTATAACATCTCCATGACATGTGCAAGATTCTCAGATGTTTTTTTTACTTTTACAATTAATGATAATTAACAACAACAATTAACAATTAAAAACAATTAACGGCCAAAGTTCAGGTAAAATTCGTGCAAAAAGCAGTTTTTTGGAGGCTTTCTCCAAATATTTATTTTTTGCTTTCTTGGATTTTTTTGCTTTCTGTAGCTACAGTGCACAAGATACCAATTAGTAAAAAAATTCAACGAAAGATGTGTTATAACGCCATAATTACGTACGAGCGTTTGTATGATAAGTATGATGGGTTAGCTGCTCATAAATGATTATTTTAAACATGTGCATAGGATCATGCGTTTTTTTATTATTTTTTTATTGGAAATACCAACAGTTACAAATATAAATCAAAGTTCTTAGTTAATTAAATAATACAGCCAATTACAGGTCTCTCTTAGTTCTCATCAAAAGCTATGGTAATTCCTAAAATTATCAAAAATAAGTATAACTTAAGAACACAATAAATACACAATAGGTAACACAATACATGTTCAACTGCGTGGAAAAAAAAGATAAATATTAAATACACCGAAAATAAAAATCTAAAAAATCTTATATTATGAATGAAAGTTGTTTTATAAGCAAACAACTTTCATTCACATTTTTTTCTTTAGGCTGAAAGTTGTTTGCAGTTAACTGCAGCATATTTTTTGTAACAAGAACGCACAAAATTCAACGTAGCATGCATGCTTCGTCGCTTGGAATTTTGTGAAATGATTTGCTGAATAGAATCTAAAAAAAATGAAATAATTGTAAAGTAATGAATTTTACTCAATACAGGCATGTAATAGCATGTGGGCTGCCTAACTGTTTCATGTAGTAGTTATCTAGTTTTATTTTGTAGTTGTTAGTTAATTAACACAGTTTATTTCCGTGTATAAACTACAATTTTCTGTCATAGGTATATGCACTAAAGGCACCGCAGTGTCCACACGTGACCTCCACGCCCATAAAAAGTGAGCACTGAGCACCCGTGTGTGCTTACCTAGCTTTCATGTTTGACTTGTCAGTCCTTACAGTAGGAGTCCAGTTCATCTCGCCATCTAGACCTGCCACGACGTCTCGTTTAACTTTGCGTGGGCTCCACTCAGTGGTGAGTTTAGCCCACAGTTCGCCCGACATGCGGCAGATGTGGCCAGCCTAGTTCCATTTCAAACTAGCAGATTTTTGACCAACCTTGGCGATTTGGGTCTGAGCTCACATGCTGTTACTGATGCGGTTAGATAATATGACTACCAGAAAAATAGAATTTAAAAAAAAATTGAAAGGAAAAGTGAAACTGTAATAGATCTATAAAAGTGTTTTGCTTACGGCATAAAGCACTGACAACATGGCTTGTAACAACCCTAGTGAAAATTGCGTCTAATTCCCTATACACAACAAAAAGAGCACTGTTCAGATGGATCTCCAGCGGATTAATTAACGACCAACAGACTGTGTCTCCAATCTATCTATAGATAAAGGGAGCTGGTAGACAATGTAAGGGATGATACAGTAGAGAGACTCAATATTGGTAATTGTGTAGGCGAAAATAGACGCGGCATTTAACCGGTATTACAGGCAAAATAAGATTTGTAGGTCAATTTGAGCTATTTATGTACGTATGATATGTTTGAATCTTGAATAATGTAAAGGCACAGTCTGGACAAAGTAGGTAGGTACCTAAATCAATATAGACTGTGGTAGATATATAATTTACTTGTAGACCATGCTAATCCATGGATAAAGGCCAAACGGAAAATACCTATAATGTTACGTGATTTTATGTCAATGTTGATACCAGATGATGCTCGTGACTTTTATGGCAATCTAAAGGTTCTACTAAAGTGAACGAATACGCCAGTAATCGTAATTTTTGCGTCACTTCCTGAAAACAGAATCTATTTTACAAGAGTAACCCATTGGTGGAATTAATTTTTTAATCAATCTATACGTTTCTTTTTTACTGAAAATTTGGCAATTTACGAGAAAATAAAAGTAGAATATGTGTGTTAGGTACTTGGAATAACTAAGCAATTGATTTTCTAGAATATGTTAACTAGCCTACTGTTTCAATCCAATATTGTCGTCCTAGAGAGACAATATTGGATCAAAGGTACATGATCTATACCAATATATAAAAGTGAAACGTTGTCTGTTTGTTTGTTTGGGGAGCTTTCATGCGATAACGGCTCGACAGATTCTGATGAAATTTGAAATGAAGATAGTTTATACCCTGGAATAAAACATGGAATACTTTTTATCCCGGAAAAAAGTAAGTTTCCACGGGAATACTGGAAAATGTTGATTACTCGCTGTAAGGAACGGTTGCCATGGAAACGAAATAACAAGTCTGTCAAAAAAAATCAAGAGCGTTAGTGCTATACCTACTTTTGCCTTGGATTTTAATATCCTAGAAGAACATAGGATGCGTTTTTTCGCGATAAACTGTAGCCCGCGCGGACGTAGTCCCGGGCTAGAAACCTTGTTTTTTTTTTTTTTCACCAAATTATATAAGTAAATAGATACCTACTATGTCTTTCATAGGACCGACACAGGTTCGTCGATGTGATTTAGCAAGACAAGTACCATATAAATTCAAAAATACCGCTGTTCAAGATAATATTAAGTAAGCGGCAGATTTCTTGTAATTATTCATCATCTTTGTTTTTAGCATATACCTACTATTGAAATCTTCCCAAATTATACAGCTGTGTATTTATTTCGTATTTCTTCTCCTTATCTGTCAACATTTCAACTATTAGTATCTATGATAAACAGGTACTTGTAATTGTACAGTAATACCCCAGACATATGATGTTAGAAGGGCTCTAAGAAGCTATGTTTTTATCCGACTGAGGAGGGTTATGTGTTTGGGTTGTGTGTATGTTTGTTTGTTTGTACGTTTCTTAGGCGCGACCTACAGACTAAACGGCTTCACGATTTTTGTTAAATGAGGTATCATTAGATTGGTCTTGATCACGAGAGTGCAATAGGTTATATAGGTGTAGGTATTTCCGACGGAACACAAAATGACCAACACCTATCCAGTGAGGTATGAAAATACAGGTCTTTTTAAGAACATTTTAGAAATATATAATTCTTATAACTAAACTGAAGCAAATTTTTTTTAGAGATTTTTACAAAATTTTCAATTTTAGATTATTTAAGTTCATGTAAATACTATAGTCTAATGTTGCAATTGCAACTATTAAGGTAAAGTAAAATATGTAAGTAAAAAATTATTGTATTGTATATATTTATTGCTTGAAAACGAGCACCGTCCCTATATACCTCCGTTTATATACCTCCGTTATTCTTTTCCGTGCACGGTTGTCTGGAAGAGATAGCTCTGAGCCATAAGACCGCCCATTGTGTCACTTTATTATTAATGTTTTTTAGTTGTAATTTTTTATTTGTGTGGTCTTCAAATCTATCTATCTAACAAACATTAAATTTATATAAATACTAGCTGCACCCCGCGGTTTCACCCGCGTCCCTCAAGAACCTTACATTTTTCCGGGATAAAAAATAAAAACTATGCTTAGCGTGTGACATTCCTAAGAAATCAACTAGAAATACTTAACCGCAACGCAAGGTATACCAGCGTTGAATTAAGAAATGTTCCTAACAAAAAAAGAGCTTCATGAAATCATTAAAAATACAGCAGATACCTTAAACGTCTCCCTGGAAAATCTAGAAATCAAAGATGTTTATCGTATTAACACAAAGTCCTCAACCAAGCCAATCATTGCTGACTTTGCGACAGTTTCAATGAGAGACGATTTCATTGGCTCATTCAAAAAGTACAATAGAGAGCATCTTGATAAGTTGAATACTGCTAGTATTAAAATTGGTGGACAAAATAGACCGATTTATATCTCTGAAAATTTACACGCAGAAGTATAGACGAATTTACTATCTGGCTTGTAAATTTGCAACCGGAAATGGCTATACTTTTTGCTGGGCCTCCTATGGGAAAATTTACCTAAGAAAGTCAGAAGGCCCCCCCCCCCCCAATTCGAATCATTTGCGATAATATATTGAAAAGCTAAGAAAAAAGTGACTCAAACTCTCATTTTCGTATTCTCTTGGCTCTTTATTTCTCCTTTTAACGTTTATATTAGTCCTAGCGATAATTATACATTTTTGTAAGCATGCACTTATCAAAACAAACATGAAATCAAATAAATTAACAAGACCAAACTTTTACACAAATAATTATGAACCTATGTTCCTCTCTACATTCAAAGACCACTTACGCATTTATTTTATGTGTGCTGAAAAATGTATAATTTGTTATATTACCTTCTCCAAACATATGAATATGTTCAATCTCACTTATTTATCATTTCCGAAAAATTAATCCCTTTGCACAGAAAACTTAATTTTGATTTTTCAAGTTATATTTTTAATAAGATTTTTGTTCAACGTTCGCTGATCCTTCTTGCTATTTTATTACAAAATTTGGTTCAATAAACAATAATTTACTCAATGATATTGATGATACTGGCGTTATCAATTGCACACTTTTGAGTGATCCATCAGTTTGTTATGAAATATTAAAATATGGTATTAATAATGTACATAAAAAGTTAACACTCTTATCGCTTAACATACGAAGTATACACAAAAAAATTACATGTTTCTTGTATTTTTAAGCAATCTTAACGTTCAGATTGATTTAATAGTTTTGAGTGAATATTGGACCGGAAAATATGATCCGCCATCTATATACGAGTACAACTATAATATGTTTTATACTAAACTGAGTCTTAATCGAAATGACGGAGTTGTCACCTATGTCAGGAATAATTTCATGGTTAATTCTTTTGAACCAATTGTGTCTGAAGGAAATTGCTTGGTCCTTGAATGAAATAACTTGTATTCAATTATTTGTACATATCGTTCACCTATTAACAGAAACCCCACAGTATACCTTGATTCGCTTAATGACGTACTAACTAAAATTAATATTAAAAACAATATTATCCTTACTGGTGACGTAAACATTAACATCCTACCTGGAACCAATCTTGCTGAATCGCTTTGGATTACTTAAATATGATGGCATCTCATGGTCTAAATCAAGGCGCTGATTTGCCAACTAGATCAAATAGTTGTCTTGACCATTTTATGGTTAAATATAATAGCAAATAGCAGACTTTAGTTTTTAATGAACTAACAGATGATGATTTTAAAAATGTTATATCATTGTTCAGCAGCTTATTTTAAAGCCCCTAGATCATATTTTTTATAACTATCCTAAATTGTTACATAAACTTTTTGTCTAAAAATTAAATAAAATCTGTCCTCAGAAACTGTCTAGATAATTGCCACAATTGTACACCTAGCCAAAAAGCTACTTCAACATACAGCAACAATGTGACGGTACATTATGCATAACCTATTGCACTGGCTATACAATTGCGGCAGTAATTGCCGAATAACTAGCCCGTTTCTGAGAGAGCTGTATGTACTCCCGGACTTGTACCACGTTTGCCCGCCCAACTTGTACAATAGACAAGCGGAGCAATAATTTGAGAACTTACAATGTCCAAGGGAACCATAACATTTTCACTGACATAAGTCCATTCACTGTAATCGTCCGGACTCCGTCGCAGTCATTTAATATAACGGCTGTATATTGTTTATAGCTGGTTAAGTCGAGGAGCCTGAACAAATATGCCTTTGATAATCGAATACCTAAATGAATGTACTTGTCAATACTTAATTATGTTCATATTCCTAACGAATTAACATATAAAATGCAAAAATCTATATGTAATGGGTGGGTAATGTGAGTTGTGTGCGTGTGCGTGTGCGTGTGCGTGTGCGTGTGCGTGTGCGTGTGTGTGTGTGTGTGTGTGTGTGTGTGTGTGTGTGTGTGTTTGTGTGTGTGTGTGTGTTGTGTGTGAGGGTGTGTGTGTATTGTTTGTTGCCACTCTAACAGCTCACGGATTTTACAATTTATAATATATATATTATTATATAAAATGTACAGATACATTTAGGTCCTAGAATTTCACATATGCTACTTTTATACCAATAATATGTCCACGCGCCACGCGGGCGAAGCCGCGGGTCTCGGCTAATATTATATCAATATAAATTATAAAGGTTGATGGAATACCTAGCCATGTAGATAATATACTTCTGTTTTCATTATTAGTTCCCCAAAATGTATCCGGGAAAGCTCCCAGCCCTTCCACCTTGATAATACTATAGCAAACGTACAAGGCGCGCGCCCAGAGTGTATTTGTTCTTTGCCCGGGGCGCGTTGAGACGAAAATATAAACCCGCGGCGTGGACGCTTTTTATATTTCGTTGTTTTATACAACACTAGCTTTCGCCCGACGACTTCACTCGCGTGGACTCAGTTTATAGCGAATAAAAGCATCTTATTTTCTTCTAGGATTTTAAAAGACCAATGCAATTGTACAGTACCAACGCTCTTGATGCCTTATGACATGTTTGTTATTATTTCGTTCCCATGGCAACCGATCCTCACAGCGAATAATCGTCATTTTCTAGACTTCCCGTGGAAACTTACCATTTTCGGGATAAAAAGTATCATATGTTGGTCTCTATTTTGTACAATACCTATTTAAAAAGTTTCATCAAAATCCATCAAGCCGTTATCGCTCTAAAACTCCCCAAACATACAAACTAACAGACAACGTTTGACTTTTTTATATTAGTGTGGATAGTGAGAATATTTATTTCATTTTTTCCATTTTATTGGTTTGAAGATTGTGGGATTCACAATTGATTGGGAAGATTGGGAAGATTTGTGGATCTCATTGTCAATTTTACTTTTTAAATTTGTGGTTTATATATGTTTATATTATAATTTCTGACATTTGAAAAATGCATAAATAATTGAAAAATATGGAAAAAACGGACATCCCCGTAGTTTCTTGGTGCTCTCTTCTCTAACGGGCGTATTTCCGAAGCACCGGTAGAGTCAGAAGGGTTTATTTCCTGTACCAGTGTGAGATTCAAATCTGTCGGCACATGAAAGGGAAATTTCCTCTTCAAACTCAAAGCATACCTACTTAGTTTACCTAAGTAGTAGTAGTAGTAGTAGTTGTTGATTTGAATGTATAATATTTCATGTTTTTCTCCTAGTTCATGACATGTTAATTTTGACTTGTATAAGTGCTATTATTTTGCCCATTTACAATAAAATACTTTGACCTAGTAATATTTGGTCTGAGACTTTTTTGACATTGACTTTGATTTCGTTCTTCGAGCAAGCTACCAATTCGGAGTTGGGTGGTTTGCTCGAAGATTTCTTTACATAGAGCGCCAAATCATGGTAAGGTTCTAAGCAAAAAAAATAGCGACCAGAGGCTAACACGGGTCAGTTTTGCTTAGCGCAGGCCCCTTTGCTATGAAGGCTGCCATGTTGCGGCTGTGGACCCAGGGACCGGTGGTGGAGGCTATCCGCCCAGTCTTTCGGATGTGGGTAAGGCGGCATCATGGGCCGTTGACCTTCCGATTGGTGCAGGTGCTTTCCGGACACGATGTTTCGGAAAGTACCTGCACCAGATCGCAGATCGTGACTCCGGTGTGCCACGAATGTGGGGCACCGGAGAACACGGCACTCCACACGCAGGAGGTGGTGCTGCATGGGGCCCGCAGCGGCACACACTTTCAGCGATTATGGGACGGGATCTCTCTCTGCCAAGCGTATTAAACGCTATGCTTGGCAGCGAGAGATCGTGGCAGGCAATGGTCTCCTTCTGTGAAGCCGTTATGGTTCAGAAGGAGACCGCGGGGCGGGCCAGGGAAAATGATGCCCAAGCGGACGCGTTCCGGCGCAGGCGACCAGGTGGAGGGGAGGAGGAGGTGTTTCGCCCACCTCCGTAGTGGGGTCACTGGTGGAGAGTCGGGGGACTCTCTACCAGTGAGTTCTTTGCTACAGCCGCAAGTACAATACCCACCACCTGTCTCCTACTTTTATAGTTTTTTGTATACTTTTTTATAAATGTAATTGTAATCTGTGCCAATCAAGTTTATTCTTCTTTTTCTTCTTCTTCTTCTTCTTCTTCTTCAAAACTATTTAACTTTGCCACACGAAATCCTTGCAGAAAAGTGTGACGTCATTACTTATTGCCGAACGATTCCATGAAGATATCGTGAGTGAATAGTCATAGCAAATAAGAACAAGTTTTTTATAATGGGGTCTGTCTGTTTGTCTGTCAGTCTGTCTATTCGCGCATCACGTAAAAATCTATCAACCGACCGAAATACAGGAACACGACCGATTGAAATTTGGTTTTCACTAAAGGATATCTTAGGTTTTGATTTAATATCTGGTGTACTTTGTACCTTAATCCGATAAGTAGAAGCCGAGGAATCGATAAAAAACTATTTGAAGGCTGAACAAATTTTGATGAAATGAAGTAAAATTGTACTTTTCACGGTAATTTGGTCCTGGAACAAATAGTTTACTTTTAACCCAGTGACATGACCACGCGGGAAAAGCCGCGGACATAGCTAGTACTTTAGTAATTTAAATTGATGGAGTTACTTGTATTAAAATATTTTTTACTTTTCAGTGCTCATCCATACCAATATATAAAAGTGAAACGTTGTCTGTTTGTTTGTTTGTTTGTTTGTTTGGGGAGCTTTCACGCGCTAACGACTGAACGGATTTTGATGAAATTTGGAATGGAGATAGCTTATATCCTGGAATAAAACATAGGATACTTTTTATCTCGGAAAACTTTTAGGCGAAAAAATTTCCACGGGAAAACTTGTAAATATTCATTACTCGCTATAAGGAACGGTTTCCATGGAAACGAAATAACAAGTCTGACAATAAACGTCAAGAGCGTTAGTGCTACAACTACGTTTGCATTGGTTTTTAATATCCTAGAAGAACAAAGGATGCTTTTTTTCGCGATAAACTGTAGTCCGCGCGGACGAAGTTTTATTAGAAACTAGCTTTTCCGAAGGCGGGAAAGCTAATTTCTAATAAAACTAGATGTTTATGATGGCTTGCATTGGTTTTTAATATCCTAGTAGAACAAAAGATGCTTTTTTTCGCGATAAACTGTAGTCCGCGCGGACGAAGTTTTATTAGAAACTAGCTTTCCCGAAGGCAGGAAAGCTAATTTCTAATAAAACTAGATGTTTAAGTAAGGCTTAATTGAGTAAATGATTTTACGAAGAAAGTTATATCTAATCTATGATCAGGAGCATAATTTTTATTATAAAATAATTATCCAAGTATAAATAAGATTCCAAAAGAAGAGCAAAAATCTAATTTATTTTGATGATTAGGAAATATAATCAAAATCAGAAAGGGGGCATGCTGCGAATAGACCTTTATATTTAGCGCAATCGTAAACTCTGTATCTCTGTATCGTAAAACTAAAAAAACAAATTAAAAAATTACGTTGAAGAGTTTCTGATTGGTATTCTCGATATCAGTTTTAAATTGTCCCGGGTGTTCCTAACTTTGGTGCAATTTCACAAGTGTTACGCTTTACTAGGATTTCGAACATTCTACCCAACGATCTGAGGTAATTATCCAACATACTTACAACCTTTTTTAGTCACGATAGGTACAATTTTGAGTTTGTAACCTAATAACGATCCATAGGATCTTTTTAGGGTTCTGTTGTTCGATTCCCCTCTCATTTGGAGTAAGCTTTTTTGACCGAGCGAACGCGAAACGTTTTAGCTTCTCAACCGATTCTCGTGAAATTTTGTGAGCAGCCCCCCGATTTAGAACCCTTCGATAACTCAGTTGTAGATCGATATGGTATTATATATTCTGTGGATTCGGTTTGAAATCGTTTAATTCAACACATTTTTCATTCACAATATTGAATCGAATCGACTCGGTTCGTTATCGAAAGGTTCTGAATCGGGGCAGGTACGGTAATTATATTGTTTTTGTGTCGATTCAGTTTTTCGGAATTTTTCAAATTGGCTGAGATATTGGGATAGAAAACGTAAAAAAAACATATTTCAGCCATTTCGAAAAATGTTCAAAAATGTTACAAAACTTTTTTGTTACTCTTATTTAAGACGCAAAAACTTCAAGGGGTGGGGGGGTTTTAGGGGGTCGAAGATAATGAAAAAAAAACATTAATGGATTGTAGAATCTTTTGACGTAACAGTGGTAGCGCCCATATTAACAAATGTACCTCAGCTTTTTGTTCGGTGAACATTTATCCAGTTTTAAGCTATGCAAAGACAGATTCACGAGGTTTAGAGCCCACAGAGCCACTAGTATATTTTGTTAATTACTAGTTTCCCTCTCGACTTCGTACGCGCGGACTACTGTTTATCGCGAAAAAAAAACATCCTATTTTCTTCTAGGATTAAAAACCAATGCAAAAGTTGGTTTATCATCAATGTTTTTTGACAGACTTGTTATTTCGTTTCCGTGGCAACCACAGACCATTCTGTAATGGCAACCGTTCTTTACATTGAGTAATCATCATTTTCCAGTTAACCCTTCGAAACTTACAATTTTCCGGGATAAAATTATCCTATGTTTTATTCCAGGGTACGACCAATAATGTTAGGTGGGCTGGCGACCTCTCTGACGCGTACAGGTTAGAGTGCGGGGTAAGGCAGGGTGGGTTGAGTTCTCCCAAGTTCTTCAACTTGTACGTGAACGAGCTGATAGTTGAGCTCAGCAACGCGCGTGTTGGCTGCTCGGTTGATAATGTTTGTATGAACAATATCAGCTACGCAGATGACAGCCCGCCGCTGCTGAGCCCTTCTATTAGTGGAATGAGAAGGTTGTTAGCTATTTGTGAGAGTTATACTAATAAACATGGCCTTGTGTATAATTGTGCGAGTAGTGAGTATTTGATCTTCGGGGCTTCCGGTAAATATCCGTCTAATGTGCCACCATTAAAGCTGATCGGTGTAGAACTTAAGAGGGTGAAGCAGTTTAAATATCTCGAACACTACGTTACTGAAGGCCGCGATGATCAAATTGATATAGAAAGGGAACGCAGGGCATTGGCGATTAGAAGTAATATGCTGGCACGCAGGTTTGCTCGTTGTAGTGACGAAGTGAAAATAACACTGTTTAAGTCATATTGTCAAACTTTCTACACGAGTAGTCTGTGGGCCAGCTATACTCAGAGATCGCTCAATGCCTTGCGTGTCCAGTATAAAAATCCAAATGATTTAGGATGCTCTTGGGGCTGCCCCGTTTCTATACTACTACGAGTATGTTTGCGGAGGCGCGGCTTGATGGCTTTCATGCCATCATGCGCAAGAGAATCGCCTCCCTGCTAAGCAGAGTGCGGGGAATCACTACCAGCATCATAAAAGTCTTTGGTGGAAGATACGATTCCGCGATTGTGAGGGAGTTCATTAGAGTTCAGATCAGTCTCGTTGCAGGCTGTCTGCCCGGGACTCGGATGAATATCTTCCTAAATAACTAGCACTTTTTATTTTACTGTGTAGATTTTTCTGGACTGTAAATAACCTTTCTAATGACTAACATAGATAAATAAGACTAAAACTAACAATTTTATGGACATTGTCTGAATATAAATAATATAATATTAATATTAATAATCAGCTACCATTCTAAATTTCATCAAAATCCGTTCAGCCATTATGGCGGCGTGAAAGCTCCCCAAACAAACAAACAAACAAAAAGACAACGTTTCAATTTTATATATTGGTATGGATTACATGTAGTTTTTAATAGATATCCTCAAGAAATTTTGTTACTCATTTTAGACTATTGCAAAGTTAAGATCGTATTGCTGAAGCCAACATATTAATGTTAGTACTTACATATTCTCTAAATTTATCACACTAGCTTCGGATGTTTGTCATGCTTTTAGCCTACTTAGGCTTGGTATGATCTTCTTGACACAGTTAACCAATCAGTGGTGTTTGCGCATGTGATGTATCGGTGCGGATCAAATGTCAGCGCTACCACTGATCCAATAATGGTTTTGTTATGTAGGCAGGCAGTAGTCTAGAATTGGATCTGGTCTTCAGTCCAGCTTCATTTATATTAGATAGATACAAAATTACTTCAAGAACCGCGTAAGCTCGTGTAGATGAAATATTAGAAAAGTTTAGCCGAACGCGTAGTACCTACCAATATTACGTAATCCAAGAAACTTTTTTGGCGGTCATTATAGAATTATATCTCATAATAACGATACAACTTTATAAATTATGGGCTGAAGAATGAAATATCTATAATTTTTCTTGGGCTAGGCTTTGTACATTCAATTTGTACTCAAAACCTCAATTTTGTCTATTATTTACAAAAACACAGTTTATACTTTGCACAAAATACAATTGCTTCTTCAACTTGACCTCGATGACCTTAAAGGAAGTGTAATCGGTTAGTAAACTACTAAAATTTCTTTATCCTCCGGATGTATTTTAACAAACTCTGCTACAAAACATTAGGTAATTATTTTACTTTAGATTGTATCCATCTTTCCAGCTGAGAGGCTTGAAAATATTTTTATTAAACTTTCAATAACCTTTACGCCTCGTCGTATCTTATTATTAAACACCGTTAGTTGAAGATTTTATTCTTAGGTACTTAATATTATCGCATCAATCTTGGAGACAGGAGATAGATTATAGCCAAGATGAGTTTAGATAAAAGCTAAGCTTGGAAGACTGGATGAAGGATTGATTACTTGTCGAATGAATAAGTTTAAATAGATAATGTCTTCACTGTAATACACTTTATTAGGCTATGTTACACTTTAATTAAATGAAAATAAAAAAATACTTTGTAACTTTCATTTCATAGGCTTGACCTAGTGCGGGGACCACTAGAATTTTATTTATTTGTCATTTTCGTTTAATTAAATAAAAATATATATATTTGTATTTAGTTTTTCAAAGGATTTGGGATACATTACACATATTGATATTGGTAAGCATGATTCGTAGCCGTGACTATTTAAGAAGAGAATTTTTATTGTTGTACTTGTTGTGACCGCGGCTATGCCCGCGTGCTCGTTCATCTGGTATAAAAGTACCTATAAAGCATAAATTAACGATTTTATCAAAATTTATCAGCTGTCCAATCGTTTTTTATCGATTGCTCAGCTTCTACTCATCGGGTTGAGACAGAAAGTACACCAGATTTTAAATCAAAACCTTAGCTACTCACCAGTGACCGTGTAACCGCATTTCAATCGGTACAGTATTTTTACGTGATGCGCGAACAGACAGCCAAACACATTGACACCATTTAAAAAATACAATATTTTTGTTTAGTATGCTATTATAAGTACCCTGATCATTTTTTATTTTCTTCATTGTACGGACATTTTGTTACTGCTTTATTATAAGTAGGTATAGAATAGATGTAGCTCTGAAAAGAGAAACTACCTAATTGATTATTATCATAACACATAAAAACAGCTTGTTTAAAGTAAATTTATCGTGGCTCGGATAAGTGTTATCCTGTATACGGGAGACTGGTCCTCTCAAAACAAGTAGGTATGCTATTACTAAATTCCGAGAACCTCATATTGCCAACAAAGAGTCGCTGAGAGGATTTTATGAAGTCGATTGTTACTTTATTTCCAACTTTAATAAGGCAATTTAAAAATGGAAAGAAATTAGAAGTACTTTTAAAACAGGCAAAGAATTTATATTTTTAACAGACTAGGTATTAATGAGAGCATGAAACCTCTTAATAGGGATCTATATAAGTTGCCGGCGGGTAACAAAATAACAAATGTTTTTTTTTTTAAACTAAGCATATTTCCACTTTATTATGATAGTAGCTACACCCCGCGGGTTTGTCCGCGTTTTCAATGATAAAAGGATTTTTTAATGCTTTTTTTTCACTTTCACATACATTTTTCCGAGATGAATGTATTTTTATTTTTGAAATGATGAATGGATGAATGTTCAAGTTTATCTCTGTTTACCTTCAATTTTCCGGGATTAATGTATCATTTGTTGATCTCTGTATTGTACCTGTACCTACCTGCATTTAAAACATCATCATAGCTGTTTTGGCGTGAGAGCGATTAATCGATATTTTCCCATTTCCCGGGGCAATTTTACTTTTTATGGGATAAAATGTACCCTATGTTGGTCTCTGTTGTATACAGTAAATTTTTATCAAAATCTATCCACCTGTTTTGTCGTGAAAACGCCCCAAACAAACATACAAACAAACAGGCAAAGTTTTCCACATATATATTTATGGGGATGGGGATGGGTATATACTAGTGGGGATTATTCGGATTCGGATAGTATTTGTTTAGGTGACCAGATGTAAGTTTTTTTATATTTGTCTTGAAAATATGCAAAACTAGCTTTCCCGCTCGCGACTTCGTCCGCGCGGACTACTGTTTATTGCGAAAAAAAGCATCCTATGTTTTTCTAGGATATTAAAAACCAATGTAAAAGATGTGCAAAAGTAGTATAGCACCAATGCTCTGAAAGTTTTTTGACAGACTTGTTATTTCGTTTCCATGGCAACCGTTCCTTACAGCGAGCTATCAACATTTTCCAGTTTTCCCGTGAAAACTTACAATTTTCCGGGATAAAAAGTATTCTATGTTTTATTCTAGGGTATAAGCTATCTCTATTCCAAATTACATCAAAATCCGTCCAGCCGTTATCGCGTGAAATCTCCCCAAACAAACAAACAGACAACGTTTCACTTTTATATATTGGTATGGATGCAATAATCCCTTATATTAAAAAAAAATATATTATAATACCTTGGTATACTGTCGTATGGTGGCCTACGGTAAATAATATATTTTATACTCGTAATACCTTGGTATATTGTCGTATGATGGCCTATGGTAAATAATATATTTTATAATACCTTGGTATATTGTCGTATGATGGCCTATGGTAAATAATATATTTTATAATACCTTGGTATATTGTCGTATGGTGGCCTACGGTAAATAATATATTTTATAATACCTTGGTATATTGTCGTATGGTGGCCTACGGTAAATAATATATTTTATAATACCTTGGTATATTGTCGTATGGTGGCCTACGGTAAATAATATATTTTATAATATCTTGGTATATTGTCGTATGATGGCCTACGGTAAAACCTTTTCCGAGTATTCACTAAATAATATTTTTGCTGGTTACGACATATTGTGCTTCCGCGAAAATCATATCAACCAGGAATTTCAGAGAGTAATTACAATATAACTATAATTACTTATGTGATGAAAGACATCAGTTTAGGAAATTTTGGAATACTAAAAGGACTGAAATCTAGCCGGGATTAAGTAGATACACAGAGAAAGATTTATTCAATGCTAAATTAAGTACAACTTGACACAAATAAATTAAAAGGAAATCCGCTTTTGTGAACGTACAACTGGTTGAAAAAAAAACTTTCATTTAGTGCAGTCTTTATATCTGCAGAATAAACACGTAAAATATATCAATACCTCTCTCATTCCAACATAAAGTAAACAAAAAGGTATTTTCCTCCAAGGTTAAATGGGTAAAAATGTTTCGAGCATAATCTGCTTGTTAGAGATGATTGTTGCGAGACCGGCGGTGTCGGGCGTTGCGCTGCTGCATTTTAAATTAGATGATATTATATAGCCACGGGCATTTTGCTAGCCTTTATAGAAGAGAATATAAGCAATTCTTGGAGTTTCTGATTCTCGTCTTGGATATTGTGTACTTAGTAAAAGATCTTACAGGAGGAGGTCACCATTTTTGCCTTCATAAAAAAGAAGGCAGTCGTGTAACTTTTGTTATCTTTACCCATCTACGGTGAAGCAAGGGAAGGGTAATGAGTTTAACAGTCATATATGTAAATATGTATGTGTATATGAGGGTGGGTATGTGGATGTTCCACCATAGCGTCGCCCTAATTTGTACGATTTTGACAAAAGAGACGTCAATCAATTCGTCTTCAGCTCTCTTTACGGACTTCAGGTATAGGTAGGTATGTCTTCAGGTTTGTCATAGGTTATGTTTTTTACCCGAGTATGGCGAAGCAAAGGAAGGGTTATGTGTTCAAACAAAAACTTGGTCCGATTTTGACAAGTGAGGTAATTGATTGGTCTTGATCGCTAGAGTTTCATAGGCTATTTTTCCCGACCATAGTCGGGCTTTAGTTTTTTAACTTATGTATTGTTAGCCTGTGTGTGTAATTTATATCCTATTGCTGTGGTAATGCTATTTGTCAGTCCCTCCGTTTGTCTGTCAGCAACTGGTAGAGCCTAAACGAATTAGGATGAGAACAATAAAACAAATTAAAATTTACACATTCTAAATGGTATGTTAACATACAATGATATTTACGGAGGTCCCATGTTCACCATATTGTGTCCGTTAAGATTGCCCAACGACAAAACATGACTTTTTCTATAATATTGTTGGTATATTATGTTTGTTTGCTTGTCGTACGATACTGCTGGCCTCTGGTGTAAAATTTTATCGGCCGCCAGAGGACCTCGACTGCTACTCAATAACAGTTGGGACCGACAAATGTCGTGCTAATATGTTTGATTGTTTGGCGCACTCTACAGCCTAGCGGCTTGATGGATTTTGATATATGAGATGTTATTGGATTCGTCTTAGCACGAGAGTGATATACCTCTCCTACATTATCCGTAGTTTTTTTTTAGTAAAAATATTAATATTTAGGCAAGGTTTTTTTTTATGTTTTATCTACGATCAGTGCCTACGCTTGATTAGGAAAGGTACATTGAAATTTTTAGCACAAAATATAGATTTTACATTCTCTGTAAGAAAAAAAAGGTTTGTGCGATGTAATCCCTTATTTTTATGTCAGATTCAATGTTGATATTCAACCACTTTGCGGGGGCGATTGGGATTTTGTGGAATAAGTTGTCACTTTTGTTACATTGGCCACTTTCTTACTATTTGCAAATCTAGTTTAGCTATTCCCAAATAGGGAAATAGTGACATCAATTATTGTTTGACAAATTATTTCAATCGAAAGTTAAATGCTAAGGCCGCAAATGCTTCAAAGCATGATACAACTAGACCCAAATTATTTCAATCGAAAGTTAAATGCTAAGGCCGCAAATGCTTCAAAGCATGATACAACTAGACCCAAATTATTTCAATCGAAAGTTAAATGCTAAGGCCGCAAATGCTTCAAAGCATGATACAATTAGACCCAAATTATTTCAATCGAAAGTTAAATGCTAAGGCCGCAAATGCTTCAAAGCATGATACAACTAGACCCAAATTATTTCAATCTAAAGTTAAATGCTAAGGCCGCAAATGCTTCAAAGCATGATACAACTAGACCCAAATTATTTCAATCGAAAGTTAAATGCTAAGGCCGCAAATGCTTCAAAGCATGATACAACTAGACCCAAATTATTTCAATCGAAAGTTAAATGCTAAGGCCGCAAATGCTTCAAAGCATGATACAACTAGACCCAAATTATTTCAATCGAAAGTTAAATGCTAAGGCCGCAAATGCTTCACAGCATGATACAACTAGACCCAAATTATTTCAATCGAAAGTTAAATGCTAAGGCCGCAAATGCTTCAAAGCATGATACAACTAGACCCAAATTATTTCAATCGAAAGTTAAATGCTAAGGCCGCAAATGCTTCAAAGCATGATACAACTAGACCCCAATTATTTCAATCGAAAGTTAAATGCTAAGGCCGCAAATGCTTCATTACGAAAGCATGATACAACTAGACCCAAATTATATACTTGCAGTCGTCCTTGCATGTAAAACGAGGTTCACATCTTTCAGAAGACTTCTAGAACATCTTGAATTTCAAAATTGTACTTTCCAATTACAACTTTAAAAAACTAATGAACGAAGTAAAGTAAACATAAATCCCGACCGATTGAAACTATTTATTTATACCCGAACTAGATCATTCACGTATCGCCAATGAAGTTAACACTACGAAATAGTTGCCGCGAGCACGCTCCGGCTTGCAGTACGGATAAGTTCCCAACACAAATTTGAAATTTTCCGCATGAAAAGACGCTCTGACTGAAATATACCTACTTATTTTCAGCTCCCTGGAACATTCCGATTCCATTCTGTCCCATTTCACCCGCCAGCACCCGCAAACCTGGAATCAGCATTATTAATTAGAGCATTGAAAGCTTCCTGTCAGATATTAATACTAATATTGGGATGGCTTTAATTATTGTGATGGTTATTAAATTTCGACTAGATAGAAAGTTAAACGAAAAACTTTCTAGGTACTCCAAGCGTTTCCTACCTCAAATGCTCGCGCACCTCTCATATATTTATCCAACTTACACCTATATATTTTGTCAAATGCTGCCATTGCACAGGCAGGCATTGCTTGTGTGGCTAGGTGTATTATTATACACTACCTGTACCCGTGGCTCCGCACGCTTGGTAATTTTTCTAGGTTAAACGTATTCTATGTACTATTCCAAGACCTAAAATACCAACATACCAACATTTTATCAAAATTTCTTCAGCCGACAAAAAGTTTTTGTCTATTGCTCGGCTTCTACTCATCGGATTGAGATACCAAGAAGGTACATTAGTTTTTAAGTTTTAAAGTATCTAAGCTATCCAACAGTGAAAACAGCGTCGCAATCGTTCTATTAGTTTTTACGTGATGCGGGAAAAACATACAGACAAACAAACAGACAGATACGTTTTTTTTTGTGTTATACTCGTATTCTTGTTCAGTAGCTTATTTTAAGGTCCTGGTCCATATTTTTTAAATGATCTTCTTTGTATTGACTTTTACGTACTTATTGCTTTATTATAAGTATAGATATAGATTAATATTTAAAAATGTAATAAAACTAACATAAATGCTGAATCGGGACTTGAAACTTGAAATTTACGAAGTTGAAGATTGCACGGAACTACATGAACAATTTATATGTAAGAGACCCCACCTGTTCCAGTAATATAAACATATATATAGACACTGTGGACATTGGCAAGTGAGGTTAAAAAGAAGGGAGTGTTAGCATATAAGCCCTGGCACCACCTGCGGAGGTGGTCATTCCACTCTCGCCTTGAAGAGGCAACACATATCTGTAAAATGCTATTAAGTTAATAGTCAATAGTGAACTTTAATACATTTAGAGCTAATTCGTTTTTTTTTTTAAATGTATATACTTTTTACGTTATTTTGACTGTTGTACACAAATTTAGGTGAATGTAGGAGAGGAATTTTGAGGCAGGATGAATGCTGGGATTGAGCCAGTTGTACTGGGTTTGTACAACTGGCTCCAGATGACTACACACAGGAGCATAGTATTTCCTTCCTTTTAAATTCCTTTTCTTTCTAGTTATTCTGTCAAAATTGTTTGCGGAGTTGCCCACTTTAAAGACTCGTCACGTAATCTTGGAAGAGAGCTAGGAAGTGAACTCGAAGACTGAAACTTCTTGAAAATTACTAAGCTGGGCCCAACGTTGGGCGCCAGTCAAAATAACGTAAAACGTATAGTTTAAAAAAAACCTATTTTTAATTAACTTTTTACAAATTATTTTTAAATGGATTTAGGTTCACTAACTTCTTAACAGCACTTTATAGATATGTGTTTCCTCTTCAAAGCGAGTATGACGACCTCCGCAGGTGGTGACAGTGCTTTTATGCTAACACTTCCCTCCCTTTAACCTCAATTGCCGATCTCCAAGGTGTGTATATGTTTATATTACTGAAATCAGGTGGGATACTGGAATCGAGACGCGGGTGAAGCCGCAAGGCCCAGCAAGTTTAAAAGAAAGTTTGTCCACCAACGGACATGCACAGGAATAAGACGGAGGTCAGGCATTGAAAATATTCGAGTTCGTATCTCCCGGGAGGAAATAGGAAAACTTTTAAATATTTATACCATATTTTCAGATGGTTTCATCTGACTTTTCAGCAAAGGGACACTTTCTTAACATACTTATTTAGTTTTTCGGTTTGTTTGCAAAAGTTTTTTTTAATAGTATTAACTTTCATATTGGAATTCAATCGCAACGTGATAACTAAATGGATTGGGATGAAATATCGTATAGGTATAGAAAAGTTTATATATTGGATAATTTGTATATCAGAAAATTCCTGTGTATAAATCAGAGACAGCAAAATAGAAAGACAGCAGCAAGATGCCAAGCTAATAATCAATGAAAATAGACGGTGCCATGCTTCATGGTTAGAATTTAAAGGATTTAGGAGCTTGAATAAACCTATATCCGATATTTATTCATAGAACACTCTCATTGCAGATCCCAGAGCAATAGTTTTCTGCTGAAATTCAGAGCGTGTCGGAGTTGTAAAGATCTAAAGCGAATGCAGCCTTTACTTGTTCGCTACAAAGTACGAGTAGGTGCTAACTTGTAGGTTTGCAGCTGCTATGTATAGTTCGGGTTTACTTTGTTTTTATATTTGCAGACGAGAAAACCTCATAATCCTTCATTCAACTGAATAGTTTTTTTTTTAAATATTTTTTCTTCCCATCTATTCGAAAAGGACGTCTTGGTTCGCCTTTAAGTGCACCCAAAGGTGGTGTTTTCTATAAGAAACTTATAGCGGGCAGTAATGAGTTTTTAATCCACTTTATAAGTGGGCCGCAATTATCTTTTCATCCCATCTATTCGAAAAGGACGACTTGGTTCGCCTTTAAGTGCACGCAAAGGTGGTGTTTTCTATAAGAAACTTATAGCGGGCAGTAATGAGTTTTTAATCCTCTTTATAAGTGCGCCGCAATTATCTTTGCCACGAACTTTTCCAAACGAATGGACCGATTTAGCTCTGGTTTTTTACGTTTGAAAGTTGAGGTACAAACGAATGGACCGATTTAGCTGCGGTTTTTTATGATTGAAAGCTGAGGTAATCGAGATGGTTCTTAGCTATAATGGGGGGTGGGGAGTGAGGGAGGGGATGGGGTGGTTGAGGCGTTATGTAAATTTTTAATTTGTGCTTTTAAATAAATATATGAGCTGTAAAGTATCTACAAGCGCCTTTTATTTCTTTTTCTCATAGAGGGGGATGAAAAGTAGAGTGTATCACTCGGGCGCCAAATTGTTTTTCCTCGAGTGACATATATCGAATCCTTCGCTACGTTCTGGATTCTACTCTAGAATCCTTCACTCCACTCTGGATTCAAAATAGCGCCCTCGGCGGCAAAATATTATTTTGCTCCCTAGTAATACAATCTACTATATCTAGCTCATTTCGGTGCATCGTTTATGCAATGTTCTTTATTTCCATCTGCACAAAACTAATCGGTAATCGGAGCATTGGTTTCCGATTTATTTTTTTGCGCCTTTGATTATTGGCTGTACCACGAAATTGAAAACTTTTTTCTTCTGGTAGTCTTTTCTGTGATTATTATTGTCAAAATAATAAATAGATTTGATTGATTTATGTAGTACCTACCTACGTGCGCCTCAAGAATGTTTTATTATTTTATAAGATTGTGCTCACAACTTTAATTTGTGTTACACGCAGTCTCTTGTATCTTTTTAAAAGAAGTTTATTTGCAGAAGTAAAGTTACTTATCTATCACGCCATGACACCATTACATAACTATACATGGGTCACTATCTTTCTAGTTTCATGAAAGCATACAATATTACAGAGCGCGTGCGCACAATTTATCTGTCGATGAATTCCCTCAGCATCGCTGGCACCGTGCCATTGTGAGACGGTTTTCTAAAGCTTACATACAAGCCTAATACTGTATTAGAACCTTACGTGTTGCTAACCTTACGTGGTATTTGTATACTCTTTGCCTAATACAAGTTCAATAAGTAGGTCGGTTTTTAAATCGGAATTAGTGTTTTCTGTTCAGTCTCGCAACAAACCGTAATTTTTTCGGTTGGTTCTGGACATTGTCGCGAGCAATGTCATCTACACTAATATTATAATGAGAAAAGATTAGATTTTTTGTATGTTTGATTGTAATGGATAAACCGAGAAAATTCTTTACTGATTTTTAACATTCGTTCACTTATAGAAAGTTACATTATCGGCGAGTAAAATGGACTGTATTATATATTTTTTAAATTAGAGGTTCATACGAAAATTGCAAAAATGTAACCCAAGTTATCAAAACTTTGCAAATGAAAGTCATAATTTGGCGTGCACTGCGAAAACTATTGATGATACATGAAATAATGTACAACATGTTTACATTACTCATCATTACCCACAAAAAAAACCGCGAGGCTAAATGTCTAACTATTCTAGTTAAGTCACAATAACGGTTTTTACCCGATTGCGTGGAGGGTAATTTGTTTTGTTCAAATCAATCAAATTTATCTTTCTATCTATCCGTGTGAAGCCGGGGCGGGTTGTTAGTGTAATGTAATTACGTAATAATGTTTTAACAAATAAAACGGTGGAAAGATATCTGCCATTACTTTTTCCCGTTAACTTTTATTCGCTGAAACGGATACCAGCAGAGCTGAACCACCGGATATTGACGCAGCAGTGCTATAGTACTATAAGCTGTTATAGGCAATTCAACAATTTGACTCGAGCCTAGACGTGACCAACCCCAACTCAAAGCTATCAAGTCGCAAATGTAGATCAAAAAAAGGAATATAAAACCACGTTTTTATAGAATGCATTGTCATCGAGTTGTGAGCTATCCCTTTCAGCTGATTTGAGTTGCAAGATTCCACCCGGAACGACAGACAAACAG
Organism: Alsophila aescularia; assembly: GCA_946251855.1. Classification (NCBI taxonomy): domain Eukaryota; kingdom Metazoa; phylum Arthropoda; class Insecta; order Lepidoptera; family Geometridae; genus Alsophila; species Alsophila aescularia. Next base: position 33,854,313 of record OX276386.1, on the reverse strand, counting down.
ATAGACAGAAAGACAGGCAAGCAAAAGTGACCTAATAAAAACATGGTAAAAATATTTAATTTCCACAAGGCCTGTTAATTTCGATAACCAGGACTTCCACGCCCACATCCGGGGTTAACGGTCTTTTCCACAATAATATGTTTTTGAGAGCGCAGTCCTAGAACGTTGATAAAACTGGGTCTAGACAAAACATGCTCGTGAAACTGAAAGTTTATTGTGATATAGGTTGTGTTTATTTCAGCCTACTAATTGCTACAAAATGCTTGCTTGTTTGTCGCATGACCTCTGGTATCAGAGTTTGTCAGGCCGCCCGATGGCCTCTGACATGGCTTAACAATTGCTATTAATAAATAACAGCCCACTTGTAGACTTTGCCACCACCTTCTCTAGGGATGGAATAACAAAAAAAAAAACTTTCTTAGTGCAACTCTTGGATATTCGAGAAATTTGGATGGATATTTATGTCCATCGGTTTAGGTTGTGCGTTGTCTGTCAGTCATTAGGTTTGTCACAGTATTTGTTTTATAGGTATCAACTATAGATTACATAATTATAAGTAAGTTTTTTATAATATTGTCGAGTGAGCATTACAGTTTCCCAATTCGCCCAACTTAGCTTCAAAATTACAAGGATATTACTAATTACTTAACATAAAAAAAAATTAACAAAACAGTTAATAAAAATATACAATCTAACAATACTATTACTTTCGTAAAGACCAAAAAAAAATAAAGACCATTGCTGCCGTGTGAAGTTCACTGTCAGAACACTCAAACAAATCTATATCTTGGTTCTGATTAAGCACAGTATTCCACCGCAACCGCGGTAGTGGCGCCTGACACCCTGTTGGCTCCTACACAACGGCAACCCAAACAACTTGTGCCGATGAGCTCTTACATAGTTGTCAAGAACGGCAAATGCAATCCTTTCGAAAACAGATGGGTTGGTCATACATCGTCATTATCATCATTATCAGCCCGCATTAGTCCATTGCTGGACATAGTATTCTCCCAAAGCACGCCACTGAGCCCGATCTTCGGCTCTTCTTTTCCAAACGCCACCAGCCATCTTGCGTATGTCGTCAGTCCGCCTAGCTGGAGGGCGTCCTACATTACGTTTGCTGAGTCGCGGTCTCCACTCAAGAACATATCTACCCCAACGGTTATCGGTCCTTCGCAAAATATGACCAGCCCACTGCCACTTCAGCCTGCTTATCCTATTTTCTGTGTTGATAACTTTGGTTCTCTGTCGGATCACCTCGTTCCGGATTCGATCTCTCAAAGAAACTCCAAGCATAGCCCTTTCCATAGCCCACTGAGCGACTTTGAATTGGTAACTATTAGTATCGTGAGAGTCCACGTCTCAGCTCCGTAAGTCTTCACAGGTAGGACGCACTGGTTGAAGACTTTAGTTTTCAGGCATTGGGGAATTGGTGACGAACAGACTCTACGAAGTTTACCAAATGCTGCCCCACCCAGCTGTATTTTTCTACAGGCCTCTCTTTCATAGTTGTTTTTACCCAACTTCAGCGTTTTCCCAAGGTAAACATACTCTTGAACAATTTCAAGAAGAGATTCGTGAACATCAATCTGTTCCGGAATGACATGTTTACTGAAAATAATCTTTGTTTTGTCCAAATTCATCCGGAGACCCATTGCGTTGAGATGAATCAGCTTGGCCATTCAGCATCTCATGTAAGTCCTGCTACCATTCTGCCATAATGACGATGTCATCCGCAAATCTCAAGTGTGAGATGTAATCGTTTATGTTTATGCCACGTCCGTACACGTCCTGGAATATTGTTGGTCAAACGCCTGAACAATAATCGGGGCTATTAATAAGCTCCATTAGTGAGACCGAACGACAAACTTCTAGAGTATTATAGCCCATCATGCCAAGTGTGAACTTACTTGGATACAAATATAGGTAGGTACCACCATAATTTTTTTTTTTGGATTTTTCAATTTTTTCAATATATTTGCTCATACGGATTCCAAATAATTGCACTACTCTCGAGCTTGCTTCAGACAAATACAGTAATGAGAGACGTTATAGCAGGAATACTATCCATGTGCCGAGCTTGTAATTGAACAAGCCCGAGAGTTCAAAACTTGAGCGTTTTTTTTTTTATGTGCACCCTGATAGATAAATCTTCGCTCAGCAGAACCCCCAGATCTCGAACAACGTTTGTTCTCGGGATCACAGCATCACAGATACGATAATTTTCTACCACTGGATCTTTCAACCGAGTAAACGCAGTAATAGACCACTTCTTATCATTAGAGACGAACTTATTGCGTTCACTCCAGCGCCGCACACTATCTATATCCCGTTGAAAAAGGGACACTGTCGTTGCTGTCACGGGTTTTTAAACACAATTTCAAGTTATCCTCAAAGAACAGACAACGAGCTGTGCTGGACGTTTCCGGCAAGTCATTCATCATCAGCAAAAACTCTAACGGTCCTAAGTCACTACATTCAATTACTTAAATAACCCTGTATTTATTGATATATTGTGAGAAAATATATTCATCGTACGGAAGCCTTTCCATGCGAGTTCAACTCGAACTTGTCCCGTGTATTTTATTAGTAACTCAACACTCGGTGGTAGTCGCAGGTTCAAATCCAATCTGCAGTGCAATTCTAGTTTATTTATGTAAAAGTTAAAAAGAAACTAGCTTATAGGAAACGAATGGTTCTGTAATTCAGCCAAACGTTTTACAAATGAGGTGGTTAGTCTGCCGGTACGGATGCACTCGGATGGCGCTCGATCAATGTCTGCTAAGAAGGAGTAGTCCTGCTTTCTAATGCATGACTGCGCATGAAGTAGTACCGGACTGCGCGGAGGGTAATTTGTTGTTTATGTTTGATCCTTTATGGCACTGTATAGACAAAAAGCGTGGGCCGATTAAGATGATTCTTACGTCAATCTACTTGTCTTAATCTTGCAAGTGCTACTAAAGACATGGCAATTATTAAAATTCAATATGTTGGCAACCAGTCGCCACATAGTGAAAATTTAAACAATGAAAGTCCACGAACTATCTTAAGTGGGGTGTCATTGAATAGGTACAAATATTTATTTTGGTAAGCTTAATCTAAGATACATTAAGTGCAAATTCCTCTAAGCATACGTGAGCAACTTTTATTTATCTTTGGACGAACGCGACAATAAATAGATGTAATGGGGTTATTGATAAGAGGTTAAGTGTCAAAGAGATGAAGACGATGAAAGTCTTATTCAAAAGACCACTCTACTTCTATGATTGAAATGTTGATTATCGAGATAATTATTTATAACCTGTGGCTAGTCCATCAAAACAGGCAATTATTAACAGGCTGTTATTTATGAACAGTCAAATGAAATAACTGGTCTGGAAAGAACTGGTCACAGATTGCAGTATTGGATTCTATCTGTAATTCATGAACAGGTGAATGGAACTGTTCCTCCAAAAGAAAACGAACACGTGGAATAGATACACAATTTTGGCCTATCCCTCATTAACGAGTAAATTCCATCAGCATGTTGGAGTGCCGACTGTTAGTGGACTAGCTACAGCATTAAGGCTATCTTATTATAATAAGGCTTGTTACGGCGTACCTATTTGTAATAATTGATCTGTTATAGATTTGACGCAGATCTGCAGTGTGGGTAGTTTATAAAGAAATAAGTTCAAAAGTAGCTGCGTACCTGTATCTTCTTTTCGTGAGTTTTTAGCCGTTTCATCTTTATCTTTACCTACGTCACAGAATAAATAATAGTACATGTAAGCAAGACTAAGAAGGGAGGGCTTTGCCCTGCAGTAGGAAGATTATCCACAGTAGAAAAGTTTTGTTAGTCTTATTATAAAAATAAGCAAAACTTTAACAAAACTGTATTCAGATAACTGCAATTAAAATAGAGAAACCGAATTTTATTGTCTGGGCTTTAACGAAAGCTGACATTTGACTGCTATTTAGGGAAAAGCGAGATTGTGCGATAGAATAGAATACAAAGAAATAAAATGCTCTTCCCAGCCTCATATTGTCTCTCAACTAACTTTATAGCTACGTGTAAGACTAACCCTAAGTTCATACGTAACGTACGTGATTATTAACTAAACGAGCGCGGTCAAGCACCTTCACAAAAAACCCGATTGCGAACATAACAAAAATGAGACAAAATAATAGTGAGGATACTTTCTTACCAATTTTAAATCGTTATAGATCCTAAATGGCCATTCGAAATAAAAAATGATTAAGGAAACCTAAAGATGATTTTCAAATACCTACACAATGATACCCCACTTAACATAGTTGGTCAACTTTTTTTTAATTTTCGCGCTTGTTATGGCGTCTAGTTGTAGCCATATTGAATTTTGATTACTGTCATGTATTTAGTATAGCACTTGCAAGATTAAGACAAATCGATTGACGTAAGAATCATCAAAATCGGTCCACGCGTTTTGTCTGTGTAGTGCCACAAAGGAACAGACATACATACATACATAGGCTGATAAATAAAATACCCTCCGCTCAGTCGGGTGATAAAATTTATGCTATAAGTGATGGGTGTACGTGTGTGTGTAGCCAGAATGTGTGCGCAGCTTGTCTACATCCATAGTGACAGTCAAAATAACAGAGCTATTAACTGTAAGTGCAATCTATCTATCTATCTATACTTATAATAAATCAATAAGAACGAAAAAGTCTATACAAAGAGGATAATTAAACAAAAAAAAAACTAGGATACTTAAAATAAGCTACTGAACAAGAATATAACATTTTTTCAATTCGTTTCTGTCTGTTTGTTTGTCTATTTGTCTGTCTATCTAGTTGTCTGAATGTTTGTTCGCGCATCACGTAAAAACTACTGAAACGATTGCGATGCGGTTTTCACTGTTGGATAGCTTAGGGTTTGACTTAAAAACTGGTGTAGGTACTTGGTATCTCAATCCCATGAGTAGAAGCTGAGCAATCGATAAAAACTTTTTGACGGCTGAAGGAATTTTTATCAAATGTTGCTACATTGGTATTTTAGGTCTGTACATACTAAGAGTACTTTTAACCTAGAGAAATAACTACGCGTGTGAAGCCGCAGTACAGCTAGTACTTATAATAAACTATATGAACGAAAAAATCTATACAACGAAAATAACTTTTAAAATATGGTCAAAGGTACTTAAAATAAGCTACTGAACAAGAATAGATCATTTTTTAAGATCGTGTCTGTCTGTTTGTTTGTTTGTAAGTTTTTTGTCTGTATGTTTGTTCCCGCATAACGTAAAAACTACTAGACCGATTGCAATGCGACTTATACTGTTGGATAGCTTAGGGTTTGACTTAAAAACTGGGGTACTTGGTATTTTAATCCGATGATTAGATACCTATCTATATATCTATCTATCTACTCAGCCCGCATCCACCCATTGTTGGGTATAGGCCTCCTCTTTTTCACGCCATTTTTTCCGATCCAGTGCAAGTCTCATCCAATCTATTCCTACGTGGCTAACAATGTCGTCTGACCATCGGGCTGGTGGTCTGCCCCGTGAACGCTGCGCTCCTCTAGGTCACCACTCCGTTATCGCTTGGGTCCACCTTTGATCATCAAGTTTTGCCAAGTGTCCTGCCCATCTCCATTCAAGCTTTCCTATCCGTATACCTACATCTTCGACTTTAGTACGACGTTGAATTTCGACGTTTGGTTTACGTTCTAGCAGGCGGATGCCTAGCATGGCGCGCTCCATTGCTCTCTGAGCAACGCGTATTTTATACATCTGCTCTTGTGTGAGTGGCCATGTTTCGGCACCGTAGGTTAAAATGAGGAGGACACATTGGTTAAATGTCTTGGTCTTCAGGCATTGCGGGATGTTTGATTTTAGAATGTCATCAAGTTTTCCAAAGGCGGCCCATCCAAGTCGCACGCGCCTAGAGATCTCCTGCATCTGAGAGCCCCCGTCAAAAGATAAACGTTGTCCTAGATAGATGTATTCATTGACTACCTCTATAGACTAGTTATCAACGAATACATTAAGTCTTTGTGACGGTTGGTTTGTCATGACTTTAGTCTTGGATTTATTCATCTTCAGACCGACGCTCTCAGATGCCTAATGCAGCTCAATGAGCATACGTTGGATATCCACAGCGGTCTCGGCCACCAAGATGAAAATAGATAAAAAACTAAATGACGCTGAACAAATTTTGAAGAATGATTGTACATTAGAGGTACTTTTGGTCCTGGAATAGCATGAAAGGTCTAATTTTAAATAAAATTACCACGCGGATAAAGCCACGAGCATAGCTGTAGGTAAATAAACGACCTTGTAGTAACAAATCCTATAGTGTTTATGATCCTTCTACCATAAAAATATATTAATGGAATTAGAATTAAGCATTTCGAAAGGTCGGTGATCGGTGGTGTCCAATTAAGGGAGGCCCAAACCCACGGGTCAGCTCTTCCGGATATAAAGTAGGAAAGTAACCAGTGCCCGAATTACGTAACCTTTAACCTACAATGTCAAATTATTTAGTTTATTTGAATCAATTTTGTTTGTATGGGGATTACGCCACTTGTTTTGCTCCACTTTCATGCTATTCACTCAATAGTTGACAATTAAAGTTGTGTCACTTATTGATTAAGAAAATATACATATAATGAAAACCTCATTGTAACCGATAGCATCGCAACACACGTGGTCTAGCCACGGGCGGCACTCAACCCGAGCAATTCAAATTTGTACGCCTTGTTCAAATACGAGGCCCAGTGATCCAATTTCTCTCAATACAAATAAGAGCTGTTTTGTATCAATAGTCAGTGTAGTTTCGGTAGTACTGTTCAACCGTAATAAATATGCACTGCAAAATATTGGTGAAATAACTTTACATTTCAAATATGTAGTTCAAGCTGCACAGATAGCATTCAAAAGTAATCTTTTGGCCACGTTTTTTACTGTTATCTTTATACCTAAAAAAAACTTATTGATCTTTGAGTTGGATGAGCTGAAATGAAAGGCAACCCCAGCTCTCGAATAACAAACATTATAGGTAGGTACTTACCTACCTACGAAATGATGCAGATGTTCAGAATAGGTACTAAATACGTAGAGGCACGAGTTATTTGTCATATTCACGAAAGCAATTTCCGCTGATATAAGTAGGTTCATTAATTAATAACCTAAACATATTAATTGCTTTTCTTCGAAGACAGAATAATGTACAGACACAACTTTAAATACGTCTAAACAAGAACTTAAAAACTTACAAACAATGTTAGATAAATCAATATTATTAATGAGAAGGAACGTAATTGACTTTTCATTTTTAAACCAATCTCCCAACAAGATGAGCTTTGATGGACGGTAATTGACTGGTAAGTAATAACTCTCGGACTTTAAAATGATAAAGAAAGAAGAAAGAAGAAAGAAAATACATTTATTCAACACACAAAAATAAAACATACAAATAATTAGAAAAATTAAGTAGGAACAATAGAAAAGGAAAACAAAGAAAAGGTAAAAGTAGATAATTAAAGTGGTGATGAATGGGCCTTAACTCAGCATTAGGCTGTTTGCCGAAGGCACGCAGCGCTGGTTTTCAGCTAAACCCCAGAGGGAGCGGAAAAAATAAACATATGAGTATAAAAAATGAAATTAAATATGAATACATTTATAAATATATATATATATATAATAATAATAATTACATATGAGTAATTTAAATAAACATAGATAAATAAATAAATAAAAAAGTATATTCAAAATATAGCAACGACAAAGGAATCAAATAATGAATGTTGTCAAATAACTGACGAAGAAAGTGTCGTCAAAACTGCGTAAGAGTACCGCTGACTATTAAGAATACCACGCGAAGTATCCCGTTTCTGGGATTATATATAATTTTACCTCTCTTGTGATGTTGCTGTTTTCATGAATACGGGAACTTGCTTATCTTAAGTTTTCTTGTAATAGTAGACTGTGATACTAGGGTCATAAATAAGTACAAATCAGTTTACGCTTGCTATAAAAGTACCAGGGTAAGTCTCCAGGGCACGACGGTCTTAGTGTTGAGCACCTGCAGATGCTGGTGTTCACTTGCCAAGGGTGTCTATGTTTTATATATTTTGTGTAGGATTATCTTCACCTCACACTCACGGTGGGGCTGGTCCACAAATTTATAGTCGCTCAGCGAGCTCTGAGGCTCGGAGTATCTCTGAATGACAAAATCCAGAATGAAGTGATCTGCCAGAGAACCAAGGCCACCGACATAGCCCAGTGAATAAGTAAGATGAAGTGGCAATGGGCTGGTCACATCTCTCGCAGAACCGACAACCGTAGAAAAAAACGAGTATTAGAGTGGAGACCACGTTTAGGCAAACGTAGGGTGGGACGCCTTACAGCCTTATGGAAAGACGACTTGCAAAAGACAGCTGGCAGCGACTGGATGAGAAGAGCCGAAGATCGGGCTCAGTGGCGTTCATTGGGAGAGGCCTACGTCCAGCAGTGGACTAGTATAGGCTGATGATGATAATGATATTCACCTCGACGTGTAACCTGTATGTTAACGCGCTTGTTGACTCGGCAGCACCGGAGTCGGGTGTTCCATAGATTATAATTAATAAACAACATCAGTTATTTTGATAAGATGGTTCTGCTGGGTCCCTCAGTGAGTGCTGTGAGGAAGTTTCTTAGTGTATGTGAGGAATAAGCCGGGGCACATGGGCTCAGGTAAAATGGAGAGTGAACTCTCGGTCTTTCAGTCGCGAGGTCACAAAATAAACATTGTGTCGCCACTATATTTTAATGGACACCATTAAGAAACGCGAGAAACGCGAGACTCTGGTTAAGGTGCCCCTGGGTTGTGGAGGACCTCACAGATACAGAAGATAATGAAAGGGAGCGCTGGGCTCTGGCTGTTGGAAGCAACATGTTGGCACGCAGAAGGCAACGCCATGCGCGTGCAGAACATCAACGCGTTTAGGTTGCAGTTGGGGCTGCCGTGGTGGTGCAGTGCATCGGGGATGTTTGCTGAGGCTCGTACCGACGGCTTCCATACCATAATGAGGAAAAGAGCCGCATCGATTGTCAGCCATGTCCGTGGCAGCGTCAATAGTATCTGCGCGTTTTAGTAAGCCGAGTTGACTGTCCAACATTCAGGCGGACAATTCAATTGCATATTAAGTATTTTGATGTGATTTTTACTTTGATTATTATTTTAAGTGTGATTATTGTAATACTAACAAGTAGTTTTAAGTTTTGACTTGCTGTAGAGCGATATTCGCGGTGCCCGAAGTTTTCTTGGGGATTGTAAACAAATGCTTGTCCTTGTCCTTCTTCCCTTCACCCTGGAAGGAAGCGGCTGTGATAGTGCTTCAAAAACCTGGAAAGAGCGAATACGATAACCCAAAATATTACTGCCTAATTGGACTACTGTCAGTTTTCAGTTAGAAATTCGCGGCACATAAAACCAATGCTATGCTGATCACCAACAAACTCAAATTCGATACCCCAGTCATGCACATGGGTGGAGTGGACATTCCTGTAGTGGACAAAATAAGGCTGCTCGGCCTTACAATAGACAGGAAACTGACCTTCAACCAGCATGTGTCAATTGTCTGTTGTAAAGCTGCAAACATCTATAAACAGCTTGCTAGAACGGCAAAAATTGAATGGGGCCTGAACCCGGAGATCATCAGGACAATATATATAGCGGTAATAGAGCCCATTGTAATGTACGCCTCGAGCGTATGGGTGCCAGCGGCGGAAAAGCTAATGGTGCAAAAACAACTCGGCACCATTGAGCGAGGATTCGCGCAGAAAATCTGCAAATCTTACAGGACAGCCTCTCTTAATGCAGTACTCATACTAGCGGGACTTCTTCCACTACATCTTCGGATCAAAGAAGCCACCCAGCTGTACGAAGCAAAGAGGGGCATATCCGCATTAGAACACGCTGGATGGCCGATCGAAAAACGCGTCTGCTTCCTATCAGCTCCACATCCGGCCAAAGAGGTTGATATAGATTACACATGCCTCAATGATATGTCGCCCGAAACCCTAGACCAACATCCGCTCCCGAAAGTGCAGATCTACACGGACGAAAGCAAGTTGGAAGGGAAAGTAGGAGCGGCATATACCTTATGGGAAGATGGAGCTGAAATAAAAACCAAAAAGATGAGACTCGAGTCGTTTTGCACAGTTTTCCAAGCCAAACTTTATGCAATGTATCAAGCCACTGAGCTGCTGCTGAAAGCGAAGGTAGAGGAAGTAGCTGTGCTTAGCGACTCAAGATCTGCACTTCAAGTTGTCCAGAACACAGACGCGTTTCACCCACTGGCTTTTGCCATCAGGCAAAACATCACCGCACTGAGAACGGAGGGATGTAATCTCATCGGAGGGATCATCGGGCTCTATTGGGTCAGAGCTCATGTCGGCGTCCCCGGAAATGAGCGCGCAGACGAACTGGCGAAGCAGGCTGCACTGCTTATGAAAACCTCTCTCTTCTTGCCAAAAGTACCAGAGGCATTTAGGGTCATTAAAAAATTACAACTCACCCTTATATTGACGCAGGTGATGATCGGCCATGGGGGGTTTTCCGCGTACTTAAATCGCTTTAAGTGCAAGGACAACCCCTCATGTGCGTGTGACCCTGAAAAGGACGAATCAATATTACACTTGCTACTTGAGTGCCCTATAAATGATGCGGACAGGTATGACCTGGAATCTGCAACAAACATTAATTTGACCAGAACATCATTGTGCGAAATGATGGCGGGGAAAGAGTCCAGGCCATACCTGTTGACATTCTGCACAAAAGTAGCACAGAAGGCGATAAATAAAAATAAGACGCGATGACAATGTTGTCATTGCATTTTATCCAATGATAAAACCTTTGAAAAATGCATACAACGCATAATCGTAAGAATTATGTGAATGGATGCATGCTGTAAAACCTAATGAAAAAGTAGATTTTGAACGTGTAAAATAATTAAATACTTAATAGAAGATAATCAACAAATATAAAGTAAAATAAACGCCGTAGTCTGTCACCGTAGAAAATGAAATAAATAATAAATAAGTACAAATATAATAGTAACTAAGTTAAATTATATGTTAACAGAGATACAAAATAGTATTAAAAATTTACAAAAATTTAGTTATCAATTTACAAATTAAACTTTTGGAATATAAATTAAATGATTAATTAACATACCTAAACAAAGTCTCCTACAACGTAGGAGAAAAAACAGTCGAAACAGGGAGGGGGTTTAGTCGGTAGGTCACCGCAAGGTGGAGTCCGACATAACCGCCCGCGGTATCTATGAGGATTTCCCACTCCCTGACAAAAAAAAAACTTATACAAATGAGTCGAATCAAACGTTGGAATCAATTATCTGAGAGCCATACAATACAATACATTTTAAACATGATCGCTGATATCATAAAATATGAAAAAAAACATACTTTTATACTGTATCATTAAAGCTGAAATTCACAAAACATTTGAACTTCACCGAAAATCTTTTGAAATATAATTGAAGCTGAAATTCACAAAACATTTGAACTTCACCGAGAATCTCTTGAAATATAATTACTCTCGAATTATAATGATGTAGATATTATGATTTTAACATTATTAATCCGTTATACCTTAACAATTTACTATATTCATACCAATGGTATCTCTTGATTAAACTATAGAATCTAATAGCCCATTTTTTATTGAAACTTTGGTCTCGACTGGAATAGGTGCCACTCTTGCTCATTTTAATTGCATTGTCACTCAAAACTTTGAAAATGCATTATTATACTGCGTTCGTCACCCAAGGTATGGCCAAACAGGAGGCGTACCTAGCGCGCGTCAAGACTTCAATAACGCTTAGAACGCTTTCTGTTTGACTAAAATTCTGTAATATATTACAACGCCGCGTCCTGTGACGTCGCGACAGAGTGCCGCGTACTAAAAGCGTATACTCGTATTTTCGAGCGAACAAACAATTTGGTTGTGCTTAAAAGAGCGCTGGGTACGCCTCCTGTTTGTCCAGGCCTTGAGGATTGCGGCAGCAGTACCATTTACAGCAACCCAGTACAAGCAGTTACTGTGTACTGTGTAGTTACTTGGCAGTTACTCAATTCAGGCAATTTCTGGTTACAGAGCACTTCACACGGAGCCCCTCATCATCATCATCATCATCAACCGGAATACGTTCACAGCTGAACGCAGGCCTCCCCGTATATACCACAACGAGCGGCTCCCCGCGATACTCTCCTGCTCGTCGGTCCACCTCGTGAGCCGTCCTACACTTCGTCTGCCGATCCGTAGTCACCATTGGAGAAACATTTAAATTCAAATTCACATGTTTATTGCATTCTATAATGTAAAAGTTAATTAGTAATAAGCACGGTCAAGCAACTTCACAAAATACCGACTGCGAAAGAAACTACAATGAGGTAAATAGTTGCTAACCAACTTTAATTCATTATAGATCCTAAAAGGTCATTAAAATGTAAAGAGGTTCAGAGAAACCTAAAGATGATTTTCAAATACTTAGTAAACGATACACCACTATTAACACAGTTCGTCGATTTTCATTTTTTCTTTTTCACAATGAGGCGACTGATTGTCGCCGCATTGAATTTTGATTACTGTCATGTCTTTAGTAGCACTTACAAGACTAAGACAAATCGATTGAAGATTAATAATTAAAATCGGTCCACGCGTTTGGTTTAAACAGTGCCACAAAGAACAGGCCTAAAATGTAAAAATGGCCGTTCGAAATGAAAAATTATAAGAGAAACCTAAAAAAGATTTAAAAATACGAGTGTCTATTAAGTATATGATACATAATTATTCACATAGTTATTAACATGGTTCGTCGGCTTTCATTTTTATCTTTTTCACGATATGGCATCTGGTTGTCGCCATATTGAATTTTGATTACTGTCATGTCTTATTAGCACTTGGAAGATTAAGGCACATCGATTGACGAAAGAATCATCAAAATCGGTCCACGCGTTTGGTCATTATGGTTTTGGTCATAGTGCCAAAAAAGGAACACCCATACATATTTACCTATATAGACTGATAAACACACTACCCGTCCTTTGCGTTGCCCAGACTAAAAACATACTGTTACGCCAATCTGTACCTACAACGCCATCTATCGTTTAGTAGAATAACTTTTACACAGACGCCATCTGACGATATCCATAAGACTGATGATATGGTTAACAGTTCAATTCTGCAACTTGAATCCAACTATACCGGGTTCGGTCCTAGGCTCCATACCAATGACTTTCCGAAGTTATGTGCGGTTTTCCATCGCTCAGTGCCTCGGAGGACACGTTAAGCTGTCGGTCCCGATTGTTATTGATTAATAATATCAGTCGTAAAGTCATATCAAAGGCCCTCGGCTGCCGGACAAACTCTGAGACCAGAAGTCAGCACTACCTGGCTGCTGGATGACGCCATATGCGAGTATCTAATACTCGTAGTATATTGTATTACTAGGGAGCGAAATAATATTTTGCCAGCGAGGGCGCTATTTTGAATCCAGAGTGGAGTGAAGGATTCTAGAGTAGAATCCTGAGCATAGCATCGGATTTTTAAGTAGAATCCTGAACGCAGCGAAGGATGGGATTCAATATACGTCGCCCGAGGGAAAATAATTTTGCGTCCGAGTGATAAATACTACTTTTCATCTATGAGAAAAAGAAAAAGGCGGCTGTAGATACTTTACAGCTCATTTATTTATTTACGAGCACAAATTAAATATGTATATAACCACTCCCTCCCCCCCCACACCCCCTACGACCCATAACCCACCACTCCCCCATTATAGCTAATAAACTTCACGTTAACCTCAGCTTTCAAACATAATAAACAGCAGCTAAATCGGTCCAATCGATTGGAAGCTTCGATTCGCACCCCCTTTTCTCAACCCCCCCCCCCCTTCATATAGCTAAGAAGTATCTCAATCACGTAAACTTTCAAACATAAAAAACCGCATCAAAATCGGTCCATTCATTTGATTACTACGATTCTCACCCCCCCGTTACCCTCCTACCCCTATTATAGCTAAGAACCATCTAAGCTGGGCCATTCGTTTGAAAGCTACGATTCTCACCGCACTCGCACTACGTGACCCAATTTGCACCGCGCGCTCTCATTGGTCAAGCCTTTATTTATTTCGTGATAGGTATATATTAACTTTTCGGCCTAATAATATATGTCTGGATAGCTTCCACAAGACATAGTTTGACTTTGGATCTTTAGTATCGGAGTTCACATCCCAACTGGAGTGTTTACATTTTGCACATTAAAATGTGATGGCGTATAACTTGAATACGGCCGATCTAAGTCGGAAAGAGCCGACGAGACACGGAAACTCATTACTGCCCTCTCTGGAAGACTTGAAAAGAAAACACCTACTTTGTTTCCACTTTTCCAGGACCAATCAGTGTTTTTCGATTAGATGGGATGAAAAAGTACTTTCCAGAAAGCACGGGACGTGTGCGTCGTGGTATATATATGGCGTGCATAGGGTGCATAAAATAAACAGTGCTATAGTTGAGAGCAGTAATAAGTAATTATGTGTACATTCGAGTTCAAACGTAATTGAGTGTTATTTATTGGTTTAGTTTGTGGTTTTTATGATTTTCCGATTAAAGGTGATAATTTTTAGTTTAATTGGCATACCTAAATTAATTCTATCCCAACCCCAGCTCATAACAATATGTTAAAATAACAGTTTATTAACTCTGTCGGACACAGCACCTAGAAGAGAGCCGGAACTATACTTTAATGTTAGGTACATTAGTATCAAGTGCAAGTGAGAAATACGATCGGGCCGGCCTCCCCTCCAATCCTTAAAGCACCGGTAACATCATTGACCTAATCAAGAGACTTTTATGGATGGTACAGACTCTATAAATACAAGGCAACCCCAAATTAAGTGCTTTACCTTCCTAACTAGCATTCCGGGCTGAACACAATACGTGGAGACAGTTTCAAGAAGAACTCCAACATTCAAAATGCCGCCAATTACCCCAGCTATCGGGAGTGTAGTTGAGGAGCTGTAGGCAATTTTTGTAAGGTTTTCAGATGTGTTTGACTTTACCAGCGGCGAGTAATACGAACGCATGAGTGGAACAAAAAGACAACCTTCAAATTGCATTATTCCTTGCTGTTTATAATGTTCTGTTATTAGTTATTTTTCATGTCATATAAAACAGAGCGCGGTTGCTCAACTTTTGTTTAAAATTGAAAGAAACATCGAAAAACTTATTCAAAGTGTTGCAAGCTCCTTAACCATTAGTTGCCGGATAGTGCTCAGAGTGTCGCCCGTGCCGCTCGGTTTGAACCAATTTGTAAGTTGGACTGGCGACCCATTTTGGGGTTTCTTTTTGGCAGCACATGTGCATTTAGGTACTTACTAATCGTTTCGGTTTAAGTGTGAAAGCTAATTCTATGCCTATTTTTAATCCCCAAACTCCAAAAGAGATGGGTGTTATAAGTTTTGGTTGTGTATCATTGTATGTATGTATCACTGTATGTATCATTGTATGTATCACTGAATGTATCCGTGTGTCTGACTGTAGCATCGTAGCTCCCAAACGAATGGACCGATTTTGATACGTTTTTTTCTGTTTGAAAGCTGATGTGATCCAGATACTTCTTAGTTGTAATGAGGGGTGGGGCGTCGGGGGTTATATATTTGTATCATTTGTGCTTCTTTTCTATATTTCCCCTACAAAACCAAGGGAGACATCTACGAGCAATTCGTTTAAGAAGAGAGTTATGTTACTATTTAATAACATTAATAGGATTCCTAACTACATACAACTTATTCATAAATTGCAAAGCGATAATTTGGTCGGACACCACGCAGTACACCGAGGGTTCAAAATCGACCAGCTATGCAAAAGAACATGTAACCTTATACTTATATAACCATTTTAAAACAGTTTCTTATTTTCGGTCATAAATGAAACCAGTGTCAATCGATAGGAAAATATGAAAGAAACATAAAGTATACTATAAAAAATTGTCTCACTCATATAGGTATTTCTTGAAGTATTTGGCCCACCCAAAAATTTTATTTGAAATTTTCTTGCTGCCATCCTCAAGCAGAAAATTTGTCGCAAACCACTTTCTGGCATGTTTCAGCAGTAATAGTTTTGAGCCAATCCTACTCTAGACGCTTCACGTGTTCGACCACATCGTCTCTTAACACCAGGTTAATTAGATAATTATAAAACGCTATTCTATTTAACTCTCTATACTTTTAAAAAAAGCAGTTTGTAAAAGTCTGTACAATAAAGATAATTAAAAAAAAAGTCTAGGTGACTTAAAACAAGGTACTGAAAAAGAATAAAACATTTTTTAAATTGTGTCTGCCTGTCTGTTTGTCTGTATGTTCGCGCATAACGTTAAAACCGATTGAAATGCGGCTAGCTTAAGAGTTCACTGATGGGTAGCTTGAGAGTTGACTTAAAAACTGATGTGCTCTGTATCTCAATCTGATGAGTAGAAGTCGAACAATCGATAAAATAATTTGACGGCTAAACAGTTTTGATGAATTGTAGTATATTGTACTTTTTAATCCTTGAATAACACATATTATGTTACTTTTAACTAGGCATGTGACAGCAGCGTTCTTTTACAAGAAAATGATAATAAACAAAAAAAAAAAAAAACATTAGTACCTACAGATATTAAAGAAACTGAAGGTGGATTTATAACCGAAGCTCTTCAAACTTTGGATGAAAAGAATAAAACCCTCGCATGTCATGCGAACACTTTGTCAATGAAAAGACAAAAATTTGCGTATTTAAATAAAACATTCGACGGGTTAACCAAGATAAATTACCACGCGGGCAAAGCCGCGGGCACAGTTAATAAAATAAATAAACACCATTAAGTTACTACTACTACTACTACTAACTTTTGTTTCGGATATATGTATAAAGAAAAGTTTATTTTGTTTTATGTAATTCTTCAGTTGATTACAATATTTATCTGACTTGCGAGCCGAGTTTCTAATTAAGCAAACTGACCATGAGGTCGTGGGAACTATTATCCTTTTGGTATTGATAGTCCTTGCATTGGGTCTTTTTGTGTGAAAGGTGAAAGAAGGGTCTTGTGATGCACTTGTTGCGTTTGCAAAGGATTTTGCGCAAAAATTCTTGGAAGCAACTAGTACTTTGAAAAAAACATGTTATCTGATTACAGAGTTGGTTTACATTGTATAATTTTATAAGTCTGTGTTGAACGGAGTTGAAGTTCGTAGCCATTAGCAGGGTCAACAATCAGGTTAGTGGTACTATAAACAAAGCAACTTTTGAGTAGGTACTGGATGTTCCTAATATTTTTTCCGAGTGTGTGTTTTTGCATTTGAATAACTGTAAAATTATAAAAGACTAGATTTCCCGCCCGCGACTTCGTCCGCGCGGACTGCAGTTTATAGCAAAAAAAAGCATCCTATGTTGTTCTAAGATATTAAAAACCAATGCAAAAGTAGAGCACTAACGCTCTTAATGTTTTTGACAGACTTGTTATTATTTCGTTTCCACGGCAACCGTTCCATACCTCGAGTAGTCAACATTTTCCAGTTTTCGTGTGGAAACTTTCAATCTTCCGGTATATAAAGTATCTTTTGCTTTATTCCAGGGTATAAGCTATCTCCATTCCAAATTTCATGAAAATCCATAACGTTATCGCGTTAAAACTCCCCAAACAAACAAACAGACAACGTTTCTCTTTTATATATTGGTATGGATAGAATCTTGAAGGTTTTCTTCAGATTTTTAGGTTTTATGTGTCAGTAATCAAATTCATCTTTCTAGTCCGCTACTTAGGTTCTCGTTATATTTTACTGTTTCTTGCTGATTATATTCTCTAAACATCTAAGGGAAAATTATCTGTAGGTATAACATAAAGTTAAAACACAACGCCACCGCAAATCCATTCATCTCTTACCGCACTCGATAGTAACGGACAAACACACACGAAATTTATGGCCAGAGCATAAAAACCCTCGTAGTTTCGACTCAGGGTATAACACTAAGAATTGTCGGCTCGAGAGCCAACAAATCTTAGTGTTCTCAGTTTACATGCCAACGGATGCTACGGAGAACTTACCTGAGTTTACCGACTGTTTGAGTGAGATAAGCGCAGTGACTGACAGTTGCGCTATTGATTCGGTATATATACTGGGTGACTTTAATGCTAACCCATTTTCGCCATTTGGTAAGGAGCTCTGAACTTTTGTACCGAACAGAAATGGATATGTGCGGACATTGATTTCTTAGGTTTATTATCTGGCTCGTACACATACATTAGCGATGTGCATGGCACTACGTCGTGGTTAGATCATATAGTTGTGACAGAAGCTACTAGAGGAACAATTATGGACGTTAAAATTAATTATAATGTGTCCTGGTCAGACCACTTTCCAGTAGAATTTATATGTGACTTAAACAATTTGTTGCCTAAAAGTAATATTAATAGACATGTGCCTAACACTGTAGTTTGGGGGGAAAGAGACAAGTCACAGATAAATAACTATTGGCAACAATGTACTGTCAATCTACGGGAGATAGCTTTTCCCCCTGAATTTTCAAAATGTGAAGATCATAGTTGTAATACACAGGAAAATAATAGATTCAATGTATAAAAAATAGTAGACGGATTAAGTGGAGCTGCTTCTAGCTGTTATAAAATAAATAAGAGTAACTACAAATTTAGAAGATAGAATAAATGTGTTATAGGTTGGATTAAGTATGTTGGAGAGGCTCATGGGGAGGCTCGACTTCGGTTTCATGATTGGGTCTCATATGGGAAACCATCAGCTGGACTCATTTATGTTAAAATGCGTGAGTCGCGTATAGCTTTCAAATCCAAATTAAAATGGTGCCAAAACAATCAAACATAAATTAAAATGGATATTTTGGCGACGCAACACAAAGCTAAGAATTTTACGAAATTTTGGAAGGAGACTAGTAAGTTAAATCCGAAACCGAGTGTCCCAATGAGTGTGCAGGGTATTAGCGATCCCGTTCAGATTGCCAACTTATTTAGACAGCATTTTAGATTTCAGTCACCACTGGGTCAGTTGAGAGGGTCGGAGACAGGTGTGATCGATGCAGGAGAACCAATCGTTCATCTCGGCAAAGGAGGTTGCTCGGATAGTGAGGGATATGAAAAGAGGTAAATCCCCAGGCCATGACTCATTGAGTATTGAACATCTGCAAAATGTAGGCGTTCATTTGCCAAGGGTGCTCGCCATGTTGTTCACCTTCTGCGTAGGGCATGCATACTTACCTGAGCCGATGATGAGGACTTTGGTTGTCCCTATAATAAAGAATAAAACGGGGGACATGTCATGCTTGAATAATTACAGGCCAATATCACTGGCAACAGTGATAGCTAAGGTACTGGACGGTGTGATTGGTAAACACCTCGATAAACATCTAAAGCTTCACGATGCACAATTTGGCTTTAGACCTGGCTTATCCACCGAAACAGCAATTTTAAGTCTCAAACACACCGTCCAGTACTACACTAGCAGGAGCACACCTGTCTATGCCTGCTTTCTGGATTTATCGAAGGCGTTTGATCTTGTGGCATAAATTGGCTCGTGATACGGAGTTGCCCCGTGAGTTCATATTGCTGTTTAGATATTGGTATGGCAATCAGAGCAACAATGTGAGATGGTCGGGATCGCTATCGGACGAGTACGGGTTGCAGTGCGGGGTGAGGCAGGGTGGCCTGACTTCACCCAAACTCTTCAACCTGTACATGGATCGCCTGGTCCGTGAGCTCAGCAGTGCCAGTGTTGGCTGTTCAATAGATAGTATTTTTGTCAACAATATAAGCTACGCTGACGATATGGTGCTGCTGAGCCCATTGATCAGTGCCCTTCGGAAAATCGTCAAGATCTGTGAGTGTTATGCGGAGGAACATGGACTCAGATACAATGCCAGCAAGAGCGAACTGATAGTATTCAAGACGGGATAAAAAGCTACAATACTGTACCGCCAGTCTTGCTTAATGGTAGTGAGCTTGGATTGGTACCACAGTTCAAGTATCTGGGTCACTGGGTCACTGAGTCACTCGCAGATCATATGGATGTGGAAAGAGAGCGCAGGGCATTGTAAGTAAGGGCAAATATGCTGGCTCTTAGGTTTGCACGGTGTACTGCACAAGTTAAAACAACTTTGTTTAGAGCATATTGCCAGACCTTCTACACCTGCAGCCTATGGGTCAAACGTACGAAAAGTGCATACAATGCTCTGCGCGTCCAATATAATAACGCGTTCAGGATGCTGATGGGGCTGCCACGCTTATGTAGCGCATCGGGAATGTTTACGGACGCACGAGTGGACGTCATGGCCATCATGCGAAAAAGAACAGCATCCCGGATGAGCCGGGTGCGGGGTGGCGCCAACAGCTACCTGCAGTTTATTGCTGGACGAATGGACGTAGATGGTCCGTTCATGAAGCACTGGACAAGTATGCATATTATGCATTCTTGATCCGGTGCTTTAATTTTCTCTATTTTTCTAATGTATTTTTTTATTTTTTGTGTGTATTTATTTCAATAATTGTGTGCTTTTATGGACTTTGGTCTGAAATAAAAATATTTGAATAGAATTGAATAACAATATTGTAAAGAGGTTTCCTTACAATATTTTTAAACTCCTAGCCCATAGACATTGGCTATGTATTCGTATGTTTTTCAGACTATTTAAACGTAGATTTCCTTACCGAAGGACCAATCCATATCCAATTTAACTTCAAGAATTATAAACAAGATTGATGAGTCTGGTGTGTCTGCTTTTATATAGAACCCTACTTTAGGTATTACATCAAGTTCATTAAATTCGTTGATTGACCAGATGATTAGTTATATAACCTTGGCTTATAATCCCCCACAGTTTTATTTATCCAAGGGGTAACTACAAGTTTAGGACTTTACTTCTCCTCTCCCAATGTCATCGCAAAATGCCGCAAGTTTATCATAAATACAATAATTTTCTTCATTATAAGTTATTCATAATCAGAGCCAAGTGTCAAAATTATGCTGAAGTACTGCCTATTCAGCACCACATATAATTGTTACATTAATTAGTACTAGGTTGATTTACTTAGGAACCCATACTTGTTGTACTAGGTTGGTTTACTTAGGAACCCATATAAAGAATTCTATTAGTTACTCTGTGCCTGTATCTATTGTGTGTTGAATAAATGTTTCATTTTCTTTATGGTGACAAATTAAACTATTTCATTTACGATTAAGGTAAACTTTCCTGGTCTCCTACCAGCGGAACGAAAATATTTGTAGAGTAATCCAGAGCTGTTGAGAGGTATATCAATATTGTTTTAGCATTCGCTCTCTTCAACTTATGTAGCTTCCAGGGTCGTGCCTGTTGAAAGTAGGCAGGCGATGTGTGTTGTTTATTCTTACAGGCGGGATGAGGGGTATCGGGGTAATATATATTTCTAATTTGTGCTTGTATTAAAAAATAACTCGTATTATGGCAACTTGGCATCCCTATATAAATACTTATAAGTGATATTTATTTTCTCGCCGATCACCGCCGCCGAGCCTTTTAATTTTAAGTTGAGTAAATCTGAACTAAGAACGGATATTACAAAATTGCCTTGCCCTTTGAATTTTACTTCCTTTTCATAATGTTACATATTTGTATTTTTTTCGGAATCTAGGTCAAGGAAATAGTGAGTTAAAACATTAAGCTATATTCCATATTAAGCTATGCTGAAAAAGTTAATCCGTTTTTAGCGAATTACAAATTCCTTTTGCTTGAATCTGTTAAATATGTAAGAGCCGCGACATTCAGACATGTGAAAATAGCTGTACGATAACTAAGCGTATCGTGCGTGGAAGGAGGTGACTTATTTCATAATAATTTGTACAAGAGGGTCTTGTGTTATCGCTTTGGCCAATGCCTAATTAACCGGGGTTAGACTTCACAAACAGCAAGAATAATGTCAATTTGCCATGGCTTATCACCCAAAGTTCAGGAAGATATAATCTGAGAAATATAACAATAGCAAAAAGTAGGAAATGTATAGGGGGAAAACTAAGAGATGCTTTGATGCTACACAAAAAAGTGTATGCAATGTAAACAAAACGGATATGGTTAGAACTAGCCGGAGCAGCAGCTTAATGAGGAAAAAGTAGGTGATTATATTCAGTATATAATGTCAAATGGTCGAAAGAAAACTCAAAAATAAGGTCTAGAAGTCTTTGAAATATAAAGCTCAGACCTTTATAACAATCTGACAGGATACGAATTCGAAATATTCTTTTACCGATGCTGCCTTGTTGTGAAAAAGTTTTAATACATTTGTATTATAAGTAAGTACAGCGAATCCTTCGAGTTCTGTTATATTTTACACGAGAAACATATTGTGGTCTCGGTCATTCTGATCTGACGAAAACGATGTCTACATGATTATTTTGCATAAGGGTACTCATGGCAAAATAACCTACATGTTTATAAGGTGTATCGTGAATTTTCAATGTTCACAAGGTTTCATTCATAAGGTTAGTGAGGCACATACAAAATATATGTACTGTGAGTGAATGAAAGTCTAATAAAGTCAAGTTTATCCACCAGGACCATTCAGGACGTGATAGGTTGCGGCTTTGGGCCATTTTTCGCTTTACCGTGGCTGTAGACACCGGGGGCAACTAACTCCGGGTACGGTTCGAGTCCAAATGTTGGATTGTCAGCGGCTGTTACATGTTAGTCGTTGGAGTCATCTCATCCCTCTTCACTGTCGTCCAAAGGGATGATTGTAGGGAGCGCGTAGCGACCTGAAGAAATGTGTAGCACGTAGCGACCTGGACGCGCATAGATAGGCGCAATTTTCCAAAGTTGGGACTGTGGTCCGTTGTCAGCGCGGTCATACATGCTGCGCGCCGACCGAATCACGAACTCCCCCACCAAATCCAATCTGACGTCATGACGATAACATCATGGCATACGTATCGGCCCGCTCCCGTGCACATCCGTAGGGTGGCATTTTTGAAGTTGCCTCCTCTGGCTTTTCGTGCATAGCGCTTACCATGCTGGTGCAGCGTAGGTTAGCCTGGTGCGGATAAACTTACGTCTTGTATATTCCGACCTTTATTTATTTAGACACATTAAAACAGCATACGCACCAATGCGATGTTATAACAAAAAATAAAACTTTACGTACATTCTAAATGTTTCTGTGCAATTTCCGTGAAATTCATCAGGCTGCAGTGAAAGATATCAATATCCTGCGAAATTATATTAATCAGACGTATAGCGCGTGACATAGGGGAAAACTTCAACACATTAGTCAGCGATGAAGGTACGCTGAGCGTCGCAGGGCGGCGGCGTGCGCCCACGCACCCGTCCGGCGCGCGCAGCCACAGCTCTGCCAGCATCTCCGGATGGTGCACTTCCCTACGAAGTACCCTAAACGTGTACTTGACGAGCGCGAGGTCTCTCCTTACCTCCAGCCTGTTGTACCCGACCATGCCTATAACGAACAGACTCGGGTACATCCGGGGATAGTAAGGATAAACGCCGTACTCCTTCAAATATAAAAAGCGTGTAAACTTATTTTGAATGTTTTCCACCATGATACTATATTTAGCCTCATGGGCATTCCAACAAGGCTCCGGACAAGTACGTTATATAGTATTTTGATGACATCTGTACTGTGAAAATTCTTCTGTCTCGTAATAAAACCTAAATTCCTGAAGGATTTACCATGGATGTCAATAATATGCCTACGAAACGTAAGCACCGGTACCATCTCTACGCCAAGATCCCGCACATGCGACACTCGCGTCATCACCGCGCTATCCACCTTGTACTGATAAGGCAGCGGAACTCGCGTGCGGCTGTAGGTCATCATACCGCACTTAGCAACATTGAAGTAAAGCTTATTGGTGTTACTCCGTTGTACTATCTTAGCGATATCCCGCTGGAGTCTTTTACAGTCTGAATGTCAGCTACTGAAAAAAACAGCTTGAGATCGTCTGCAAAAAGTAGACACTTCGCCTCCGCTACGACCATCGGAAGATCGTTAATCATAAGAATGAACTCCAACGGACCTAGGTTACTTCCTTGACTCACGCCCGAAAACGTGTAGTAAGGGAGGGATTCGTAACCCGCGTACTCAACGTACTGTCTGCGCTCACCTAGGTAGCTCGCGAAGAACTTCAATAGGGTGAAGCCAACAGCCACAAACTTAGTCAATAGTAAGTGAATAATTCATGATTCAGCATATTTGTTTAAAAATAAACATATTTTTAATTAGGTAACTTATGCTGTCCATAAATTGCATAAATTAATAAAACCAATTATATGGTACATAATATGTACCATATATATTGGCTTTGTTTCTCTTACTATTGTCAACCCCTTTAAGGATAAATAACTTTTAAAAGCAGAACAAACAAACATTGGGTTACTGAAGATACATTATTGACATCGGAAAGTATAGTATAGCATAATTATGCTATAATTATTTCGTTTTAATAGCCGTTTTTAATATTATATATTATTATGCTATAATTATTCCGTTTTTAATAGCCACGGGCTGCGTGTGGTCCACTTTTTCACGTAATTACTATACTTTCTGACGTCAATAATGTATCTTCAGTAACCCAATGTTTGTTTGTTCTGCTTCTCAAAGTTATTTATCCTTAAAGGGGTTGACAATTGTAATAGAAACAAACCTGCGTCACGGCGGAGGGGTTTATTAGACATTTCAGAGTAAATGTTCTGCTTGACGGCAACACTGAAAGGGGAGAGCAGCTTTTGAAGTGGAAGTATGATGGTAGTTGAATACAATGGCTTAAGTTTTACGGTTAGATATTCATAAAATATTTCCGCAAGAGCGACCTAATCAACGTTTTAAAAGGTGAGGTATTGAAGTCACTACAGGTTGATATTACCTCTGAGCAATATGGATTCTCTGCCAGATTATCCTTTGAGCGAGGATTACATTTAGATGCAAAAAGCCTAGCTATTAAATGTAAGTAGGTACTCTTTTTTATTACGTCTGAAACACATAAAAACTATTTTAGCACTTGACTTCAAGTGTAACATAAAAAATATTGTAGTACTTGACTTCAAGTTAAACTATATAAAGTGGCATTTAAACAGCCAAATAAAATATGAAACGAATTGCTCGCATATCGTCGCTTAGTCAAAGAACTTGGCCTCATAAATCGTTGTTATTGCATTCTTCGCAGGCCAACTTCTGTTACGAATACGGTTTACGTCAGTGAGGTGCTGACGTATGGAGTAATCTTTCTTGTCTCGTGAGGGTTTGATTTGCAATTTTCGCAAGATACCATCTCTTATAATAATACTAGCTGTCTGTGGCCGCAGCTTTGACCGCGTGGTATTTTTTATGGGATATCAAGATCCTGTGAAGATGTTGTACTGATTTTTTGGTACTTACTGCTTTATCATTAAGTATAGATATATTATCTCGGTCTATCTTACCGCTTTTAGCGTTAAGGCTGCCCATTTGTTACATTAATCTACTATCTGTTCCTAACTTTTTATGGTTTGTAAATAATGTGTTTATATACCGTCTATTTATTTCTATTTATCTAGAGTTATTTTATGGTGTGGTATTTTATGGTTATTTTATAGTCTATTTTATAGACATTGTTTTTGTTTCTCTTTACCTGACACTGGCTCTAAATGAACTAGGGCGGAGCCAAACAAAAAATAAACTTGTGGTCACACTTGTCTGACGAATCGGTGTGACCACGAGTCCCAGACAAAGCATCAAGACTGACTGCCCAAAAAAGGAGTTTTATGTTTTCAGGGTTCATGTATATGTATGTGAGTTTATTTACTTCACAATAACTTTTAAATGCCTAAACAGATTTGGATGTATCGTTAGAATCTAGGCTATTATTTTTCTTGAACAAATTCAATATGGCTTCAGTAGGTATGTCTTCAAATTCAAAGGCGAAAAAATATATACTTATTTTACAATATGGGTATCAAATAAATCGAAAGCTTGATGTGCACAT
The DNA here is from genome assembly GCA_946251855.1 of Alsophila aescularia. Taxonomy (NCBI): domain Eukaryota; kingdom Metazoa; phylum Arthropoda; class Insecta; order Lepidoptera; family Geometridae; genus Alsophila; species Alsophila aescularia. The sequence goes on along the minus strand of OX276386.1, from coordinate 33,828,272 downwards.
TTTAACAATATAGAATTTATTGGCATAAGTCCTTTTTTTAGCATGGCAGGCTTATTTTTTAATTAAGTAATTTATGGCCAAGGAATTTATATACTGTATGGCATGTTCAAATTTGTCATTGCAGTTTTTAATTGTATCAAATCTTCCTATCTCTAACGGTTACTATAGCTGTCATAGAGATCCCCGTTTACATTAACCTGAATCATTCTGTGCCTAAATATCGCAGGCCTTCAAGTCGGCTCCTGGACAGTGCTTCCAGCAAAAAAAAAAGGTTGAATTAAGCTTACTGGCAGTTTCCAGTCTCGATACATAGTCTGTGGTTTTCAGACCATAGTCAAAGAGTATCTATACTTATAATAAAACTGTAACGGGTCCAATTCTGTACATTGAAGATATTTTGAAATTTTCTTTTGGAGGATATTCTATATTCAATACTGAAGCCAAAACTGTTTTTTTTTTTCATTTTTGTCTGTCTGTCTGTTTGCCTGTCTGTCTGTCTGTCTGTCTGTATCTTGGCTAGGCATCACGCTGAAACTACTGAATGAATTTAAATGAAACTTGGTATGATTTGAGTTTATACTACGAGAAGGTTATCTTACTACGAGAAGGTTATAGGATACTTTTAATCCCGAAAAATTAAAGGGTTCCCGCAGGATAGGCGTTGAAAGTTATTTAAAAGAACACTTATCACGCTGAAACTACTGGACGGATTATGTTGCAACTTGGCATAGTCATAGTTTATATATTCGCACCACCCCCGCCCCCCTCCATCCTCCTTTATAGCCATGAACCATCTCGTTTACCCGATTTTTCTAACATAAAAAACCACAGCTAAATCGGTCCATTTGTTTGGAAGCTAAGATTTCTCTTCCCCCCTTTTCTCAGCTTTTGAAGAGAAAAAACCGCATCAAAATCGGCCACAGACAGTCTCTCTCTCTCTCTCTCTCTCTCTCTCTCTCTCTCTCTCTCTCTCTCTCTCACACACACACACACACACGACCACACACACACACATACACACACACACACTCACACACACAGTGATACACACCGTAAACTTATAACACCCATCTCTTTGTTCGGGGGTTAAAAACTGATCGTTGGTTAAGCTTGAAGTATTATGTTCCAAAAATGTTAACTTGACAAGACAACAAGACTTCCAACTATTCAACCCACATTTAAACTTAGACAACTGGTCCCAAAACCGTCGTTAAGTTAAATATTCGGGGAAGTTATTCGCATTCCCACTTTATGACCGGTTATACCTGCCCTACGTTACCTCTACATCTCACTAAAGAAATTTATTTACTACAACTAGCGAACTTTGTTAACTACAACACGTGTTTAGGCAAATTAAGTTTATGGATTTTATGAAGACCACTTATGGATTGTAAATTGTGTGGGTTTGTAAATGGAATAGTGGCGAAATGTAGTAGAACGTTAAAACTTCTAGACAGAGCAGTTATTATGCAGAGATTACCACCGGTAGCAGAGTAAAAATTATTTTTATACAATGAAGTTGTAATCAGAATCAAAATAATAATTTCTAAAATTGCTACAAAACAATAGGTAAGACTTATCACAGGATACAGAGGTTGATTAACGTACTAACTGTCATTTGATCTCATTCAATCTCCCTTTATCTATGAGTAAGACTAAACATCAAGGAATTTATGTAGTTACATATAAAATAAGCCTTTATTGTGGACCATGAGCCCTGAAGTATTATTAGGTATTCTGTGCCTAAATCACCTCATTTTGTAGACTCCTATAAAGTCTTTGTGAACCTTTATTCTATCCTTTTTTCTCATACAATAGAAACTCTTTGAGGTAAGTTAACTTTTAACTTGTGCGTGACTGGAATGCACAAGCTTCACAAACTCAGTTAAGTAAATAGGAGACGGCAAAACGTTACAACACAGACCATATAGAAGATGTTACATATTATGCGGGTTGAAGATGTTTATCCATCAGCATATTTCTTTGATCTTATGTAGGAATAAATTTACGACAGAACGTTTCAATGTGAGTGAAAACAAGTTGCGTCATGTCACTCCAAAATAGGTAGACTTTACGGCGACGGACTCGTGGTCACACCGCTTACGACTGACAATAGTTATTTGTTATGCAAGGCTGCAAAGTGTTTTTTTGGCGAGAGTACTTGCATTGAAAACTTGTATTTGTTTTCAAAAGTACGAGACGCCAAATAACTTTGCTGCCGTGCGCAACATAAAACTTTTCACCTCACTACAGCGAGGAAAATGCTAGGTGCAAGAAAAACAGCTAAAATAATATATTATATTAGTGTTTATAATAATAATAAAAAATGGGCCGTCGCGGGATGCCTGGCAGATGTGTAAACATAATAGAATAGAGTCGAACAGAATCGAATAGAATAGAATCGAAAAGAGTCGAATAGGGCCGAATAGGGTTGAAAAGAGTCAAATAGAGTCAAATTGAAACGAAAAGAGTCGATTAGAGTCGAGTAGAGTCGAGTAAGGTTGAAAAGAGTCAAAAAGAGACAAATTGAAACGAAAAGAGTCGATTAGAGTCGAGTAGAGTCAAGTAAAGTTGAAAAGAGTCGAGTAGAGTCAAGTAGAGTAGAAAAGAGTAGAAAAGAGTAGAAAAGAGTAGAACAAGGTAGAACAGGGTAGAACAGGGTAGAACAGAGTAGAGCAGAGAAGAGCAGAGTAGAGCAGAGTAGAGCAGAGTAGAGCAGAGTAGAGCAGAGTAGAGCAGAGTAGAGCAGAGTAGAGCAGAGTAGAGCAGAGTAGAGCAGAGTAGAGCAGAGTAGAGCAGAGTAGAGCAGAGTAGAGCAGAGTAGAGCAGAGTAGAGTAGAATTTAAAATGAAAAGAGACGAATAGAGTCGAGTAGAGTGGAGTAGAGCCGAGTAGAGTCGAGTAGAGTCACGTAGAGTCAAGTAGAGTCGAGTAGAGTCAAGTAGAGTCGAGTAGAGCCGATTAGAGTCGGGTAGAGTCGATTAGAGTCGAGTAGAGTTGATTAGAGTCGAGTAGAGTCCAGTAGTATCGAGTAGAGTCAAAAAGAGGCAAATAGAGGCAAGTATAGTAGAATCGAATCGGATAATAATATAATATAAATTAGTAATAACGTATTTTCAGTGGATTGGCGGTATAGAAATATATTCAATTTTAAAAACTCTTTCCACGCTAGCGGGTAAATGCGCTTTTGCATTTAGATTTCGAATGACAAACAGAATCTTTCCGAGCTTGTGAGGTGAAAATAATATTAAGTTAATTTAAAAACATTTATATTTTAAAAAACTTTTATGCAGTAGCCATGTTAGATTAAGAATGTCGTCACTTTACTTATTGTGTTTCGCTAATCAAGCCCTTTCATTTTTTACCCTTATCATAGGGGTTACTATAGAAATTATAGATCGCTATTTTGTGACGTTCACCATATAGGATTTAGAATGTCGTCACTCTTACTTATTGTGTTTCGCTCATCAAGCCCTTTTATTTTCTACCCTTATCATAGGGGTTCTATGGAAATTATAAATCGCTATTTTGTGACGTCCACCATATAGGATTTAGAATGACGTCATTTTACAAATTTTTTCACTTATAGACCTTTCATTTGATACCCATATCATTAGAAATGATAAATCACCACTTTGTAACGTCCGCCATATTTGATTAAAAATTGTGACATTTAAGTAATCGTGTATTGTCACGAGAACCAAACTGTGTGCCAAATTTCAGTCCGATAGCTCCAGTAGAAGTGGGCGAAATATTGATTGCAAAATTCCAGGACATACATATCGTACAAGAGAACTTCAATAAAAGCTTATAAAAAATACATACTTCTTGAAATACTTCCCCGCTCAGGAGCATATTTGTGTCACTCGAAGTGTTACTAATGGAAAATATTGATATTTTGTCAATAATTAGCATACAATTTATCAAAATTACAGGGTAATGTAGAAAAAAACACATTTTAGGAATAACGTCAGTTATTGTTCAACATGGCCTCCTTTGACATGGATAATGGCATCAAGTCTTCTGACAAAGGGCATCGCTCGCTGCACTAAGGTAGGTTATTGTGGGATGCCGTTTCATTCCCGATTCCCGTATCCACACTTCCATATTGTTCACCTGCAAGCGCTGGAGCTCTCAAACAATAGTGGCTTATAATTTTCTAGACAAATGCAAGGCAATCACATTATTGCGTTTAACCAACGTTTATCATCATATTTGATAAATTTTCGTTTCAATATTTTAGCATGTTGTAAACATGAAAGCAATCTTGCGTACTGCCAAATTTCGCCACGCTGTCTATTAATAGTCAAACTAAAATGTTGCAGCAGTGTGAAGTTGGTAGGTAATTTGACGGACCCTGTATAAGGATAGCACGTGGATAGCAGTGTGTTGTGTGTCCCTTTGCTGTTATTGAGAAACATAGTATTTTTTTTTGTTTTGCTCCTTTTAATTCAAACATACTAAAACATCAAAAACAGATATACAAGTATAGCTAGGTGAACACTGAGCTAGATCGTCACTCCATTTAACTCGCAAACTTGTCTAACAAGTCTAACTTCGTGAATAATTATCTCATCTGCTGAATGCAAAGTTAGGCGTTAACACATGTCCAATTTAAGTATGTGGATAGCTTATGTAGAGCTGGTGGCAGTAAGATACTAGATAAATAATCTACTTCATGAAAAAACTAACTAATTTTGCAAAATTACATAAGCACCGCCCCCGCAGTTTGCTATCAAACTACAGTCTTATGCAGCGCTGCTTTGCGTCCTTGGACAATTTTTTTTTAAGTATCGTTATGCCTCTGATTTTCGCTGTATTATGCAATACCTTCTCTTACCTTAAACACACTCACACTCACACTCACACTCACACACTCACACTCACACTCACACTCACACTCACACTCACACTCACACTCACACTGACACACTCACACACACACACACACACACACACACACACACACACACGGTGTGTAACTGAGTATTTTGCAAATTGGTTCCAAAAAGTATACAAATACTAGTAAAAAAATAGTATGATAATAATAATGTGTTAATTATCAATGTAAAAATGATGATAAAAATCGCTGCATAGTTTCTTTCCGGTTCTTCTATGTAGTGTACTCGTATTCCGAATCCGGTGGTAGAATTAATAAAAAATATAGCAATTAGTCCCTTGTTTCTATGAATAATCCTTAGGTTAGGTTACTCCTCGCTATTCTATTCAGTATATTTTAAATAGGTAAACTGCTGCGTAAATTTCAAGCTTTTATGAGATAGTAACTTGCTAGTATATTGATTGATAGGTTCAGAATTAGTTTCATTTGCTATATGGCTAAAAGGTAAATAAATAACAACACCATAGCGTTAAAACTTTATTCAATATGCTAAAAAAGGTTTAGCCTAACCGTAAGCTTGTCAAACCTATCCTAACCTAAGGATAACAACACCAAACTTAGGTTTGATTTATATACAGTAATAATGATCCCAAGATAACATCGCGCGGCCGCCGCGCCACACCGCGTTCGCGTTGAGTTCACTTACGTAGGACAGCGCGAAGGCAACACGCACGCGCACAGGCACAAGCTACCCTAGGACAGCTGAAACATGGAGTAATTACTTGTTCATCATAAAATATTATCTTTTTCTGACATCAGTTTTTCACTCGACTGGGGAGGGTTATAAGTCTGGGTTGTATGTGTTTGTTTGTATGTACGTTTATTAGGCGCGTCTTACAGCCTGTACGGGTTGATGGATTTTATTAAATGAGGTATTATTTGATTCGTCTTAATCACGAAAGTGCTATAGGATATATGAAGTGTCAAGAAAACCAATATGGCGGCTTACAGCTATCATATTGTATTTCCGACGGAACAAAAAAATACCAAAACCTATCGAGTGGGGTATCAAAATGAAGGTCTCTAAAGATTATTACAAATATATATAATTCTTTTACCTAAACAGTAGCAATTGTCTTTCAAGCTTCTTACAAAATTTTCAATTTTAGATTATTCAAGTTTTGTAAGTATTATATGTTGCAATTGTAACTTTTTAGTAAAGTAATATATGTAAGTAAACAAGAAATATTAAATTTATATTTTGTGTTATCGTTGCGGGTGGTCAGCTCGCATTGCGTCCGTTCGCCATTGCGGCTGAAAAGCAAAACCCGACATACGAGTAGCTCTATAGTTGTTTAAAATTGTATTCAATACAATTTTAAACAACTATATATTTTGTTCGCAGTCAGGTTTTTTGTTTTATAACAATTTTTACTTGTTTTGAAGTATCGAATGACTAGACAAACAGATCATTCGCTTGATCGTTAGCACAACGCCTAGGTGCTAATACCGGGTGCAGTGCAACCCAGAATAGCAGAGCATATCCACACCAATATATATGAATAAGTGAAACGTTGTCTGTTTGTTTGGGGAGATTTAACGCTAAAACAGCTGATCCGATTTTGATGAAACTTTGTAAATAGGTACTTTACAATATAGAGACCAACATAGGATATTTTTATCCCGGAAAATTGTAAGTTGCCACGGGAAAACTGGAAAATGTCACTTACTCGCTGTAAGGAACGGAATGACGTGTTGCCGTGGAATATATATAATAAAAAGTTTGTCAAAGAGCATCAAGAGCGTTGGTGCTATACTTTTGCACATAGGATGATGAACATAGGATGTTTTTTTTGCGATAAACTGTAGTCCGCGAGGACGAAGTCGCGGGTAAAAGCTAGTTGTGTAATAATTTTGAAAGTAAGCTGCTAAAGTTACGCAATTTTTTTTATTGTATTTCGGAAGACGTCCGCATACCTACGTATGCTGACGGGCCTAACAATATGAAATATCATTGTAAGGATATTTTTACGCGCAATATTTTCAATTCACATAGAAATTAAAATCTGTCAGTTTTGAACAACCACTTTGTATGGAACAATCGAAACAGCAAAACACAAAAGCTATTGGAAACACATGCGTATTTAAAAACAGAATTACAATGTGTGGCCGACCCTTTTGTTTTTACAATCGCAATGGAATAAAAACATGACATTTGTTTAGAATCTTTAACCACGCACAATGTTCGTTGAAACTGAAACATTTTGTTTATCTTAGATTATCAGATTCTTTAGGTATGTAACTTTGTGTTGTTTTATCACCTAAAATAGTGAATGGCTTAGAAGTACCTATATTGGGAAGTAAATCTGGTTATTTTTAATCTAAACCAAAAAAAAACAGCCCTCACATATAGATTCTTAAATCTAAAAACAATAAAAACTACGGAACCAACTGGGACGGGTCGTGAAATGTATAAAATAATTTATTTTGCCTACTTCAAACCAAACTTGTTTCGAAAACAAGTTCCACTACATAAACCGTGAATTCATTTTCGTAGCATCACAAGCGCAGTTTCTGAAGTCACAAACGCAGGGCGTATAAAATTGTCGAAATGACTTCGAAATAAAAGTTTTGAAGTTATATGTAACAGCTGGTTGCACTTTACAAACTTTGGGGATTTTTTAAATGCCTTAGTTGGTTCGAGATTTTTAACGGCCAACTTAAAATGAACTCTACTGGCAACAAGCAAATGTCGTTGTTAGTGTTACATTTTCCTTAAGCTACTACAAGCAATTTTTGCTTAAAATTTTGTGTTTCAAGATAACGGTCATACAGTACGTAACGTAGGTGTATTTGTATACTCAATGGAATAACGGCTGTAATTATATTAAATTGTATGTACTTAAAGGAGTTTTGGAGGTCCATTCAATCTGTAGATAAATGTTGAGAGTCTCTTACAGAATAATCATCATCATCATCCACGCAACTATATAAAAGTGAAATATTATCTGTTTGTTTATTTGTGGAGCTTTCAAGACAAGACGGCTGGTCTAATTTTGATGAAACTTTATTAATAGGTACTGTACAGTATAGATACAGTACCTATTAACAAAGGTATTGTATCTATACTGTATATAGACCAACATAGGATACTTTTTATCCCGGAAAATAAGAAGTTGCCACGTGAAATATGCAAAATGTCGAATACTCGCTGTAAGGAACTTAGACATGTTGCCGTGGAAACGAAATAATAACAAGTCTGTCAAAGCTGTAAAGCATCAAGCGCGTTGGTGCTATAATATTGCATTGGATTTTAATATCCTAAAGAATTATAAAAACATATAATTTTTCGCGATAAACAGTAGTCCGCGTGGACGAAGCCGCGGGCCAAAGCTAGTAGAAGATAAAAAAACACTGATGGCTATTGTAACTCGAAAAATATAGACAAAGGGTGGTGGACGCATTGTATTACTTATGCTAAACGAAAACTTCTATTATTGATAATTATTCATGAGCGGCCACGAGTAATGTCATATGCCATAACAGCCATAATAAGGCCCAAGTGAATAAAAAATGATATAGTCTGTTCTTTTTTTTTTGTATCAGATTGGAGATCTGCCACATCATTATTCAATAACAACTATATATGTATACTAGTTGTTATTGAATAATGATGTGGCAGATCTCCAATCTGATAATTAGACTGAATGGAAGACAGAATTTTCCTTTGAAATTGTAGTCCAGATTGACTATGCGCCGCCTAATTACCTGCCAGTGACGTTCGACAGGGACAAAACAACCTGCCGCCGCACCGTGCCCTCGAGTTTACGAGGGGTCACATCCCTCGTAAACTCGAGGGCACGGTGCGGCGGCGGATACTACTGAATGAATTCAATGAAACTTGGCATGATTTGAGTTCATACTACGAGGTAGGACATTGGATACTTTTCATACCGGTAAATTAAAGGGTCCCCGCAGAATAAGGCTATTTCATTTGGAATTGGTATTCATGTTTTACGGTTTATAGTTACTTCCGTAGTTGACTTCTAGGATACTCAAGGAATATTCCTCTACTTTCAAATACCTAGGTCCACCGGCTTTGGCTGGGCGTTGTCTGTCAGTCAGTCAGTCAGTCAGTAGGTATTTCACGGTACTGTTTTATGGGCATGATATATATCTATCTATACTTATAATAAAACTGTAACGGGTCCGATTCTGTACATTGAAGATATTTTGAAATTTTCTTTTTAAGGATACTCTATATTTGATACTGAAGCCATAACTGTAATTTTTTTTCATTTTTGTGTGTCTGTCTGTATGTTTGTCTGTCTGTCTGTCTGTATCTTGGCTAGGCATCACGCCGAAACTACTAAATGAATTTATATGAAACTTGATATGATTTGAGTTCATACTACGAGGTAGGACATAGGCTACTTTTCATCCCGAAAAATGAAAGGTTTCCCGCAGGATTGAGCGTTAAAGTTATTTCAAAAAACACTTAGCACTCTGAAACTACTGGATGGATTTTGATGCAATTTGGCACAGTTATAGTTTATATGATTGGTTAAAATTCAAAATATTTATTATCCCAAAAAAATAAAGAGTTCCTGTGGGATAATGTCCCAAATTCTGTAAACTTTTTTTTTTGCTGCCGTTCTATTATCAATACTAAAGCCAAAACTGTATTTTTTATGCTTTGGTCTTCTGTCTGTCTGTACCTTGGAAGTGCATCACGCCGAAAATACTCAATGAATTCAAATGAAATTTGGTATAATTTGAGTTCATACTTCGAGGTAGGACATTGGATACTTTTCATCCTGAAAAATTAAAGGGTTCCTGCAGTATAGGCGTTGAAAGTTATTTAAAAGAACACGTATCACGCTGCAACTACTAGACGGATTTTTTTGAAACTTGGCACATTCATAGTTTATATAATGGGTAAAAATTTAGGATACTTTTTGTCCCGAAAAAATAAAGGGCTCCTGTGGGATATGGGTCTAAATTCTGTACATTAAAGCTAGTGTTTTTTTGGAATTTACTCTATTTTCGATAATGAAGCCTAAACTGTATGTTTTTTCATTTTTGTCTGTATGTCTGTCAGTCTGTATCTTAGCCGCGCATCACTCCACTGGAACTACTGTGGAACTACTGGATGAATTCAAATGAAACTTGGTATGATTTGAGTTCATACTACGAGGTAGGACATAGGATACTTTACATCTCGAAAAATTTATGGGTTCTCGCAAGATAGGGGTTGAAACTTATTTGAAAGAACACATACCACGCTGAAACTCATGGACGGGTTTTGATGCAACTTGGCACTGTCTTAAGTTATATGATGGGTTAAAATTTAGGACACGTTTTATCCCGAAAAAGTAAAGGGTTTCTGCGGGATATGATATAAGGTCCAAAGTTATGTTAATATTTAAGTAATAAAAATATTTTTTGAATGGTTCTCTATATTCGACACTGAAGCCAAACTATTTTACTTTTTAATTTTGTCTGTCTCTTTGTCCGTATCTTGACCTTGCATTGCACCCAAACTACTAAATGAATTCAAATGAAAAAAATGCTCTTGGGTGTTATAAAAAGTTATTGAACAAAATTTTTTTTGTTAATCGTGTCTTTTTTTCTGATTGTCTGTATGTTTGTTTGTTCACGCATCACGTAAAAACTACTGGACCAATTGCAATGCGGTTTTCATTGTTAGATAGCTCAGGGTTTGATTTAAATCTGGTGTAATTGGTATCTCAATCCGGTGAGTTAGAAGTCAATTGATAAAAGTATTTTTGACGGCTGAAGAAATTTTGTTCAAATGTTGGTATGTTGGTCCTGGAATAGCACATTATGGTACTTTGAACCTAAAGAAAAGACCACACGTGCGAAGTCGCGGGTACAGCTAGTAATGTAATAAAACACATATTTTTATTATTCTGCCCAAAAGTGAAGGGCATCTATACTAATAATAAAGCAGTAAGTACCAAAAAATCTGTAAAATGAAGATATTTAAAAAAAAAAGTGTACTAAAAATAAGCTACTGAACACTACTGAGCTACTGAAAATGCATAAATCATTTTAAAAATGAGTGTCTGTCTGTTTGTCTGTTTGTCTGTTAGTCTGTTAGTCTGTTCACGCATCAAGTAAAAACCACAGGGCCGATTATGATGCTTGTATAGCTTAGGGTTTGACTTAAAAACTGGTGTACTTATAATCTCTTCCGTTTCCTCAAAAAAAAAATAAGCCCCTAATAATCAATTCAAGCAACCATCTCTGCTTTTGTACGGACTTTGTAATTCAACAGAAAAATAAACGAGCTTTAAACTTCAGAAAAAGTGCATTGGAGCCATGACTGGTATAAAAATGGACGACAGTTGCTGCCCATATTTTCTGAAACATAAAATAATGACCCTATGCGCCCTTTACATATACGAATGTTGTGTTTTTGTGAGGTTTTGTTGAGGTTCTACTATAAGCAAAAGGCAACCGTCCATTCAGTAAACACGAGGAAAAAACACCACCTCCTTACTACACAACCTAAAACTAAATTATTTCATAACAGTGCGTTTTGCGCAGTAGTTTCAGAGTGGTAAGTGTTTTTTAAATACTTTTCAACCCCTACCCTGCGGGAACCGTTTAATTTTTCGGAATGAAAAGTATCCTATGTCCTACCTCGTAGTATGAACTCAAATCATACCACGTTTCATTTAAATTAATTTAGTAGTTTCGGCGTGATGCCTAGCCAAGATACAGACAGATAGACAGACAGACAGACAGACAAAAATGAAAACAAAGTACAGTTTTGGCTTCAGTATTGAAAACAGAACAGCCTCCAAAAAAGTTTTGCAAAAATATCTTCAATGTACAGAATTGGACCTGTTACAGTTTTATTATAAGTATATAGATTGCTATAAATGAACGCGAATAAATTCACCTCATAGCTTTATCTTCAGGGCCAATACTATTCGGAAGCCACCAGTACTGTAGAGTCGGCACTCTACAGTACGACACTGGTGGCTCTGTTTGAGTGGTTTATTATTCTCTAACACAAACACAACAATAAGAACATAAAGCTATTGATTAGAATATTTTTTGTATCATATTTTGTAGACTTCCCGTCACTTTCAGTTACATCTTCAATTCTTCAATGACAATACTAGCTAGCAGCTCCCAGTGTACTTATTAGTGCTGAACGCGTGGCTACCTTTTGTCTAAGCGTGACCCCCTCGCTACACTCATTAATCTTTCATTCCGTGCCTGTCTCCGAAAGCGGTTCAGCTGGGAGAAAATATGCGGGCAGCTAAAATTTACCTTGTTGAATTAAAAGCTTCGAAGTAAATAATTCCTTGAATATAAATAATCTATTTCATATGAATGTATTAAAAATCTCCTGAACCAATTTTGATGAAACTTATATGGGACAATTTGTTATTTTATTTATGAGTTAAACAGTTTATGAGTTTGGATGACATGCAACTCAAGCAAAACGGTCACTTCAGAGCCGAATATTTCGTCATAGGACCCAAATAAAAAAAAGTCAAAGAAAGTTCACTAAAATTTTAACAACGAGACATTGGTCCGATTCGGTTGGCACGAACTAGACTAAACTACACTAAAATTAAGTTTAGTGCTGTTCCAAGCCGATAACAATGCACTAAACTAAATTTTAGTTTGACACACCTAAATTGATTTTAATTTGTCAGTTTAGTTTAGTGGTATTTTTCTAATCTGTTGTACGTCAGTTTACGTAGGTGCCTCCACACAACCCTCGTGCCGAAAACTAGCAAGAAATGAAAACCATAGACAAAAACCGTGGTCTGTGTCAGGGCACACGGCCGCTTGTTTGTCGCGAAACGTTTACTCCACGTACAAATCGTGAGTTATACCAAATGAAAGATCACATTAACGTAAATTTTGCTGATTATGTGCGGGACACCCGCGGCTTTACCCGCGTGGTCATTTCTCTGGGTTAGAAGTAACCTATGTGGTATTTTAGGACCAAAAGTACCTATAAGGTATAAAATAACAAATTTCACTCAACCGTTAAATATGTTTTATCAATTGCTCGGCTACTATACACCGGATTGAAATACCAAGTACACCAAAACCTTTACCACTAAAACCTTTTTTAATTCAAAACCTAATTCTTACGTAATGCGCAAACAGACAAAAAGACAGACATGATTTTGAAAAATGTTAAGTATATTCGTTTATTTAAAGTTCATTCACTTATTTTAAATCCACTAGGCCATTTTTTATTATTATGTTCTTTGACAGACCTTTTGTTACTCACTGCTTTATTATATTTTAAATCTTTATTACCTCCGAACTTGTAAAGAGAGGGGGGTTATAAGTTTAGGGTGTGTGTGAGTGTGTACGTACAATTTGATCCAGTCCTGAAAACCTCTCGTTTACTCTGTGCTAAAGTTTTGTTAGACTTTTTGCTAACTTTTTCATATTGAATAGTTTTTTTTTCTCAACGAGATCTGCATCAAAACACCGGAATCAATATGCTTACTAAATTTCGAGTTATACCGAATAAAAAATTACAAAAACATCAATTTCGCTGATTTTGCTCTTTGCGTTCTGCCTCCCCCCGTAATGTTTAATTATTGTCTTATGACAAATATTAACATTACAACATCGATCTGACAATAGAGGGCAAAAATAGTTTTTTTTTATTGTACATACTTTTTGTGACGAGACGGTCAAGTCGCTCGCCTGATGGTGAGCGTCACGCTAGCCCATAACAGTGGCAGTGCCACCCAGAAAAATGCCACCTACATTCGATCTCTGGGGCTTATATAGTTACAAAGTTATAAAGGCGACACGATATAGCCCTTTTCGCGATGGTCCACTTTTAAAACCTGCTATAATATGTTTCGGAGTGATTTTACTGACGTTTCATTTCAAAGTTCCCACACTGTTCGAAATATTCGATCGTGCATGCGCATAGCTGCTTATGAAAAATTCTATACAAACGTCTCACTTACACAGATAATAAACAACAATTTATGATTACATTCGTTCATTATTTAAATGTGGGCAACACTAGAGATTAAATTTAGTTCTTGTCAAAATCAAATTAGTCCTGTCACAATGATGTCTTAGTTTAGTGGAAATCAACAACTGATAAAATTTTAGGAATTACTAAAATAAATTAAATTTAGCTTTAGCTTAGTTTAGTTTAGTTTAGTGAGTTGCTCAACAGAATTGGCGTCATTACTCGACTATATTTCTTCACTTTTCATGGGGAGGCAGTCAAAAAATTAACTTTAATTTTGTATACACATATGCAGCGGTTATATATATCTATACATATGCCAAAGGGTATAGAACCTTTATGGCATATCCACATATTTTGTTAAGTTTCCGCGCACGGTAAAAGTAGTATATATATGGGTAGGGGACACTTATACAAACAAAAAATTTCAAGGAATATTTTACCCTAAAATATTTGTAGGTAAAGGTCGCCATATGAGAACAATAATAATAATTTAAAATGCAGTAATTACGTGTGTATACGCATTATATTGTATGAATAGTTCTCAGTAGTAGTTGATTTTACTATTTATTCGAAGATAGTATAAATATTTGCACGAAAAAGCCGCTGTAATTAGTTACTTAATTTACTAAATCGCATCACAACGCAAAAAAATGCTATTTTGTTTGTCAAAGTATATAACTAGATTTATACTATAACTGGTAACGCTAAATAATCTTCACCAGGGAACTATATTCTCTCACTCGCACTCACTCGCACTCGTTGTTCCTACTACTGTGAACTATTCATACAATGGAATGCGTATATACACGTCATTACTGCATTTTTAATCATTGTAATTGTTCTCATATGGCGACTTTTACCTCCAAATATTTCGGCAACGTGACTTTTTAGGGTAATATATTATTGTCATTTTTGTTTGTATAAGTGTCCCCTACCCATATATAGGGTGGATTTTTGAGACGGGACAGTAAGGGCAAGTACCATAACCATTTTAGTTACAGGAAAACGTACACGAGATCTTCCATTTTTTTTGAGATATTCAGAACTGCATTCACACATTTTGCAAAAAAATGTACAGTCATCAAGAAAATGGTGATTTTACTAAAAAAAAATGCAATTCAATCCTCTTTCTTATAAGGATCAAAAGTCTCTTTCGGACCACCTGTGGTTAGAGCCGCCAGTATTTTTGAAAAGTTTGTATTCGGAAGATGTTAGAATTTTATTTTATTCATTTCAAACAAAATGTATCGAAAAGTTTTTTTTTGCAATATCTGACTTTTCTATTACTCTAACCTCAGTTCATCCGGTAGAAGCTTTTGATCCTTATAAGAAACAGGATAGAACAGCTTCAAAAAAAAGTTTGGGTAAATTGACTATTTTCACGATGACTGAACAGTTTTAACAATATCTGTTAATGCAGGTAATATCTCCAATAGTAAAAGAGAGTCTCCTAAAAATGTTTTCTTGTAGCTACAACGGTACAAGTAAAAAATGTATGGGATAAGTTTTGCGCAATTTCTGACATTTCTAGTACTCAAACCTCAGTCGGTTCACTAGATACTTTTGATTCTTATAAGAAACAGGATCGACTGGCATCAAAAAAGTTTTTGTGTAAAATTACAATTTTCTCGCTGACTGTACAAAATCTGTGAATGCAGTTCAGAATATCTCAAAAAGTTATGGAAGGTCTTCTAGGAACGTTTTCCTTTAACGATAAGGGTAAGCCCTCTCTGTCCGGTCTCAAAAATCCTTCCTGTACTTATACAATGGCCGCCCATTGTGACACTTCTTCTGCTATTGTTCCTTTATTTTTTGTTGATTTTGTTTGTGGTGTGTGCAATAAAGAATTTATCTATCTATCTACTTTCACTGTGCGAGGAAACATTGAAAAAAAAAAACAATATGTCAGCCGGTGGATATGCCAACTTCCATACAGAAATGTTCGAAACCCTTTCAATTTCAATTGAAATTAAATTTTCACCCTAAGAAAACTTTTTATTTCATTTTTCATACTTTCCATCTTAGTGATGAGAACGAGTCCACAAAAAAAACGGGCTATAGTACCTAAATTATGATCTACCCATTAATTTTACAAAAAACGTATAATAAATCTATATCCCGTCAAACCATGGAGCGCTATACCTACTCCATTAAAGATTTGACTGCTGCAGGTTTTCATCCTTTGTTTTTTTTTTGTTGAAACTAAGAAGAATAAATTATATGTAGCTTACCTATACCAAACTGTAAGTCAGACCAATGAAAAAGTTAAAATTAAATATACAGCCTACGCTAACTAAATTGAAATATTGTAAAATAAAAAGATATGGCCAACAGGCGTTATCTAGTTATTTTAATTCCTACGCTTTATAAAATCCTACTCAGAATATTACAATTTAGTGAAAATTAAAAATAATAAATAACATATACTTTTATTCCCGCAAAGTAGCGCCTGATCCTGACCTACACTATATATTTTTGAAGGCTCGCATTTCTATGCGAACACGCCACATACCATGGCGGATAAGTGGCGAATCAATCACCATCTGAAGTATTGTGAAAAGTTAAAAGTCCAAATACGGATTCGAGCCCCGTCCGTGATCCAAATTTTTCCTTCATTTAATGCTATGTAGATTAAAAAGCTAATCTAAAGACCAGTTTTTGTATAAAGTTTTTTTAGTGTGCATTTTTTTTGGTCTGTGAGCTACCCTGAAAGTGTCAGCTAGATAGCTAATCGAGAAGTGCTCGAGATTTGAGTTGCAAGATTCCACTTAACGACAGGCAAACAAAAAAGTGACTTAATAAAAACGTGTAATGGTATAAAAAAATAATCTTGGTTGAATATTTTTTCAGAGCGTGCTTTTGCAGCATTTTAAACCTTCCAACATACAAAAGAAACACCTAGATAGGTAAGTTGAAGACTAAAAGCCTCTTAGCTTTAGTGGCTGCGTCTTTGTCAGAGATCCCTTTGAGCCGCGTGTGTCGGCCCACCTGTAACCTTACCTGTCACGTTACCAATAAAAACGTGCATACTCGCTTTATGCAAACGCGTTTAATACCCAGTTTCATCGAAACCAGTTTTGTCCAACCATTACTTTAGATACTCATTAGAGAACACATCGGATTCTTGATTTTATTCAAATATCGACGGCGATTGAGCTATGAAAAAATAAGATGGGGTTTCAAAATATGAAAATCTGAATTATACTACCCCCCATCCTTACCCTTTGACAGATTGAGTTGTGGTACTTGTGATATCCAATCTATCAATCCACGGATTACATTATTACGGCACGCGGTGGATTTCAAGTGTCACAGAATATATTGAAAATATTATGTTTGGTACCAACTCTCTCTCTCTCTCTCTCTCTCTCTCTCTCTCTCTCTCTCTCTCTCTCTCTCTCTCTCTCTCTCTCTAACTTTGAACATGCTAATACAAGGTCTGCATTTGACGTTAGAGCGTTATTACGGTAAACATGATGATTCATTAATATTATTTTTAATTTTCTTCGAAGTTTGCATGATTTTTCCACTGAGATTTAGATATTTATGGTCTTATTAAATGCAAACTATGGCAATTTAAGTGAATAACGTCGCAACTCACAGTAGGCGATAAAAAGTTAAATAGGTATTACCTAATTATAGCAATAAGTAAATCCTACTTAATAAATGCGAAAGTTGGAGTGAATGTGTGTTAACCATTATAGAGCTGAAACTGATTTAGATGAAAACTGAAACTGTTTTTTTCCTAAAATGACGCATAAGATATTATCTAATAATTTTCTAAAGGAAAAATTTTGATCGCGGATGGGGTTTGAACCCGCATCATCATGCTTTAAGTAATTCGGCAACCGTGACCAAAACATCGTCATCAAAAATTTCCACAGTGTATAAATCCGTCTTACGAGGACGACTTATTAGAAAAAAAATAGTTTAGTTTTCCGCGCTTGAATTATCTTAACGTAAAAGTGCGAGAAAGAGAGAGCGTGCTATGCAAGGAGGATGCCAGTACCACAAATAGATTGGACCAAAGAGTATAACTTAGTAATATAGGTATCTGGTGGTTTTTGAAGCCCCAAATAGTGGGCTTGCATATATTTTGTTGGCAATACTGCCAGTGATTGGTCAAGAGATGAGTCACAATGGATGCTTCTCAAATCCCGTTGTGATAAACTTTTTAATTGAAAATACTTGAAGTTCTTGTGAAAACTACTTCTTTTTTTTTTTTTTTTTAGAAAGGATATGTGCTGTTGTTCTATAACTGACCTCTACAGCGTCACCGGACGGTGGGGTGGGCGCAAAAGCGCTCCGCCGCAATGCGTGACGCAGAAGGCGCACGCCAAAGTTAAGTTTTTGGCCACTTGCTCAAGGGCACCCAGGGGGTACGAACCTCTGCTTGGACAGTTGCCATTGATTACTTGGGGAGTATCGAACTAAACACCCCTCGATCTCTACTGTTAGGTAGTGATCGAGGGGGCCCTCATGAAATGGCTGGAGCCCTTTAAATGAATTGCATAACTGACCACCGATTCGGAATACACCTTCGAGAAGAATCGGCAAGAAACTCGAAGGCGAATAAAGTCGACATTAATTACGGGACCTTCGACCTCGCATCCGGCGAGGTCGGTGTCTGTGTCTAATTGTGTTGAAAGATGGTGAAGATGACGGAGTGGGCGAATCAATCGCTGCCTGCACTGCGGCAGCGATTTCATCGTCCGGATCGCTCAAGATGTCTCTAGGGCGTCTACGAAGGGTGTGAAAACTACTAATATTAACACTGCAGTGTCAGACTATTTGGAGAACAATAAGTGCACAGTACCTTCACGCTTGTAAGTGCGGTTTATCTCTTCGAATATTGGAGCACCCACCCCACCCGCCGGTCTTCGGAGACATACATCTGCCATAATTCGTACCTCAAGGTGCTGCAGGAGCGCCTGCATTATTGAAGTGGTGAGTAGGCATAATAGTTTACTGCATTTAGTGGAGATACGAGTGTTTTCCAATAGGAATTTTCAAATAGTTTTTTCAGACATAACTACGCGAGTACACACGGTATAGGCTATTTACACGTCTTACCAGTGTGTGAGGTACATGTATATAATTATTTATGACTTTAGCATTAACGCCTGATCAGCGAGAACTATTCTAGTTAGTTAATTATTAGATAGATATACAGATATTTATACACTATTTTCTCTTGTGTTTTTTCGTTTTACCTTTGAACCACGTGTTTGTTAGAAAATTATTTCTCATATTTTCTTGTTCACAATTATTAGAAACATGGTCTGCATAAATTAAGAAGACACTCATGAAAATACTGCACTGTGTTCAGTAACACACTGAAATCAGTGTTGTTTATTTATGCGTTCATTTCTCTTAAATGATCAAGTTCTATTGTTTTGTTTTTAAGCAAACCGACAAAATGATGAGTCGTATGACATCGGCGGTGCTATAAATAAACCTGCACAAGAATATTTTTTTAGTCATTCTTGCTTTCATTTACAGTGGGTACTCGACGATTACGAAGTCTATAAAATACTTTGTTTACAGTTTACCAGTCTAGCAACCCTGATCCCACTGTTCACGACTATTATTTCGCTAATTTAATGCTTTTCGTTAATTGGCTAAAGCAGTAGGGAATTTTGCCTAAAAGTATGATAAAGTTTTAATGACAAAGCCGTCACAGTGATTTGAAATAGATTTTGAGTTAATTGAACTTACAGTTATGTTTTAAGAGCGTTATATTGTTGAATTGTTTCGAAGATTGTCGTCAACCTAATTTATTAATAGTAGCAGTAGAATGAAAGTACGTGAATAACATAATATAAGCTATAATTGATAGATTCAGGCGTTACTTTGCGGAAATCCATATTTAAAATGAACAAAATAAAAATATGTAGCTTACTTCCGCCAAAACTGTAAGTCAGACAAATGATAAATGGTAAAATTAACACAAGTAAAACCCCACGCTAAACAAAACCCTACCCCAGATAGAAGTAATGAAAAAAAAAAAAAAAACCCCAAAACCCCCTTGGGGGTTTTTTATTTATTATTAAATTATTATTATTTATTATTTATTTTTATATATTTATATATATTATTTGTATATAAGTTTTTTTTTTTTTTTTTCTTTCATTATTTCAATCTGGGGTAGGGTTTTGTTTAGCGTGGGGTTTTACTTGTGTTAATTTTACCATTTATCATTTGTCTGACTTACAGTTTTGGCGGAAGTAACCTACATATTTTTATTTTGTTCATTTTTTTTTTTTATAGTATAAGCTATAAATAATTTTCTTTTACACGGGATAGTCAACAGCTGGCTTACCTAGTGGTTTGAAGAAACATTTTAGACTTAGTACCTACTACCTACTTGCAGCATACCTGCAAAGTATATACTTACTACTACCCTACTACCCCTTTACTTAGTCCTAGTTCTACACTTCAGAGTGGCGAAGTGGTAAATACTTTGGGAATGCCACGAATATAAAAATCTGTTGAATCGTGGTAACTATCATCATATCAATTCATCACCTATCTAAACATTAACTTCGATCTAGTGTGACGACTAGCTAACACAAGACCTGAAAGATTACTCCACTCTACGCTCCACTCACTCAAAAAGTATACAGATACTACGTCACTCACTGAGCTGAACGTTATAAGTTAGCTGTCAACAGTGATAACCCAAGCAAATTGTCAACTTGTTGCAATTCTCATCACGGATGGCACCACATTGCAGTCTATGGTCGAAGAGTGGTGCGGAAGAGCGTCAAATCAGCTGTCTACTGCCGTCAAAGCTACAGTTGGTAAACTTTGGAAAATATCGTGGTATATCCGTATACCGTGGTAAGCAGTTGGTGCCCTTGGGAAAACAAGCCAATCAGCGTGAAGCAATTTTCCGCCAAGGGGAATGGCGGCATCATGATGGCATGTTGGATCTTCAACATTTTTAGCTCATTTGTTCTTGAGATTTATGATCAGCCAGATCGGTATAGGTTGAGGAATGATAATAAGTGTGGCTTTTTTAACATTGTGTAAAGCTAAGTATTTTATGTGGAACTTATATTGGTTTTTACCCGACTGAGGAGGGTTATAGAATATATTTTTTGGTTCTTATAAAGTAAATCTTAGGTCTTCAGAAAATCTGATATTAAAAACTCCTGTGCACCGTAGTATTTTTTACGATGGTTCTTTCGCTGTGCAGGCTGTGCGTCTATGGAACGCTCTTCCTCTTCCAATAAGGCGAGCACAATCTCTGCCGACAGTTAAGTCATTGGTTAAAAGCTATTAATTACTCTTCAGAAGCTTCTAGTTGATTATTTACGTTGTAGCAAATATTTTTTATCTATTTTATTGTTATCATTAATTTTATATAGGTGTGTGTAATTGTTATATTGGTATATATTGTATGGTTTAGTTTGTAGATTATGTTTGGTATTATGTATATATATATTATTTCTTGATCTTTGTTGATGCACCACCGACCGATAAATTTGTATGTCCACTTCATTCCATCCAAAGGTTGCCTGGAAGAGATTGCTATTTAGCAGTAAGTCCACCGATTGTAGATTTTGTCTTTTAAGTTTCCTCTATTTTGTTTCTGCTTGGTGTGCAATAAAGAGTTTTTGTATTGTATTGTATATGTGCTGAATATGGAAAATATAAATAACTAGCTTTCGCCCGCGTATTTATCTGCGCGGACTACAGTTTATCGCGAAAAAAGCATCCAATGTTATTTTAAGATATTAAAAACCAATGCAAAAGTAAAGCACCAACGCTCTTGTTGCTTTTTGACAGACTTGTTATTAT
Source organism: Alsophila aescularia (assembly GCA_946251855.1). Taxonomy (NCBI): domain Eukaryota; kingdom Metazoa; phylum Arthropoda; class Insecta; order Lepidoptera; family Geometridae; genus Alsophila; species Alsophila aescularia. Next base: position 33,806,622 of record OX276386.1, on the reverse strand, counting down.
TTCGTTTCTACGGCAACCGTTCCTCGCAGTGAATTATCAATATTTTCCAGTTTTCACGTGGGAACTTAACATTTCCCGGGATAAAAAGTATTCTGTTTTATTCCAGGGTATTCCAGGGAGCTGTCTCCATTACAAATTTCATAAAAATCTGTTTAACCAAACCAACAGACAACGTTTCACTTTTATATGTATTGGTCTGGATTGTTGGATTTACTGGTCTATAATTATTATCTATCCTAATGCGTGTAACACTTGCCTTTGCGGAATAAACAAAATATGTTAATGAACATCTAGCACTTGAAAATTCTATTAGTAGGTACGTATAGTTGATATTCTGTCAAAAAATAATTAGAAAGTACAATTAGGTTTTAATTAAATAATCCTTGAAAGCGTTCAAACATACGTCGAAGTCAGACTGGGTTTTCTAGAAATCAAGATACAGAACAACGAAACTTCGCGCACTCTACGAGCACGTTTCCATTTTTAATTAACTTCACAAAAGGAGACGGTTATAATTATGTTCGAATAAATGTACGTTTTTTTATATTTGTCTGCCGATTTCTCCATGAATCGCGGACCAATTTTTTTTCCTGGTTATACTCTCCAGGTGGTCCCAAATAAATTTTATCAAAATTGGTTCAGTAGTTCGAGAGTAAATAGTGTTCACATTTGGTAACTGGTATCCCTAAAAATAGTTAAAAAGTAACTATAAATACTAGCAACACTTGCAAAAAAAAAAGCTCATATCGCCGCCCGCCATCGGAGGTGGGTGCGGTTGTCGTTCGTGAATAATAAATTAAGTTTTCGAAGGCCAAAGCCCTATTTTGTGTGCTATCATAATCCAAAAGACTACTAGCTACGTTAACTTCAGAAAGAACTATATCCCGCGAGTGATCCGCAAGTGATTCGTCGTGTGCGCACTAGGGAGGGAGTATCTCAAGAAATCTGATAAGGTCTGTCTTAATAACGAAACGGTGCCCTGGAGTAGTTAGAGAGCTTACCATATCAGTCTAAACGTGTCTCAAGGACAAAACCTCCGACTTAGTTTAAGTTTTGCCATACAGTCCACTAATTTTGTATTTCGTTCGCGATATAAAAACGGAGAAAATATAACAAATAGTATTTTTAGTAAATCCATTTGATATTGTGTTTATATTGCCTCAAATTTCTATGATTTCTAAACCGATTTAGATGGTTGTTTTTTATTTATAAGGGTAAACTTTCAGAGTAGTTCCATAAAAACTTCATCATAGTTGGTGCTACATAAAACTTCGTCAAACTTCATTATCATAATCATTTAGATTGTGATAATGAAGTTCTGATTAAAACAAGATATTTAATCGCCCCGCAGATCTAATTTCGAACGCAACCACAATAGGCAAAACCGAGGTAGTAGGACTACTTAATTTGTGGTAGTGAGTCACTTCTTGTTTTGGCCACAGAACATCTAATGTTTGGCTTCGTTTTTCGTTCAATGGCTTTCTAAGTCGTCGAAAGCATATTCCATCTAAATTGGACTAAATTACTTCAAAATGTTTTGTTGTTTTTATAAGTACTTGTGAATCAAGTGTAGTGAAGGGAAATCCCAATATTGGGCAAGTGCTTCGTATATCGTGTATCTTGTAAATTGCTTCTTTTACCATCGGCCATCAGCCGTACATATTGTTCCGGGGTATTTTTATTGGATGTTATTCTTTTATCCCCGGCTGATGGATGATAATATTTATCTCTAATCTTGTATGTAATTCCTTACTGTGCCGCTAACGGCCTAGGCTTTGATATTGCAAACCTAAATTGCAATATCGCCCGGTACCATTTTAAATTTAGTAACAGTACAATTTCCTGATTTTGTTAATTTTTAACTTTTTTTGTCGTATTTAAATTTAGCAAGTCATTGCGAAAGTTGATACAGTCAAACAATGCGTGTTGATTGCAGTTAAAAATACCAGCAAACGCTTTTGCAATGACTTTACTTTTTAGTATGTACCGGTTTTTATACCGCTTTTATAGTCTCGCGATTCAAGACAATTTGCATCCAACTAGTGAAATACTGTTCAATTATGCTTCTTAAGTGCTGTATTATTATATTTGTCATCTTATTTCCGGCCGTTCTGATCTTTCACACTTGTGTTTTTCTTTTAACTTTTAGTTTTAATGTCTTTATTTTGTACACTACTGCTGCCTCATCTACTTCCTTAGAGCTTAACTAAGATAGGCCTTGTTCGGCATTGTGGACCCCAAGCAATGAAAGCCTGGTGATGCACGGCAGCCAGACCTACTGAACCTGGACTAAGGCGTCTACCTCGACCTTTCCAGGGTTTTTTAGGTATAAAAAAAACTTAAGCACGACCACGGGTCTGCGGACAACTGTCCCTCGGGAGCTGCTCTGCGTACCACGCGTGCACCTCTACGGCTGCCGCATCTTCACCAAGACTTTCATCCGTACTACCGTTGCTTCCCACCATTGCGGAGCGTCTTACCGCACGCGCCTCTCAGCTAAATCCCAATCCGTGAGGGACAATAACACGTACAACACCACCTCCTCGAACACATTACCTGAGACTAAATCTGTTACTTGTTCTTTCTTTGATTACTCTGGTACTTTCTATTCTATACCTTCGTTTTCTTTAACACCTACCGCCACTGCTAGGTAAGTAGGCTTCTTCTTGCTTCTGTCTAAACCAAAAGGTGTATTTTTTTATTTTTTATTTATTTATTTAGTAACAGCGACTGCTTTCAATTGAACAAAAAAGGACATGATTCACTATTTCACGCGACTGTTTGGAGTTATTTGAAGCCGATGCAGATTATTTTTTGAATCGTTTTGTTACTATGGACGACACATGGGTTCATTACTGTACACCGGAAACAAAACAACAATCAAAACAGTGGAGAAGACCTGGTTCACCACCCCCTAAAAACGCTGTCGATTTTGTCGGCAAATAAGGTGATGGCTTCAGTATTCTGGGACTCGAAAGGTGTGATTATGATTGATTATCTTCAAAGGGTTTAGACATAAACTCTGATTATTACTGCACCTTACTAAGTCATTTACGAGAGGAAATATAAGAAAAACGTCGAGGAATGTTCAAAACGCCCGTGTTCACACGTCTGTGCAGTCAGTGGCTGAAAATTTGCTTAGAGGACATTTTTATAAGCTGGTATGTGTGCAGCATCTACATAAAATATTTCATCAAATCCAATCAAGCCGTTGGCGTGAAAGCGCTTGGGACTAAAAAATACACTTTACATGGACGTCTAACGCTGTAATTGACCACCCAATTAACTTTCCTAGTTTATAAGATTAAATACTCCCAGTCACTAATGCGGTAATCTGGGCTTACCATTACATCCACTGGCAAGCCTTAGTTCGAAGTTCGGCTCTTAGCAGAGTGGTGAAACTTCAGGATTTCCACTATTGCTGTGGAAAATACTTGTCCAACTTTCCTAAAGTTACTTCGTAGCTTGAGCTTGAGTTAATATGTGTTTGTAAAGACACTTCTTTAAAAGAAAGAATTGGGTAATATGTGTATGGAAAGCCACTTTTCGAACATATTATTACCTACCCAATTCGTTTCTTTATGGACAGCTTATTGGCGTGGGTTATGTAACAGATTTTTCACGAGAGGTAAAGAAATACCTAGGTTCTCACAATTAATGGATTGTAGACAGTTCAGTGTAGGTACCAGCTAGGAATAACTTCTCCTTTTTAGGTTAACACGCTTAATGGGTCCTAACGGTACCTATTGATGTGGTAACTTGCAACGCTGTCTGTGTTTCGGTCCATTTGCCACGGGTTTCTTAAACGAAATAAGATAGGGACATGCTTACGCACAATAATTTACGTCGTTCCATAGACTTAAAAAAAACTTAAAACATTCAACCCTGGTGTCATCAAGGCTCACGCCTAACCAAAATCTTTCAAGCCACATAGGGGCCTGGGATTTGGATTCAAACGTGCAATCTTGTTGCAATTAATTGGGTATCGACGTCTTAATTGTAAGTGATGGTGTCTTAATTGGTGGGTTTATCGGTTTTGATATATTTATTAATTTATTTATCAAGGTAATAATTATCTAGGTATAGTAGGCGCTGCGAAAGTACGAGTATGTGTCTCGGAAGTTATCTGCTAGTGGCTGCGCAAACTACTATTTTTCAGGCGCAATCCCAATGTTGAACGTGAAGACAGCATTGTATAACTGCCACGCTCACTCGCTTACGTTTTTCGCATATTCTATCTCGCTTTTACTTTATGCTATTTTATCCCCACAGCAGTACCTGCGCAATCGTCACAGAGCCTAAGCTAGCCTTCACAAACATATACATTGGCTGCGACTACTGTAATGAGCAGTTTTCCTGTAGTGTGGTATGACATTCTTCGTTCCCTTGTTTATGGGAAGTTGTGCGTTTTGTACATAGACATATATATTTACTTCATATGTATTCTATATGTAATTCTATGGTTTTGTAACAAACTCATGACTTATCGTATTCATTAGTAGTATTTTCTACCTTCTTGATGTCCTATATTATAAATTACAGCTAAAAAAAAATGGAAACAAAAAATGAACCATTTTATTTAGTTAATTTATCTGCTTTAATAAAGGGGTAAATAAAATCTGAATATGTCAATACTGCCAATGTCTTCCTGGGGAGTTTTAGGGAGTGTCTGGTCCCTGACAGCCCCAAAGGAAATATCGATGCTATGGATTTGTTTTTTAATCTCATTGTTCTCTGATCACCTTCTAAAACAAAAAAGAAAGAAAGTATACAGGTAAGTGACTAATTTAAAAACAATTTGTTTTCAATAAACGTGCGCACGCGCAGTATGCGTGCGATGAGGCGTGTTGGCGATATATTACCACCCAATCACCGAATAGTAAGTGAGAACAAAGAAGTCTAAGATGTGGGACTTGCCGAAAAATGGTGGTATTGTAATAATACGAGGTTGGAACTATTCAATTCTAAAAATCAAATCTGAACTGAACTAAATAATATGGGTAATATTATTTAGTTCAGTTCAGACTTGTTAATTTTGTGAAGTTCGTAATGTGTGCAAAAAATAGTTGTGATTTTATAAATTTATTAACAGAATAATCGGACATAATTTCCGCGAATGGAGCAAATCAAGCAGCGTGCTGTCATTAAGTACCTCCATAAGAAGGGGCTATCATCAAAAGCCATCCATGATGATATGGGCAGTACAAGAAGGGATTCTGTTCTGTCATATTCATCCGTAAAAAAAATGGATAGCAGAATTTAAGCGTGGTAGAGAGAGTGTGAAAGATGAACCCCGCTCTGGAAGGCCTTGTACTTGATTTAATCATGGGAAACCGCAGATAAAAAATAGGGAGTCAGCCGAGACTATAGGCATCTCTTATGAACGAACTCAAAACAACATAGTCAATGAGTTGGGTTTCCACAAGGTGTCTGCGAGGTGGGTTTTGCGACTGCTTTCAATTGAACAAAAACGGACTGTTTGGAGTTATTTGAAGCCGATGCAGATTATTTTTTGAATCGTTTCCTTACTATGGACGACACATGGGTTCATTACTGTACACCGGAAACAAAACAACAATCAAAACAGTGGAGAAGACCTTGGAGGTTCACCACCCCCTAAAAAGGCTAAGTCGATTTTGTCGGCAAATAAGGTGATGGCTTCAGTATTCTGGGACTCGAAAGGTGTGATTATGATTGATTATCTTCAAAGGGTTTAGACATAAACTCTGATTACTACTGCACCTTACTAAGTCATTTACGAGAGGAAATATAAGAAAAACGTCGAGGAATGTTCAAAACGCCCGCGTTCACACGTCTGTGCAGTCAGTGGCTGAAATCCACAACTGTGGCTTTGAGCTGTTACCGCATCCGCCTTATTCACCTAATCTGGCACCATCAGACTTCTTTCTGTTCCCACACTTAAAACAGCACTTGGGAGGTCAAAGATTAAAGCAGCGCTAGACTCATATTTTGACTCAAAGGAAGAATCTTTTTTTTTCAACGGTCTAAATGCTTGGAAGGGGAGGTGGCAAAAGTGAATTGAACTTGATGGTGATCATGTAGCACAATAAAAATATAATTGATTTAGTAAATGTTTATTTTCTTGTTTAGGCCGATTACTTTCCAATCCACCCTATCAGTAGGCGTAAAACGATTACAGCATATGTTTGCATATTTTTTAGCTACCGATGAGTCTTTTCGACTACATCCAATCTAAGAGCCCTAACCCGTTGACTTCGTAGTATTGGATCCAACGGAAACAAACGTTTCTCTTTGTTCTTGCAAGTGTGTACAGCACACAAAAATCGCATTATGACATAGAAATTATCGGGTTCTCGTCCTATGTTCCCTTAAAAGATTTATTTTATAGAGATTCCGACAATATACATAGAGTATATTGTAGGTATTGTAATATCTCTATAAAATAAATCACCAATATTATATTGTTGTGTTTGATCCACTTCTTTTAAAACTTTCCATGACGTGACATGACAGACAAACTTCTGTCATTCGTTTTTTTATAACACGATTGAATGAAAGGGTTGGTTGGATAGAAATGATACATTCATTCCCATCCAACGTATACAATACGTAAATATTTCAAAATACATAGCTGTCACAGAGATATTAATAATTTGTTATATATTTTTTAAACTATTTACTTTGGCTGAACGAAGTTCTCCGCTGCCATGATAAAGTTTAAAAAGTACCTAAATACCAAAAGTTACGCGAGCGCCATCTCTTGACGATGAAATAACTAAACTGACAATGCTTATTAGAAAACTGTTTATTGGTGTGTTTTTTTCGAATATATTCGTTACCTGACTTCCAAACTAGAATACCCTATGCTATGGGTACTAGACAACGGATAATTATACATAGATACGCATATTACATCCATAACTCGGAAACAAACATTTCTGCTCACACAAATGATTGCATCTAGCGGGATTCGAACCCGCAATCGTTGGTTGATTAGTCAGGGTCACTAACCATTCAGCCAACCAGGATCGTCAAAATTAAGGACCTTAACATGATGGCTTAACAATATAGAAATGTTTTTATGGATAATGAGCGCAGCTTCGTAAAGATGAAGATATGAAGAAGGCAAGTGAGGTTTTCGAGCTGCTGCGGGACAACATGGGCATTGACCAATAGAAAATCACGTTTCTTGTCTTCATACATGTATGGCCGCGGCTTCCGTGCCATCGACGGTACTCACCAATAAAATTATACAATTAAAATCTGCGCCCCGCAGCTTCGCCCGCGTGCATACTTTTCCACACCCGTCACCCCTTTAGAAAATAAATTACAATAACTACCTCCTCATTGCACCCCTAGGGTTGACACCTGTCATTTTGATACCTGTCACATTGAAAACTGTGACTTTGGCATTGAACTACAAACTTTTTTCCTTAATCTCGATAAAAAATTGCCTACTTTTGTGTTAATCAAAGATAATATAAGCTATCCTGGAACCAAATTTCATACAAATCCGTTCAACCGTTTGAGCGTGAAGGAGTACCAAACATACACACACACATATGCATACATACACACATATAGGTCGTCAAAAACTACAAATATTTCGCGCTGTCAATGAAAAATATTACTTGCTGAAGTAGCTACCTATCTCTTACGTCACGAGATCGATTGTACAGTCGCTGACATTATCTAGCGGACATGGTGACCAGCCATCAAAGTTTCCACTTACAAAGAGATTTCAAGCCAGACGTGCAAACTTCGATATTGTACGATTGGCACAATTAGGGGACAACAGCGGTGTAATACAACTTATTCATAAATGAAAATACTTAATTTACCAGAAGTATTAGGCCATAGTCCATGTAATGCAAACCTTAAATATCCAGGGATGTCTTTATTCTAGAGATGTGTCTAATGAGGTGGTTTAGTGTACAGACGACGTTATATCATACGTTTTAGTTTATGTGGTTGACAAAATGTTGTCAATCAGACAATTTAGTTAGGGGCTATCTTTCGTGGACAATGCGAGCCTTTTTGGACGTAACATTTAAGTAGGTACATTAGCGGTTATCTCAACTCAAACCATTCTCAGTTATGGCGACTATAATACCCAAATTGAGTAGGGAACTGGACTTGACTACAGCTAACTGCTACTGCGTAAGTTTTGGAATAATATGTGATAAGTATCATCAAATTCCAGGTAACGTTTTGAACAGTTATGTATTTTATGCCTACTATGGTTTTAACAGTGACGCCTGCTTAACGAAACTTTCGTGGTCATGAAAATGGTCGTGTTCGTACAAACTTTTATGGCAGCCAATTTTATTAGTATCTGTGTCAATCCTAGTTTGTGTCTCCATATTTTATCAGAGCGGTTATACTAGGCAGCTGACCAGTCTAACACATTCTAGTTTGTGACTTAGTCTGTCTAAGGTAAGTTCAAAATGTTCCTAAGACATTAGCAAATGTAGAAAGAGTTGAGTCATCTCTTCTACTACGCGAACGTCGTCCGTCGAATCTCAATACAAGAGAATACTCAAGATGCAGGTTTGGTATACAATGCTTGTTGTATTTATGTGTTGTTGATTGTATTATGTCGTGCATGTAGATACAAAAAACAATATTCATCATTATCATCAACGTAGTTAAAACCACGGCTAAAAGCTATTAATATAATAACACTCGACCAAAAAGCGTTGAATTACAATCGCGCAAACTTAACAAATCACTATACCTACTTGAACTCACAAACTCACATACGCACGCCGCATATATTATATCAGTACCTAAGGATCTCTGCTTATCGCCTCAGGTTGTACCTTAAACACGCGCCCAACTTGCAGCTGAGCCATTAACTCGGCGAGATAACAGTTAGACAAGTGTCAGCCGCAATTTATCTGCTATTGAACTGTACTACTTTTATTGCCGAAGTTTTCTTCGAGAAATTTGTTATCGCGCTCACACGGAGTTAGGTTTCATATGAGTTCTTCTTAGTTCATTTCGCCGAGGAGAAGCGAAGATAGAGCATGTTTCAAATGTTGATAATACATTTAACTTATAATTATTGTTTTGTAATGTTTTGCCTCGTAAGAAGCCTTTTTTATGTCTGAAGAAATGTTTAGTTTATTTGGCTTCAAATTTGTCTCATAGTAGTTTAGCAGAATGAGTGATATCTAAGATATTTTATTTCATCGATTCTTTTTACTGGCATTGATTGTGTTAAAAAACTACCTCTTTCTATGAAACAATCTCCCCGTTTCAAACTTAGTTTTCAAACTCTATTCAACAACATTTCTTTAAACGACCAAGTTATTTCGGAAATAAAACATAATCCTCATTTTTCTTAGTCAGATAAAAACAAGCTCTAAGTCACCTTTTCTGAACCTCTCTAAATTGAATTGTGGATTCAGAATACATTGCAATAACGAAGTTTCTACGAACAATACAGAGACATGTGAAAAACTGAAATAGTACCTAACGAGTGCCCCCGGTCTCGACGTAGTCGTAGGTGCGATGTGGATCGGAATAGACCCAAGACATTCGAAAACTAATCGGGACAATCCTTAAGGGGTGCTAGGGTGAATTGGACTGTGACGGTTAGATAAAATGTTATTTGTGTCTAGTGTAAGAACGCTACGGATATATTCGGGTTTTAGATTCGATTGTACAATAAAATCCGGGGATTAGTGGAAGTATGATGATGAGTTCTCATATTAACCGCTCATCTGTTGTCAAAGTCATGTAACATTCGCGCGAAGGATGTGTTTTTTAGCCCTCAACCACAGAATAAGTAAAAGTACTGCGCACCTCTACCCAACAGTTTCCGCAATGAAATCTGAAGGTTGTAGGCAGAATTATATTAATAAGTTCTCATATTTAAACCGCAACTGTTTAAGCCCTGTCGAAAAAGAGAGGGTGTTATAACACCCTAAGTTACAAGCCTTTGCCTGTCTGACGTGTGTCTTCGTAGCTCCCAAACGTTTGAACAGACTTTAATCGTATTTTTATCAAAAAGAATAAAAAAATGATAGGTTTCTGCTCATCAAGCCCTTCAATTTGATACCCATATTGTAGATTTCATTTTTTATTTTTCTTATTTAAAAATGGAGCCGTACAGTTGCCATATTGAATTATAAAAAAATGTATAGCATATGTTACTCGGTATGATGTAAGGATGCTAACGGGTATCGTTACCACACATCAAAAACTGTTCAGGTACTTAAAAGTTATGGTTAAATAAATAAACTCACATGCATACAAACATACATAAATCCTAAAAACATTACACTCCTCTTTTTGTACAGTCGTGTAAATAAGAAGCTTACTTCCACTTACCAAATTTCGTTCATTTTAAATATGGATATCCGCAAAGTAGCGCCTGAGACTATCAAATTCCGTTTAGTTATCCTACAGAGTTGGTTGTTAGCTGTTTGTAAGAAATCGGGGCAGCCGTTCTCTCTTTGTGAAGGGATCTCGGGCACTATCGCAGTTAGAGACTTGTGATTTAGTGCTCAATTGTTCAACTTCGTAATTCGTTGGCATTCGTCTTACCAGCTGCATATGAGTGTGAAGATCTGATGATGAGTAGCCTGAAGACCTGAATGGAGAGGATCTGTGGCATCAAAAACTTTGGAATTTTTGATCATTGCAAGAAGAGCAATAAAAACTACGTTTATACACGGAAGGAATTTTAATTTTAGACCAAAATATATTTGTGGTACAGCTCGATGGAATGCTCGTGTCCCACAAGCACTTATATTGTAACACTATAGTTGTAACTAACGAATTTATACAACGTTATTATATAAATTCATTGGTACAACATAGCTTGATTGCCAAGACAGCTGCCAGAGTTATATTTTTAGGGTTGGAGTAGAGTAGGATAAAATCGATTATCGAACGATGTTGTAAAAAAAACAATCATATATGTTGCTCACTTATGTTCTAAATTCTAATTGTGACTTTTCTAGTACATGCATTATCTATATATATATCTATCTACGAGTATATCTATACATATAATAAAACTATAAACAAAGTGAAATCTGTATATGGAAGAGAATTTAGAAAAAACATTTTTTATGAGTATATGAAAGTAGGAAAATCCAAAAATATCGTTTAGAATCTTGTCTGTCTGTCTGTCTGTGAATTCATTACGCAAAAACCACTGGATAGATTTGATGATGTTTGCTGAACTGTATTCCTTGGAGTCCTGCGGAGGTTTATATCTTTGTTTTATCAAAATCGGTTCATCCGAAAAGAAGTTACAGTTTTTTTTATATATACTTGTGCCACAGAATAAAGAATATAAAGGTACTTCTTGAGGTTGTTCGTGTAATTCCACTTGTAGGTCTGTCTCAACATGCCGTAAAACATCTTCGCTTGATGAAATGTCCTTGACATCAGACTCGGCAAAATATCAAAATTTGTTCTTTTTTTCAGTTTGTTTTTATCCAAACTCGATAGCCATCATCATCGTTGTAACCAATAAGCATATTATTTTTGGCTTTCTTGTCCAATTTCATGCGTGACTCCAACCAATACTAGTGGCTCTGCGAGCTGTAGACCTCGCGAGCACAAACTTTATTGCAAACAATGTAGCAGTGAACAGTAGCGCCATCTAGTTAGTTACCTTATTGTAAATCTAACATTCATAACCAAGGTGCTCCATCAATACCTACCTAGTAGGTAGGTAAAGGGCTGATTCCACTGGTAGAAACCTAAAAGTGAGCAATTTACTGCATATTTAGGAACTATACTGATCATCACGCAGACGATCCTCATCATATATTCTCCAATTTTCCATGAGACCAACTTAAACTACTACCTTTCAAATAAAAAAACCCATCGAAATCGGATCTATTAAGGTGGAGATATTTAGGAGCCCCAATTTTTTCCCCTTTATGGGGCAAATTCCCCCTCTGGCGGAAACCAATTTTGTCAAAATTTGAATGAAACTGTACTAAATATGTATCCTTTTGAATGAAACAATGATCATCTCAATCAAATAGTAAATACTGTACATTATGAAGTAACAAACATACACTAAGAAAATAAGAAAGACATACAGACGACATGAAAATCTGTACTATTTGTGAAGTCATTTAAAAATAGCTCCTAATGTAATATATTGAGAACTTTAAATGGAGTATTGTTATGTAGAAATAATCATAAGCTATGATTTAAGCATAAAATAATTAAGTGTAAACTGTAAAATTTTTGGAATAGATTAGTTTTTTTTTTAAATATACTTTATTTTTAACACTCATTTACATATGAACAATTTTTTTAACACGATGTGTAAATGTTTTTAATAGAAAGTTGTCTTTATTTAAAAATATGTCAGTTGTTTATCTGAAAAACTATTATTTTCACTCTGTCTATTATAATTTCTCGAAATTCTGTACTTTCGTAGATATTAATTATTAAAGACAATCAAATAATTCTATTAATTCTAGTAGCGAATAATGGGAGCACCCCCCATTATTCCCCATTATTTCTTTTATTTTTTCTTCGATAAAATTAAGTGCATAATACGCTGTTAAAGCCTCCGAGTCTGTGTCCAGACATATTGTATAAAAGTGAAATCGTACAATTGTCAAGCATCCAGTTTGAAAGGACAACCTTTCACTTTTTGAAATCCAATGGATCGATGAATATCATAATATATTAGGTACTAGCTATCCCGCCCACGACTTCGTCCACGTGAACTACTTTTTTTCGCGAAAAAAGCATCCTGATATGTTCTAGGATATTAAAAACCAATGCAAAAGTAGGTATATCACCAATGTTCTTGGTGGTTTTTGACAGACTTGTTATTTTGTTTCCATGGCAACCATCCCTTATAGTGAATAACCAACATTTTTCAGTTTTCCCGTGGAAACTTACTATTTTCCGGGATAAAAAGTATTCTATGTTTTATTCTAGCTATCTCAATTACAAATTTCATCAAAATCCGTCCAGCCGCTATCGCGTGAAAGCTCCCCAAAACAAACAAACAAACAGACAACGTTTCACTTTTATATATTGGTATGGATTCATAAACGATGGTAAGTAAGTATGTGTTATTAGCTTTACTTTGATGTGGTGACACATCACAAATAATCCTCATCATCAAAATTATCAGTTATTAATCCACTGTATTAATCCACTGCTGGACGTAGGCCTCTCCTTGTCAATGCCACTGAGCCCGATCTTCAACTCTTCTCGCCATTTGCAACTCCTCACTCCACCTGGCCGACAGTCTCACTACGTTTTCCTAATTGTGGTCTCCGCATTAAAACGTGCTACCCCAACGGTTGTCGGTTCTTCGACTTCTTCCTGATTGGCTTCTTTCTGATGCCTAATCACAGGTATTCATACCTTACTGGGCATCTTAGGTAGGACATGCTATGTACTTAAATATATGTACCAGTACACTATTCTGCTTCTACTATGATTATACCCATGCAAGTTTTCTTTGTCACCTACTAAGTATAATATTTAATTTTACTAGTTTAATACACAGGGACGAGGTTCGGGGAATACTCTGGCTGCTCTTTGTCTGAGGAAGTCTCCATATTCTGAAATACAAGTCTTGGAACTTAGTTTGGAGATAGAGACTTCTATATGATAGTGCAGTGGCTAGTTGTGTGTCTCCTTGTTTGTGCTGCGTCTCTGTATGTGAAACCTTGATCCACTTGTTGTCATAGTACTATGTACAATAATTTTAGTATTCCTATCAGGAAACATGTAAACTTTTTCTGAATAAAGTATATTGATTGATTGATTGATTGATTGATTGACTTATTATTATTATTCGAGTTAAGTTGCGGGCGAAAGCTTGACTTACCAATAAAAACTAATAAAAAATGTAGTACTTACTTGATAATAAAATAAATAAATCGGATGTTTTTTTTTCTTGGATGCATAGAGTATAGACCATCTAGACCAAATAAAACGTGACATTTTGATAGAACAAAATAAGATTAGAGCACGCCAGTAAGCGTAATTCAACAACAATAGATTTAAATTAGCTTGTGGAAACTTTTTTATGAATTTATTACGAATAAGCAAATAAAGTTGTTGCAATTTTCATGATCGATTATTATTGTTTTATAGTCTGTAATTAAGATGGCGCAATGAAAATTATATATCCCTTTCCGTCACACCAATAATGAACGACATTGATTGGGGTACATTTTGATTTTGACTGTAAAAAATACGAAACTTCATGCGCGTTATCTCGATGATAGCCGTCATGGCGATCAAGCTATAAAAATCAAAGTATAGCTGTGCCCATGGCTTCGCACGTGTTGTCATTTCTCCAGGATTAAAGTACTCTATGTGCTCTTCCAAGACCTAAAATACCAATATACCAACATTTGATCAAAATGTCTTCAGCCGTCAATCAGATTTTTATTTATTGCTCGGCGTCTACTCATTTAATTGAAATACTAATTACACCAGTTTTAAGTTAAATCTTTAGCTATCCAACAGTGAAACCCGCATCGCAATTGGTCCATTAGTTTTTACGTTATGCGCGAACAAACAAACATACAGACAGACAGACCTGCCCCCTTACTCTCGAACACCATTCCGATTCAATCACGATCCCAGAAGTGAGATTCAGCTAGAAAACCTAACCTGCACTGCAACGTGATCGTTCCCTTTCAGTGTGGCAACATAACCACCATCTTGGTTTAAAAAAAATACGTACCTAAAAAAAGTATATACCCAACCTTTCTCCCACTTCCCCCCACCCTTACCCCTTTCTTCCTAACCTTATCACTTCCCCTCACTCTTTCCCCACATTCCCTACCCCTTTTCAATTTCACCCCTCTCTCCTACTCTGTCCCGCCCTTTCGTTCAATCTTCCCCCAATTCGCTCCACCTGCCCCACTTCCCGCACCTTTTCCCGACACCCCCAACGATTCATCCACTTCCTCCTACCCTCCCCTCACTTTCCTCCACCTTTCCTTACTTGACCCAACCTTCCCCCACATCCCCCCACGTGGCAGAGCAGTTAGGTGCAGTTAGGTTTTCTAGCTGAATCGCACTGTTGGGATCGTGATTGAATCTAAAGAGTACTCAAGAGTAAGCCAGATAATTTTAAAATAATAAAAACTTATTCAGTAGCTTATTTTAAGTACCCTAGACCATTTTTAATTAATTATCATCTTTGCACAGACTTTTTCGTACTTACTGATTTATTATATGTATAGATATTTATAACTTCAAAATTAATAAAACTTTGGATCTCGCAGGAACCTTTTTTTCAGAGATAAAATGTATCCTCAAATTTAACCCATCAGCTATACTTATAATAAAACTGTAACGGGTCCAATTCTGTACATTGAAGATATTTTGAAATTTTTTTTGGAGGGTACTCTATGTTTGATACTGAAGCCAAAACTGTATTTTTTTATTTTTGTCTGTCTGTCTGCCTGTCTGTCTGTATCTTGGCTAGGCATCACGCCGAAACTACTGGATGAATTTAAATGAAACTTGGTATGATTTGAGTTCATACTACGAGGTAGGACATAGGATACTTTTAATCCCGAAAAATTAAAGGGATCACGCAGGATAGGCGTTGAAAGTTATTTAAAAGAACACGTATCACGCTGAAACTACTGGACGGATTTTGTTGCAACTTGGCACAGTCATAGTTTATATAATGGGTAAAAATTAAGGGTAATTTTTATCCCGAAAAATAAAGAGTTCCTGCGGGATAATATTCCAAATTCTGTAAATTGAAGATATTGTGTAATTTTTTTGGAGGCCGTTCTATATTCAATACTAAAGCCAAAACTGTATTTTTGTATTTTTTGTCCGTCTGTCTGTCTGTCCGTCTGTCTGTCTGTCTGTACCTTGGCAGCGCAACACGCCGAAAATACTCTGAATTCAAATTAGAATTGATGTGATTTGAGTTCATACTTCGAGGTAGGACATTGGATACTTTTCACCCCGAAAAATTAAAGAGTTCCTGCAGGATAGTGGTGGAAAATTATTTAAAAGAACACGTAACACGCTGAAACTATTGGACGGATGTTGATGCAACTTGGCACATACATAGTTTATAAGATGGGTGAAAGTTATGGATAAAAATAAAGGGTACCTCCGGGATATGGGTCCAAATTCTGTACATTAAAGATGATGTGTTTATTTATGGAATTTACTCTATGTTCAATAATGAAGCCTAAACTGTATGTTTTTCATTTTTGTCTGTATGTCTGTCTGTATCTTGGACGCGCATCACGCCACCGGAACTACTCGATGAATTAAAATGGATCGATCTTGGTATGATATGAGTTCATATTGCGAGATAGGACATAGGATACTTTAAATCCCGAAAAAATAATGGGTTCTCGCAGGTTAGGGGTTGAAACTTATTTAAAAGAACACGTACCACGCTGAAACTTATGGATGGGTTTTGATGCAACTTGGCACCGTCTTAATTTATATGATGGGTTAAAATTGAGGACACGTTTTATCCCGAAAAATTAAAGGGCTTCTGCGGGATATGGGTCCAAAGTTATGTTAGTATTTAGGTAATAAATAATATTTTTTGGATGGTTCTCTATATTTGATACTGAAGCCAAAACTGTTTTACTTTTTATTTTTGACTGTCTGTCTGTCTGTTTGTCCGTATCTTGAGCGCGCATAGCACAGAAACTACTTAATTAATTCAAATGAATCTTGGTATGATTTGAGTTCATACTACGAGGTAGGACATTGGATACTTTTCATCCCGAAAAATTAAAGGGTTTTCGCAATATACAAATTTACACTATTTCTATACTTATAATAAAGCAATAGGTACGAAAAAGGCTGTAAAGAAGATAAATAAAAAAATGCTCTTGGGTTCTTAAAAAGGGTATTGAACTCGAATATATATATATTTTAATCGTGTCGCTCTGTCTGTTTTTCTGTATGTTTGTTTGTTCACGCATCACATAAAAACTATTGGACCGATTGCAATGCGGTTTTCATTGTTAGATAGCTTAGGGTTTGATTTAAAAAGTGGTGTAATTGGTACTATCTCAATCTGGTGAGTTAGAAGCCCAGCAATTGGTAAAAGTATATTTGACGGCTAAAGAAATTTTGATTAAATATTGGTATATTGGTCCTGGTGGTTGGTGATGGTTCTTTGAACCTAAAGAAAAGACCTCGCGTGCGAAGGCGGGTATCACAAATAAATACCCGCGCCTTCACAAATAAATCAAATTGATTTATTTATTTGTGGGTAAGTCACAAATAAATTTGTTGTCCCATAATAGTACCTGTGCAAATTTCCGGAATAAAAGTAATTCTAGTTTGTTCTTTTTTTTAATTTCTAGGTACAAAAGCGTCCAGGACATAAAGTATCTACATATCAAAATCCATTCAGCCGTTTCATCGCAGACATACACACAATATTTTATTAGATACCAGATAACATAGTAGTTTTTTTTAAGTAAAATCTACTATTTCCAGTTCACTGTCGACAAGTCTTTGTATACAGAAAGTCTTACAATTTATCCGAGTTTTACTAATTCTACGAAATATCGTATTTCCGCTGTAAAAAAGTGAAGTCGTCTACATCTATCTATACGAATCTATACTAATATCATAAAGAGGAAAGATTTGACTTATTGTATGTTTGTTTGCAATGGATAAACTCTAATAATACTGAACTTATAGAAAGCTAAATTATCAGCAAGTAACATAGGTAGTATATTATTTATCAAGAAGTTAGAAATCCCTACGAAAATTGCAATAATGTAACCCAAGGTATAAATTTTTTGCGAAAAATAACTAATTCTCACTTTAAGGAACTGAATGACAAGTTGCCATGGCAACGAAATAATAACAAGTCTGTCAAGTACGTGAGCAAGTAATGCAGTTGTCTAAGGTTAAAAAACACCACGATCGTTGCTACCAAAGATTTTGAATTACAATACTAGTGGTTTATTAGAAGTTACGACGGGTATAAAATGCTAAAAGTAAGAAAAATGCCGCGGTGTGTGCGCTACCCGTGCGAAGCCGGGCAAGTCACTAGTATGAACTATGACTGTGTCAAGTTGCATCAAAATCCGTCCAGTGGTTTCAGTGTGATTCTTTCAAATAACTTGTAACCAATATCCTGCGGGGGGAACCTTTACTTTTTCGGGATAAAAAGTACCCAATGTCCTACCTCGTAGGACAACTCAAATCATACCAAGTTTCAGTTGAATTCATTCAGTAGTTTCGGCGTAGTGCGCGTTTGAGATACAGTCAGACAGATGGACAAAATGAAAAAAATAACAGTTTTGGCTTCAGTATAGAAAGTAGAGTAAACTCAAAAAAAAACAACTAAATATCTTCAATATATAGAATTATAGAAGATTTCCCGCCCGCCACTTCGTCCGCGCGGACTACAGTTTATTGCGAAAAACAGCTTCCTTGTTCTTCTAGGATATTAAAAACCAATGCAATAGAATACTAACAGCTCTTAATGTTTTTTGACAGACTTGTTATTTTTTTTCCATGGCAACCGTTACTTACATCGAGTTATTAACATATTCCAGTTTTTCTGAGGAAACTTACCATTTTCCGGGATAAAAAGTATCCTATGTTTTATTCCAGGGTATAAGCTATCTCCATTCCAAATTTTATCAAAATCATTCAGCCGTTGTTGCATTAAAACTCCCCAAACAAACAAACAAACAGACAACGTTTCACTTTTATATATTGGTATGGATAGATTCGATATTAGAAATTTACCTTACAGTGAAATGCTCTGATTTTTATGCATCTTCCATTTTGCAGGAGTTGAACTCATTTTAGTGCTCGTAAAACAATTTGAAACACAGCACTTGAGTTGGCTATAGAATCAAGGGCAGGAGTTGGGGGAGGTGGAGGGCTACTCACTGGCAGACAAATATTTAAAAAAACTGTTCGCCTCTTAATAAACTGTTCCGACTGTGTCAAACATACTGACAAACAGACAAACAGACTAGATTATTAAAAATGAAAAATCTCATTATGATGTATGCATATACCGAATTATATACCTATCTATGTTATATAGTCTATGCCCATAGACTTAGCAAGGTGTGTATCTAACCTCGTTGGCTATTGTACGGGCTCACCCGTACAATTGTATTAATTAGCAATCTAAGCAAAATGTATCAATCAATTCAGTACCTATGAAACCGTCAACAGACAAGCACGTCTTTTCATTACTATCACGCGACCCGGTTAGGTGCTCCGATCATATCAAATAAAGGGTGCGAGTAACAGCCCCTACATGGTCCTTCGAACCTCCGAAGGCGAGACCATCAGCGCGAGTAATTAATGAACATTTATAGTGATTCGTGTAAGGTTTCGCTGAGGAACCAGCAGTAAGCAAAATCAAAATCAGTCTCTGGCTTGGCTTTCACCGCCGAGACAAGCAGCATCATCATTCCTCGGCGCATCATCAGCGCCAGGATTTATCAGCAACAACTCTTGGTATGGTATCAGCCGCCAGGAGGATTATCAAAATCAGTCCTCGTCACAGCAGCAGTGCTTGAACATCGAGCAGTTCTGGGCTGGATATTGGCCGCCAAGACTCTTAGCAAATCAAATCAAGTAATACCTTTCCATAATATACAATTGACAATTTGTTATCAAGATAAAAATGGAAGATCTTTTAGCAAATCAACATCAAATCACAGGGGGTATAAATTCGCTTGTATTAAACTTCAAAAAAGATGGTCCGGAGCGCAAAACAGCAGACTATATCAAGAGAAGAATAGAAACGTTAGATGGTTATTGGCAGGAGTTTCAATCAAATCATGTGCAATTAATTAAGTTTCCTGACTAAAGCCATCAATATTTTGTTAGCAACCAAACTTACGATCAATACTTATCAGTAAGGGAGAAATTGCAGGCAATCACATCAGGTAGCAGACCTACAACTCCTCAAGCAAATAAAAACTTTGATTTTCCAATCGGTGAGAGTTCAACAAAATCGCAGGGTGTAAACAGCAAGTTAGATGATCTCATCAAAAAGCAAATGAGTAACTTCAAAGCTTTCACAAGAACAGTTCAAAACATCAATATAAATATTATCACAGAAAAATGGGAATTCGAAGATAGTTTGAAAAATTTAGAGTCTCGCTGGGCAGTTATTGATGCAGTTCATTGGGAATTAGACAGTATATTAGATGGCAGCAATCAAAAATATGAGAGGACTTTCGCAGAGCATGAGCAGACATACAATAATACCAAGAAAATCCTCAACAGCAATCTAAGATCAATGGTTCACAGGGAAAAAACTACTCCACATATGGACGTCCCGATTTTCCACGGAAACCCCCATCAATGGGTATCCTTTAAAGACCTATTCACAGAAACAATCCATAATAACAGTTTTCTATCAAACGCACAGAAAATGCAATTTTTAAAGTCTAAGGTCAAAAGTGAAGCCGAACGCCTTATTCAGCATCTTAATATCAGTTCTGACAATTATAACATTTGCTGGGACATTCTCAATCACAGATTTAACAATAAAAAATTGATATTTTCATCACATATCAACATTTTATTAGGTTATGCAGCAGCCTTCTATCAATTATATCAAACGCATGCATGATGTCATTCACAAGACATTGAACGCTATCAAAAACCTAGGAGTAGAAGTTTTATCATGGGACCCGCTTCTGGTTCATATTCTATGTCAAAAATTAGACAGCGAGACGCACAATGAATATGTGTCCTCATTAAAGTAGCCTCGAGAATTACCCGTCCTATCTGTTTTTTTTGGGTTTTTGGAAAGCAAGTTTATGAGCATGGAGTCTAGCAGAAAGAAGCCAGAAAACATCAATCAGAAATCAAATCAACTAGCAACAAAATCATCATACAATTATGACAACATAAAACCATTCCAATTAAAACAATCATATTCCAGCAACAAAGATAATTTGAAACCAACTTCAAACAATACTTTCTATTCTCACAAAAAGTGCCCAGTTTGCAAAGTTGACAACGACGGTATATTTCACTGCAACCAATTCTTAGAAATGTCGCCTGCAAATAAGAAGCAATGCATATCTATAAATAACCTATGCCAAAACTGTCTTTATGATTAACGGTAAGGCATGTTTTTCTACTAAGCCATGCAGAGAGTGCAACGGGAGTCATAATACAATCCTACACGAGTTGTTCAATCAAGAAGCTTTTTCTATTCAAAATAATGAAAGTCCTATCTTCAAGCAGCAATATAATGTACATTTACACGTGGCACAGCAACAAGAAATGCCCGAAATTTTGTTATCATCAGCTATGGTCAGGGTACAAAAGGCTGACGGAAGCTATCAAATCATGAGAGCTCTTATCGATCAGGGCTCGCAGACTTCTCTGATCATGGAGAACGCTGCACAGCAGTTAGCGTTACCTTGACAGAAGTGTAAGGGAAATATCAGTGGAATAGGAGCAAGGGATAACAACTGTAAAGGAGTTATCAATATCAACTGTAAATCAATGAGCAATAATTATCAATTTGGGACGGATGTATACATCATGAAAAACCTTACCAAGCATTTACCAAACTACTACTTTTCTAAGCCGTCATGGGATTATTTGGACAATATTCAACTGGCAGATTCGGATTTTAACGTCAGTCGTCCAGTCGATATTTTGTTAGGTGCTGATGTATATCCAAATATCATTTTAGAAGGTATATGCCGATCAGAGCAATCATCATGTGACCCGAATAATAGTGTTCTCTTAACTACCTATAAACGGTATAGAAATTTTTGTGGTGGTATATTAAAAAAGGTTAAAGCAGAGCACGATAAAACGGAAATTAGGAAGGCTGGCAATGACGCGAAAAAAACTTGGAAAGTAATTAAAAATATTACTAAATTAAATTCTATTAAAGGTAGTGAATCAGAAAATCAAATATTATTAAATTTAAAAGCTAACCATAAAGAATCATTAAATTATTGTAATACATATTTTGCAAATATAGGTAAATTACTGGCAAATGTAATTCTGGTCAATAGAGCGAACAACGTATATGCTACTCCAGTACCAGCAACAGTTAACTCGTTCGGACTGTTAGATACGGATTGTTTGGAAGTTGAAGCAACCATCATGAACCTGAGATCTGATTGTGCTGTCGGTTATGATGGTATTCCCACCAAAGTTCTTAAGCTAGTGAAGAGTCAAATTAGCCCGGCAATTGTTCACATTTCAAACCTTAGTTTCGCTACTGGAGTGTTCCCAGAGTTATTTAAAACAGCACTTATAAAGCCCATTCATAAGGGGGGAGACAAAGACAGTATCAACAACTATAGACCTATATCCATTCTTACTTCCTTATCTAAAATATTGGAACGTCTTCTTAATAAACGCCTCACTTCTTATATAATAAAGTTTAATATTATATCTAAAAACCAGTTTGGATTTTTAGCTGGAAAATCTACTGAACAGGCGGTTAACGAACTAACTGATTTTATCGTTCGTCAGGTTGACAATAAGCAAAAATGTGTAGGCATTTTTTTAGATCTTGCCAAAGCTTTTGATACTGTCTCTGTCCCCACCCTAATTAACAAAATGGATAGGGTGGGAATCAGAGGTGCTGCTCTGAGACTCTTCTCAAGCTATCTATCTAAAAGAACTCAAAGGGTGAAGGTTGGAGATGAGATAAGTGACGAAGATAGTGCAGCGTATGGAGTTCCTCAGGGTAGTATTTTGGGTCCCACTCTCTTTCTTATTTATTCCAATGACCTCTGCAATATTGAGCTTCGGGGTGGCAAAGTTGTTGCTTTTGCGGATGATACTGCTTTGCTTTTTTCCGCACCCTCATGGAGCGAAGCTATCGGGCTGGCGGAGATTGGACTTGAAGAGGTGATGTCTTGGCTCAGAAACAACTTGTTAACTTTGAATCTCGAGAAAACAAAATATCTGACGTTTTCTAATTCTATAATAAATCAACCAGCAAATGATACAATAACGATACGGGTTCATAGTTGCAGCAATCTTAAAAGAAATACATGCACTTCTTGTGTACAGATTGAAAGAGTCTCGTCTATTAAATATTTGGGCGTGACAGTGGATAATTTGCTTACTTGGCATGAGCACATCCGAGCTTTAACAGGAAGGACTCGTAAATTAATGTCAGTTTTTAAACGCTTGAGACATATCTTAGATACCAAATTAATTACCTCTATTTACTACGCGCTTTGCCAATCAATATTGACATACTGCATCACTATATGGGGTGGTACATTTAAAACGTTTATCATACGCACAGAAAGAGCGCAAAGAGGTGTGCTTAAAGTAATGCTCAACAAACCTTTTAGATTCCCTACAACTCAGTTATACTCAGAGGCAAAAGTTTTAACAGTTCGTCAACTGTTCATTCTAAAGAGTATTTTAATGACACATGGTAACACTTCATTCGATTCTATAAAGTTGGGAGACAAACGGCGGAAGGATAAAATGGTTTTAACTGAAAAGTTTTCTACGTCACTGGCCCATAGACATCAATGCTTTTTAGGTCCATTCTTATACAAGAATATTAGCAAACATCTCAATTTATATTCTTTACCAAAGAACAAGTGTAAAAAAGCGCTTACTTTCTTTTTACTACGGCTTTCTTATGATGAAACTGAAATGATACTTACTATTCTTAAGTAAATTTCACTGACATTTATTATTTAACAACGCTCCTTTAAACACATAGCATACACCTTATACACAACAGAACACAACCCTTACACCATAAATGTACGTTTTACTAATTCGAGTGCCTACACGTTCTCAAGTGAAATCTCACCTCACTA
This sequence comes from Alsophila aescularia, assembly GCA_946251855.1. Lineage (NCBI taxonomy): Eukaryota > Metazoa > Arthropoda > Insecta > Lepidoptera > Geometridae > Alsophila > Alsophila aescularia. The sequence continues at coordinate 33,782,863 of OX276386.1, read as the reverse complement.
CAAACTACAGTTTTCTGTTAATTAATTATCTAAATAGCAAAGGCATGCATTAAAATTTAAAAATTAATAAATTATGTATGATAAGTTCAAGTCGCTATCGCTTATGATTTTGTACCGACAATATTCTTCTTGTTTTAAACCGATGCAAATCACCAGTAAGGTTGTTTGGTAATCTGTGGCAATAGGTAAGTAAGTAGGTTCTTGTTTGTTTACTTGGCTTATATTTCCAAAATTGTTATAATTATTTGTTTTTTTTTTTTCTAATTAAGAAAATAATAAATACTACGACTCCTGCCGTGTCGTGCGTCTATCCTTCGAATTATTTTGCTATACCTTCTTTTTTTTTTTTTTGTGAGAATCCAATAAGTGGGTTATGTATGTTTGGTAGTGAGGTGGGGATTAATTATTTGTTATATTTAAGGGTTTGTGCATGCACTCTTTCGATGTTTCTTTCCTAGTCTAACGATTCATAGTCTAGAAACTGATTCTATGACTCAGACTGAAGGTTTATTGTTGTTTTTGTTATATAATTTTTAAGTTTTTGGTTTGAACGAATACCTACTTTGTATAAATTTGTGTGATGTTTTATATTGGTTTGTTTGTTTATTAATTGTAATTAAATGTTAAATGTGACTATTATAGTCAAAATTTGAACCTTGTTTACTATAATCCAGTAAGGAATCGTAGTAGCCGTAACACAGGGAATCCTAGCACGGCTACTACCGAAACACCTAAGATGCTTGAGACATGAATGATGTAACAAATAGACATGTGTGATTCTTAGGTTAAGGAAACAATGACTGTCATTCTTTTTGAAAATAAATATCTTATCTTATCTTATCTTATCTTATCTTATCATTAATCGCACAGCAGACCCGATTATGGTGGATCTTGTGCGGGAGTATCAAAACTTTGCAGTGTAACGTCGTTCAAGTGAACACTGTCGAAAAACATAAGTTGGAAGACATCACCAAGAAGGAAACATCCTATTCATCAGAGCACTCTGAAAGCCTTCAATTTAATTAATCAACAATGGAACGTTTAGAGGATGGACAGCAACAAGTTCGACTTCCTCTCAAATATAACTTCAAAGAAGAAGTCAATCAATTAACATCCAATACCATATCTCAGTTCATCCAGCAAGAACAAAAACTATCAAAAAACCCAAATATTTCAAACGAGTATAAATCATTTATTAACAAGTATCAAACGTTAGAACAGTTGCAGTTATTACAGTCGACAAGTAATCAGACACCGGAATGCTACTTACAATGTCATTCGGTGGAACTTACATAGAACACAAGTAATTCTTTTGCAATAACGACAAGTGACAAAAGTTTGAATAATCTAATACAAAAAGACCCTAACTTACTAGAGGACCTTCAAACACTCATCTTGAAATGGAGTCAATACAAGATTGGTTTTGCTGCAGACATTGAAAAATTGTTTCAACAAATTTGGGTTAATTTAGACGATCAGACGTTACAGAACATTGTTTGGAGGGAATACCTACATGAAATGCAGCAAGAATATCAACTGGCAGCAGTCACTCATGGCATCAGAGCAGCACCGTTTCTCGCTATAATGACAATAAATAAATTGGCAAACGACGGAGATAACCAAGCCAAGGTCACTCTCGTCACAACCGAATCAAGAATAGAGCAATCAAGAAAAATCATATCATTACCACACCTGGAAGTCTGCGGTGATCATTTACTGGTGAAGCTCATGACCAAGGTCATAGAGTTTTTAGCAAGATTATTTAACAATATCAATATAGACAGTTGGTGTAATTCCACAGCGGTTCTGTGCTGGCTACATGGCTACCCCGGACAGTGGAAGACATTTTTATCAAACATATCACGTCAAGATGACAATCGATCAACTTACGTTACTGAAGACGAAAGCAAGAAGCAAAGCAATCAAAAGCAAGTTAGTATTATAACAAAGCAAACAGAAAGCATCATCAGCAAGTTACTAAGCAAGCACAGCTTGATATCAAAAATCACGCGTATACTAGCATGGGTATACCGATTTATATAAAAAAGCAAGCAAAAAGGTTTCCTATCATCAGAGGAATTAAGCAAAGCAAAGCAAGCAATCACAAAGCATGAGCATGAGAAGCAATTTGAGGAGGATTTGCCGGAAGCAAGAAGTAATTCATTGCAACCCTTTACGAAAACGGGGGTGGACTTCACCGGAAATATCTCTGTAACAGCAATCAAAAAAGGTAGGATAAGAAACACTCAAGAAAATATCGGTTTAAATGACGTAGTCATCATTCATGACGCCAATCTACCGCCAGGAAAGTGATTAATGGGGAGAGTAATCGAATTACATCCGGGATCAGATTCTGACGTCAGAGTCGTGACACTGAAAACAAAAAATGGTGTACTGAAACGTCCAGTCACTAAAGTATCAATTCTACCAGTACACGAACAAGCGGAGCAGCAAACAACTTCTGATACAAACCAATCATCATCACCAACATTATCAAACCCTCGCATCAAATTATCAACATTATTTGCATCTATTATATTATTTCTGAGCATCATAACAAGCACTCAATGTTTAAACGCAACAAACTTCAGAGACAATCAGCATCTTTATTTTGACAAAGTATCAAACATGAACATCATTCGCGACGAGTGGAAACTTGTTATTTACTACAAAATGCAACCTTACTGGGCAATCAACAAATCAATTATAATATTGGATCGAGCCTGCGAAACAATGAAAAGATATAACACATGTAATATAATACAGTCTCAACTACGGCACGAGCTTAATGAGTTAGATTATAACAATCAATTGCTCCTTAATCAGCAAGATGGCACGAGAGCAGGCAGAGAGCGCCGGCGCCGCGGGCTTATCGACGGTGTCAGGTATCTGGCGAACTACCTGTTTGGAGTACTCGATAGTAGATTCGCGGAAAAGTACCAGAAAGATATCACTCTGTTACGAGATAATCAAAAACATATTTCATCTTTATGGAGAAAGCAGACATCTATAATAGAAGTAGAGTTCAATATAATAAAGTGAGTAGAGAGTGTCATGTCCCAGCAGCATAAAATCATTCATCAGAAACTATACGAGATACAAAATACTGTGGCACTATTGAAATCAGATCTACAAATATCTAGCGACTTTACAATGGGAGCATTATTTACAAGCAATTTAGTGCAAAATTTAAAACATTTACAAAGAATATTGACAGACACAATCACTAACATTTATCACGGTCGATTTAATCCATATTTAATCGATCCAAAGCAACTGCAAAATCAGCTAAGCATTATTTCGAGTCATCTTACAAGTGACGTCAAACTGCCTATTGAAAATATTCACGCCGGAATATCGAAAATGTTCAAACTTATAACAACTAAAGCACGAATGATAACGGATTACCTTATATTTGAACTGCGAATACCATTAATCAGTCGAGACTCATTTGAGATATTTAAGATCAGACCTATACCGGAAGCAAAGCGAGACAGCATGATAAATATCAAACCCATATCAGACTACGTAGCAATCAATCTGAAAAAGGATACTTACCTATCACTGTCGGAAAACAGTATCAGATCATGTTTAGTAGCAGATACGTACCTGTGTCATATTAGCAAACCTACCTATAGAATTGGAGGAGATAAAGATTTCTGTCAGAAAAAGGAACAAGCATGTGAAACTATAATCAGTCCTTGCAAAAATATTTGGTTTGAAAGCAGTGCCCTGAACAACTACATTTATATTTGTTGTAATCAATGTCTGTTGAGAGTGATGTGTGGAGATCAAGTTACAACACATCAGTTGACTCGATCTGGTATAGTGACAATAAAAAATGGTTGTATAATCAAAACCGACGATTTTGAAATAATAGCACATCAGTAACCGTCTAGCGAATTAAGCATCCAGACCTACATATACTCCCCTGTAATAGCGCCAATTAATCATATAATCAACGTCACTAGTTCACACGAGGTTTTGAAGACTTTCGAGTATGAGCAAGATAAAGAACTAGGAGACATAGAGAAAGAACTCAAAATCATGAAAAATGAATCATTTGAATCTAGCATATCATACCACGACATACACCATTACACGGAGTTATACATTATCATCTTGTTGACTATCATGGGAGGTGCAATATGGTGTTGGTCGCGCGCGCGTGGCACGTGGACACTACGCGTGGTGCCCCCCGCACCAGCAGCAGCGCCGCCCGCACCGCCACCGGGGGCTGCGCTCGCGCCGGGCCCTGAGCCCGCGCGACGCCCCGCGCCCCCAGTATCAGATCAAAGTGAAAGTGTTAGTGCGCGTATTAGTGTGGGTACGTCCCCAATAATAACGTCCCGGTATCGTATCAGTTGTGAATTAGTGTACTAAGTAAAAATCTTATTTTAATATTTTCTCGTGGGGAGCATGTACGGGCTCACCCGTACAATTGTATTAATTAGCAATCTAAGCAAAATGTATCAATCAATTCAGTACCTATTAAACCGTCAACAGACAAGCACGTCTTTTCATTACTATCACGCGACCCGGTTAGGTGCTCCGATCATATCAAATAAAGGGTGCGAGCAGTTTATAGCTATAACCTTATTTAATAGGGATCTGTAAAAATGACAGCCAGTCATGTGGTCGCCATTAAAGGATAACGTTGCACTCCGTGTTTTAATTATTGTAATATTGGGAAGACCGCTGCGATGTCGGCTCGACTTATTGCGAGCGCCGGAAGTAGCGCATTCGTCGTCGTCAACCGCGGCCTATAATAATGTTATAAAAAACAGGTTTCTTACAGTAAGCACTATGGAGGACAAAGAAATGTAAATTTTGCAATTGGAGACAAAGTTCTAGTTAAACATTATTATAATAATGGTAATAAACATTCATGGAAATATGGAGAATTGAAAAACCTTATAGGCTCTCGAATGTTAACTGTCTATATACCGGAATTGAATACTGTTGTCAAGAAGCATGTAGATCAACTACTAGCGTACAAAGGACGTTCGTCAGTCACTGCAGATGATATAAGCTACTGCGGTTTTGAGGAGTGTACAGACTCGGGACCGGCTCCGGAGCCCGAGACGATGGGTGGCCCGCCGGCCGCGAGCCCGACGGGTGCACGCGCCCTGGAGCCGAGCGCGGTTAACGTGCCGTCCTCGCCAACTACATCCGCGCCGCGCGCTCTATCTCCAGAGGGGGAGGAGAATAGTTCGGAAGACGAATTTTTGGATGCTTCACCTTCTAAGAAGGATTCAAATAATGACTCTGAAACTGAATTTGTACGCCGGTATCCAGTTAGAAAGACTAGAAATAAAGTAAATTATAAACTTTGATGTATGGTTCTTAGTTATATTTTCTGTATAGTCGGGGAGGGATATGATGTATGCATATACCGAATTATATACCTATCTATGTTATATAGTCTATGCCCATAGACTTAACAAGGTGTGTATCTAACTTCGTTGGCTATAACCTTATTTAATAGGGATCTGTAAAAATGACAGGCAGTCATGTGGTCGCCATTAAAGGATAACGTTGCACTCCGTGTTTTAATTATTGTAATATCCCACAAATAGGATACTCATAAACTAAGCGGCTCCGTGGGGAGAAGCTATACCAGGGGTTAGCCAGGGGCGTTTTCATAAGGATATTCTGGTCACTTTTTCTAGTAAACTGTGTTGATATTTTAATGTTATTAGATAGATAAATTTATGTAATATTTAAATAGAACATAATAACAGGGTGTCATCAATCAAATTTCTGCGATACATATTTTTTTTCAAAAATACTACCCATTTTTGCCTTCATTATTTTCCCACGGTTCCCTCTACTTAGGTACATAATAATTTCATAACTCTTTGTTTCGGTTTGTCAGTGGCTACATATATTCAGCCAATCACAGGCTGAGTTTTGTACGATTGCGCGAAACCATTGAGCAAGGAATGGAAAATAAGTTTCACGCACAGCAACGATAATATTTCGCGCCATTTTTCCCGAAGTGACTATGACTTATTCTGTATGCCGATGTATACATAGACATATAACATAAGATTAAAAATGCTTTAACCGGCGTAAAATATAAATGAAATGAAAGACAAGGCCTGGACGCCAGAAAAAACACTTATATATTTATATACATATATACATATGTTTATATGTTTATATATATACATATATTTATATATATATTTATATAAACATATACCTCGATCCAAATACCAAACGTCTGACATCAATACGACACGTGTTTCGCATCTGCACGAAGCATCTTCTGGTGATGTTGACTCGTCGAGTGCTGGACTCTCAGTCCATGTATATATTATATGTATATAAATATGTCAAAATCGAGTCATCTCCCGAGTTGATTAGTTGATTAATTGGAACGCCAGTGTCATCTAACGGCACTCTACGGAGTCTATGGTGTGACGGTCAGCTGGAATAACTTTTACTTTGCCTGCGGCGGTCGACCAGAGAACGCGCCTAGAAACTGTCTTGCGATCCGTATAGTGGTGCGTAGCTATATACATTGTGATTTGGTTGTACAAAAGTTAATAATCAAGAATTAAGTTTAATTTCAAGAGTTAGCGGTCTTCTATTATTTGGACCAACATCTTCCATCGTACGCCCACATGAGACTAGTTTACAATGACGGAGATTATGAAGGTAACCTATCCCCTACGACATCAGAAGGTGGAATAAAGAGCAAGGAAAACGTCCACAATACAGATAATCCCTGAGCAAATGGAGATGGAAAATTATACGATGACGATTGGATAGTTGTAGCGAAATAATGGACGATTTGAGTTGTGCGGCTAAGTTCGTGAATGTCCGGCAAGAAAAGAAGATGTAGAGACTTTGACTAGATAGTACAAAGCACAGGCTAATTGAGCCTACTGCGTTATGATTTGATAAGTGACACGTGAAACTGTCCCTATAAATCAGGTGAGTCGTTCTTAGTGTACTTTGGTACCATTCTTCAAACATTCTTGCGCGTGACGTGATTTACAGTGAAAGTTTAGTCCCTACCTACTTGTCAAAATTCAATAGAAGATATTTATCCAAACCGTTGTCTTTGGTACCATGATGAATCCCTCGGCACAGTGCTTGCTCTACATCGAATCATTTAATTGTCATAACCAATGAAACTCGTAAACAACGGTGCGGCAGAATATTGAATCGAAAATATTTACCTACCTTCATTTTTGATTGTAAATTCTTAGCTAACATTATTTGGCCCATGTTAAAATTTGCTTTGGGAGTTTAAGTATTAGCTACAATTCCCTATTTCTTAGTGAAACAAAGATTTGCAATGTGAGTGCGTATGTAGCTACTGCGTTTGCTATGTTTGCAGATTAAAATCCATCCATGCCTGGATGACTGCCCCCTGCATCTAACTCCTGTTCCAAATGCGGTCGCGTGGGGAACTGCGCGTTGAGGAGCACACTGCAATCAGACAAGCCAGGATCAGAGGTTGCTACCGGGAGCTTCAGAGCTCCGGGGTTTTGGAGCTCCAGCGCTGAAGCGGAGATGTGGATGGACATGTGCATAATCGATGCGCTTTTTGTTCGTTTAAAAAATCAGATTTTGTAATTTGCCGAAAATCCACTTCATGGCGGTCAACTGGTTCGGGCAATTAGTAAGGCGCTTAAGGAACAGCATCGACGTTGATATCACAAATAGCATACCAAGGAATGACGTGGAGCGAATTAAGGGTACTTTTCACGACAAGATTTGTTTCAACTGAGACATTAGCGGGTACCCTCATTTTCCTAAACCGATAAACCGTCTGAAAAAGAAACGCTTGTTGCCTGCGCAAGTTGATTGATGACGACACTCACTAACCTGTGGAAAGACGTAGATAAGGATCAAATTGTAGTCGCAACGGTATTTTCCCACATATCGCAATTTGATGCGAGATTACAACGCCTGGAATTTACGACCCATATTACTTCGAGGGACAGGCTGCAGGAAGAACTTCAAGCTTTCTCGTACTTGAAACGCAAGATTAATACTCCCGATGAATCATCAAATGCATCCGATGCCAAGCAAGCAACGATAACCTCACTAAAATATTTTAACTGCGGATAAACGGGCCATATGCAATCGGAGTGTAAAAACAATCCCGTGGATCCCGAGGACGACCTACGAGGTTTACAGCATCAAGCCAAGCAGCCCGGCAGTCAGCAGCTAAACCCTTCGTGTGCTTCAAATGTGGGGAGCCAGGGCACATCACAATCCGGTGCACAAGTGGTGGCAGTCAAGTGGATGGCAGCGTAGGCGCGGCGCGGAGCGAGCGGCGCGTTGATATTCGTACTGTACACCCGCCTTCGAGTACATGAGATCGTTAAGGTGAGCTGTATGTTTTTCTTATGATTTTATTGCAGAACGCTCGTTGGTACTGAATGCTCGTGCTGGAAGAAAGTTGTGCAGTCATATTAAGTGGCAAACATGTTACCAATGTTATTGCGATGACCGGTATTGGTCAAACTTGTGTATTCAGTACGGAACCGATGTTATGTCATGTGATCACTGACAATCATCCTCTCGACGTTTTATTGCATGTTTTACCTGGCAGTTACTTGCAAAATGAAATCATTATCAGATGCGAAATCTTAATGCAAGGCTTTTCTATTAAAATGACGGCGACGCAGTTTACACTACACAAAAATCCGTACGTTTCGGGTACTGATAAATCTGAACTTTTGCGAACGTTGAACCAATTTTCAGAGTTTTTCATTACTGGCATGCCTAAACGGCGAGTAAACACGGGTGAGTTTAAAAACATATTGAAAGATACGAACTGGACAATACAGCAGTGACCCTATAGGATGCCTGCGGATGAACGTAACGTAACCGTGTGAGAGAGTTGTGGCAAAAACTCGCGATAAATAGTACGATGAACCGAGTGACGAAAGCTTCACCTCTCGAGCTTTGCTAAACCGTTATCGCTGATGTATAGTGATGTCGATACTAAAGTTAACATTGATAAGGTTGCGCTGGAAAGTATTCAGAGGTGTGCGGGATATGATAGGCACGATTGGATAGTATGAGGGCAAAGGTCACAAAGTTTTCGATTGGTGATTTCGTGTTGTTAGAAAACGAAGAGCGAAATTAAACGAAGTTAGATCCGAAGTGAATAAGGGTCCATTTAAAATGGTAGAGATATTGGATGGTGATCATTATACGTTAAAAGCCTTAAAACCGACCGTTACCGTTATTACAAATACGCTCACGATAGATTAAGAACGAAGCCAGTAGGTCATGTACCAGTCGAATTCAATGTAAATGATGATCATAGCGGTGATGAGCAAGCCTAAGTGATGCTGAGAACGCGAGAAGAGTACTGTATCGGTCTGTAATGAAGTCGTAGCCCGGTAGAAACCGGTGTCTCTTGGGGCAACTCAAGTAGTCCGTAGGTGCGCGGTGCGCGTTTAGCTCTGCGGAGGTCGTGGTCTGCACAGACCATAGTGTGTAGTCAGAGTGGTACACACGGTGATCCTCAGTCCTCACGGATGATGGATGGAGCAATTGTGATTGCTGTTCGGCTATAGGAGCCGTGGCGTTAGAGGGGCTTACTCTTGAGGTTCTGGAGGCTTGGTTGGTTGTTTGTAATTACGTCGTATTTTAACGTATTTGGAAGATGGTACATGACTCTGGTTGATTATTCTAGTTTATCATTGTTTCCTGTTATTACAAATTATAACTTGTTTTGGATAATTTAAAATGTCAACTAAAGCGATTCCTACTTAGACTTTAATCAAAGTTCTTAAGTTCTTTGGATTTATTTGTCTTTGACGATAATTTTTTGTTACTTTTAGAGTCCTTATAGTTGAAGAAAAAGGGATAGAGATAGTTTAAAAAAAAAAAGTTCGGAATCGAGTCATCTCCCGAGTTGATTAGTCGATTAATCGGAACGCCAGTGTCATTTAGCGGCACTTGACGGTGTCTATGGTGTGACGGTCGACTGGAATAACTTTTACTTTGCCTGCGGCGGTCGACCAGAGAACGCGCCTAGAAACTGTCTTGCGATCCGTATAGTGGTGCGTAGCTATATATATTGTGATTTGGTTGTACAATAGTTAATAATCAAGAATTACAGTTTAATTTGAAGAGTTAGCGGTCTTTTATTATTTAGACCAACATCTTCTATCGTACGCCCACATGAGACTAGTTTACTATGACGGACGATAATGAAGGTAACCTATCCCTCTTCGACAAATATATTAGTGTTTTTTTTCTAGCCTCCAGGCCTTGCCTTTTATTTAATTTATATATTACGATAGTTGAATTTGAGTAGAGTTTGTTTAGCGTGGGTTTTTTTGTTGTGTATATTTATATATATTATATGTATTTAAATATATAAGTATTTTTTCTGGCCTCTAGGCCTTCCCTTTCATTTCATTTATATTTTACAATAGTTCAATTTGGGTAGGGTTTGTTTAGCGTGGAGCTTTACTTCTGTTATAATTTAATTTTACCATTTATCATTTGTCTGACTTACAGTTTTGGCGGAAGTACGCTACATATTTTTATTTTTTACGCAAAGTAACACCTGAATTTATCAACTATTTGTTTAAATTTGGTTCATTAGGCGTATGAAAATACGTGGCATGGCAAAGAATGGAAATAGTAATGTACCTATTATAATTCAGTGAAAAATAATTTTCCAACAAGTTTTCCTTGTCAACAAGCTTGTCCTATTCAACGCTCAGGTCTTTACTGTATATTTAAAGATAATATAGGTACACACAATGTTCAAATAACCATTTCTAGTATCCACGTACACCCACGTTTATTCTCGAAGTCCTGCTCACTGAAAGATTCAGAAACCGGCCTTTGGCTTGCGGTAAACATAAACAACTTGTGGTTGCTCAGAATATGTATGAAATGGGCTTCAAATTTCCTTAAGAAGAGTTCAAGGTACTGAATTACCGTAGGAGGCAAATGAACGGCTCAAAACATGATCGGTGGATTGGATACTTGGTAGATTTACTCACTAGGTACATATATATTTTAACAACATATAATTTAACAAATATCTATATAGAAATGAAAATAACAAGACGACATAATCTTTAAAAAGAACATTTCGTTTTAAATAGTTTTATGAGGCGTGCAGACAACCCTCCATATGATTGGGCTTTTGATTTGGACGAAACTTTTATTCTTTCTTCTATTGATACTTTATCAATAGAAACAAATGTGGTGTTTTCCATAGCTCCGTGCTTTGGAGGGCAATTTAAGCCAACGGACCCAGCTGTAATTGATTAATAGCAGCCGTTTAGTCATGTCAGATGCCCTCGGACGGCCTGACAAACTTTGATACCAGATGCCAGCACTACCTCATACGACAAGCATGCAAGGAATGGAGACGTGAAAGAAACGAACTTATATTCGATATTTTTGTGTATTCATATCACCGCATATGTAGGTACTAAAACAGTCAGTAGCAAGCATCTTTATACTCGTAGAAGCAGCTGGACGTTCCGCATTTCAAGTATGTGTCACGCTCAGACCCTACACCTACTGCTCTACGTCGTAGCGCGCTTGCTACGACCTACCTGTGCTACAACAATACCATCTACGTGCGGCAGGCCTATGAGAGAGTTTTTTCCGATGATAAGAAGAAGAGCATCTGTTAAGAAAATATTTGATGGTTTTTTTTGATGAATTGTAGTATATTGTACTTTATAGATATTTTTGATACTGTAATAAAAGACAGGTAACTTTTAATAGATCATTCTTAATCTTTGAATGGCTGTCACATACGTACATCAAGGAAGATGGATAAAAATAACACACTTGTTTCCTAGAAAAAAATAAATTTATAAGTAAGTACTACCTTCTTTATTTGATTGTTACAAACAGAGACTTCATGCTTTTATACATAACTCAAAATTCGTACTATGAGGTTTACTCAGAATATCCCTCGTACATAACACTGCACTCTAATTATTTTGCATTAATTAAGCACATGCACTGAGCTCTCAAACAATGAGATTTGCATCGCCCGTCCACGCAAGGTATCTCGTGCGCGTTACAAGTAGGAACATAACTAAGACCGCTCGGCAGACCTGTTTCAGCGATTGAAAAACTACTAGGTATTGTGAGTCCGCGGTTGTATTGCCGATGAATACGAAGGTTATTTGGTGTTAGGTACGGACATTTAACATGCATGAGTGCCCACACAGGGCCTAATTAAATACAGAATTCTTATTTTTTCCTAATGATATTAATCTAAAGGCCGAGCAGTAGTCAGCTTCACACATAACCCTTACATACACACGGTGTTTAAAGGATGTGTAAGTGTGCTAGTAATAATCACGTAAATCGATCAAACTATACTATCTGTATTGCATTTTTATGTAAATAAAATAAATAAATATAAAGATACGTCGTTCCTATTTTAATAAAGGACTCTGTCTCCACATGAGATTTTGGTCATCAACCAATTCATTAAATGATTACCGGTTATTGAGTTTTTTCGTTATTGTAATTCCTTTCGTTCACGGTTGTATGGAAGAGATTACTCCCAGTGATAAGTCTGCCTATTGTGAGTCTAATTGTATATTTATATTTATTTTAATAAATCAATAAATATAAATAGATACAATTTTATTAACAGAAAATTTTAAATTACGAGCGAGCTTTACAGTAGTCAATATCTGACATATTAGGGATAACGTGTGATGTATGATGATGATGATGACAATGAAATGTAACCTATGTGTAATTCCAGTGTACAAGCTATCTCCATTCCAAATTTTATCATATGATGGAATTTATACAAACTTTCGCCTTTATAAACCAACGTTTTGCACCGCGCACTCTCAATGGTCAACTGTGAATCAGCAACTTTTCATCTTTACTTTTCTGCATAATACCGTAAGCCTGGTTGGCTCCGTAAGAGACGGTTGGCCGCCAGTCTGAAGTACCGGAGTTCTATTCCCAAATAAAGTGTTTACATGTTGCAATATAACAAAAATTATGTGATGGCTTATAACTTGATACGAGTAGCACCGCGCGCACTCATTGGTCAAATCAAATGGCTCGCGCTTCTCCGGCTTTCGGTTACACATTGTTAACACTTTTCACGAAATCACTCCAATAGATTTCAGAAAAGCGAGCGAATAGATATTAAATAAAAAAATGGACCTAAAATAAGCTACTGACGGCTGAACGAAATTTCGTATACTTTATTTGCAAATTAAATTGTAAATTATACTAAAAGCTAATTGGAATAGCTTCCTAAGTCGCAGTATAATAGTTGATGAACAATCAGTAATTAGTGCTGTGAGTGTGCGGGCAGCTATCCAATTTAGCTCGTCGATTTGCTGCAGCTCAATTTAGGCAAATTGACATACTCGTGCTTTGGACACTGTATAATACTGTGACATTACCGTACACATTCAATATTGAACTGATGATAATATTGTCACAGCACACATAATATCCATGCTATTGTTGTAGAAACAAATACAAAATTTGAAGACCAATTGGAGGTTCTTGGGATTGAGGTGCTGGCCTATAAGGCCTATGCCTATAAGGCGTACTCGGCGTATTATCAAGCGGAATCTAATCGAAAACGATAACGGATACCTTTGACTGAAAGTGACCCTGAGTAGATTGCATTAATCTATAACCAGGGACACTAAACAGTGGCTGTGGTCAAGCGATCTGACCACGGATACCTAACGATAACCTTTGATTGGTTCGGTTGTAGCATTCAGAATAATTATGTTCTACAGAACATGTTGCATTTTCAGTCGTAGTAATCTGCTTTTCCCCACTCACCTTTTACTTCCATGAGTGAATAAATTACCACTATTGTACTGACCGCCGACCTCACAAAACTGGCTTATAATAAGCTTCACATTTTGTGAAATCCGTATATTTCCAGTGAAATAATTTTCTCGACTGTTAGAACGCTATCTCCTGAAATTAATATTCGGTGACTTGACCTTAAGCGGCTTAAGCACTTACTGGAAAGGATTAGTCTCTTCCCCTTATTAATAATTAATTATTTGTGCTTTAAAATAACGGTGGTACTTTAAAATTACTTAAAAGTGCATATGGCAGACAGCTCAAGTAGGTATAGTATAATAGTAATCCATACCAATATATAAAAGTGAAACGTTGTCTGTTTGTTTGTTTGTTTGGAGAGCTTTCACGCGATAACGGCTGGACGGATTTTGATGAAATTTGGAATTGATATAGCTTATACCCTAGAATAAAACAGGATACTTTTTATCCCGGAAAATTTTAAGTTTCCTCGGGAAAACTGGAAAATGTTGATTACTCGCTGTAAGGAACGGTTGGCATGGAAACGAAATAACAATTCTGTCTAAAAAAACAAGAGCATTGGTGCTATACCTACTTTTGCATTGGTTTTTAATATCCTAGAAGAACATAGGATGCTATTTTTCGCGATAAATATTAGTCCGCGCGGACGAACTCGCGGGCGGGAAATCTAACTCGTAGACTTAATTTATTTATATTGTTCTTAACTTTCCATACGTATACTTATTATGCACGGAAATATTTTCATAAAGTCTTATTGTTCTTGTTTATGCTGGGTGTTAGCGGACTAAAACTGCATATTATGCTCTAGTGCATATAGTTCTTGTTTATGCTGGGTGTAGGAGGACTAAAACTGCAAATTATGCTCTAGGGCATACATTTCTTGCTTATGCTGGGTTCAGGTGGACTAATACTGCATTTTGTACTCCATTTTTTTTTAGAAGAACATTTATAGCAATTACATTACACCCTGAAAATATTACACTTTTTTGCGCTTCGTGCAAAAAGTGTCGGAAAAGTAGCTCTCGTCTTTTCTCAACAGTATTCAAATTTGCATTATTACTGAATGTTAAATATGTCATGAAGTGAACATGAAATAATTTTGTTTGTTTGTTCATCGTATGAGGTAGTGCAGGGCTCTGAGTTGTTCAACCACCTGAGGGCGTCTGACATGGCTTAACGACTGCTATTACTCAATAACAGCCGGGACCGACAGCTTATCGTGCTCACCGAAGCACGGAGCGATGGAAAACCGTACATAATTGAAAAAAGTCACTGGTGCGGAACCTAGGACCGAACCCGATATCGTTGTAGGTATAATAGCCTAACTGTACGTATATAGAAAATTTCACCATGTTGCATTCACTATGCACGCAGTTGACGCAGTAGTCACTCCGTATTCAGTGTCTTTTTTGCGCTGCTTTTGAAACTTAATTAGCTTGATGACTGGTTCTTGGCAACCAT
Organism: Alsophila aescularia; assembly: GCA_946251855.1. NCBI lineage: Eukaryota > Metazoa > Arthropoda > Insecta > Lepidoptera > Geometridae > Alsophila > Alsophila aescularia. Next base: position 33,767,596 of record OX276386.1, on the reverse strand, counting down.
CTTGTGTAATGAACTCTCATACCTACTTTTATTTAACACTTTTATTTAACTTCACTTGTATTGATTTGTTTAATACATTATAGAACTATACATTATTGCATTATTGCAATTAATAGAGTAAAAATGGCGGACTTAATACTTATATATCAACCAAACAATGCGTGACTCTCTCAATAAACATACAACATAATACAAAAAACCAAAGTTCATATTAAAATATAAATAAAAAAAAAAACTTAACTATTTACACAAAACTATCTAAAAGTCCTTCGGAGGAAGGGAAAGTGCCAGAATGCTGGCTGCATTGCCACGCTGTATTGCAATATTAATTTTTTGGCCTAAATAGGAGCCAGCATTCTGATCACATGTCACTTCCACTAAACGTTTTGCCAAGTCCCTGTAAATTTCGGTGCCACCTGGCCCCCACGGACCCAAAGTTTCAACCCCAAACGGCACAAAAATGTAACCCCGGTCAAGTTCCCATATTTGCGCCGCTTGAGGTTTTCTGCTTTGGTTGCAGCGCCGCCACCCCGAATTTGTATTTATTATTACTTGTATTTATGTATGTATGTATCTATGTATTTCTGTCTGTCCTGGAATCTTACAACTCAAATTTTGCGCACTTCCCGATTAGCTATCCGGCTTAAACTATCAGGGTAGCCACAACTCGATAACAATACAAATAAAATGTAAAAAAATATTAAAAAATGTGGCAGTGCTTTTATTTTTTTATTAAAAGCACATAAAAGCTTATTTTTTTAATTATTCTTATTTCAATACATTATAAGTACTCATATAGCATTCTTTGTATGAAACAGGTTTCTTTGGCGAGATATATGATATAATCGGGACAATTCCACATCAATTACCTAGCCCCAAACTAGGATACACTATACTATGGGCACTAGACAACGGATAAACATACATAGATATGAATATTACATCCATGACTCGGAAACATACATTTCTGCTCATCACACAAATTATTGCACCTTGCAGGATTCGAACCCGCGACTGTTTGATTACGTACCACTAGCCACTAGTCAAATCCGGCCAAAAATAAAATCATTTGATTGGCCGAAGTACCTTTAGGTACTTCGGCCAATCAAATGATTGCAAATTAGCAGATAGAGCCTCTAATTTTCCTGATCCAATAGTCCCGCCCGATCGTGCTCTAATTTTAAGACAATTAAAAAGAAAAAACTGCTTATCGGCATAAGCATTTGTTTATTGGTCTCTAACATTTCGCATTACCTAGCTAGAAGAATCTAAGACCAAAATTAATAGCACACACGATCTTCGCGTGCAATGTCTGGGTAAATCTTTCACAGAACAGCCTAACGTTTTACTAACGATGTATCGCAAGAAATTCACTCAACCACCCATCGAGTTCTCACGATATTGCGTCTCGCAAAAACTCGATTAGTCTGAACAAAAACCATTGTTCTTTTTTGCTTAGACTGTGTTACAATAAATCTTAAGAGGGACGGTGCTGCCATTCAACCGTATTTGCTATGGAATTGGTATTTTTTGCTGTAGTCATGATTATTCAGGCTCTGTAATAATGCATCATTAATAATGACTACTATGTTTGTGTGTCACTGTGTGAGGGTGTGTGTGTATACATGGTCAAGTTTGTTAGCAATACGCTCTGGAAACTAATGGCCTTTATATCAGGAGTACCATTGAATGGTACAGTGACACTAGTTCGTATCGCCAGTACTATTAATAAGATACAAGTATCAAATTCCATGGTTTATTTTTATACAGTACCATGATATTGGCACTAGAGACGCTATATTGCTAGTACCACTGTTCCAGTCCTGACTCCAGTCCTATATAAAGTATAGTTACATTGTTATTATTCACACCAATATATAAAAGTGAAACGTTGTATATCTGTTTGTTTGTTTCGGGAGATTAAATGCCATAACGGCTGATCCGATGTTGGTGAAACTTTGTAAATAGGTACTGTACAATATAGATACCAACATAGGATACTTTGTTTTTTTTTATACCTGAAAATTGTAAGTTTCCACGGGAAAACTGGAAAATTACGATTACTCGCTGCAAGTCACGGTTGCCGTGGAAACGAAATAATAAAAGCATCAAGATCGTTGGTGCTATACTTCTGCATGGGGGTTTTTAATATCCTGGAAGAACATAGATGAAGAACATACTACTTTAGTCCACGCGGATGAAGTCGCGGGCGAAAGATAGTATTGTTATTAAAAACGGTATGTATTGGACAGAATACCGCTTTCAATAAAGCTATCCGCATGATAAAACATATATGCTATATTCATTGATTCGTTCGTTTCATTTAATAAATTTTGGTTCGTATCATTTAATACATTTTGACATCATGACAAAAGTAACTTCACAAAATGCTATTGCTTTATGTTCGTAATTAATTCTATCCTTCTATCCAGAATAGTCTGTACTTATAGTCATGATCATCATCATCAGTCTGTTATATTGCTAAAGCATAAGTTATTGTTATAAGCTGAAGTGGTTACCTATTCGCCTTCGCCGGAATGCTCACATCCTTTCTATTATATTCAATATTTTATTTATTCCTTCTACTCCCTCATATCTCAAAGAACGTTTTGTGTTCCTGCACATGACCCACTCCCGATGTTTGCGTTCCTCAAAAACTCTTCAACTCAAGACACCTCCCCACACTACACAGTTCTATGAAAAGTCATTTACAGTAATAGCTGTGAAACTGTGGAATGCACTTCCGCTGGATGTCAGACGAGCTAAAACATTACCTATATTTAAAAATATGGTAAAGAATCACTATCTCTCCAATCTAAGCACTGCTACGTAAAAGTATGTATTTAAACCTAATTTGTAATATAAATATGTATTAGTTTATTGTAATAACATGTATTAGTTTATTATATAAATAGTTATTGATTTATTGTATTTTAGAAAAGTATCTATGTAATAGAATGTTATTTTAATGCACCGCCGTCTACTCCTTGTTCTTCCATTGCTGTCCATCCAAAGGTTGTCTGGAAGAGATCGCTCTTAGCGATAAGACCGCCCATTGTACTTATTTTAAAGAAATATTTTATGTGTAATAATATATTTTTAGGTGCAATAAAGTATTATCTATCTATCTATCTATCTATATTGCCACTGCTGGGTTCTTCTCTTGGAGACGAGAGGACACCATGGTATACAACTTTGTAAGACTTAACATATCGATAGGTACTGTTAGTATTACAGTTGAAACTTAAGAGGATAGGATACCCAACCCACGCGGCTTCTACAGGTGTTATCTTACATTTTCCTTGTGTGGGAGAAAACTACCATACTTTTCTTCCATACAAAACCATAACCAAATCCAATAATTGTGATCTTTTTTAATAATTACTGAATAAAATAGGAATATACATTTTTACTTGTATCATAATTTGTAAAGAATTTGAATTTATGAGTGTTCTCATACCGATATTTTCTCAATCAATCAACCATTTATTATATTATAAATGGTTGATTAATTATTACCACCATTATATTGTAACATTATGATGGTAATAATTATTATAAAATCGTTCATTACATTCTACCATCATACAAATGGTGTGCAAATCTGTACTTAAATTAAAATTAAAAAAATATATTACAATGAAAATGAGCCAAAATTAATGACAAAAAGAACGATGACCAATCTGTATGGGCGCTTGCACCACCAAGGAATTGAAATGTCCAGGAGCGTCCTATAGCCCATTTTTAGCCTTAGGAGGCCTAGGTTTCGATTTGCCTATTTTTTTTCTAAATAAATAAGCGATAAGTCGATATTTTTCAATTTTTGACAGCAAAAGCTCCTACTATTTCTGCACTTATATTGTCGGAGATTATTTGCTAAATTATTCTTGTCAGGCACTTATCATTTGATCTAGTCATTGATTGTTCCAGGATCCAATCATTATGCACTTGTTGTGTTTGCCGGCTTTTATCAATCTTATTAGTGTACTAGCTGTGCCCGCGGCTTTGCCCGCGTGGTAATTTCATTTAAAAGTATAGCCCATACGTGTTATTCCAGGACCATAAGTACCATATAACATATCATTTTTCACAGCATCAACCGGAAACTGAAAATAGCATGAAACTTATTATAACTGATCAGATAACTATTCAGGAGACTTTTCCAATTGTGATTAACACAGTACCAAAAAGCCCCAAAAGCATGCCGCAGATATTGCGTCAAATATAGCTGTGTAGGTACACAATCAACCTTCCTTTATAGCTTTGTATACCTAGGTAGGTACTATTATCTTGCTGTTTGTGAAATGTTTATTTAGCATGCTATAATAGCAACGAGTAAATACATAATATTTTGATAAGTAGGTAGGAAAAAGAAAAACATCAAATGATCATCGTCCTTTAGTTTTTAAACTAAAGGACGTTGACCATTCTTGCCCCACCTGTGATTGACATGACCTACAAAATCTTATTTCTAGTTATACTTCGTTTATAAAACTAGGATTTATTGTGATAGTTTTGAATGCATCAAAGATGCGGATGATAATTGTAATATAAAAAATCGTAAAACTGCTTTTCCGGGTTTCAATGGTGTCTCCATGAAATATAAGTGTCCGCGCTTGCAAGGATACGTGTTTCTGGCAGATGAAATCGTTTTGGCTGTCAAAAATGAACGATTTCGCTATTTGTGAATTGTGCGATCTTTGTTTTTATTGCAATTAATTTCTTTTTGATATTTTCTTGACGACTCTAGCTTCTTTAGCGGACTACGATAAGCATACGGTTTTTATTGGTAAATTAGTTCATCATGTTGCGGTGCATAACTGTAGTTTATCTGTGCAACGTATTCGGAGACATACTGTCGGGGAATTGTCGTTACAAATACAAAATATCTTGACATTGACAAAACGAATTTTGAAGAAATTTAGATTTGTAAATAGCAATAGGAATGAAAAAGTCTTTACAATAAAGATAATTAAAAAAAATAGTCTAGGGTACCTAAAATAAGCTAAACAAGAATATAACATTTTTAAAATTCGTGTCTGTCTGTTTATGTTTTTGTTCGCGCATCACGTAAAAACTACTGAACCGATTGCTATGCAGTTTTCATTGTTGGATAGCTTAGGATTTGACTTAAAAACTGGTGTACTTAGTATCTCAATCCGATAAGTATGGGTTATACTTTTAAATGAAATGACCACGCGGGCAAAGCCACGGGCACACAAAGTGCATAACTCATGAATCCTGGAACAATCAATGACTAGATAAATTGATAAGTGCCTGACATGAACAATTCAGCAAATAACCTCCGACAATATAAGTGCAGAAATAGTAGGAACTTTCAGTGTAAAAAAAATGAAAAATATCGACATTTCGCTACATTATTTATAAAAAAAATAGGCAAATCAAAAACTAGGCCTCCTACGGCTAAAAATGAGCTATAGGACGTTTCTGGACATTTCGATTCCTTGGTGGGGCAAGCGCCCATACAAATTGGTTATCGTTCTTTAAATTAAATAGTAATTTTAGTTTGTCTTCAAAAATACGTTATTTGCTTAGGAACATAAAATTTATATTTATGAAGACTATTCCTACTTTCAACATCATTATACAAATCAAACAAAGTGTGATGCTGATAGACAAACAGGCAAATTCAAAAATGTACAAGCAAGGCAAAGGTAGGAAATTATTCTTTTAAATAATGGTTTACAACTATCTAGGAAATTTGCACCACACAATGATGTGATGCATTTTTTCTGTACTCTAAATGCTCGAATAGAATCCACAGAGTTTCCCCAAAATACTAGACCATATCGCAACACTGAAAATACATACCCGTGGTAGGCGCTATGTGTAGCTTGAAGTGTGGCTACACGTCGCACTCGGTTCAAGACATACACATACCGGTTTAACTTGGCAAAGACTTTGTCAACGTGTTCTTTCCAATTACAGTGTTCCTCAATAACTAGACCCAGGAAAGTAGTTGATTCTACTTGTTCCAATGTATTGTTGTGGGTTATTTGTAATTGTATAGGATGGCTATTGTAAGTATGTCTAATTTATGTCTTATTTATATTTACATTGAGGTCCTCATGTTTGAGCCAAGTGATTATAGAATTTAGAGCATAATTAATGTCATGTTCAAATATTTCTCTGTCATGACCTTCGATAAGGAGAGTGGTGTCATCTGCGTATAAAACACATTTGTATGTAGTCACGTCGAGCAGGTCATTAATGTATAACAGAAAAAGTAAACCTTAAATACTTCCCTGTGGTACTCCACGCTCGTAACATATCTTTGTTTAAATGAAAAATAATAATAAATTATGAAAAAAAAACGTAAAGAATTATTGGATATGGTTAGGGTTCAGTGTGGTAGAGAAATTTCCTTCCACAACACAAATTTCACGGAAAATGTATGGCAAACCATGTAGAAGTCGTGTAAAATAGCCCAATTATAAAATCCTCATCTTGTCCCATTAAATTATTTCGACTTTCCGTTTCCTTGACTTTAACAAGGAATGTTCACGAAGCCTAAGCAAAACAGGTACCTACTGCGAACATTATTCGTTGTCCCAAGATATTATTTCTGGTCTCAAGGTATTATTTACGTCTTTGCAATGCAAGGGTTGAAAGAATAATTATCGTTTTCCTTTTTTTTGTCTTTTATTTAAGTTTGGTTGAATTCATAAGAATATGTTGTTATGTTTATTGCAAACAGCAGCAAGTCAAACATGGTATTATTTAAATTATTTATCTAAAGAATTTTCGCTTTTAATCCCTTGAGCCCGGCGCTGACCCGACATCATCATCATCATCATTAGCCTGTATTCGTCAACTGCTGGACATAGGCCTCTCCCAATGATGCCACAGAGCTCGATCTTTGGCTCTTCTTATCCATTTTCCGCCGGCTGCCTTTCGCAGGTCGTCACTCCACCTGGCCGGTGGGCGTCCTACACTACGTTTGCCAAGACATTTGTTTGTAGATATCACGTAGTTGTTTTTTTCTAAACAATGTAACTCGAACACAACGGTGCATAAAGTAACCAAGTTTGCACATACGCCTTTCTCGTTCATACTGACCACCAAAAACGCACCAGACATGTGGTGGCAGATAACCGTAACAGATAACGTCACATTCCGGGTTCACAACCCATTTTCCTGAGTTTTACCGGGATTTGGCAGTAGCATTAAAGTTTTGCACCCCAACATGGCTATATAGGGTCACAACGCGAAACGCGCAATGCTGAAAATATAAGTATGTTGAAAGTTGTGGGACGGGTTTTAAATTTTACGCACAATCATTGTTTTTGCATCAACGATCGGCAGTTTGGCAACTGAATTTTGCATAGCAATTTACACGATGGAGCATGAAATAGACTACACAATATTTAACTCAATATTTTTAATACTCGGGCGTGTATGTACGCAAACTCGGTTTATTTATTGCTACTAAAAATAATACTATGAAATTTCTCTCGTTTGTGTGGGTATTCTAGTTAACCGATCGAAGCAATGTCTCCAAAACGACTTTGAACTATCAGCGTTTGTATATATGTTTTTTTAATAAAGTTTAGTTTTGACGACCGGTTGGTCTAGTGGCTAGAGATCAAACAGTCGGGGTTCGAATCCTACTAAGTGCAATCATTTGTGTGATGAGTAGAAATGTTTGTTTCCGAGTCATGGATGTAATATTGGTATCTATGTATGTTTATCCGTTGTCTAGTGCTCATAATACAGGTGTCCTAGGTTGGGGCTAGGTAATTTGTAATAACTAAAGAAAGAGGCCAAAAGATTCCTTGTTTGGAAACAGAACCATAAAAAGCAAAAAAAAAAGATATAGAAAAAGAAAGCACGATTAAAGTCACGATCAAAATCTAGCTTTGCCTGCGGACTTGCCCGTGTGGGCATTTTTCTGGGACCTATGGATCCTGTGATATTCCAGAACCAAAAGTACCAAAATCATCAAACTTCTTTCAGATGTCAAATGGTTTTTATCGATTTCTCAAATACTACCTCAGATTGAGGTAGTAGAGGAGTAGAGGTAGTTGAGGTGATTGAGGTTGACCAGTTTTTAAGTCAAACCCTAAGCTATCCAACAGTGACAACCGCATCGCAATCGGTCAAGTAGTTTTTACGTGATGCGCGAATAAACATACAGACAAACAGACTAACAGACAAAGAGAAAGACACGATTTAAAAAAATGATATATTCTTGTTATTGTTGAATGAAACAATAAAAGTTAAATATATTTTTATTTAATATTTGTGAACGCATCAATGTAATTTAAAAAGTCATATCTTGTCATGTGTCTCTTTCTCGATTGTGAGTGTCAAGCGAAAACCAAATTATTAAAGTTAAAATATAAATAAATTCTTTTCTGCAAGTGAAACGGGTTTTCTTACATTAAGTCCTGCATTCCAACTGGTTATGGGCCCAGGATGCCCATGGCTTGCAATTGAAGAAAAATATACCCATCTTAGCGAGATATTTACAAGCGGCGTTTGGCGTCGGCTCACACGGTAGATTCGCACGATTCAAAAATGGCTTCACTTTCAAAGATGCGTGGCTGAGAGATGACACAAGAGCACAGTCAGTTATTGTAACAAGGATGGAGCAAGGGCCACAGACACATATTTTAACGTGTGAAATATCAGCCGAAATATGGTCACAATTAAAGGCGGTTTATGATAAGGAATCAGCCGTCAGCGTCCATCTCCAGCAGTATTTTTTTTTACAACAGAATGTAAATAAGACTCTGTATCTACATTCCTATCTAAAATTGAAGAAATACGAATGAAACTGAAATAAGCAGGAAATGCAATATATGACGAGATGACAATCACAAAAATACTTATGAAACTCCCAGACCAATATAAACACTTTTGATCAGCATGGGAATCTACCCTGGCTGAAAAACAAACACTTGAATAACTACCTTCCAGGCTTTTGCTTGAAAAGGAGCGAGCAACCAAGGACGAGCCTATTACTGCTCTAGTAAGTTGAGCCAGTGCCAGCATGAGTTGTATCACATTTGGCAAAGCAGGTCACCTAAAGAAAGACTGTTTTATAAACAAACAGTATGATTTCTGCTACAAAACTGGACACAATGCAAAATACTGTTTCTTCAGAAAGAAAAATAATAAAAATAAGAGACAGGACAGTAACAATGCTACCGCTTTAGTGGCAAGTGCACTTGAACAATCTAGCTACTGTTGGTACATGGATAGTGGTTTCACGCACCATATGTGTAAAGACAAAGTGTACTTTGAAAACTATAAATAATTGGACTATGTTCCTATGGTTCAATTGGATGATGGTGCCAAGGTTAGGGTAGTTGGTGAAGGAAACATTTTAATGAAAGCTTTCAACGGACAGAAATAGTCTAAAGCGAATCTTGAAAAGGTACTTTCTGTTCCGGACTTGACAGTCAACTTATTTTCTGTCATTAGTGCTGTGTATAAAGGTTTGACCATAACTACTAACAATAATGAGTGCATATTTATAAAAAAACAAGAAACCTATAGTCATTGCAAGACGAAGGAAACAACAGGAAGGCTTCCAACAGGAAGGCTCTATAAAATGTGTTTTTGTGAAAATAAAAAAACACTGTCAAGTGTAAGTGTCAGTGCAGGGTCATCGAACTCTGAAGTATTAACGTCATTGCAACAATGACTGTGAATTTTACAAATATCACTGTAAACTCAGACATCAAAACTTTGTCCATGTGAAAAAAATACTGCATGAAAATCACATAGCTTTCTGTACTAAAAATCACTTCTGTGCAGCTTGTGTTCAAGGGAAGCAGTGAAAGAAACCGTATCCAAGCAGCACATCAAAAACAAGCTGTCCTGTGAGTGAGCTCATACATGCTGATATGTTCGGGCCCATGGAAGCAAAGTCGCTTGGAAACTCGAGGTACTTTCTCTTATTAAAAGATGAAATTTCTCACTTTCGCACAATGTATCCACTAAAAGAAAAAAACAAGTGCGATCTAAACTGAAGACATTCCTTGCTTTATGTCAAAATCAAGGGATTAATGTCAGGACCATACGCAGTGACTGCGGTGGAAAATTTATAAATAAAACTGTTAAGGCCCAGAATGGCCGCGCGCAATTCCCCATTCCAGAACCTATATTCCCCAGCGGTTATCGGCTCTGCGAACTATATGACCTGTCCATTGCCACTTCAACTTGCAAATTCTGAGAGCTATGTCGATAACCTTGGTTCTTCTACGAATTTCCTCGTTACGGATCTTATCACCTAGTGAAACTCCAGGCTTAGCTCTTTCCATTGCACGCTGCGTGACTTTGAGCTTATGTATGAGACCAATAGTTAGCGACCACGTCTCAGTGCCGTATGTCATCACTGGCAACACGCACTGATTATAAACTTTCGTTTTGAGGCACTGCGATATCTGTGACGAGAAGATGTGGCGTAATTTCCCAAACGCTGCCCATCCGAGTTAGATTCGTCGGTTGAACTCTTTGTCGACATTGGATCTACCCAGTTGGTCCGTGCGCTACACGGACCTACCACTTAGTATTGCGCAATATTTTTCAGTTCACTATTTGGAGCGGTCACGACCGGTCATCACGTGTGGGTAGCGTAGGTTGCGTGCTACGAGAATGCCGAGCAAGACTACTATGAAAGATAAGGAAAGGGAGTTTTTAATTGAGTGTATCGAACTGTTTATAGATTGACAATCTTTGTGACAAATGAAAAGTAAACTTTATCATGACCGGGACGCGTCAGACATGTTGCTCGCTCGAAAATATGGACGCGAATGGCTTGTCAATTTTACTGACTGAATATTATTGAACGTCTGGATACAACGGGGTACTCGATATACTGCGCAACAACACTATTGTGCAATAATATAGTAAGTGTATTTGATGTAAAGAGTGTTTTTTTAAAGGTATAACTTTAAGTTGGCAACACTTTTTTAACTGGCGGCCATTTTGTCAGCTGTCAAGTGATTTATGTTTAGTTTGGTTTGCCATTTCAACATGAATAGACTGATGCCTGAACAACGCTTCCAAATTGTGCAAAAGTTATATTGAAAGTCATGGTTCTGTTCGAAATACGTATCGCGCACTACGTACATTTTACGGTCAACATAATCGCCCATCAGAGCAATTAATTCGATTAACTATGGAACGTTTTCGGACCACGTTATAATTGGTCCGTACTTCTTTTAAAACGATGCTGGCCAGATCGTCACAGTCAATGGTGATCGCTATAGAGTCATGATTACTGACTTTTTCGTTCATCAATTGAACAATCATGATGTGCAGGAGCTGTGGTTTCAACAATACGGGGCAAATTGTCATACAGTTCGTGCCACAATTGATTTATTGAAGGAAACGTTTTGTAACCGCATAGTTTCACGTTTCGGACCCGTGAATTGGCCTTCAAGATCCTGCGATTTAACGCCGCTTGACTATTTTCTGTGAGAATATGTAAAGTCGCTAGTCTACGCCGATAAGCCCGAAACAATTGACCACTTGGAGGACAACATTCGCCGCGTTATTGCCGATATACGGCCACATATGTTGGAAAAGGTCATCAAAAATTGGACCTCCAGATTGGACTACGTCCGAGCCAGCCGTGGCGGTCATATGCCAGAAGTAATATTTAAATTATAATGCCAGAAGATTATCTTTCGAATACAGTTTTCATGTCAATTTAAAAAATCATCTTTGTTTTATTCCATTTCAAAGTTCTATACCTCTAAAAAAACACCCGTTATATGTTACCATCGTGTTATACCATTCATTACCTAAAACTTATTAATTCAATTAAATTTTTCGTTAGTTACAATAGTTTCCTGGTTTCAGGTGCCTACTCACAAATATATTTATTCAAAAAATTGCCAATATGTCAAGTCCCCCAGTCAATTTCTAGTCAGGCAGTAAAAAGGGGGCAAGCGCCGAACAGACCGTCAAAAGTCTAGTAAAGTCACAGTCAAAAGTAATGACTCAGTAAAGTGGTGGACGCTTGCCTCTGTACTAAAACTTCCAAGGAGCTTTGTGGAAAACACGAAATGGCACGTTTTAACGATTGTATCTTTTGTCTACATTCGTGATCATTAACGAACACCTGGTTAATATTTGACGACTGGCTGGTCGAATGGTTAGTGTCCCTGACTAGTCAACCAACTGTGGCGGGTTGACTACGCTTGGTACGCTTCTTAAAAACTACAGGCCCATCTCGCTTCTGAGCCACGACTACAACTTGTTTTCAAGGCTAGTCTCGAATTGTCTAGCGAGAAGACTTTCAAGGTTAGGACCCCTCTGAATGTTTATAAGTACCCAAGTTTGCAACACTGAAAACCCGTGGTGCTCGAAATTGTCGCACTTGTTCCAGTTTTTAAAACTAAAAACTACGTTATGAAAGCGATTTTCAACATATATTTCATGTGAACTTTTGTGAAGCTAAAACTAAATTTCCTACAATTTTGAGCTCAACCCAAACTCTTTAGGTCTACTGGTTGTGGAGATAGGCAGACAAACACAAGTAGGCAACTTTAAAAAAATACATCTGTTTGGTTATTTACAAGATAAGTATTGGCTTAATATAATTGTTTTCATTGTAAACATTATTTGGTAAATACTTTATTTTACTTTCTCTCATAATAAAAATCAACAAAAACAATATAATTTCCATATCGTTTCCACTTTACATTAAAAAATTGCAATTTTAACTGCAATTTTACTTTAAGGTATAGTAAAAATCGAGCTCCACTTTTTCGGTATATAAAATGATGAGTGATTTTCTTAGGCCTTTCGGGTGGGGGGGGGGGGGGGGGTTGAACTCCTAAACCCCCCCCCCCCCACCTATGGCCTTGGTACCTCTTGAAGTTGTTCAGGAATTCTACCACGAGTAAACTTTGCAATTTAATAGAAACAACTTCGAGAAGGAAGCCGACAGGAGTATTCAGCTGGGATGGGCGGAATTTGGTAAACTTCGTCATCTCTTCTCGTCGTCCATACCACAGTGCCTCAAGACGCCCAAACGCGTGCGTCATACCAGCCACGACCTACGGAGCGTGGAAACTCACGGTGAGACTGATTCATAAGCTCAGCGAGCTATGGAGAAAATCATGCTCGGAATTTCTCTGAAAGACAAAATCCGCAATGAATCCGACAGCTCTTTTGTTATATTGGTCAACAAGCACAAATCAAAAATCTATTTAACCCCTCCTTTCCCCCACCCTCATTACAGCTAAGAAGCATCTGGAACACAATAGCTTAATCGGCCCATTCGTTTGGGACCTACGATGCCACATCAGACAGATACATGATACATACACACCCTAAACTTAACACCCCTCTATTTTGGAGTTCGAGGGTTGCAAAACTCTGTAAGCTTCAAAATGGTAAAAGAAAACTAAAAGCAAAGAATCACTTACACAGTCTTATCTAAAAGCACGAATGCTTTTCAAAAGAATACTATTAGGACTTCGATCATTCGAAGCATAAGGTGCTGGATTGGCTTGAGTAGGTAGATGTTGGCAGGCGTAAATGCACAATACCACATAATAAATAATAGTACTGTGCGGGACGTTAGTGCAGGTCTTACATACCACACAACACAATATTCAGTAAACTTGTGATTGATGTATAGGTTCCCAGGTTGTTAAAGTTCGGTGTATAAATCAAGCCACACGCAATCTTTTTTTAGGAAATTAATTGGACAGTTAAACTTTACCTACCTAATTTCGGACCGCTGTCAAAACTTTTTACACTATTCGCTGCTACTCGGAGAGTACATTCAGTATCAAATATACGTCAGGGTGTGGAAATAATGGATCAAAATAAGTGTAGTTTCCTTTTAAGTAAGAATCTTTTGTTTTTAGGAAACATCTGGTTTATTTTGAAGAAAAAACAGTATGTGTTTCAATCATCTCTATCAAACAGTATGTGTTTCAATCTTTTGTTCTCAATCATCTCTATTTCTCACCAGAGCGCTTAGTTGCTAAGCCACACGAAATTCCTTGCCAAAAACGTATGAAGTCATTACGACAGTTGACCAAAAGATTCCACGCCGCGTTACGTGCGTGGTCATAGCAAATATTTTTGAATGTAAATGAGAAGCGCAGAATAATTTCATAAAATGAGTTGAGCTACGATGTTCAAACACGTTATCCATAAAACATACGAAAATACTGCGCCAAAATTAATTTCACTATTTAAATAGCAACCGAGCAATTTCGCTAACTGGACGCCTAGAAATTGATTTATTATTATAATTACAGCAAAGTTTAGATAATGCCGGTTATTTGACGCCAGGGAACAATTCATTTAAAAACCAAATAAGAGTGCTGCTTAAATCTCGCCGTGGTATCTACGAGAGGCATTTAGGATGTCTACGAAAATGTAATATTCGTAAGTACATACCTACAACATTTATCTCGTAAACAATTTAAATGAATGTGAAAATAATCTTCTTATATTCATATTATAAATGTGAGTCTGCGTGTACCTAGGTATGTAAGTTTGTCTTTCCCATAACGGCTGAAGGGAACATGGTATAGGTAAAAATATGTAATACACCGGACTTCAAAATATAGGACCACACTTTTAAAATTAATAGAGTTTTTATTAATTGGCTTAGCTCCTACTCTTTGGATTGAGATAACAAGTACACCAGTTATTATGTCAAAACCTTATCAAAATCTTCTTTGTACAGACTTTTTCGTTCCTATTGCTTTAATATGATGGAGAATTGCAGGCAGTGGAAAGGTTTAGGAAAATTCATCTTTGGTCACTGAAAGCTGATACGACAGCTGACAAAGTCATTAGCTACATCACAAAGAAAAATCAGGCAGGAGGACAGCAGTATATTGTTGAAAAGCTGGTGTTGAAACATAATAACTACGCTTCCTTTGTAATAACAGTGCCGGAGAGTTTGTTCAGCTTTTTCATGCTAGGAGAGAATTGGCCTCCAAATGCTAGGGTCAATGAGTGGTTTCGTAGGAGAAACGCCGGTAAGAAGCCAGCGGCAGAGCAAGGGCGTGACGGCCGTGAATTAATGTTCAGCACCCAATAAGACGAAGATTATTAAAGTTTATTACCAGAACGTCCGAGGCCTGCGAACTAAGTTGCACGAGTTTTCCACTGCCCTGGCGGCTTCACATTCTTGTATATATTTCATAACGGAAACTTGGCTGACGGATAGTATAGCGGATGAGGAAGTTGTACTAATAGGATACTCCATAGTTCGTGCGGATCGGCCTGGAGGAAGACGCGGAGGAGAAGTAGCAATCGTGGTGGTCCCTAGCTATCAACTTAAGGAAATTCAGCCTTCGACTGTTACCGTTGACACAGGATGCGAAATGGTATGTGCTGGTGTTTACCGGGGTAACAATTTAGTAATAGTTGCTATATGTGTGTATATACCACCTAAAACAAGTGAATATGTATACGCTCTAATGTTTGATGCTTTAGAAGCTGTAACTATTCAATATAGTTCTGTAATTATTATAGGAGATTTTAATTTAAATTCAAGCTCTGTTAATGTCTCTTCTAGATTAGAGTGCCTATTGTCGTTCTGTGAGCTCGTTCAAGTTAATGAAGTTATGAACAACTCAGATAAAATATTGGATTTGGTTTTGGTGAGTACAGTGTTGAGTGACGTAACAGTGCAGAGAGATGATGAATGGCTGGTTCCTCCAGATGGCAATCATCCGCCGCTTGCTGTAGAGATAAGGCTTGAGTATGCGCTCCCAACATTAAGGTCGTGTGCGGGTGACCAAATGGTGTGGAATTTCAAAAAAGCTAATTTTTGTGAACTTTATGAAAGCTTAGGAGGTATTGATTGGGAACAACTGTTTGAGATGGATGATCCTCAACAAGCTGTTGACTATTTCTACACTACCTTAAATGGCTGTTTTAATCAGTTTGTGCCGTTGAAGTCAAGCATAATAGTACAGCCCAGGTACGTCTATCCGGAGTGGTACACAGCTCGAACTATAAGTCATAAAAGGAAAAAAGCTCACTACCACCGTATCTACAAGGCTACCGGTTCTCCATCTAGCCGAAGACACTTTATGGAGTGGCGAGCGAGGGTGAAGCTTAACATAAAGAATGACTTTAGTCGTTTTAAAGACCGCATGGAGAAAGATCTAAAAAGAGATCCGTCAACGTTCTGGGACTATGGCATCTAAAAGAGCAACTAGTAAATCAAATAAAAAGCTATTTTATGAAGGTCAAGCTGTATTGGAGGATTGAGCTGTGGATTGTTTTGCAGAATTTTTCCAGAAAGACTGCGGAAAGGTGCTGGCCAAATCGATGCATCATATATTTAAACTCTGTTACCAAAATGCATTTTATCCGGATGTATGGAAGCAATTTTCCAGCGGGACATAGATAGTGTGAAACTGTGGAGTGAGCGCAATAAGCTATTTTTTAATGACAAAAAATTCTCTATTGTTACGTTTACTCGTTCTAAGCAACCAGTGGTGGTACATTATCTTCTCGGTGACGTTGTTATTCCACGAACAAATCTGGTAAGAGATCTGGGGGTTCTAATGACCGAAGATTTATCTTTTAGGGATCACGTAAGGCAAATATGTGTCCAAGCTTTTAGAACTCTTGGATTTGTTCTGCGTCAGGCTCGACATTTAGATAGCATTCCAGCTATAAAAGCTCTCTACAATGCTTTTGTTAGAAGCAAACTGGAAAGTAACGCAATCATTTGGAATCCTTACGAGGCTAAGTACATACAGATGGTGGAAAAAATACAGAAAAAGTTTATTCGGTGGCTATACCAGAAATAATATGGTTACTATGTAGGATATCCATACTTGTATCCGAGTGAGTTCTTACTTGGAATGGTCGGCTACAATACTTTGGAAGTGAGGCGTGCGGTCTCACTGATGGAATATGTGGCACGCATAATTGTTGGACGCTTGACCAATCCATCCGTACTTGAACGGATAGCAATTGCCGTCCCTGACAATTATGTGAGAGCTCATCGATATAAGCTGCTTGGGGAGCCGTTATGCAGGACCGGACTAGGGAGACAGGCGCCATTACCGCGGGCGATACGTCTACTCAATACTGTGCTTAGTCAGTTTCGAGGTCTGGATTTGTTCGAGTGTACAACCAGTGAGCTTCACAGGGCGGCTATGGTTGTAGCTTTAACCTATCAAAAGACATAGGATTTTGTATATATTGTTATTTTACTTTTAATATGTGATTTGTGTAGATGATATATTTAAATTAACTTAGTTTTAGTAATTTGGTCCTTGGGTGGACAAATTGGGCCACTGTAATGCCCACCCAAAGGTATAAACTCTCATAAATAAATAAATAAATAAATAAATATACTCATAGATATTGACGCACAACCATTTACTATACAGGTGGTCAGCACATTTAAAACAAATAAATAAATCGCCTCGTTGCGTGAACACCAAAAATACGATATATTATGCACTATGCCAGACTCGTGCGAGCGATTTCGTGTACCTGACACACCTAATACGCTGTACCGATTTACAATAGACGCCTGCCGGTACGGTCGCAGGCGCCGCGGACAGGAGGGGGGACTCCGCTCTCCTTCACACCGCACCTCATCGTTGTTCTGTCAAGCGGCCGAGTTGACTCACTATTAGGATTTATATGGTTGCGGTTGATGAAGCAAAAGGCAGACGATAGATAAGGAGCGGTGTTTGCTAAATTATGAGATGAGTCAATGAGGTTTTTACGCTAGTAGGTATACATAAGAGGTTGGGTTAACTACCTTAGACATACTCTTTATGTCTTAGGTAGTTATTTTATTCTTATAGAACCGAGTTCTCCAAATTAAATGGGACGAATGGCGTTTGTATTTATGTATATTCGACGATAACTTTCGAACCTTAAGAAGAGAGTCTATATCGCCCTTGTCCATACAAAAATAAAAAAAACACTTATCTACCCTTAAATATTATCGCTTTTTTTTGTATATGTGAAATCCAACAGTGACAATCGCATCGCATTCAGTCGAGTAGTTTTCACGTGATGCGCGAACAGACTAACATTGGTACTAAGTTTTGAAGGCCAGTGTAGTTAAGGTTCTGGTTACTTTTTTTCTCGGAAAAATTATGCGTATGCATGATTTAGATGCACTGTTTATCGCCCATCTTCAGTGAGCTAAAGAGCTTAACTAAATATTAAGTATAGATATGTAAACGGTGACATAAAATTAAGTAGCTTAAAATTAAGTTAAAATTTAGTAAGTTACTTGACTACTTCACACGTTTAAAGGTCTTAACTGTGGAAGCTGGTACATACTAAACAAAAAGTTCAAACCGTGGCACTTACCAGAAAATTCATAGCATTCAATAGTCATGATTAACCAAATTTTTTTTTTTTTTTTTTTTTTACCTTTTCTGGCAGCACTGTACATGGCAGCGATCTTTGTACACAGGTGCTTAGTTTCTTGTTTCTGGCAGCACTGTACGTGGCAGCGATCTTTGTACACAGGTGCTTAGTTTCTTGTTTCTGGCAGCACTGTACGTGGCAGCGATCTTTGTACACAGGTGCTTAGTTTCTTGTTTCTGGCAGCACTGTACATGGCAGCGATCTTTGTACACAGGTGCTTAGTTTCTTGTTTCTGGCAGCACTGTACGTGGCAGCGATCTTTGTACACAGGTGCTTAGTTTCTTGTTTCTGGCAGCACTGTACGTGGCAGCGATCTTTGTACACAGGTGCTTAGTTTCTTGTTTCTGGCAGCACTGTACATGGCAGCGATCTTTGTACACAGGTGCTTAGTTGCTTGTTTTTAGTTAAGTTTCTCTGTTGATTTATGTGTTGCTTTGTACAGTTTGTGAGAATAAATTATTTCTTATCTTATCTTATTTGATCTTTTTATAATATTTTATGTATTTCTCCTTGTTCATGAGATGTTAATTTTGACTTGTAAAAGTGATATTATTTTGCCTATTTACAATAAATTCTTTGACTTTGAGTTTGAGCCTATGTACGAAATCAAACGGTCGCGAGTTCGAATCTTGCAATGTGCAATCATTTGTGTGATGAGCAGAAATGATCATAGATGTAATATTTGTATCTATGTATGATTATCCGTTATCTATCATTATATCTTATCTATCATATTACAGGGTATCCTAGTTTGGGGCTAGGTAATTGGTGTGGAATTGTCAGTATATATATTTATTTATAAATTTTATAGAACTAGTTAAATAGATGAAGTTACGGCGCGCTTGCTTAAACATAAATGGACTAGATTTCTAAATTTTTGGATTCTTAGTCGGATCCCCGTTTAAGTCCGATTCCCGTAATCTAGGCATACGCCCAAGTCAAGGTTCGTACTCCCTGGGTGTCCTTGAGCCGATCTTTATGGCCGGCGCTTTATGCTGCGCTCACCCGTGCGGTGCATCTGTAGAGGTAGGTAGACCAACCGCACTTATGTTTTCAAAAATAAACAGCCACACAGCACACCGTCGTCGAGCTTCATGTGCATCAGTAACTTAGATAGAAAGATGCGCAGACTGTAGCGAAAATTCAATTCAAATTATGCGCCTGAATGTGTAATAGTGTTACTTAGGGAATCCTATATCAAACGCCCCAAACAATGACTTTACAAGTACATCCATACAGCGAATGCAAGAACTTTTAAATCCGATACCCGCAGGTATCAAACCAAACCGATACGCAAACATTGACGATGCTTATAAAATTTTATTTTACTGATTTTGTAATGGACATAACTTTTGCCTCGGGTAATTTAGTATTTATGTGTTTTAGGGGTTTCAGAGTTTGAAAAACGAGCTAGTTATAATATAATATGGTTAATGCAAGTGGCGATTTTTCTCCTAAGCCCAAGATTTTAGCATGTACAGCCTAGAGTACAAAAATAAATCGTTTATAGAGTGTGACAAGCGATCATGACGTCTACAACGCATCGTATTGTAGTAAACTAAAAACTTTAATAAAGTGAAATTCATCTTGTGCCTGCTAGTTATTGTCCATGCAGTTTCTAACCTTTTTTTTTGTTGATGAGGAGGATATATTCAAGAAGATACCCGACAGCATTGGGATGCAGCTGGGTAATGTGGTGGTTGTACCTATTATCTAGATTCCAGGGGCCTCCTAAAAGATCTCAAGGGCTTCGTATGACAGAGGGCCCTATGGGATCTCCAAAGAAACGCACATGCGTTCCTTGCACTGCGTCTTCGCTGGCTTGTCTAAACTAACGTGGATTTCTACTTTTTATCTCATGTCACTTGCTTTGTAATTCAGTACTGTTAACACGTCAACGACACGTGGTATTTCATTAGAATTCAACAGATCAAATTGGACTATTTTCCATGTCTTCCTTTATTTGGACTTTGTATTTATTAAGGTAATATATTTGATAATAGATAAAAAAAAAAAAAAAAAAATATTCGGTAAGTGCCTATAGACTGGTAATATAAAAACAAAGCCCTCCAAATCGGGGAATAATTTCTAAAGCTCTTAGATGAACGTTACCGCCGGTTATTACGATAAAAAAGAAATATTTTTTATTTCGAGATAGTCCATTAACCGTTACCGTTTACCCTCTCTCTACTTCTTAGGTAGGATTTCCTAAATGGTTTGCCGGACTATTGCTTTTGTTAAACGCCTTCTGCGCGTCGTTGAGCAATTTTTCTAAAAATTCGCGTAGGTTTATGAACTAAGTTGGTCTATTAGGTTTATTGCTAATAGTCATTGGCGGTATTATATTCACGCAAAAATCCGCAGTTTTTTAATTAATTTGAATACATTTTTTATCTGAAATAGAAGGTCTTCAGTGTGATCCCATTTAACAGCTTCAAAATTGGTGCAGTAGTTCTTTCAGTTTAGTTTTTTTTTAAACAATCATTTTTAATCACAATCTCTGTAAACATGATTACAAAATAGTTGTAAAAAATATGAGTAAATTTAGTGTAAAAGTTTACGGTAAGTTACCACTTTATTATTTTATTTTTTTACTCTTTTTTTTTAGCTACCGCTAAAGGTACGTTAGTACTCTATGTACATATAATTATTATCTGTGCTTTTAACTTTATTTAAAAATAGCCGCACTATTTTTGAATAAGGGATAGACAAACATTAGGAAAGCCGGCCACATTCACATAATTACCTATTCCTTTTGAAAAATGTATTGTAAAAGCCTTTTGTACTTTGGAGGTTTTTTGTTTGGTTAAACGTTTAATCTAGTAAATCGCTTTGTGGGAAGAAAACTTTGAAGCGTTATTGGGTTTTTTCTTCGTAATCCCAAATTCACTGAATGAGCCTCTGAGACGCAGGCTGTGAATGAAAAAAAAACTGTATCATATAGGTTTATATCTAGATAGGTATAACTCTGATTCTAACTATATTATTGTTAGTATTTTTGAGGCATAATTGTTAACTGGAATATACTTCTATCAAAACAGGCGCAGTATATTTCCATGTTTTTTCTAACATGATTTAAAAAGTAGCTCATAAGCGCACAAACACAAAATGTTGTCTTTCAATCCCTCTGGGAGATCTCCAAAAATGCCTGCATGTGTTATTAAAGGTGGAATTGAGATGGCTCAACATACTGTGTATGAAAATATTCAGGCTTTTAGAACTGATATTTTTGTGGATTTGGTACGGGATAGGCGTTTGGTTAGATGTCGCCTAATTTAAACAAACAAGAATTTTGTAATAAAGAAGATGCGTGCATCCAATAATTAATGTAAGAATGTCCAAGAGCTAACAAGCTTCGAAGAATCGTTGCAGTGGAAAATAATCCGGGACACTTGCTCAGGTGGGAAAGATGAGCCACATCGCATAACTCGTTCAAATTTCATGCAAAAGTGTTCTTTCCCGGCCGGAGCATGCCCAGCTAATCGATTGAGACGTGTGAAACGCCATATTGACCACCTTTACGCCGGTTAAACTGTAAACGAAGTAATTTGGGTGATCGTAAGTAAAAATAAATAAGTCTTATTGAGTTTTTAAGTTATTTCGAGAAATTCAAAGGTACGACCTTTTTACTATTTGAATTGAACAAAATACGGCACATCACTCCAAACGCGGCAGTTTTGTTTATTGACGTATCCATTTAACCAAAAGTGAGCTTCATCGCTAAACAAAATTCGCTTATGAAAATCGGGATCAACGGCAATTTGGTTTTGCGCCCATTCACCGAATCTACGCCTTGCTAGGTGATCGTGTGGCTTCAATTCTTGCACGAGTTAGATTTTGTAAGCACGCAAACCAAGATCTTTCCGTAAAATCTTCCATAAAGTGGATGGACACATGTCCAACTCCTGTGCAAGATGGCGGATAGACTGATTCGGGTCTTCCTCTACGCTACGCTCTACAGTAGCAATGTCTTCTTCTGTACGCACTGTACGACGTCTCTGTGGATGCGTATTATCATTTAGAGTAAACGTGGTCCGAAAACGTTCCATAGTTAATCGAATTAATTGCTCTGATGGACGATTATGTTGACCGTAAAATGGACGTAGTGCGCGATACGTATTTCGAACAGAACCATGACTTTCAAAATAAATTTGCACAATTTGGAAGCGTTGTTCAGGCGTCAGTCTATTCATGTTGAAATGCCAAACCAAACTAAACATAAATCGCTTGAAAGCTGACAAAATGGCCGCCAGTTAAAAAAGTGTTGCCAACTTAAAGTTCTATACCTTTCAAAAAAATGCCTGCATGTGTTATATACGTGCATTCCTACATAGAAAGCGAAACGAGCGAAGCCACGGGTAACAACAGCTGGTTTTAAGTATATAATTTGGCCCGGAAACTATTTATATGTGTATTATGCTATTTCATGCCCAAGCGGACGAAGTGAGGAAAAAACTACTACTGCATTGCTTTTATAATTGGTCATGACCAATAAAGAATTATTAAACTGATGATGTTACTTGCGTGCTTTACTTTACTTATCGTCCATAGTTCTTATTTCTGGTTTAAATCAGTTTGCTGTAGTTAATCACGACTCAACATAATAATATTAGTTGTATTACTGTACACATTAGAAAACAGCTTGTTGATAAAGATATAAACAGATTTTTCGACTGATGGTGAGCGCTACTTAAATAATAATTACAAGAAAAACGATGAAAAATAATGAATAAAGTGTTTTTCAAGTTTATTTTTTATTTTTTGGACATATATCTAAGCTTAAAAATAAATTCTTACAAGGGACGGAGTCCTTATTAGAGATAAACTGTTATTTTTATTTATTAGGTACATGGTGAAGCTGCACGTGTAAAGTTATGTATCACATGACAGTGCTTGCTTTTTTTATAATCTACAGTTCAGCACTTCAGTTAACTCGGACTACAATACAGATTACAACAGGCCTGTAGGGTTATCGTTGCTATAAGAACATCGTGGAATTTTACTTAATTTGGTTTTTTTTAATAAAAGTATTGTCATCAGAGATAAAGATGTTATAAAAATAATGACGCAACTTTCATTAATAGCATAGTACTTACTCTAGAGCCAAGCTTTATCATTTTTTCCAAGTACCGACTCAAATTTCTTTGGTTCTCTCTACCCACGCTCCGCTTTGCAATATATCTAATAACAACCACATTTATTTATTTATTTATTTATTTCAATTCAAATGCTTACGTCACTTACAGTATTGTGACCATAGCGCATATTAAACTAAATTTAAAATAAAATATAACGTTCAATAGGAAGATTAAATAAATACATTATCAATTAATTTTAAAAATACATAGCGATATACTTAAAAAACTGATACATGCGTTAACAAAAATATCAAATGATGTGCAAAAAATATGAACGGTATGTCTCTGAGCTATCAGGGCGTTGAGCAAGTCAATGGCCTGGGCTGTGGGAGCATCCCGAGCAGTCTGCGAGCGCACCGCGGTGACATCGTTTTTAACCTTTGAAGCAATGTATTAGAATGCGTCGTATTCAATATATTTGGATTCGGATGAGTGACGAGACGAGCTGGTCGCTTGCTTGATAGTATGCGTCAGCCTGCCCGTTACAATTGCAATGCCAAGTGGCACTGCAATTGTTACTGAGTAGAACTTTGGTTGCAAAATCTTACGCGTTACTGCACTGGTCTCGTGGTGGCGGGTGCGCCGACATTGGTTTTTAAGTATCATTAAAAAGTGAATGAGTAAGTAAGTGCGTGAGTATATTCAAAAGTTATTTACTTAAAAAAACGAACATTAAAAATTAATGCATGGACTCCACAGAGTGCAGGCAAACTGCTCCAGCGCCTCTTGGCGACTGCCGCCATACCTATGTATGTACCTATGTAGAACTATTTCTAACATCAACGTAGACAAATTGGACGGAGCCGAGATTTTAATAAAATAAACAACAAATTAAATTTGAAGTTAATTTTATTGGTCTTACTTTTGACCGTACAATTCAAGCGAAGATAAAATAATAACAATTTGTACTTAGTAACTTCCTTATATAACTTTTATAAATGCGTAGGCGATTTCTAGTACATTCTTCATTTGCAATAACAACTAAGTAGTTACATTTCTCATACTTTAGCGAGAAAAACATCTAAGTACATAAATGCTTATTCAGCTATGCGCAATTAAATCAAAACAACATGTAGACTACTGCGCATTATTCATAGAAAAACAACATAAGTACAAAAAGTGCTTAATTGGTACTTTCACAATCTAAGGAAGTACCTACTTGTATGATTAAATATGTCGCAATTGTACTTCGGTAAACAACGGTGGGTTTGTGGTACATATAACTTCTCCACCCTGAGATTGAAAATTATCTGAAAGTTCATTTTATGAAGTCAGATCATTTTCAATTTTACATAATTTCAAAATCTTATTTTTATATTTTATAATCAAGTATACAATAGTAAAAATCATTATAATATAAAGTATTAATGTCCATAAACTAACACTTTTTATTTGCACTTTATTGACCATTTCACTATATTCACTGTTTTCACTTTTCTTCAAAATATAATTCAGCATTTGTAGATTTTCCATGTTTACTCCATCTAAGTTAACAGGTTTTCTTTTGAAATTATTTGTAACTGGAACACTTGGTAAATTTATCAATGGTAGTTTAGGAATATGTAAGTTCATTCCTCTGAACAATTTCTTCCGTAGAGTAATATCTTCAACTTGTATTTTACAATTATCGTCCAAGGTTAAAATATAAGTACCAAGGATTTTCTCTCGAGTAATCTCATTTTCACAGGTTTTTGTCAAGTACGTTTGGTAACTTGCAATAATTATCCATATGTTCATTTCAATTTGTTGAACTTTTATCTCTGAAGTTTCGATTAAAATTGGAGAACACGACGTAATATTCAACGTAAATTTCATTAAATCAGTTATACATTTATCTTGTTCCAATACGACTGCACAACTTTCTTTACAAAGAAATAATTTCTCATCAATCTCGTCGCATGGCTTGGAGAGCAATGTAATAGAGTTCAAATCCTTCACGAGGATAAAAGGATATTTAGGAAGTATCAAGGATGTAATATTATTAGAAGTATCAAGGATAGGTAAGGGGAATAACTGGTAATATTTGTAAGTGTTTTTGCGTACAATTGGAATTGCCAGTACATATGTAATTTGCCTACCCTTAATATAAGCTTTTATCTCTATATTTTGCTCTATGTTTACTAAATTTTCATAATTAACAGGGAAAATTAACTTATCTGTTCTCTCAATATTTTTTAACAATTCAAATAATTCATTAGTATCAATTATTGATCTATGTAATATCTTATTTTTACTTAATGCGATTGCTGTATCAATCTCATCTAACTTAGAAAGAATTATTTGAAAATTATGAGTTAACAAACTATAAGAATGAGTAACTTTATTTTCAAAATCATTTATTTCACTTCTATTCAATGCTTTCTCTATATCAATTAAATTATTCTCAAATTGTATAAAATTATAATAAGAAGTATTAGTAAAATTTACAAAACCATCAACCATTTCTGCAACCAAAGTAACTTTCTTTGAAATAGCATCTTGTTTAGTTTTAATTTGATTAATTAATTCATCATATTTGATTGCGTCATCATTATCCATATTTCC
Source organism: Alsophila aescularia (assembly GCA_946251855.1). Taxonomy (NCBI): domain Eukaryota; kingdom Metazoa; phylum Arthropoda; class Insecta; order Lepidoptera; family Geometridae; genus Alsophila; species Alsophila aescularia. The sequence goes on along the minus strand of OX276386.1, from coordinate 33,741,542 downwards.
AGTTATCAATTTAATTATTGATCCTAAAGGATTTATAAGTCCTCTTTTAACACGTAAAGTTGGGACTAATTGCTCATACCTCTCTAAAGTTAAGTTTTTAATAAATTCAGTTTGTATTTTATCATCATTAAAATTAATCGTATAATTAACTTTATCTTTTAAATATATGTTTAAATCTTTCAACTTATTTATGTTTAAATATAAATCATCTTTAATTAACCTTAATTAACTTCCATTTATCATATTCCAAAATTGCATTTCCTTTTTTAACAGGCATTACTCCAGGATTATTTTCAATCCTTTGTAGCTGAATAGCTAGTCCTTGGGTCATCAGTGTCAGGATGACGAATCTGTGGACGTTTAATATCTTTTATTGGAACCTTAGTTTTACGACCATTTATTTTTACAGGGACAGTATTACGTACTATTTCTCCTGTCACTTGTGCTTTTTGATATCTAGGACTATCTTTACTTCGCCTAGTATTAACTCCTTTTATAAAAACTTTATCGCCTACTTTTACATTAAATTTATTTTCTCCGCCTCGTTTTTCTTTAATTCTTTCTTTCTTTTCAACTAACTTTTCCGTTAGATATTTATAAAGATATTTTGTTCTTTGTGCGTGCTCTTTAACTAATTGCTGAGTAAAATATTTATCAAAGTTTACAGCAAACATACTACTTGAATCCGTATGTCCAAATACTACTTCAAATGGTGTTAGATTTGTTGTCGAATGTATCGTTTGATTATATGACAATACTGCATATGTCATTATAGATGCGGCATCAGTAGATTTTTGCTCATATTTAGCAAGTCTATAAATTTCTATAATTGTTGAATGAAACCTTTCAATTAATCCCATTGAATTTGGATTATGTGGCGTTCCTATATGTAAATCTATTTTATAAAAAGATAACATTTCTTTCAGTAAAGTATTATTAAATTCAGAACCTGGGTCTGAACTAATTTTACTTGGTATTCCATAATATGAAAAATATTTTATTAATGCTCTTATTATTTCAGGGGTAGACTTTGTATTTATTTCAATTGCTTGACCTAACTTGCTGAATGCATCAATTATGGTCAAAAATGATTTATTTTCAATAGTAAAAGTATCTATAAATATTTCTTGAAAGGGTTTTATTTGGGTTTGCGTTAATTGCAATTCAGGTTTAATTGGTTTACGATCATATTTCATACGTTTACATAATTGACAAGAATTTATAACGCTTGCAACTGTTTGATCCATATTATTCCAATAATATGTTCTTTTTAAATGTGCCAGTGTTTCTTTTATACCTCTATGACTTGTTTTTCCTTCATGATATTTTAAAATTATTTCACGTTGTTCGTTTTCATCTTCAACATATACTACTCTTAATGTGCATTCAAATAATTTTACTGAATCCTTTTTAAATAAAGTAGTGACAACTGAAGCTAAATCTTTTCTGTGTGCTTCTTCTTCAAAATATATAAAATATTTAATTTTAGGTCTTATGTAACCTTTTAAAAATTCTTTTACTAAATTTGTATTATTTACTGGCATATGTACTTCTAAAACTTTTTGTTTATTTCATCATTAATTGTTTGAGGTTGCCTATAAGGTCGAATATATATTGGATCCTCATTAGTAGTTCTTATTTTATGTTTAACATCATTTGTAAATGAAAGGGGTAATTTTTCACAATAGAATATATCTTTATATTGATTGCATAAATTAAAAATTGCATTTCTTTCTTCTTCATTCATATGATTTAATCTCAGTTTTGTTAGATTTTCTGACAATATTTCGTCTAATTCACAATCTGTTTCCATTTTTTCAACTATATTATTTACTTGTATTTCATCAAAATTAAATTTTTCAACATTAAGAGGTTCATTAAAAATAATTGTATGTAGAGTATTTGTAGTATTTTGTATTATAGTTTCAGCAAATGAATTTTTACAATTTACTATAGCTGATGGCATTCTAACGCCAGGATAAAATTCATGAAAGTTTAAAATTCCTGAGTCTGATATAAGATTTACTGGAACTTTAACTTTCATTTCACATCTAGGAATAAGTTTTATCTCATATGGTGGATTATAATTAATAGGAATTGTAGTTTCAGGTGTTAGAAGAAGTTGATTTTTCATATCAATACTAGCTCCTAACAAAGATAATAATTCTGTTCCTATTAAACCGTCGTATCTTCCATCGACTTTATAAATATAAAATTTGTACCAATTATCATTTTTAAATTCATCAGGTAATGGTATAAAAATTACTTCATGATGAGTACTTGTGCCATGTGTACTTACGACTTGAAATGTTTCTTGATATTTGAAATCTTCAAAATATTTTTCTGCTAATTCTGGATTAATAAAAGAACGATTACTCCCTGTGTCAATTAAAAATTTGGAGTTCAGATTTTTAAAATTTATACTTGGTAATTTTAAATAAGAGTTACAATTTAAATTTATAGTTTCTATATCGGAGGATGCTCTTTTGAGGCCCTCATATAAAAATTTTCCTTATTTGGAATAGTCATTTTATTTTTATTTTGATTATCTTCGTTTATTACGTGAAGATGGTTTGGCTTTTGTGGTGCCGTTCTCATTGTCACATCTTTATCATTGAAATCAGTTGTTTTATTTTGAGGAATACCAAAATTAAATTTATGATAGGGTTGTCGTTTGAAAAACCCTGAAGCTTTGTAATTATTTACTTGCGGTTTATTCGCATTACCAAATTTAAAATTATTTTGTGGCATAAAATGATTATTTGGCCTATTTAGAAAAGGCTTGTAACCTTGAGGTTGTATAAATTTATTTGGAGGATTATTATTAAATGTTGGCCTTTGTGGGATGCCAAATTTAAATTGATTTTGTTGAGGAATAAAAGCTGGTTTATTCTCAAATGGTTTTTGAGTAATTATTTTTTTATTTTTCATTTGATATTGTGTTTGGAAATTCACCTCTTCCATCACAACACTTAGAGCTTGTTCTAAAGTAACGCAACTTTTCAGACGCACAAATCGAAGTAAATCTTCAGATAAATTGTACATAAATACATTTAATGCAGTGCTATTATAAATTATAGCCTTGGCTGCTCTAACTCCCGAGTCTTCAATTAAATTCACTTTTGCAATCAAAGAACTTCTCACATTTTGAATACGGTGGCAGAAATCGATGTAGGATTCGTCATTTTTAATTTTAAGACTTTCAAGTTCAATAGCAATACATTGTTCTGACCTTGGGTCACCAAAATGTTGAGTAAAAAGATTTTTCAATTGGATCCATGTTGTAATATCGCTACGTTCACTTAATAATGAGGCTGCTCTGCCTATAAGTCTACTTGAAATAACATGAAATAAATATAACTCTTGTGCTGCAGTAATTTCGGTTCCACTTAAGCTACGCACATATTCACATTTTGAAATAAATAAATTTAATAATTTTTCATTCCCATCAAATTTAGGAATCAATTTCACAATTTCATTCGTTATAATCCTCATAGGTTCCATTTTAAATTATTATTTAAAATCAATTCAAAATATTAAAATTGAGTATGCGTTTGTATAATATAACACGTATAACACACAAAAATTCAAAATATAATTAAATATAAGCACATAAAAGTTCAATAAAAACACAAAAATCAATAAAGACACATTAAAATCAATAAATTCACATAAAAATCAATTATGACGCATAAAAATCAATAAATTCACATAAAAATCAATTATGACGCATAAAAGTCAATAAATTCACATAAAAATCAATTATGACGCATAAGAATCAATAAATTCACATAAAATTCAAATAAAAACGCATAAAATGACAATACATTCACATAAAAATCAATAAAGACACATAAATTCACATAAAAATCAATAAAAACGCATAAAACGTCAAAAAAATTCACATAAAAATCAATAAAAACGCATAAAACGTCAAAAAATTCACATAAAAATCAATAAAAACACATAAAATCAATAAGTTCACATAAAAATCATAAATTCGCATACAATAAATCAAAAATAACAAGTGTATTGGCAATTTTTGTCCAAAAACACTAAGGGTCGAATAGCAGGGCAAGAATACGGAAAGTGAATGATTTTCGACTCACTTAAAACCGCTCGATCCCATGCCTCGGTGATTATTCCACTCGCTGAATTGTTTCTCAACTCCTTTTTCCAATACAGTCGTATTTGTTTGGTTCGAGTATTTTTTTACGTGGATTTGTCAGGAACACACGAAGTTATTCAGGACAGCTGCACCAGATATGTAGGTTGCGCCAGACAAATTATATTTCACAATTTTTGAAGTAAGCGCCGGACAAATTAAATTTCCACGACTTTAAAAAAAAATACAACCGGCTGCGCCAGACAAATTGGACGGAGCCGAGATTTTAATAAAATAAACAACAAATTAAATTTGAAGTTAATTTTATTGGTCTTACTTTTGACCGTACAATTCAAGCGAAGATAAAATAATAACAATTTGTACTTAGTAACTTCCTTATATAACTTTTATAAATGCGTAGGCGATTTCTAGTACATTCTTCATTTGCAATAACAACTAAGTAGTTACATTTCTCATACTTTAGCGAGAAAAACATCTAAGTACATAAATGCTTATTCAGCTATGCGCAATTAAATCAAAACAACATGTAGAGTACCTCTACTGCGCATTATTCATAGAAAAACAACATAAGTACAAAAAGTGCTTAATTGGTACTTTCACAATCTAAGGAAGTACCTACTTGTATGATTAAATATGTCGCAATTGTACTTCGGTAAACAACGGTGGGTTTGTGGTACATATAACTACGTAGTCGCAGCCAATGTATATGTTTGTGAAGTTAGGCTCTGTGACGGTTGCGCAGGTACTACTGTGGGGATAAAATAGCATAAAGTTAAAGCGAGATAGAATATGCGAAAAACGTAAGCGAGTGAGCGAGGTACTTATACAATGCTGTCTTCATCTTCAACATTCGGATTGCGCTTGAAAATAGCAGTTTGTGCTATTTACAACTTACTAGCAGACAACTTCCGAGACACATACTTTCGCAGCGCCTACTATACTTAGCTGTTGACTTTTAAGAGTTCCTTCGCGGTGCCCGTGTGGGTTAATACTTGTATTTGATACGATTTGATTCCATCATTGTAGATAATTCACTGATCTGTCTATGTGTACTTATAATATAGCAGTAAGTACCAAAAAGTCTGTACATAGCAAATAATAAAAAAAAAACAGAACAGTATGAGACTTCAAATAAGCTAGAGAAGAATATGACGTAAAAATTTGGGTATGTCTGTCTGTTTGTTCGCGCATCACGTAAAAACTTTTGTACCTATTTCGATGCGAATAGCTGAATAGCTTAGAGGTAGACTGTTGAATAGCATAAGGGTTGACTTCAAAAAGTTCAACTTCACTTCGTGTCTCAAATCATGAGTAGAAGTTGAGCAATCTAAAAAAAACAATTGACATCTGAACGAAGTTTATATTATGGTTTTCTATTCGCAAAATGATGTATAGTCATATAAAGACCTGTTCGAAATATGCCTTATTATGAAAAATATTGGTAAGTTAGGTTCTGGAATAACACATAGGATCCTAGTATCCCAGAAAAATGAGCACGTGGGCAAAGCCGAGTGCACAGGTAGTACAAATTTAAACTGTTACAGGCACAATCAAACGACGCCGGCAGTGCGGGACCTTGGGGCCGGTTGATAACTTTTACAATATGATATAACTTCAAAAAACTCTTTCTTATCTTATGTTGTATTTATGCATTATTATTACGTTGGTAATTTCGAAAAAGTGATACTTTTCTGGCTCAATTTTAATTATTTTATTCTTTTTAGTGGTTGTTTACAAAATAACATTTTTATTATGAAGTCGATTTAATTATTTTTTTGAAAAATATTTTATATATATATTGGTGTGGGTTATATGTACTGTGTGTGTATGTATGTACAGGTGTTTGCACAGTGCTGCTTGGTTCACAGCAAAACCTGTGTTTCGGTATGAAGGACACGATATCCAGCGAAATTACTAATGAGATTTAAAACCATTGTTTCAGGGTGTCGAGCCCAGTGCAGTACGGAAGGGCTGCGTGTCGGTACATACAAAACCAACCTTACACCCGTTTATTGGTTACTTATTAATTTGTAGTTTATGTTGATGTACGTTCTTAGGTAGTTACTAAAATAAATATGTACATTGATTAAAATCATTGTTGTATAACTATGCGACCGTTATCACTGAACCCTGGGGCCACATTATCTCGTTTCGGCGAACATATGCCGTAATAATTACACTTATTTATTTTATTTAGGGTTTCCATTGATAATTACATTACAAGATACTCTATTTATTTCTAGGTTAAGGTTAAATTGCCTAATGCACTATCCATTGAAGGGAAACACAGCATGCATCGTTCAGGCTTACAATGCCCACAATCTAGTGCCCTAAAATGTCCAGTATGCTACAAAGTCCAGTGTCCTATTACGTTCACATTATCTATCTATACATATAATAAAACTGTAACGGGTCCAATTCTGTACATTGAAAATATTTAGTTTTTGTTTGTGAAGGGTACTCTATAATTGATACTGAAGCCAAAAATGTATCTTTTTTCATTTTTGTCTGTCTGTCTATCTTTATCTTGACCGCGTATCACGCCGAAACTACTGAATGAATTCAACTGATACTTGGTATGATTTGAGTTCGTACTACGAAGTTGGACATTAGATACTTTTCATCCCGAAAAATGAAAGGGTTTCCTCAGTATATTCGTTTAAAATTTATTTAAAAGAATACGTATCACGCTGAAACTTCTGTCGGATTATGATGCAACTTGTCACAGTCATAGTTTATATGATGGGTTAAATTCAGGTTAATTTTTATCCCGAAAAAGTAAAGGATTCCTGCGGGTTTCCATTCAGATTCCAAAGGAGGATGCCAGCTTTCGGCTTCCAAGACTTTTTAAAGTTAAATGCTGCGAACACGAAATCTATCCACATTATTGACCATATAAAATAATTTAATTCATTCTTATTTAAACAATAACATTCTGGAACTGTTATTAAAATAAAAACAATTAATATGAATAGTAATGACCGGAAATAGCTGTGCAAGACTTTTAAAAGTTAAATGCTGCGAACACGAAATCTATCCACATTATTGACCATATAAAATAATGTCGTTAATTCTTATTAACACAATAACTTTCGGGAACGGTTATAAAAAAAATTGGAATTAAATGGATAGAAATGACCCGAAATTGCTGTGAATTGATTTGATACTAATTTTGAATCATAGTCTTCCCTATAACTCGTAATTAGTGCAAATAAACTATTATTCGATAAACAAAATCGATTTAAAAATAATAAATAATTAGTTTATTCTAATAGAAATCATTTCAGTATATTATTTTATGATATTAGAAATAAACAACAATAGACCCACACGATTTTTTTTATCCTGCTTATACGTTAATTCATTATTTGTTGTATAAATGTTTCAGTGGTTTAGGTACCAAGCTCATGACAAGAGCCGAGAAGGCCCAGGGTTCGATTCTCAGATTGAGTACCTAAGTAAAATACTTTATAAATGATATTAAATATGATCGTAAAGTGTAGGTACCTACATAATATATCAGTTTAATATGAGATTTCAATGATTATCTTGGCTATATTATTCTCTTGACCATAAACCGTGTCATAATCTAACGAAAGTCACATAACCACAAAAGTTAACATTATTTCCTCATAACTTATTTTTGAATAGTTCCCAGAAAAAACGAATAACACACAAAAGCTTTAAACATAATGCTTTAAAATTAAAAATACTGTTAAATTGTGTCCGCGATAATTTTACATCGAGCCTAAGTCACTTCGGAGATCTGGCATAGTCCTTTATGTTAATTCTGAAGTAATAAATAATATTTTTAGGAGGTCACTACCCTTTTTTCGATACTGAAGGCAAACTGTTTCTTTTTTAAAAGCTTCTATTTAACTTGCAATGTTTGTATGTGTGTATATTGTTTTGGTCAAATCTTGCAAGCTGCATTAGAATCACTTCCTCTTATCCTACGGAGTTGAATTTTTACATGTTGGTTTATTTCCAATGACAATTGATTTTTATAGTAAGCATGAATCGACATCCAGGATTAGCTCTAGACAAACGAACTCTTTAGCGGTTAACAGACCAGACACGAAATTTTGTGTACGCATTTTATTATGACAGCCGATTTTAAATTTTACGATGACATGGTTTCCAGAGAATGGAACTCTTCAACGGTTAACAGCACATATATGAAATGTTGTACTTATACGCATTTAATTGTGATAGCCAGTTCTAAGTTTCACCCTGACATGGTTACTGCACAAAATCATATTTTTTAAAACGTTTTTTATTATACTTATTTTCATTTTTGTCTGTCTGTTTGTCTATCTTTCTTTTTTTTTTAGAAAGGATATATGCTGTTGGTCTATAACTGACCTCTACAGCGTCACCGGACGTTGGGGCGGGCGCAAAAGCGCTCCGCCGCAACGCGTGACGCAGAAGGCGCACGCCAAAGTTAAGTTTTTGGCCACTTGCTCAAGGGCACCCAGGGGGTACGAACCTCGGCTTGGACAGTTGCCATTGAGTTTGTCTATCTGTCTGTATCTTAACCGTGCATCACGCCGAAACTACTGAATGAATTCAACTGAAACTTTGTATTATTTGAGTTCATACTACGAAGTAGGACATTGAATACTTTTCATCCCGAAAAATTAAAGGGTTCCCACAGGATAGAGAATGAAAGTTATTTAAAAGAACACGTATCAGCTGAAACTTCTAAACGAATTTTTGTGCAACTTAACACAGTCATAGTTTATATCGTTTGCTCGCTGCGTACCTAAAACGCAGTGTGCCTTTGAAGGGTTAAAATTGAGGGTACTTTTATCCCGAAAAAATAAGGTGTTCCTATGGGATAGGGGTCCAAAGTATGACAATTTGAAAGTAAAAAATATCCATACGTATAATAAAGCAATAAGTACGAAAAAGCCTGTACAAAGAAGATAAAAAAAATATGTCTAGGGTACTTAAACTAAGCTACTAAACAAGAATATAACAAGTAAAAAAAACGTGTGTGTTTGTTTGTTCGCGCATCACGTCAAAACTACTGGACCGATTGCGATGCGGTTTTCTTTGTTGTATAGCTTAAGGTCTTACTAAAAATGGGATACTTGGTATCTCAATCTGATGAGTAAAATCGGAGCAATCGATAAAAATATTTTTGAAGGGACGGAAGGAATTTTGATCAAATGTTGGTATATTGGCATTTTAGGTCCTGAAATAGCACTTAGAGTAATTTTAGCCTAGAAAAATGAGCACGCATGTGAAACCGCGGGTACAGCTAGTATCATATCACTAAGTAAATGCTTTAATAACCAAAAAGGAATTTAAACATTGGATACAAATAATACATTTATAAATACTTAAAATTATTAAAAAAGTTAGAGTTCTGGCCATCGTTTGATTAATTTTTGCTCTAAATTTACTATGCAGTTATATATTATAATACTAGGCAGTTATAAAGCAAAACTTTCATTTTTGGTCACCGAAATTATTAAATGGTTTTATTTAACTTGCAATGTTTGTATGTATGTTTGTTTAGGTCAAACCTTGCAAGCTGAATTATAGCCACTTCCTCTTATCCTATGGAGTTGAATTTTTACATGTTGGTTCAGTTCTTATGACAATGCATTATATGGTATACATGACCTGAATCGACATCCAGGATTAGCCCCAGATGAAGGAACTCTTCAACGGTTAAAAGTACGGATATGAATGTTTGTGAATGCATTTTATTATTATGGTTGGTTTTAAAATTTACTATGACATGGTCTCCAGATAAAAAGTACAAAAAAAGTCTATGTCGTTCCTCACGATGCACCGTATTTTTACGTCGAATTGTATCAAGATCAGATTAGCCGTTTAAGTAAAAAGTTAAAAAAACAGACATAAAGACAATGTTAATTAATATAACACTAAGTAGGTATGTGAGAGATACTATCTTAATAAATATTTATGAACTAAGCGACTAAGTTCGATCCTCGACTCGGACAGTAGAATTTCAAAGAGTATGGTATAATTCCCCGCATTTGAACTAGAAACGAAACCAATAATAATCTAGCTTTATAACAGCTACATACCATAGTAATGTATCTACTTATATAACAGTTAGTGTTGTGGGTTCGATTCTTGGCACCATTAAATAACAAGAAGTGAAAGAATAATTTATTTGCATTACCATTAACAGCAATGTTCATGAGAAAACTTTCTCACTATACCACAAATGATTTTATAAGTTACTAGCTTAACTGCGGCGCGGTATCGCCCACGTGGTTATTTGATTGTGATAAAAAGTTGAAGTTGATCTCTATGGTATACTGCAACTACATACAAAATTTCATTAGATTTGGTCCAGCCGTTATCGCGTGAAAGTGCCCGAAAAATAAAACATAGATAAAAGTGAAACGTTGTCTGTTTGTTTGGTGGTTACAAACAAACAGATGTTTCACTTTTATCTATTAGTGGGGATGGGGATTGTTAGATTTCATGATCTTTACTTGAGATCTTGAAATGCGATATTGAATATATATTTATTTTATATATATTTGATATATATTTAATAAGATGCGATATTGAGAAAAGCAATTTTTCTAAATGTTAGGTATAATTTTTACGTACCATTGTATTCTTTGAGTAAAATTTGCACTAGTTTCAATATTGAGGGAACTTTATATGTCATAATACATACGCTGCAAAAATTATAACCATCCGTTTTCGTACTTACTCGGGCATAAATCCGCCATTGATAACTCTCTGTCTCCGACTAACATTAACAACGCGTCGTTACGAAGAATATTATGTGTACTGTGGCCTGGCTGTCTTCGTCTATATGGCACCAGTCAAGTGAGACTTGTTGTGTTAGACGAAGCCTCAGCTTAGAGGGACTGAGGCTTCATCTACTGGTTGGTCTCGTGGCTAGAGATCCTAGGTACGAAATCGTACGGTCGCGGGTTTGAATCCTGCAAGGTGCAATCATTTGTGTGATGAGCAGAAATGTTTGTTTCCGAGTCATGGATGTAATATTCTTATCTATGTATGTTTATCCGTTATCTAGTGCCCATAGCACAGGGTATCCTAGTTTGAGGCTAGATAATTGGTGTGGAAATGTCCCGAATATATTATATAATTATTATTATTATTATTATCCCCCCATCCCAATGACTGGATGCACAGTGAAGAAATGGTCTGTACCCAGGGGGAGCACATCTGCTAGCTGGGTAAATATTGGAAGAGATGGTGTAATTGGCTTGGTTACTTGGTTAAATGGTAGTATATTCATCAGAATATTTATGGACGACGCTGTGAACCTTTTAAGAAAAATAAATAGCCTAACCCATATTAAATTAAATAAGTAGAGAGCGATGGTGGCCTAACGATTTCAAATCCAACGATACCGGGTGCAACACCTAGGCTCCGCACCAATGACTTTCTGAGTTATGTGCGGTTTTCCATCGCTCCGTGCTTCGGAGGGCACGTTAAGCTGTCGGTCCCGCCTGTTATTGATTAGATTCCTGGTGCCAGGTCTAACGGTGAACTTACATACCTACATATAACAGTGCTTTTTGTGCGGTGCAGTGCGGTACTGACGTCTGGTATGCATAACTTTTATTTGTACCTTTTTTTGTGTATACTTTTAATAATAACTCAGAATTTATAGAGGTACATCCATACAAATATATAAAAGTGAAACGTTGTTTGTTTGTTTGCGGAGCGTTTACGCAATAACGGCTGGATGTATTATGTAATTTGGAATGGAGATTGGAAATTTCCGAGATAAAAAGTATCCATGTTTTATTCCAGGTATACTCTGGAATAAAACATAGGATACTTTTTATCTCGGAAAATTGTATGATTCCACGGGAAAACTGGAAAATGTTTATCACTCGCTATAGGCAATGTTTGCCATGGAAACGAAATAACAAATCTGTCAAAAACACCCAAGGGCATTGAAATATACCAAAGCAAAAGTAGGTGCTAAAAAGAAGTATACCTACTTTTACATTGGTTTTTAATATCCTAGAAAAACATAGGATGCTCTTTTCACGATAAACTATAGTCCGCGCGGACGAAGTCGCGGTCGGGAAAGTTAGTAGAAAATAATTGCAGGTACCACATGAGGTACATTTCAGGTACAGTACACACCTTTTTGAACTGCTGCATTTCGACATAAAAAGTGGTAGGTACACCCGCAGTCCTGACGCTCACACGTAATGATGGTCAAAAATGCAGTGACGGTATAGAGCTCGTCAGGGCAACGTCGAGCTGCTATCCGATACCTAATATTATAAATGCAAAAGTTTGTACCTGTTTGTTTCCACTCAGCGCTGAAACGATTGAACAAATTTTAATGCATTTAGCGTATAGGTAGATTACTTATGGTCCTGGAATAACACATTGCATACTTTTCATCATGATCAGCAACAACCACAATCATCATTCATCATTTTTATCCACTCGGGTAAAAACAGGTAAAACAAGAGCGCAGGTATATTTTTATATAGTTATAGATAAGTACATACCACCTAATAGTTTTTTTGGTGATGGGTGCATACCATAAAAGTATCCTGTATTATTCACAACTAAAGACGCCAGTGGCTGGAGGTCTAAACATTTAAATATAATTAAAAAAATATTTAGGAGTTCCTTGGTAATTCCGCTTAATAAATGTTTTTCTTTCCATTAATCCCTGCTTGCGGGATTTTCCATTTCTGAGCTGCTTCCGAGCCATCACGATTCCGTAAAGGCTGACTTCTGGCAGCTTTTCGGTAAAGTGATGGGCCAGGGCAGCCCGAGAATCCTCGGTATTGACACAGTACATAAATAGTGTAAGGACTATATATGTTCTAGTCTAAATGTGTGCAATGTATAATTTTGACATAAAAATATTCTGAAAACAAGACGCGTTGCTTTTTACTGACTCAAGCTTGTATTTGTTTCTACCCGACGCGGAGAGTTTTGTGTTGAGGTTGTTTTATGTTTGTTTGTTTGTATGTTTCTTGGGCTCGTCCTACAGCCTCAACGGCTTAATGGATTTTGATAAACGAGGTATCATCATTGGAAACATCGTAATCAAGAGATATAATATAATTATGTAGAGTCAAGAAAACCAATATGGTGGCTTACAATTGCTTGGCTTATATTTAAGCCAAAACAAATAATGACCAAAACCTATCTAAATAAAGGACTTTATACTCTAAAAATATGTAAGGGAAACTAAAAATGTTTAAAATAAAATATTTTATTCATTTCCATCCATACCAATGCATAAATGTGAAACGTTGTCTGTTTGTTTGTTTGGGGAGCTTTCACACAATAACGGCTGGACGGATTTTGATGAAATTTGGAACGGAGGCAGCTTATACCCTGGAATAAAACAAAGAATACATTTTATCCCGGAAAATTGAATTTATCCACGGGAAAACTTGTAAATTTTGATAAATTGTTGCCAAGGAAACGAAATAACCAAAAAAGTCTATATAGTCTATAGTTTGTCAAAAAACTTCAAGAGCATAATTTATGCTATACCTACTATTGCATATCTTTTGCATTGGTTTTTAATATTCTCGTAGGATGCTTTTTTTCGCGATAAACAGTAGTCCGCGTAGACGAAATCGCGGGCGGGAAAGCTAGTTATTTAGAAAAACAACCCGACTTTCATATGTCTGAATGTCCGAATGTCCGGCTGTTCTCCTCTACTAAATTTGGTAAAGATCTGATGAGGACCTTTGGCGTGATGAGCAGAATAGCTCCTCAAATGCAGTAAATTTCTCCCTTTTAGATTTTTACCAGTGGAATCAGCCCTTTACCTACTAGGTAAGGATTGATAGAGCACCTTGGTTATTAATATTTGTTTTACAATAAGGTAACTAAATGATGCTACTGTATACCGCTAGATTGTTTGCACAAAGTTTGTGCTCGCAAGGTCTAAAGTTCAAAGAGCCACTAGTAATAATTTGGGAGGCGTTATCTATACGACAAGAAGTAGCCGGGTTCGGTTGGTGAGTTTAGAATACTACCAATAGATAGTGTAACCGTCCCCGTAAGAAAGGCTTGGAGAGTAAAAGAGAAATTTGGATGATGTGTCAGTGGTCACTGTAGACGAATTGCTGGCATGTGCCGCGTAGAGGCATGGAATGATGCGGGTTCAAGCCCCGTCCGTTACCCAAATTTCGCCTTTAGAAAATTATTAGAAATGTTTTCGGTATATTAAAAAACTTTCAATGTACTCAATTACAGTAACATTTTTAAAAGCAGTAAATCTGCAGCTTAAAGTATGCTCTAAAACAGACCCAAATGGCAAAATGAATCTACTTACATGAAGGGTGAAAATAGTAAAATTGTAACTCCTTTCAACTGGCCAATGGGCATGATAGTAAAATTGTATCTTGCGAATAATAATAAAGTGCGAGCATTTAAAAAAATGCCCAATGGACATGGAGTACCTACGCACTAGTATCGCAAAAATATATGTATATATGTATTTAATTCAACGCAATAAGTATGTTGCTTATTATAATATCATACCTTGCTCTTAAGAAGTTTTTGCTACAAAGCTTGACAATCTCTGATAAGTAACTAAAAATTAGAACATTATATTTAGAGTTATACTTTTATAGAGCTGCCAGGTCAATCTTGTGTTATTTTAAATTTGTAACCTTTGTTTTGCTTCTCACCGGTCTTTTTTTTTCTCCCAGAAGAGTAGAGTAGACTGTTTATTAAATCTTCAATGTAGACTACAAGTAATCCACGGCCGGGTCGTCAAAGGGCAACTAGGTTTTATCAGACCTTTGCCCCTTACACATCACATCTCACTTTCCACTTCTACGGAGGACTGCGTGAGGCAGCTCCGGCTGTTTTGTGAGCAAGGGCGCCGTGTCATCCTGCTGCCAGCCGCTGTGAAGCGCTCTCTTGGAGACACGGTATTGGGTAGACAGCTTAGCGTATTTCTCCCCCTTTACTTACTTAGTGGAGTCTACTAACACCGCAAAGATATATTTATATATATATATATATATATATATATATATATATATATATATTTATATTTATATATAATATACAGGCTTCCAGAAGTTGCCTTGATTATAAGGGGTAACTTGCAAATTGTCCTCATATATATATATATATATATATATATAAATAGATTAAATTCTGGTCGCAGGTATGAGGACAATTTGCAAGTTACCCCTTATAATCAAGGCAACTTCTGGAAGCCTTTGGGACTGGGGCCTTCTGCTCGTCCTCATATTTATTACGTAGACCATAAGATAATTTAAGACACCCAACATTGTAAAAGGAATTTGGAATTGCTAAAGTAAGGTATTGGGTTAATCCAAAAATACCTTCAATAATTTTATAAGAAAAATGTACTCGTACTCGTTATATTGAAATAAATGTATGCCTCTGCTCTACCCTATTGCTGCAAGGCGGACTTTTTCCAAAAGGTTACAAATAAAAATTTGAAAAAGGTTTGAAAGTTTTGAAAAAGTTGCCCGCGACTTCGTCCGCGCGGACTACTGTTTATAGCAAAAAAGCACCATATGTTCTTCTAGGATATTAAAAACTAATGCAAAAATAGGAAGAGCACCAATGTTCTTGAAGTTTTTTGACAGACTTGTTATTTTGTTTCGATGGCAACCGTTTCTTACAGCGATTAATCAACATTTTCCAGTTTATTCGTGAAAAATTACAATTTTCCGGGATAATAAGTGTCCTATGTTTTATCCCAGGCTATATTTGGTCTCCATTCCAAATTTCATCAAAATCCTTCCAGCCGTTATTGCGTGAAAGCTCTCCAAACAAACAAACACACAACGTTTCACTTTTAAATATTGGTATGGTTTCTGTGCTGCAGGGTGACCGCGGTTGAGTGATCGTTATGCCTTTATAATATTAGTGTGATTATTTTTGCGGGCGGTCAGCTCGTATTCACAGTCAGTTTTTTTTTGTATTTTTAGTATAATTTTACTTGTTGTATGTCTTGCTTGTTACCAACACCAAAAACTTTAGATTTTTTCAATAACTTAACTTCGTTATACCTATAGGAACATCTCTAGATTCAATCCTGGAAAACGGTCCAAGAGTTGCCAAAAGATTGAGTATTCTCCATAGATCATATAACATGTTCTGTTTATGTTTCATTTTTATTTGGATTACTTTGACATGATTTTAAATACCAGATGCCTTGTTATATTACAGAGTCACAATTAACGTGTACCTGATGCTTACTATTTCAGTGATCGATATGGCGAAACACTTCTTATAATGTGGACTTGACTAGCTAGTTTACAGTACATACTTGAAGAAAAGAAAAAAAACGGACTTAAAATGAGTTTAATTAATTTGATTAACTTGAATAAATCCACTCCAAAATCACTAAATTCCTTTAGCATAATTCAAATCAGTTCACAAATCCCGGATATATGAGGTACATATAAAAAAAGAAGAATAGAAACCCTCTTCCTTTTCCAAATCGGTGCAAAACAAGAATATCAATAATCATGTTACACCAACTATGGACAATGCACCCGGGACAGATTTGCGAATCGATAGTTACACACTAAGTGGTAAAAAACAACCCATCCGGGACAGATTTGCGGTTCTATATTTACACATTATGTAGTAGAGTACAACCCACCCGGGACAGATTTGCGGGTCTATAGTTACATACTAAGTGGTAGAGAACAACACACCCGGACAGTTTTGCGGGTCTATAGTTACACATTATGTAGTAGAGTACAACCCACCCGGGACAGATTTGCGGGTCTATAGTTACATACTAAGTGGTAGAGAACAACCCACCCGGGACAGTTTTGCGGGTCTATAGTTACACATTATGTGGTAGAGTACAACGCACCCGAGACAGGTTTGCGGTTCTATAGTTCCAGAGTCAGGAAGTGGATCACTTCTCTCCCGCGCTTGTGTACCTCAACTCAAGCTACTGAGTATGCCGAGCATTCCTATAGAGAAATGAACAAAAAACACGAGTTTGAACAGCTGCCTGCTGAGTGGCCGGGTGTCTCCTAGGACCCCCGACATTTGAACAAAATTATAATAATATACCTACACCGCATTCGTTATCTATCTATCTATCTTCTATTTATATAAAAATGAATTGCCGTGCATTAGTCTCGCTAAAACTCGAAAACGGCTCGACCGATTTGAATAATATATTTTTTGTATAACTGAAAACAGGAAGTCGTAAAATAATAAGTTAATAAGGGTTAGTTAAGGTTTTTGAGCTTTTGAAGCTTTTGAAGCTTTCGAGTCAAATTTGACCAAAAATCTTAAGGTTGTAGGGGTTTTGAAGCTTATGAAGAAAGTGAGGTTTCAAAGTGACAGGTGTCAAAGTTACATGTGTCAAAGTGACAGGTGACAACCCAAAGGATGCCACAAGGGTAAAGAGTAGGGATTTCTGAAGAGGCCCACGAGGGATTTTGCCCAAAAAAATATACAAATAAAAAAATAATGACAAGATTGCACTCGGGCAAAGCCAAACAATAAAAAAATAAGTGAAAATTATTAAGTAAATAGTATATAATAGATGAATGATTTAAAACTTTGATGAAAACTAAACAAAACAGAGACCAAACGAAGGTAATTCTTTAGAAAATAAATTTTATTACATAAAAGAAAGAGAGTTACTATAATCAAAATTATTGTAGATACATCCAACATTACGACGTGACATTATGTCAATAGCTGCTGTAGCTGCTGCAGCACAATGCATCGCGAGGGTTGGAGAACGCGTCCAACTTGGACGCGTTGTGTCGGATGACGATATGTGAAAAATTTACTGATTGTTCATGAAGACCCTGAAAAAATAAAAACATTTTGAGACCAAGCTTAATTTTTAGGGTTCCCTAGTCTAACTAGGAAGTCTTATAAGATCACCTAGTCCGTCCGTCTGTTAACGTCCGTCACAGCGTCACAGCTTCTAGTTAAGAAATTAAATGCAATCAAATGGACCTCGACACGAATGCTCGAAAAGTTCGAAAATTCAAATAATTATTTATTTGAATTTTTGAACTTTTCAATTTACATTCATGTTCCTTATAGGTACGTGTTAAGAGGAGGGGAATTATTGTTTGTGAGTTCACTCCTTATTACTGGTTGTCATTGAATCATTATCATCAGCTTATTACAATCACACTCCACATACACTGTGTAGGACATAAGCCTTCTTTCAGGTGTTTCTTCCAGAGCGAGAAACAGAGAGAAAAAAAGAGAGAAATAAAAAGAGGAGCCACATGAGAATTATTTTTAAATTTCATTTGATTGTGTAAGTTACTCAGGGAAAGTGTTTCTGGAGTGAAATAAAGTTGAGAAAAAAAAACGGTGATCCTTGCGCACGCGCATCTCACGCGCGTTACGCGTTAGTGATTAAAATCAACGTGTAGATATGTAATTTTCAACCTGAATGTACCTTTTGAAAAAGAGAATAGAATGCAGTTTACATTTTCTTTAAAACCGACCTCATGTTTTCGAAGAACAAACGTTTGTAACTACAAAATAAAAGGTACAAATAACTACTCTTGATGCCACATTATTTTGCCCCTCCTGTGTTTTTCACCTGAAGGTGAAACAAAATAAAATGAAACAATTCGTTTGAGTTTTTCAGAGATATTTCCGAACAGATAGACATGCGCATTTTGTGAATTTCTGTTACAATAATATAGGAAAGCAGTTATAATTATTGATTAATGTCAGGCTGAGGTTCGAACCGAGTGCCTTAGGATTGACTATAAAATTTTACAGTTTGTCTTTCACCTATGTTGAATACATAGCTTTCTTTTTCAGTTGTTTTTGTGATAAACACTTTTCCAGTTATGAGGGAAAAACGGTGTCTACAGAGTCCAATGCCACAGAATTAATAGAAGTTGCCAATTTAGTTCACTTGTTCTTATTGAGTATTTATTTTAAATTCACACGATGTATTTTGCATTACAGGATTCAAATTTTTAATACTATTTAACCCCCAAACTCGAAAAGACAAGGGTTTTACAGTGTATCAGTAGTGTGTATTCGTGTGTGTCTGTGGCATCTTTGCTCCCAAAAGAATGGACCAATTTTGATGTGTCTTTTGTTTTCAGTTTGTTACCTGATGTACTCGAAATGCTTCTTAGCTATAATGGGGAAGGTGGAGGGGGGTCAGGGTTTATATAACATTATATATTTGCTTATTTTATATTACCTTCAACAGCAGCAGGACAGAAACGAAATGTTGATCTCCCGAAGGAATATAATGAGTAGTAGTTGAGTGAACAGACAACGGAGTGTGATAAAAGTGGAGCTTCACCTTCCTTGCCAAACTGCAGTTTACCTGAATACATAATTAGTAGGATATTAGAGCATAAACAAATAAGGAGCAAGTCTTGCATGTAAAAGTCAACAAACTATTCTAAAATATCATTGAATAGGTATTTGAAAATCATCTTTAGGTTTATCTTATCATTTTTCATTTCCGAATGACTATTTAGGATCTACTTTAATTTAAAGTTGGTTAGCATACATTTTCAGTTGGGTTTTTAACTTCCAAACTCCAAAACTAAGGGTTGTTATAAATTTAAGGTGTATATCATTGTATGTATGTTAATATCCGTGTGTCTGTCTGTAAAATCGTAGCTCCTAAACAAATGGACCTTAATGTGCTTTTTTCTGTTTGAAAACTGATGTGATCGAGACGATTCATAGCTGTAATAAGGGAAGGAGGTGGGTGAGGTTCGAAAATCTCTAACGAATGGACCGATATTAATGCGGTTTTTTATTTTTGAAAGCTGATGTGATTGCGTGCTTCTTAGCTATAACGGGAGGCGGGATGAAGAGCAGGAGACTTTTTTTTTATTTGTGCTTCTTTCTATGTGCGTAAATTTTCTTGTTTGAGTATCATATCGGTATAATAAATTAGTAAGTTTATTTGTTTGTCGTATGAGGTCGTGGTGGCTTCTGGTGTCAGAGTTTGTCAAGCCGCCCGAGGGCCTCTGACATGTTTTAACGTATGCTATCAATCAATAAAAGCCGGGACCGACAGCTTTTCGTGCCCTCCGAAGCACGGAATGATGGAAAACCGCACATAACCTAGGATCGAAACCGGTATTGTTGTATTCTAAGTTGCACTTATAGTTCTACACGTTAGGCTACCATCGCTCTTCAGTAAGTAACAAAGAGTCTAATAAATTAAGATAAATAAAAATTAATGTCTGGGGACTTGCCACTGAATCGTGTCTGTCTGTATGTTTGTTAGCGCATCACGTAAAAACTACTAGACAGATTTCCATGTGGTTTTCATTGTTAAATAGTTTAGATTTTGACTTAAAAAGTGGTACTTGATATCTTAATCCAATGATTACAAGCCGAGCAATCGATAAAAACTATCTGATGGACCATATAGTTCGCAGAACCAACAACCGCTGGGGAATAAAGGTTCTCGAATGGCGACTACGAACAAGCAAGCGAAGTGTGGGGAGACCTCCCACACGATGGACCGACGATATTGTAGCCATCACAGGAAGTCAGTGGATGGAGGTGGCACAAGATCGCTCTTCATGGCGCTCTTTGGGGGAGGCCTATGTTCAGCAGTGGACTTCTACAGGCTGACATGATGATGATAATGATCTGATGGGAAAGTTTAAAACTGCGAAGTCTACACCGCCAAGCAAACGAGTGAAGCATTATAATTTTGAATTTTGAATACCTTATTTGCTATGCATGCAAGCTCCAGAGAGGACTTTGTAGTGCGGTTATAGCTAAGGTTAATTATTAATTATTTGAACACAAACATTTAAGAATAGGTGCAACTTACCGTCGTCTATTTTAATGTAAAAGGACCGGAATTCTGTCGGGGAAACTATGTCAGGAGTGGTGATGTTCAGAACTGGTGCGCGATTATAACTCAACTCCGTGCGTTGGGGATTGTAATCTCCAACCGCTGTTGACAATAATGACACAATAAGCTATTAATTAATAACATCCTAGTGCTATTAATAATTATTTGACGACCGGTTGGCCGAATGGTTAGTGACCCTGACTAGCCGACCAACGGTCATGGGTTCGAATCCCGCTAGGTGCAATCATTTGTTTGATGAGCAGAAATGTTGGTTTCCGAGTCATGGATGTAATATTCGTATCCATGTATGTTTATCCATTGTCTACCCATAGTACAGGGTATCCTAGTTTGGGGCTAGGTAATTGTTGTGAATTGTCCTGTGAAAGTATGAGTGTACAAGTATGAAATATCTTTGTTGCCACTCTGCCGTAACGGATTAACTGATTTTGATGAAACATGGTTTTATAGATACTTGGCAACATTAACCAAGCGGGTGAAGCCGCGAGCCTTAACTAGAAACACGGAAAGCTAGCTTTCTATTATTCTAGAAACACGGTTGATTTCTATCCACATACTACTATTTAATTTATGGTTTCTATCAATAGTGTCAATACGTAGGTGTACGTACTTACATAGTGAATAGTAACCACCCGAGTAGGACTCATCTTTCTCCGAAAAGTCAATATCCACCCGTCCGTCCGTTTGTAGGGTGAAGTGCAGCTCTAAGTATGCGAGGCGTCCGGTGGAGTCTCTCCGCAGCGTGCCGGAGTGACGGCGAGACACGGTGTCCAGCGAGTACCACGGAGTATAGGTGTCTCGGACAAATTTCTCCTCCTTACACAAACCTGGAAACAAATGCATATTTATTTAATTATAGTAATTTATTAAAAGACTAGCCGGTGGTTTCACCCACGCGCGTGATGATGATGATGATGAAAAGTAATAATAATTAAAATAACAATATTTATTTATTCGCAGAAAGTTACATATTAAACTAAGAAAATTACATTGAGACATGTTCAAAATACTATAAATATTAGCGACGGGCCCCAAACTAGGTATCGCCTGTTTCTTGGGAACCCAGTGAAAAAGGTGTTTACAGATGAAATGAATCGCTGCGCTTGACAGTCTAAACATGTTTGCTTACTGCTTAAATTACAATAAAACAATATAATACCTGTATATAAATTATGAAGGAAAATATTACAATAATTTAGAAATAAATATTAAAGCAAAAAATTACTGAGAAATAAATTTAAACAAATAATACAATCAATGAAAACAAATAATATCAATTCATAATTATATACCCAATTAATTATTATGAAATTGAGAGCTAAGAGGTCTACGTGGCTAGACATATATATAATTCAATCGGTTGTAAACAGCGTAATTATGTCAGATATTAAAACTAAAAGTTTCTAAGGCTAAGATAAATTGATAAAATAATAATAAAACAAATGTTGCACACTCATATCCCCGCACCAGGATTATCTGTGTCACGTCCGCCGTGGACAATATGGACATACCCATCAACACACCAAAAACATCCAAGAACCGGGAACAAGCGTGAATGCTCATCACAGAAATGTTTGCCCAGACGGGATACAAACCTGGGAACTAATCTTAGCAACCAGGAGGAGCTTTACCAACTGCGCCACAAAGTCGTCGAGTGTGATGGCACTACTTAAATACAACATACCAAAATTTCGACAATCCTACGATAATGCCCACCGATAATAATTAATATTGCTACCGGAGGCCATAATCTAATTTAGGTTATACAAAAAATAAATAAAAATTACCAATGTCATAGAAGGAAAATCAAAAATTATACAAAGTTAGGAAAAACAAACAAATCATTGACATCAATGTGCAGATTTTGGTGAATATAGGTAAGTATCTTATCGAAACAAAGTATTGGTTAGGTAGTAAACTGTTTCGCAATTATCAAAAGGGGTGAGTTGAGGTATGAGTGAGTACATGTGAAGACTTTGGATAAGAGCAAATTTTGTATGAGTGGGCCAGCGGAATGAATGTTGAAACGAAACACGATGCAGCAAATATAATTAAATGTAATCAAAATGTTGGATTATTTACAGCTGGGTTTAAACAATATAAATGGTTTGTGTAAGCTAAGTTTGAAAGAATCCAGTGAGACTTCAAGCCCAATATAAAGAACCTAAGTCTCACTAGCTCTAATAAGTCTCTGTTTCCTCGTAGGAGAGAGATTGTAGCCATCTTTTAAGTTTTGACTTGGCTTCAGTATACGTGCATTCTTTCAGGCTGAATAACCTGCAGACCGCGTTATAAGTGTAAATGTGGACGTATTTTGACAGACGACGGGCGAAGGTGGTGTTAACTCTTGAGAGACGTTGTCTTAATGGGCGATTAGATCGTTTCCTGCTTGTTTGCTGCTCAGTTGATTTAATGTGGATTTTGGCCGTAGCACGAAATACAAAAAGCTAACGTACTCTCAGAACAAAAGTATCGTATCTGTTATTCCAGGGCATAAGCTATCTCCAATCCAGATTTCATCAAAATATGTGCAGCCGTTTAAGCGTGAAAGCTCCCCAAACAAGGTAACAAACAGACAACGTTTTAATTTTATATACCTACTAGCTTTCCCGTCCGCAACTTCGTCCGCGCGTACTACTGTTTATCGCGAAAAAACATCCTATGTTCTTCTAGGATATTAAAAACCAATGAAAATGTAGGTATAGCACCAATGCTCTTGAAGTTTTTTGACAGACTTGTTATTTCGTTTCCATAGCAACCTTTCCTTACAGCGAGTAATCAAAACTTTCCAGTTTTCCCGTGGAAACTTACAATTTTCCGGGATAAAAGTATTCCATGTTTTATTCTAGGGTATTAGCTTGCTCCATTCCAAATTTCACGTGCTTGATGATGTTGATGATGATGATCATGATGATGACGATGAAAAGTATCCTATCTGTTATTCCAGGGCACAAGCTATCTCCAATCCAGATTTCATCAAAATCCGTTCAGCCGTTATTGCGTGAAAGCTCCCCAAACAAACAAACAGACAACGTTTCACTTTTTATATTGGTATGGATTTGTGTGGATAGAAAAATTGTTAACAAATAATGTTTTTTTTGCTGACTACAAATAAAGAGGTTCTCAAGCAGACTTGTACGTAGCCAACCATCCATACCAATATATAAAAGTGAAACGTTGTCTGTGTGTTTGTTTGTTTGTTTGTTTGGGGAGCTTTCACGCGATAACGGCTGGACGGATTTTGGTGAAAATAGACTGTAGATAGCTTATACCCTAGAATAAAACACATAGGATACTTTTTATCCTAAAAAAATTGAAAAATTCCGCGGAAAGAATGGAAAATGTTGATTACTCACTGTAAGAGACGGTTGTCATCACAGAATGGTCTGTGGTTGCCATGGAAACAAAATAACAAGTCTGACAAAAAACATCAAGAGCATTGGTCTTACGTGGTATTTGTACACTCTTTGAGCATTGGTGCTATACCTACTTTTGCATTTGTTTCTATTATCCTAGAAGGAAATAGGATGCTTTTTTTGCGATAAACAGTTGTCTGGGCGTACGAAGTCGCGGGCGGGAAAACTAATGTTTGATAAAATACGGATTCTACACCGCTAGAACGAAAGTGAAGCACCCAAGATCCGATCACAAACACGAGCCTCACGCACACACTTACAGCATGTAATGCCGATCCGCCGCGCGCCGCCACGTCGCAGCAAGATTCTTTGGTTATTATTTGTTCGGTTCCTTACCTTGCAAGTCGTTTTAATTCTGTCAAGTTCTCACGGAAAATAAAAATAAATGCAGTCTTTTTTGTATAAATTGTGTGTGTGTGTGTGTGTGTGTGTGTGTGGGTGTGTGTGTGTGTGTGTGTGTGTTTGTGTGTTTGAGTGTGTGAGTGTGTGTGTGTGTATGTGTATGTATATGTGTGTCTGTTTGTTTGTCATAGCATATTCCCTTCACAAAACCAGACTACAAATTTGGAAACATTTTAATAGTATCACTCGAGTTTTTTTTAATACCTAGTTATGTGCCGCTTCAAACACTACTTTATCTACACTCATAAAACTACATAAAAAAAAGTCGTAATATTTTATTGATTTTGCTGGTAAAAGCTCGTTCGTCATGTTCGTTGCTATTTCTTTGATGTTAGGTAGAGTCAAATTCGAATGGCGACCACGAACAAGCAAGCGAAGTGTGGGGAGGCCCCCCACACGATGGACCGACGACATTGTAGCCTTCGCAGGAAGTCGGTGGATGGAGGTGGCACAAGATCGCTCGTCATGGCGCTCTTTGGGGGAGGCCTATGTTCAGCAGTGGACTTCTAAAGGCTGACATGATGATGATGATGATGAGAGTCAAATTTTCATCACTAACACTGCTGTGCTGTGCTGACATTTTTAATCAGGATAAAACTTTTGATCAACAGAAAGCCATAACACATTAAATTGGTAATGTACTAATTAAATGTAAAGAAAGTTATGGTGCTAAAATCCAGTCCACAGCGAATTCATTTGCATACGGTCTAACACGCGCCGCCATAAATAATAAATTCCAAAAACCCTCGTAGTTGGAGCCAACCGATGCTTTTATGGGAATAAAATATATTATAACATTGTTAAGTTCAAAAAAAAATATCACTGTAATGTAATTTTTTTCTTCTTATTAGAGACATGTAGCAAAATATGTCATTATGCCACCAAGTTTGAGTTCATAGTCCGAATTTTACGATATGACTGTAGATACAGGAATTAAAAGTTGTAAACAAGAAATTTAAATTATTCAAATCTAATTTCCCCCAAAACCTGAAACCTGTTTAACCAATGTGTCCTGGCCATACTCACATACGGTGCGGAAACGTGGCCGCTCACGAAGGAGCACATATATAAAATAAGAGTGGCCCAACGAGCTATGGAGCCCGCCATGCTAGGCATCCGCTTGGTAGATCGCATACCAAACGTCGAAATTCCACGTCGTACTAAAGTTGAAGTGTAGGTATGCGAGTTGCCAGGATAAAGTGGAAATGGACATCTGGCAAGAAGGGACAAAATAGGTGGACTAAGGCAGTCACCGAATGGTATCCAAGTGAAGGGCTAAGCCTCAAGGCAGACCACCGGCCCGATGGTCAGATGACATTGTTGTGAGGTACGCTGGGTCCAATGGAATAGATTAGCACAGGACCGGAAAGACTGGCGTGAACGAGAGGCCTATACTCAGCAGTGGGTGGATACATGCTGATTAGATAGATATTTAGAAACAAAACGAGGAACTATTCTATTTGACCGACCCTTCCTTTGTTATATTATAATTATTGTGTATTGCGAAGCCGGGGCGGATCGTTACTGTAGATAGCAGATAGATGACACAGATTGTTGATTGATGGATAAAGTAACATAAAACCAATATAGAATAATGCATGCATATGAAAGTGTTCAACTTACTGGGTTGTTCAGTTATGTTCAAAGGAGCCGATGCATTTCCATCCAATACGGGAGCAATTTTTCCAAAACTAAAACAAAAACCAGCACTAAGGAAAAATATACTAAAGAAATGATTAACGAACATTTTAAAAGTTGTAACGCGACGTGGTTTCAGAATATAGAGAAATGGATTGACTTCTCGAATATATAGCATCGTATATATGTTATCTATGTAGGTACCTCGTGCTTGGGGCGTGCACAAACAAGCTTATCTGTGTACATTAATATTATTATACTTTAATAGAACAGTCTATACAAAGGAGATAAAATAACTTACATGAAATGTTATTTCACTTACAAGCGAGAGTAGTGTAGTATTTTTTTCTATATGTTCTATCTATGCTCGTAATAAAGCAGTTAATAACAAAAAGTCTGTACAATGAATTTGGTAAAAAAGTTCGAGGAGACTTAAATAATCTACTGAACAAGTTATTATTTTTAAAGGTGTCTGTCAGTAGGTCTCTCTGTTCAGAAATATGAACTGGACCGATTGAAATGCAGTTTTCATAGTTGAATGGATTTACATAAAATGACAAAAAAAAAAGGTAAATCACAATGCGAATCCAAACCGAGCAATTGATAGAAACTCGACAGCTGAATGAATTTTGATATAATTTGGTGTATCGGTGATTCCACTGACGTGCTGCGGTTTCCAATGACAGCGAATTAATAACTGTCAAAATTTGCGCGGGAAGCCCATCTACCTTGTGTAAAGAAACCGTTTCTGTCAAGGTTGTTTATTTAACAAACTACTCTTCTGTGTAGCTTAAATAATATACAATAGTTTTGCAGTGTTACTTTAGTACGTCTCTATTAAAAAAAAAAAAAACACGTTGACTTTAGAAAAAACGTCGAAATCTATCGAGTTGATATTTTCAATATTTTTTGTCGAAAATCTTCAGCGATGGCCTTTAGTTTTTATCTGTATTTAGGACCGCTGCTTGGTGTTCTGTGCCGCTGTAGATATGTCTTTCCAAAAAATAAGATATTAGAACAAAATAGACAAGTTTTTTTTTAAATAAAGGATTATAATCGAAATAAATTCGCGCAAACATCATACGTGATGTTTAAAAATTGTTGTTGTGTTGCTAGATTTGGGCCCTACATTTGAAAAAAATTGAAAAACTCGAAAAAATATTTCCTTGGTAAAAACAGGCCAGATGCAAAGTAGTTTTCATATTTTTTTTGCAAATATATACAAATGTTTAATCGAAAGAAGTTGAAAAAACGAAAAATTAAGTATATAACATTCTGAAAATATGCCCTTACATCACATAAACTTAGGGCATATTTTCAGAATTTACAAAATATTTCATACCTAACGTTTTTTTCTTCCGAGTTTTGCGTCACAGTATAAGTTGGAATGAATATTTTTCTAAGAATTTGGCATTTTATTGTGCTGCTACATTATATTACTAGTACTGTAGATTAAATAAAGGTAACCTCCATACGATAAATTTGTTTGTTTAGTTCCTCTGGCAACTATCGGGGTTTAAAGCATTTAGCGAAACAAAGGAAAATTAACCCAGAGAAGAGACCACGGGCACGACCACGGGTACAGCTAGTAATAGAGTAGGAATTAACAAAACGTCTGTAGAACGAAGATAACTAAATGAGCACGCAGGCAAGACCGCGGACACAGCTAGTAATAGATCAGTAAGTAACAAAAGGTCTGTAGAACAAAGATAATTCAATGAGCACGTGGGCAAGACCGCGGCCACAGCTAATAATAGAGAAGGAAATGAGTACGCGGGCTAGAACGCAGCCACAGCTATTAATAGAGCAGGAAGTAACAAAACGACTGTGGAACGAAGATAATTAAATGAGCACGCAGGCTAGACCGCGGACACAGTTAGTAATAGAGCAGGAAGTAACAAAACGTCTGTAGAACGAAGATAATTAAATGAGCACGCGGGCTAGAACACAGCCACAGCTAATAATAGATTAGTAAGTGACAAAAGGTCTGTAGAACGAAGATGATTCAATGAGCACGCGGGCAAGACCGCGGCCACAGCTAGTAATAGAGAAGGAAGTAACAAAACGTCTGTAGAACGAAGATAATTTAATGAGCACGCGGGCAAGACCACGGCCACAGCTAGTAATAGAGAAGGAAGTAACGAAACGTCTGTAGAACGAAGATAATTTAATGAGCACGCGGGCTAGAACGCAGCCACATTTAGTAATGGAGCAGGAAGTAACAAAACGTCTGTAGAACAAAGATAATTAAATGAGCATGCGTGCCAGACCATGGACACAGCTAGTAATAGAACAGGAAGTAACAAAACGTCTGTAGAACAAAGACAATTACATGAGCATGCGTGCCAGACCATGGACACAGCTAGTAATAGAACAGGAAGTAACAAAACGTCTGTAGAACCAAGATGAGCACGCGGGATAGAACGCGGCCACAGCTTGTAATAGAGCAGGAAGTAACAAAAAGTCTGTAGAACGAAGATAATTAAATGAGTACGCGGGCAAAACTGCGTCCACAGCTAGTAATAGGGCAGGAAGTAACAAAACGTCTGTAGAACGAAGATAATTAAATGAGCACGCGGGCTAGAACGCGGCCACAGCTAGTAATAGAGCAGGAGGTAACAAAACGTCTGTAGAACGAAGATAATTAAATAAGCACGCGGGCTAGAACGCGGCCACAGCTAGTAATAGAACAGGAAATATCAAAATGTCTGTAGAACGACGATAATTAAATGAGTAGGCGGGCAAAACTGCGTCCACAGCTAGTAATAGAGCAGGAAGTAACAAAACGTCTGTAGAACGAAGATAATTAAATGAGCACGCGGGCTAGAACGCGGCCACAGCTAGTAATAGAGCAGGAGGTAACAAAACGTCTGTAGAACGAAGATAATTAAATAAGCACGCGGGCTAGAACGCGGCCACAGCTAGTAATAGAGCAGGAGGTAACAAAACGTCTGTAGAACGAAGATAATTAAATAAGCACGCGGGCTAGAACGCGGCCACAGCTAGTAATAGAGCAGGAGGTAACAAAACGTCTGTAGAACGAAGATAATTAAATGAGCACGCGGGCTAGAACGCGGCCACAGCTAGTAATAGAGCAGGAGGTAACAAAACGTCTGTAGAACGAAGATAATTAAATAAGCACGCGGGCTAGAACGCGGCCACAGCTAGTAATAGAACAGGAAATATCAAAATGTCTGTAGAACGACGATAATTAAATGAGTAGGCGGGCAAAACTGCGTCCACAGCTAGTAATAGAGCAGGAAGTAACAAAACGTCTGTAGAACGAAGATAATTAAATGAGCACGCGGGCTAGAACGCGGCCACAGCTAGTAATAGAGCAGGAGGTAACAAAACGTCTGTAGAACGAAGATAATTAAATAAGCACGCGGGCTAGAACGCGGCCACAGCTAGTAATAGAGCAGGAGGTAACAAAACGTCTGTAGAACGTAGATAATTAAATAAGCACGCGGGCTAGAACGCGGCCACAGCTAGTAATAGAGCAGGAAATATCAAAATGTCTGTAGAACGAAGATAATTAAATGAGTACTCGGGTCAGATCGTGGGCACAGCTAGTAATAGAGCAGGAAGTAACAAAATGCCTGTAGAACAAAGATAATTAAATGAGCACGCGGGCCAGACCGCGGGCACAGCTAGTACTAACGAAGATAATAAAACAAATGGTCTAGGGTACCTAAAATAAGGTACTGGACAAGAATGTAACATATAAAAAATGGTACGTCTATCTGGATGTATGTTCACGCATCACGTTAATAACTACTTGACCGATTGAAATGCAGATTTCACCGTTGGACACCTAATGACTTGCCTTAAAGTCTGATTAATGAAAGATAATGCATCGCATCAATAGCCGAGCAATCGATAGTAAAAACGATTTGACAGCTGAACAAATTTTGATAAAATCAGTGTTTTATTATAGTTTCAGTGTTTTATTCCAGAAAAGTGTCTACGTGGGCAAAGCCACGGGTACAGTTCATAAGGCACTGGTTCACACGGGTCAAAGCGTCGGTGCAACTAGTGACCAAGTTATGGTTATGATGACGATAATGATGAAAAATAGCCTTTGTGTTAATCCAGAATATGTGTATACCTTCCTGGTACCAAATTTCATCTTATTCCGTTAAGCCGTTTGAGCGTAATGGAGTAATGTTTGTTTGTTTGTCGTATGAGGTAGTGCTGGCCTCTGGTGTCAGATTTTATCAACCCGCCCAAAGGCCTCTGACATGCCTTAAAGACTGCTATTTATCAATAACAACCGGGACCGACAGCTTAACGTGCCCTCTGAAGCACGGAGCGAAAGAAAACTGCACATAACTTAGAGAAAAATAATAGAAAAGTAATTGGTGCGGAGCCTAGGATCAAAACCGGCATCGTAAGATACTTAGTTGCACTATAGAACCGTTAGGCTTTAATTGAGTAATCATGAATATAATGGAGTATCATAATCCGATGATTAGATGCCATTTTGGCATGAAAACGCTCCAAATAATCTGAAAAAGTTTTACTTTTATGTATCAGTGGGGATTATTACACGATGTATCCCAGTAGTACCACGGTGCATACATCAAACAATTCTTGTGTGCGGGCGTGGAGCTTGGTCCTCGTAAGTCGTGACTCCTGGCAAGTCAGGAATATACTTACGTAAAATAAAACAAAGCTTCAAGTTTAAAGTTTGTAGCTTTTCTAGTTTCGTTCAATAACATTTGAACCATAGTTAAACCACAGTTGGTTAAGAAAATGTATGAATATTTTCAAGCTAAATGTGGTTTAACTATGCTTCACCTGTCTGTAATCTCCAACGTAAGGTATTCAAATGCTAAGTTTAAAATAGTGATAACGTACTCTCAGTAGACATAGCACAAGGGAAACTAGTTGTTATAGAATAGTAACGGGACTTTTGTAGTTTACTAATTTTCTTTTGTAAGAACTCGGACAAGAGAATCTGTATCCCGGGTACCAACATCTTCTCACAACTAATTTGATTATTATTATAGATAGATAGCACAAAAATAAACATGCATACCTAATTATTTATATATTCAATAAATGTAGGTAGGTAGCACTACACAAAAAGAAAAATAGAAAGTATGTAGGTTATGTAGCCTCTACATGTACCCCATGTGCCCCTGTATGTACTTACCTTTTTTGGGTTCCGTATAAGTCATAACATATTTTTTAAACAATTTTACAAAACTTTATCGAGCATCAGCGTGGTCGAGAAATTAGAAAAAATTGAATTTTGCGCCAAAATTTATCTCATGCTTTATTTATTTTACTAACTCGTAAATATTTTCCTGGTGAAAAAAAGTATCTTGTGCTATTTGTGAACCTAAGGAACCTATAAGTACTGCTGCAGTGGCTCTAGCAGCTCTCTGTAAAAAACCGCAGAATCGGTCCATTCGTTTCGAAGCTACGATTCTCATCCTCATTTTCTCACCTCCCAATAAAGCTAAGAACCATCTTGATCACATCAGCTTACAAACAGTTTTTTTAAAATTTAAATCCGCATTACAATCGGTCCACTCGTTTGGGAGCTACGGAGCTACACACACACACACACACAGACACAGTGATACATACCCTAAACTTATAACACTTGTCTCTTTATTCAGGGGTTAAAAAGTGAAACGTTGTTTGTTTGTTTGTTTGAGGGGTTTTCACGCAATAATGACTGGACGGATTTTGATGAAATTTGGAATGGAGGTAGCTTATACCCTGGAATAAAACAAAGGATACGTTTTATCCCGGAAAATTTAAAATTTCCATGGGAAAAAATGCTGCTTACTCGCAGTAAGGAACGGTTTCCATGGAAACGAATGTCAAAAAACATCGAGTTCATTGGTGCAATACCTACGCATTGCATTGGTTTTTAATATCACAGAAGAACACAGAATGTTTTTTTTTCGCGATAAACTGTAGTCCGCTCGGACGAAGTCACGAGCGCAGGAAAGCTAGTGATAAGTAAGCGTACTATATACTATACCGCCGCCTATTGCCGTGGCGGTCCGTGGGTGTAAGAGGTGACTAGGGATTACACACCGGAAGATGGGCAGCAGCATCCTCCAAGTACATATTTGTAACACTGCGGCCACCAATCTGCCTGCCAAGCGTGGTGACTATGGCAACTCCCCCCCTCCCCCCTCCCCCTTCCCCCCCTTTTTGGGGGAGGCCTATGTTCAGCAGTGGACTTCTAAAGGCTGCCATGATGATGATGATGATGATGATGATGTACTATACGACGCGTACGTACAATGATAAGTTATCGATAGTTTACGAGTACGCGTGATTCTATTACGTCACTTCTGGTGATGAGACAGACCTGCTGTTCCTCGCCATGAGGAGGATCACAGTCGACGGACCAACAAATGTTTGCTACTCCGCGTGTCGAAGGAGCGCGTACTGGGAGTTGCCCAATGCGATGTACATACAAATAAATTAGATGCAATATTATAGCTCAGTTTGGAAAAATAGAGATATACGTACGTAGTACAAATACTTCGATGTGTGGAAGTAATTAAGTCGCAAGTCCACTCACAGATTTCCAGCTTGGGTTCTCGAGTAGATAGCGCCGTCCATCTTGTTATTCCAAATCATAATACGAACGTCCCATACAGAACTGTTTTCCAAAATAAATTGTTCTGGATATTGCGGAGACTGACGATGCCTTTTACTGATGGGGCTACGACCTTGAAGATCAGGTCGATGCGAGAATCCGGAGAGCTGTTTGCGTGCTTCACAGGTCGACGTAGGTTAAGAGCTGGCGGGTGAACCGGTGAGCAGTAATACAACTATAAACTACCCTCACTGTACACAAAAAAGAACAACAAAAAAAAAACGAACTACCCTCAAAATTGTCGACAATTTTTATTTTCGATTACAGCGTAATGTTATCAACGCGGTTTCAACAGAAGATATAGCTGATACTCCGCAACATAAAATGTACGTCAAGTAATGTAGTAACTTATGAACTAAAAGAGATGATATTTGAACAAGACGCCTCATAGTATGCTAGCTGCTTCAGGTTGAACATGAAATATTAGTCCATGTCATTACTGTTAGTTACGCGTGACCACCATTCTGAATTATAAATAAATATTTCTTTCTGAATTCAAAACATGTTTCTACAATTGAGGCAAGGCTGAAGAATACCTCAATGTCCTTCGGTCATTTTTGGATTTGGGTTTTTACTAGTTATTCTTCCTTGACTCTGTTGAAACCTGGACGGTTCTGGAGTTTTTGCCAAGGTGTCAAGTTGACTGGCGATACATCGAGAAACGGTCAGCTCGCATTGCATCCGTCTGATATCACGACTGAAAAGTAAAAACCCGACATAGCACGTGAGTTGTTTAGAATTATATTCTATAGTTTTCTTCGCAGTAGTATTTTTTTAATAATTTTTACTTCTCTGTTTTGTTTTTTGATACGAATAGAAACTTACGATCTGCTGGATAGACGTTGTTGATGTTATCAGTGTTTATAAAAAACTAAGGTATGTATGATAGCTGACTGTAAACTGGTTATAATAAGTTATAGTGTTTAACAATAATAATAATAATAATTATTGCTTAAAATTATACTTCGTTCATAGCTAAATCTAGATAGATTCCAGATAGATATCTATACTTATAACGAAGCAATAGGAACGAAATAGTCTGTACAAAGAAGATAATTAAAAAAATATGGCCCAGTGTACTTATAATAAGCTACTGAACAAGAACAGATCATTTATTAAATCTATCTCTTTGTTAGTTTGTCTGTATGTTTGTTCGCGCATCACGTAAACACTACTACACCGATTTCTATGTGGTTTAACTGTTGGATAGCTAAGTATTTGACTTAAAAACTGGGGTACTTGGTATCTCAATCCAATGAGTAGAAGCCGAGCAATCGATAAAAAATAATTTGGACATCTGAAGGAATTATAATCAAATGTTGCTATATTGATCCTGGAATAGCTCATATAGTACTTTTAACCTAGAGAAATGACCACACGTGTGAAGATGCGGGCATCAGCTAGTATAATAATAAGTGTGTAATTTAGTCCCAGGAACTATTTATATGTGTATTGTGCTGTCTGTTGGCCTTTTGATGTCCACGCGGAAGAAGTCGCGTCAATAACTACTACTGCACTGCTCATCCGACCATTATAACATTATTAAACTTGTTAATTTTTTTGCGTACTTCATTTTCTCGTCCTCCATAGTTCATGTTTTTGGGTTAAATCAGTTTGCTGTGGTTAATCAAAACACAATATAATTGGATGATAATTATAATGACATGCACTGTAGAATCTGGAAAATCACGCTATACCTGCGACTGTGTACGGATATACAGGTTCTCCGACGGATAGCGAGCGCAATAATAATTACAAGACGGAGCGTTTTCACACAATGATATTACATGGTCATGGTTTTATCAGAAAACTTTGTTTTGGAAGACTCACAGCTATCAATGTTCGAAACAGAAATTCATTTTCGAGACGGAGTCTTTATTAGAAAAAATCTTTGCGCTAGGAATGGTATGTATCACATGACAGGGCATGCTCTTGTTATCTTCCACAGTTTAGCACTGTAGATAACTCAGGCGACAATACAAATCACAAGAGTCCCAGATGATTATCGTTGCTCCAAACACATCGTGCCATTTTACGTGATGTTGGTGGTTTTTATAAAAATAAGTCTGCAACGCTAAAGATGATAAAAAGATAACTTCCACTAATAGCATAGTACCTCTGTAGCTACCCAAACAAATTTTTGCAAATGTCGACTCAAATTTTCTTGTGTTCTCTTTACCCACGCTCTGCTTCGCAAAGTATCTAACAACGACATCATTTAATCTTGGAAGCAATCTATTAGAATACGTATTACATTCAGTATCTTGTTTTATAAGCGTCTTAAATTCAGTATCATTTTTTATTCGGATGAGTGATGAGACAAGCAGGTCGCTTGCCTGATGGTAAGCGTCACGCCTGCCCGTAACAGTTGCAGTTCCATTTAGAACTTTGATTGCAAAATGTTGCGCGTCACTGCACTGGGTTCGTAACCCTGAGACATTTTTAACTCTCATTAACAATACATAAGTTCAAAAACAAAAACCCGACTACGGTCAGGTAAAAAATAGCCTATGACACTCTTGCGATGAAGACGAATCAATTGATACCTTGCTTGTCATAATCGGACCAAGTTTTTACTTTGAACACAGGACCCTTACTTTGCCTAGCCGTAGGCGGGTAAAAAAATAGCCCATGACATTTTATACATAAAGACAAATAGATTGATACCTAGCTTGTCAAAATCGGACCAAGTTTTTAGTTAAAAACATAACCCTTCCCTTTATTTGCAGTCTTCTGGTAAAAACGAACAACCTATGACAATCTATACCGAAAGACAAATCGATTGATACCTCGTTTGTCAAAATCGGACCAATAGGAGCGACGCTATGGTGGAACATCCACATTTTATATACATACACGTACAGACTGTTGTGCCCTGGTCCACCCAGGTGAACTGAGCAGGTGGGACACGACCGATGCCCGTTAACTTCATTACCCTTTCCTTGCTTCGCCGGGTAATAAGTGGGTCTACACAAATGTGATTTTCTAAAAAAACGTATCATAAAAAATTATGTTTGGACTCCACTTAGTGGAGGCAAACTGCTCAAGCGCCTCCAGCGACTACCGTCATACTTAGTTTTAACTGATTTACTTTCAAAAGTTCCCTCTCGCCGTGTCAATAAATACATACAATACATTGTATTGGTACGATTTGATTCAATGGTTACAATACAACTATAAACTGTTATAGACCGGTTGATTACTTTTGGAAACTGGGACAGATATGTCATTATTAGTTTCACGGTGTATGATTCCTTAGTGTGTTAATAATAAAAGCTTTATTTCCAGGTGGAAAACAGTAGTGAGCAAGCAGCAGTGCGCAAGCAGCAGTGCGCAAACATCTGTGTTTCGGATTCGAAGCGAAGTTACTGATGAGACTTATAAAACAGTGTGTCAGGTGTCGAGGGCAAGCAGGGCGGGAGTGCTGAGCAGCGCTGGTTTATTGGTTACCTATTAATCAGTAGTTTCTATTAACGTTGGTACCTAGCTAAAGTACTAACATAACTAATACTAGTGGCTCTATGAGCTGTCCTCGCGCGTACAAACTTTTTGCAAACAGTCTAGCGGTACACAGTAGCGCCATCTAGTTACCTTATTGTAACACTAACATTAATAATCAAGGTGCTCCATCGATCCATACCTAGTAGGTAAAGAGCTGATTGCACTGGTAGAAACCTAAATTTTTTGAGGAGCTATTCTGCTCATAACGCCGAAGATCCTCATCAGATCTTCACCAAATTTTTATGAGACTAATTTAAAGTTACTACCTTTCAAATGAAAAAAGAACCATTGAAATCGGATAAAGTATGATGGAGATATTCAGTAGCACCGTTTTTACCCTTTTTGGGGAAAGTACCCTCCCAATCAAAAATCCTCGGAGACTTAAATTTTTTATTTTATTTTTAATCTGTATACCAAGTTTCGTCTAGATCTGTTAAGAAATGCGACCTGTAGAGGAGAAAAGCCGGAAATTTGGACAGATATTGGACAGACATCCAGATATACGAAAGAAATTTTGCAGAAGATGAAACAGAGACGCTTCGCTCGCGCTTCGCGCTCGCTCGGTCAATAAACTGATATAAAAAGATGCTGTATAACTCTGCAACCGCTGTCACATGTCGCTGGGCCATTATTATCTGGTTTCGTCAAACATAAACCGTAATAATGACACTTATGTCACTTATGTACTTAGTCATACGTCAACACCTGTCAAAATCTTATTGATTTCTTCATTTTGGATGACAGATGTCAAACATAAAAGGGCTATAACTCTGAAACTATTGATCCTAGACTAGTAGTTTCTTTACAGAAGTGATAGATTTCATTGACATCTTCGTTTTGGATGACGGCTATCAAACTTAATAGGGCTACAACTATGAAACTATTGGTCCTATACTATTAGTTTCATTACATATATAGGTTAGATCTCATCGAAATCTTCATTTAATATGACAGCTGTCAAATTTACAGGTGACAGCAGTCAAACCTCAAAACATCTACTATCTACAGCTGATGTCAGAAATGACAGGCAATGTCATACGTGCCTAAAAATTACAAAAAGACAGTCAATGTCAAAAATGACAGGTGGTATATAAATATAGGCAATGAGAAATTAAATAGTCTTACTTACCCATAGGGCGATTTATTGCCTCTCTAGGAACTACGAATAGTTTCGGATAAATCCGATACTATGTATTTTTTAAATATTGCCTGTCATTTTTGACATCTGTTGTCAAACCTGGATGTAGTTTGAAAGCTGTCTTCTATCAATTTGACAGCTGTCATATGAAATGAAGATCTCTATGAGATCTATTTTTTATGTAAAGAAACGACTAGCCTAAGATTAATAATTTTAGAGTTATAGCTCCTTTAAAGGACACGGCCCGTTTTGCTAGCGCTTTCTGCCTAGTTATTAAAAGTTCATGTTCATCAATAATTTAGTGTTATTTGTATTGAAGATTACCCTATTACTAATTGCAAATGAGCAACATCTCTCAAGAACTTATAGTTTTAAAGATAATGACAAGTTACTTATTTACAAGTTGAAACGCTTAGAAATAGCTATAGAGGCTCTCAGGCACTCCATTTGAATTTGTTTTGAGAAAATCTTTTGAATTATAGAGTATTTCATTGAATAATTACTATTTTTAGATATAATCTTTACATAACCCACTCAAAATTCATTTTTACATACTTACCTCAATTGATAGCCCACACGGTGGCTACCAATTGAGCCACCGTGTGAGCTTCGTAAGTAAATGCGTTGGTAGGGAGGATACATTATACCTTCGCAAACGTTGCGTGGCTATTATGTGGCTATGCTACAGTAGATACACCTCAATCAAATCAGTCGCATAAATATTTATCCAAAACGTGAGCAAAACTGAGTCCGTAGTAACGAACGATGGTAAAAACATATTTGTAGAAGAAATCAGTCCGGGAGAAAAGCGAAGGTCGTCGGTTTTATAATGCACTAACAAGATCAGAATTAAATGGTACAATACACACGAATGCAAGCGCAACGGAGTCAATGCATAACTACTTGTGATAACTACTAAAACGTAGTGATCATATTCTCTTTGATAACTACAAAATGCAAAAAAGTATTCACAAGTGACATGACATTGTGTGATGTGACAGATATCTGATATTTCTCGTAGTCCGTTTTTGCTAAGTGAAAAGCAAAATCGTATTGAATTATTTTTAAGAATGAAATAACAAACAAATAATCAAGTCATAAAATGTTGCAAATTACAAAATTATTTTTAATAAACATTGTGTACATTCACTTTAATTATTGATTCATTTTTCATTTCTAAGTTTATTTATCATCGTAAATACATTTCGTTGAACGGAAAGTAAGACATTCAAAATGTCGTTGATTTTCAGATAGAACAATTTAATTACTTTTAATAGCAGCCCTTTAAAGCCTGGAGTTTTAGACATACATAACACATGCCGTAATTTCTATATATTTTTTGTGAATATTATAATTGCCTGCAGTCAAAGTACGTTCTAGGCAAAAACTGGCCATGTCCTTTGACAACTGTCACGCAAAACAAAGATATTGATGAGATCTACCACTTATGTAAAGAAACTACTAGTCTAGAGTTGGAAACTAATAAAAAAATAATCGACATTTATGAAGTAAAAAAACAACATGTATTATAATTAGGTAATCGTAGTAAGACATTTTAAAGTGACAGATGACAAAGTGACAGATTTCAAAGTGATAGGTGACAATATGACAGGTGACAGATGTCAAAGTGACATGTCAAACTTCAAAGTCATACGTCAACACCTGAAACTATCTCATCGATATCTTCGTTTTGGATGACAGCTGTCTAACTTACAAGGGATATAACTCTGAAACTCTTGATCCTAGACTACTAGTTTCTATACATAAGTGATAGATCTCATCAATATCTTCTTTTTGGATGACAGCTGTCAAACTTAAAAGGTCTATAACTCTGAAACTATTGATCCTGGATTAATATTTTCTTCACAGAAGTTTTCAGTTTTTTGTAATTTTCAGATCTCATGGATAGTACTAGGTATGGATCGATGGAGCACCTTGATTATTAATGTTAGTGTTACAATAAGGTAACTAGATGGCGCTACTGTGTACCGCTAGACTGTTTGCAAAAAAGTGAATTATGCAACTTATGATATGGGTTCGATCTTCAACACCGAAAGTAGAATTTCAAAGGTGTAGTATAATTCCCCGCATTAGAATTAGAAACAAAACCAATAATAACCTAGCTACATAACAGTTACTTACCTATATTAACGTACCAACTTATATAACAGTTGAAGTTGCGAGTTCGATTCATAGCACCAAAACATAAACAAGACCCGAGGGATTGAAAGACAACTTTTTGTATCGGTTCGCTTATGAGCTACTTTTTAAATCATGTTAGAAAAAACATGGAAACATACTGCGCCTGTTTTGATAGTAGTATATTCCAGTTAACAATTTTTCCTCAAAAATAATAACAATAATATAGTTTGAATCAGAGTTATACTTATCTAGATAAAAGCCTACATGATACAGGTTTTTGTCATTCACAGCCTGCGTCTCAGAGGCTCTGCTATTATTCAGTGAATTTGGGACAACGGTGAAAATAGCCAATAGCGCTTCAAAGCTTTCCTCCCTACAAAGCGATTTACTAGATTAAACGTTCAACCAAACAAAAAACCTCCAAATGACAAAAGGCTTTTATAATAAAAAAAAAACAAAAGGAATAAGTAATTACGTGAATGTGAACGGTTTTTCTAATGTTTGTCTCTCCCTTATTTAAAAATGGTGTGGCTATATTTTAACCAAAATTAAAAGCATAGAAAATAATTATTTGTATATAGAGTTACCTTTACGCTACCGCTAACCATAAACTTTTACGCTAAATTTACACGTTTTTTTTTAAAAAAACATACTCACAGGGATTAAAAATTATGATTTTATATAAAAAAAAATAGTAAAACAATTTTGAAGAATTTAAATGGGATCACACTGAAGGCCTTCCATTCCAAATACAAAAACCATTCAAATTAATTTAAAAATCACGGATTTTTGCGTGAACATAGACAAACAATGTCGATTATCAATAAACCTAACAGATCAACTTAGTTCATAAACCTACGCGAATTTGTAAAGAAATTGCTCAACGAAGCACAGAAGACGTTGAACAAAAGCAATAGACCGGCAAACCATTTAGGAAATCCTACCTAAGAGGTAGAGAGAGGTAAGGTTAACGGTAATGGTTAATGGACTACCTCGAAAAAATATATACTTCTTCTTTATTGTAATAAGCGGCGGTAACGTCAATTTCATCTAAGAGCTTTGGAAATTATTCCCCAATTTGGAGGGCCTTGTTTTTACGTTACCAGTCTATAGGCACTTACCGAATATTTATGGAGCACATACCAGTCTTTTATCTTTTAATAAATATATTATCTAAATATATACAAAGTCCTAATAAAGGAAAACATGGCTAATAGGTCAATTCGATCTAATGAATTCTAATGAAACACGCACGTGTCGTTTCTGTGTTAACACTACTGAATTACAAAGCATTTGACGTGAGATAAAAAAGTATCCACGTTAGTTTAGACAAGCGAGCAAAGGCGCAGTGCGAGGAACGCTTGTTACACTTAGTAAATTTAACTCTAGCACTCTAGGCTAGGTACATGATAAAATCTTGGGCTAAGGAGAATATATATTTATATATATTTATATATATATATATATTTATATATATATATTCCACACCAATTACCTAGCCCCAAACTAGGATACACTGCACTATGGGGAATAGATAACGTATAAATATACATACTCGTATATACATACAAATATTAGATCCATGACTCGGAAACAAACATTTCTGCTCATCACACAAATGATTGCACCTTGCAGGATTCGAACCTGCGACTGTTTGATTTCGTACCAAGGCTCAAAGTCAAAGAATTTATTATAAATAGGCAAAATAATAGCACTTTTACAAGTCAATAACAAAGAGAAATACATAAAGTATTATAAAAAGATCAAATAAATAAAATTTACGTTAATTAAGTATTAATTACACTAGTGGCTACTAGACCAACCGGCCGTCATGACTATGGAATGCTATATTGAATTTTCTGGTAACGCACGGTTTGAACTTTTGTTCAGTGTGTACCAGCTTCAACAGTAAGACCTTTAAACGTGTGAAGTAAAACGTTCCAGAACGTAACGTGTTCCAGAACCTTAAACTACACTGGCCTTCAAAAATTAGTACCAATGTTAGTCTGTTCGCGCATCACGTTAAATTGAATGCGATGCGATTTTCACTGTTAGAAAGTGTAGGTTTTGACTTAAAAACTGGTATACTTAGTATCTCAATCCGATGAGTAGGAGCCAAGCAATTTAATAAAAAAAACTAAATCTAGTAATTTTAAAAGTGTGGTACTTAGTTTTGAGTAAAACTACTGGACCGATTGCGATGCGATTTTCACTGTGTAGCTTAGATTTTGACTTAATAATTAGTGTTCTCTTTATCTCAATCCAATTAGTAGGAGCCAAGCAATTTAATAAAAACTATTAATTTTAAAAGTGTGGTACAAATTTTTGAAGTCCGCTGTATTACATATTTTTACATAAACCATGTTCCCTTCAGCCGTTATGGAGAAGACAAACTTACATACCTAGGTACACGCAGACTCACATTTATAATATGAATATAAGAAGAAGATTATTTTCACATTCATTTAAGTTGTTTACGAGATAAATGTTGTAGGTATGTACTTACGAGTATTACTTTTTCGTAGACACCGTAAATGCCTCTCGTAGATACCACGAGATTTAAGCAGTGCTCTCATTTGGTTTTTAAATGAATTGTTCCCTGGCGTCAAATAACCGGCATTATCTAAACTTTGCTGTGATTATAACAATAAATTTTTTTGTAGGCGTCCATTCGGTGAAATTGCTCGGTTGCTATTTAAATAGTGAAATTAGTTTTGGCGCAGTATTTTCGTATGTTTTATGGATAATGTGTTTGAACATCGTAGCTC
The DNA here is from genome assembly GCA_946251855.1 of Alsophila aescularia. NCBI lineage: Eukaryota > Metazoa > Arthropoda > Insecta > Lepidoptera > Geometridae > Alsophila > Alsophila aescularia. Next base: position 33,698,952 of record OX276386.1, on the reverse strand, counting down.
GCCTCGTTTGTAGCATCGTTTTATGTAAATATTCTGCCCTTCTCATTTACATTATAAATGGTTAATCTTGTTTTTAAACTATGTTAGTTTTGGAAGGTAATTCCATCTGAAGCTGAATTATCCATTCCATTCCATTCATCATTTTTAAACTTAATTTAACTAAATCCAGCGCGACCTTCCTGTAAGCTCATAGGTACTTCGTACAAGCAAGTACCTACCTACAGGGCCTACAAAGCATCAAACTTTTGTGATTGCCACGAGTCCAACCGCTACAAGACAGTAAACAGCATTTAACTTTCAACAGTCTGTGTAAAAGCTATTTAACTTGTGCGTAAGCTTTTTTAACATGCACAGTCTACTGCAGAAGTACCTAACTAACATAGGTTTACCCAGTAACTCAACGCTTTTCCTTGAATGGAGGGCTACGGACCTATTATGTTTCGCTGAAATCCATTAGCTAGAATATTAGATAGTGGTGTCAATTCTCTAGTCAAAGCACTAAACTAAACTAAAACTAAATTAGTTTAGAGATTCTTGAAGCTATTTGATGATTTCAAATGTAAACGTCACTGTGACGGAAGGAACTAAGGGATGCTGAGGGGGAGGGGAGTTTTGTTGTGCACGGCCGAGGGCGTGGATGCGGTTGAGGAGAGGGGATGTAGATAAGAGAGGTGCGGGGAGAGAGTTTGTCTAAAATACCGCCTCTTCCTCCCCTCGCACCCTCTTCCCCTCACACCCTTACCCCTATCCACTACACACGATCCTCCCGCGCCTCCTCCGCCTATCTCTCCCTCTTCTGTCCCCCAGCTCACCCCCGAACTTACCTTCCCGCTCTCTCAGCAATCGTAGCGTGTTTAGAGTACTTTTGCGCACATATAGTTTCTAAGTGATGTAATGTATTATAGTGAGAGTGTTTTACCCCAAGAGTAAATTCCGAGTGAAGTGCTGTTTTACCTCAAGTCATCGCGGGCATGTTTCAAAGACACTTCGTAGGACATGCTAATCTTATAAGGACGACGAAACAATAACACCGAATTATTTTCCGGTACTTAGGTATTTACAGAATACACACAGCTTTGCCCTGTAAGTAGAATTAGATCACCATGACGAAGTGATGTGATCGAGGGTGAACCACGCTACCACCAAGAGCAGCCGGAACCGAGCCGGCCTGACAGGGACTTTGGCGACAGACTTTCTGCTTATAGCATATGTACAAGTATATTCAGTGGTATAGATAATAGCTAGCCAGGTAAAAACTACTTCCACTAAATTCTACCACCAAGGTTTTATAACGATGTTCTCTTTCACAGAATAAGCATTCTCTGCAAGCCCCGCACAAAATTGTATGCTTCATAACCATTGAGATATTAGTAGTAATACCTCAATGTTCATAACCAACAAAACAAGCAATCATCGCTTCAAAATGAGTTGCAACAAGGAGTTTCTTCAAGGAGGTACTCGAGCATACCTGGTATCTTTCTTGCAAAAAACGTACTTTGAAACCGGATTAAACCAGTTAAACGAGTAGAGAAAGTATTTGTCTAATAACATTAAATCGTCGGTATAGTGGCGGGTTAAAGTGGCTCTGGAATCCTTCGTGCTGGTTTTGGGTCGTAGAGCATGCGAGTCGTACAGTCGGCCACAGAAGTCCGCTATCTCGACAAAAATCTCTGACTTCGAGGTGACGATATTGCCGGATGATGTTTTTTTTTATGATGACGTCAGGGCCTCTTCAATTGCTGGGCAAAGACTTTTAACAATCGTTTTTTTTAAGTTTTGTTACTCGATTGTTTTAAAAAGTAGGTACCTAGTTATGTGCAGTTACATACACTACTTTATCAACACTCATGCAGAACATACTTTAAATGAAACAATAAATAGTTATAATATTTTCTTGTATTTTCTGGTAAAAAAAACGTTTGTCATGTTAGTTGATTTTTCCGTGATGTCATGTGGAGTCAAATGCTCCTCACTAACACCGCTGTCAAACAATTTTTGACAGGCTAAAACTTTTGATCAACAAAAATACATTAAATTGGTTAGGTACTAATGTAAAGTAAGTTATGGCACCAAAATCCAGTCCACAGCGAATTCGCGCACATATTATGATATAGCACACTCCGCCATTGATAATAAATGGCCAAAACTCTTATTGATCGGATCTCCTATGTACATAATTATAATTTAACATTGTTTAGTTCAAAAAACATTGTTATAATGTATTTTTTTTCTTATTTATATGTGCGTAAAGTATGTTATTTTGCCACCATTTTTGATTGCATACTCCGGATTTTACGATATGAGTGTAGATTATTCTGACATTGTCGAGCATCACGCATCGAAGGAAACTTAAAATCTGAATTCACGTCGGTGCTCTTCTCGTCCTACATAATTCTGAGCATTGCTTGGATCTCTGATCCGATAAAATTTATTATGTAGTTACCTGTAAGTCATGTTTTACTGAACGAATTGCTTTAAAAATGTCGCTATGTAACATATCTAACATACTTAAAACTTATGTTCCGTAACGTAAGTAAAAAATATTCATAATTTACAAAAAAAACATTGTGTTTCTAAAATCATGCATGTTTTCATCCACGGGGATATAAAAGTTGGAAAGTTTGGTTTCTCCTGTGGCCCGAAGATTGATGACGCTGGCAACAAAACGCTTGTCGAACAACTAAATCGAAACTGTCAATCCTCAAGTTTAGTCATAAATAACTATAATGATAGTCTAGGAGTTTCGGCGGCACAGCGAAAAGGTGACACGTGTTGTATTGTATTTTACTAATAATGAACAATAATAATGTCAATATACTGTGCAATATTATTGTAGGTGTATGAGCCGCCTGCTACAGTCTTCTTTGTCGTCCCACTATTGGGCACGGGTCTTTTCAGGGTAGGTGAGAGTTTCAGGCCATAAGCCCCAGGGGATTCGACAAGTTTTCGAGGTTCTAAAACCGTTAGAGCATAAATGTAAAAGCAATGTGATAGTAAGCCTGTAGTTTGATGATGATAAATGTCTCGGTATTTGGGCTATCTGAAAAAGCTAAAATAAAGTTGGTTCAGTAGTTTATTCACAGGTGAAACTCATAAGCCTTTTATAATTATACTAGTGACCCGCCCCGGCTTAGCACGGATGAAATTAAGAAAAAAATGAGGTAAAAAGTTTTGTTCTCGCACTACAACAATAGGAACGCGTTACAGCGAAGAAAATGTCTTGGCCAATGACAGAACTGGTCGGATTACGCTTCGGTTTTGGGGATGGGTGTCGGGGAATGTACCGGGTGAGCTTGTGGAGGTGGGTGGTCGTCTGAAAGAGGGCTTTTATTCTAGGTACTGTGCTCTTAATCGTTCAAGCACAATCAAAACAGAAATATATCTACCAATCTATAGATATCTACCAAATCTTTTATTTCATGCTTTATTCCGCCTGGTACACTCTTACTTAATCTCCAGTATTCCACGCCATGCCTAGGCTAGTGTTCATAAACGATCTATGAAATAAGTAACCTATCATTCGGTAGTGAACATTCCTGGCATATTGTCCATATAGAATGTAACAAAAGGCCTAATAGATTAAATTAATACGGTAATACTACTGTTACCGAGCCGAGTTTGTTAATAACCAACAAACTCGGCTCGGTAACAGTAGTACATATATTTTATTAACGGGTGATAATTTATTAACGGGTGATAAGTAACCTATCATTCGGTAGTGAACATTCCTGGCATATTGCCCATATAGAATCTAACAAAAAACCTAATAGATTAAATTCAGTATTAAAAAAATATCGAAATTTGACACCTAACCAACAAACTCGGCTCGGCAACAGTAGTACATATATTTTATTAACGGGTGTTAAATTTTAATAAGTTAGTTTCACTGAAGAGAGGGACATGGTGGTTTCAAGCCAATGTTTAAAAGGGGCTATTTCTATAACAACATATGGATAACCTTTGCCTTTGTTGTCGCCCCACGAAGCAATACCAACCATCCGCGAGTCCACGAACAGAACTGCTCCTGAGGCAAAACGCAACACAATACGTAACCAAAGCAAAGGGTTACTTGTATACAATCTTAGCACAGAATAAATATTAGTACAAGTACAGAAGAATATCTAACTGAAGTCATATAAATACATAGCGACTCTCACTACAACGCAATAAAGTGCAATTTAACTCGCACAGCGCTGCGAGCTTTCAATTATATTTACCTAGAAGGCGCTCGCACATCGCGCGCAGGCTAGAATGTACCGTATCACTACGCGTGAGAGCTTCCATTGCTCTAACCGTTTTAGAATCGCTGTGACTTTTCGCTCGGTAGGGTTGTAATAAGATATGACTAGGTTCTTGTAGTATTAATTATTCTGTGATATGTTATGGCTTAGTCAGATATTGTAACAGAATAAATAAGAATAATGTATTATGTTATTACTTGTTACTATAAATTTTGTTAGTTCTATTACAAACAATGACATTCTTACCAGACTAGTACCTCATTTTTAATGTCCCGTTTTCAGAACACCGATAAGTTTAGTGAGATACCTACCTACCTACGTATTATATGTCGTTGGTTGATTATGATTAGATATATCCTAATAGGTACCTATTTGATGAATAATATATTTCTACCTACGTAATAAACTATAGATACCTAGGTACGTAGTAAAAAAATATCAATAGGTAACTACATAACTAGAACCTATTATAGGTACCTACTTATTACAATTATGACCTTTCGATATCCTTTGGAAGCGTAAAGAATGACAAGTCGTCATTTATATCACTATTTAAACAGCCGAATGCTATGCAGTACCTGCTAGGTTTCTTTTTGGTACACATAATTAAAAAAAAGAATAAAATTTGACAAAAACTTTACTTAAGTAGGTACTTTATTGCTGAGCACACAGCGCGTGACTCATAGAGCGCGCGCACGCTTGACACTACTGAATTAACCCAAATATTGGGGCCTCAAAGTGTAGGGATAATATTTGTACTTGTTGCGGATTGCGACCGGCCTGACCTTGGCCAAAAGTATTAGGCTCCCTTTATTTTAGTTCGTTTTTCATAAGAAAGCTCGCTAGTTTTCGGCATTTTCATATCTCAAGAATCATACACGGAGTCTACCAGATAACACGCAGAAACTTTTTTTTTTAAGAATCTCCTATTGATATGATTTCATGGGCTAGTTAAGCGACTCGTCTCACAATACACTCGTCCCAATGGGACGTGTTACAGTTTTTTTTTTCTTTTCTCGTCCCACTGATTTTATCCTAAAAAACAGAATGGATTTAGTACAGCCGACAACATAATCTTTCTTTTAATTAATCTGCTATTATACATATAAAATAGTACCGTCACACACTGGCTGACTGACTGACTGACAGATAACGCACAGCTTAATCTTATGAACCTAGAGATTTGAAATTGAGAGGAAATATTGAATAATTTAAGGGATTACTAAGGAGGGTAGAAAGTTTTATACATGTTCTTTGTTTAAAAGTGCGACACCAGCCATGCGATGCAAGGAACAGTAGTGATTTATCTTAATTTTTGTATAAATGTTCTATTGCCATTAAATAAGTCATGTTCCTATTGAAATAAAGTAAACGTAACCTAACTAATAAACAATTATAAATAAACTTAAATTACTTAGTACAGATTTTGTTGAAAAAATGGTGAATAAAATGAATAAGACGAGTTACTGCAGCGAAAAAATAATATTTATTAAATTCAGTAATTCGTCCAATTGGGACGAGTGTCTTGTGGGACGAGTCACTAAACTAGCCATTTCATAGAACGCCAATAGCAAAAAATCCCTTTTTTATGGTATTTTGTGTGCCATATGTATAATATTCAGTAAAAATTAGGTATTGTATTGTTTTAATTTACATGTGAAGGTGCAATTTAAGCTTTTTAAGTGACTTCACAAAAGGAGACGGTTATATGTTAGATTGTATGTATGTTTTTTTATTTTACTTTTCTTTTTTTCTTTTTTTCGGTAGATGTCTCCGTCAACTACGGACCGATTTTGAAAATTATTTTTTGTTTGAAAGAGTAGCTCTCCAAGTGGTCCCATATAAATAGTATCAAAATTGGTTCATCAGGTACTCGAGAATAAATAGTTTTTTGAGTAAATCTATTCGGTTTTGTGTTTACATTGCCTTGATTTTGTGTTTATCTCTATATCTTTTGATATTATTAAGATTTCTAATCCAATTTAGATGGTTGATTTTTTTTATTCAAAAGTATAAACTTTCTGTGTAGTTCCAAATAACCTTCATCAAAATTGGTTCAGTAGTTTTATTAGAAAATCTATTTGTTTTATAGTTTATGTTCTCTATGTTTATGTTTATGTTGTTTAGTTAATATCTTGGGATTTCTGAACCGAATTAGATGAATGTTTTTACTTGACTAAGAAGACCTCTAGTGTGATACTGTATAAATTTCATCAAAATTGGTTTAATAGCTTTAAACAAGCTTTTTATTTAATTCACTGTGTTATTATGTTTGGGACTGGATTGCAAGACAATTTTGAACAAATTAAGGACGTCTAAAGATGCTGAAGTTTTGCAAATGGGTGTAGTTTGGATGACAATTAAAAATCTACAGTAGTAGTAGAAATAGTAGTAGTAGTAGTAGTAGTAGTAGTAGTAGTAGTAGTAGTAGTAGTAGTAGCAGCAGCAGCAGTAGCAGCAGCAGCAGCAGCAACAGCAGCAGATGATGGAGCCGGAATGTATTCACAGGAACTCGACAACAAAATTATGGAATCCTTTCGAGTTTGGGCTCATTTGGTTTGTCTTGGTAAATTCTTTGGAGTTATATGGTATCCAGGATCTGATCATGGTACCAGAAGGTAGTCACAGGAACTCAACAACAAAATGATGGAAACTCTTTGAGTTTGGGCTCATTTGGTTTGTCTTGATGAGTTATCTGGTGTTATGTGGGTTTCAGGGTCTGATAATCGAAAAAAAAAGACTTCATTCTAAAAAATGATATTTTGTAAACAACCACTTAAAAGAATAAAATAATTACAATTGAGCCAGAACAGTTTTTTTTTAATACATATTTTATTATTCAGTCTGGTTTATCCCACTGCTGGGCAAAGGCCTCTTTACCCTCCTTCCATGAATCACGATCTATGGCTTTATCTTCCCAATCCTTCCAACAGGAATTCAGTTCATACCGCCATCTCTTTCTGGGCTTGCCACGAGTGGGCTCCGCTCAGTGGTGAGTTTAGTCTACAGCTCATCCGAATGCGGCAGACGTGTCCAGCCCAGTTCCATTTCAAACAGGCAGCTTTTAGACTAGCTTCGTCAATTTGGGTCTCAGAGCGCAGTATGCTGACTCTGACGCGGTCAAATAGATAGAATACTGCGCTCTTTTGTTCTCTAACAAAATCCCTAAAATTTGCTTTTAATGTTCCGTCAAAGACCAAGTCAGAGCACATAAGGTGAATCAATAAGTTTATTTTTAATGGAAGTTTACACTTCATGAGATCTTTCGTGAACCAATAGCTCTTTCAGGCATTTTCGGTGCTATGAGCAACTTCTGTTTTTTTTTGCAACGCAATGCAGCTCAATCTTATTCTGTCCAGCTTTCATTCTACAATATTTAGTACGTTTTCTAATTTATCAAGTTAACGAAATACTGTACATGCTGATGAAAAAATGTTATGTAAATCACACATGAAAAACGCGTAAATTTGTTATATTTATTTTCTTTAGGTATCTACTACGCAAGCGAGCTACTGCTCGACCATATGATCGCTTTCCATCAGGGCCCTTATTCGCTATGACCATTCACGCAAGTAACGTGCCGCGTTAAGATATATTTGTGGAATCGTACGGTAGTTGCCGTACTGACGTCACACGTTTTCGGCAAGGAATTTTATGCGGCATAGTGAATAAGCGCCCATGTGAGGTCGTGGTCAAACGATTGACTAATCCGCTATAATTAAAAAAAAAGTATTGTTATGGTTCGGTGCTCTTAGTTTGAAGCGAACTCGCTAGATGTCGCCACGGTACAGTCTTGGAAATAACAATTAACATTATTTCAGTATTTTGTATATTTTTCTTTTTAATATTCGTGTGTCTAGACCTAAAATTAAGCAATAAGTACAAGAAAAAGATTGTAAAAAGAAGATAATAAAAAAAATGCTGGTACCTACTTAGAATAAGCTACTGAACAAAAAAATAACATTTCAAAAATCATGTCTGTCTTTATGTTTGTTTGTTTGTTCGCGCATCACGTATAAACTACCGGACCGATTGTGATGCGGTTATCACTGTTGGATAGCTTAGGGTTTGACTTAAAAACTGGGATACTTATTATCTTAATCCGATGATTATATGCCGAGCAATCGATAAAAAACTATTTGACGTCTGAATGAATTTTGATGAGATGTAGTTACCAACATTATGGGTACCAACTTTTGGAAAAACACGTATGGGATACTTTGAAATGAAATGACCACGCGGGCAAAGCCACGGGCACAGCTAGTACTAAATATTTAGGATTCAATTTTATCAATGGAGAACGAAATGTTCAAAAAAAATAAAAAAATTAAAAAGTTGGTAAGAGAGATCGGCGGTTGAATCTCCGTATATCTTAAACTAGCTTTCCCGCCCGCGACCTCGTACGCGCGGACTACTGTTTATCGCGAAAAAAAAAGGATCCCTTTTTTTATGATATTTAAAACCATTGCAAAAGTAGGTATAGCACCAATGCTCTTGATGTTTTTGACAGACTTGTTATTTCGTTTCTACCACTGATCATTCTCTGATGGCAACCGTTCCTTACAGTGAGTAATCAACATTTTCCAGTTATCCCGTGGAAACTTTCAGTTTCCGGGATAAAAAGTATCCTATGTTTTATTCTAAGGTATAAGCTATCTCCATTCTAAATTTCATCAAAAGCCGTCCTGCCGTTATCGCATGAAATCTCCCCAAATATACAAACAGACAACGATTCACTTTTCACGGTTAGTGAACGCCGTTGGAGGAGTGATTCAGCCATTTCACTGAAGTCATTTTCCTTGCAATTATTTCATTTTCGTGAATGCAGATCGACTCACGAAATCTAATCGTGCTTATATAACGAGAGACATGGTAAGTTGTTCGGAACGTTTTGCAAGATCTTTGAATCCTATTTTTTCAAATCCAGCCATACTATTTCAAGTTCTCCCTATCGAAATGCCTTAACCTATACACTCAGACGAAAACGAAGCTGAGGGAATCACTAACAAAGAAAAATGTTACGGTTCAATTGTTCGTCTTCAAAGATTCTCAAACGGAGTCGAACGATCTCAAATATTTTATCTCCTAATAGCTCATTAGTAATAGAGAGAGAGAATTATACAAACACAAATCTTGAGTTTCCTTTGTATACCTAATGATAAGAGAAAAAAATATGATTAATTTTTATTTTAGAAGATAATATTTTGTTCATTATTAGATAAACTTCTAATGCCAAATATGGATAGCTAGTAGCTACCTAGCGTCAGTTCGATCTTTCTCATCATTGCAGTTGTCTATACGTACCCTAAACTCCATGAGCCTCCGGAGAGTATACCTTCCCAAAATAATTTGCGAGAATCGAGAATCATCAATCAATGCAGTTACATAGCGAAATCTATTTTAGCTATATCATATCACAGTACACATTATATATCTATACGGATATATTCAGTAAGGATGTACTGTGCTCTTATGAAGACTATTCTGAAACAAGTGACCGTATGCGCATTATTAATTATATGAAATTAAAACAAGTAGCAAATGTAGACTAACAAACTAATCTAAAAACCTCGTTTATTTTAAATTGCTTTGTTGTCTAGTTGGGAGCTACCCTGAAAGTTTCAGAGGGATAGCTAATCGGGAAGTGCGCGAAATTTGAGGTGCGTTATTCCAACCGGAATGACAGACAGACAGAATGACAAACAAGAAAGTTTTCTTGTTTGTCATTCTGTCTGTCTGTCATTCCGGGTGGAATAACGCACCTCAAATTTCGCGCAGTGTTCTTGTTTGTCATTCTGTCTGTCTGTCATTCCGGGTGGAATAACGCACCTCAAATTTCGCGCACTTCCCGATTAGCTATCCCTCTGAAACTTTCAGGGTAGCTCCCACTTAATAAAAACGTGGTAAAATATATGTATAGTGGTTATGACATTAGAGCGCCACTTGTACAAACAAGTCCGAGGCGATTCCATAATTTTATTTACTAGCTCTGTACTAATAATTATTTACTGCCAATGAAGAGCTCTAAGATCAAGGTTGCATGTATTCTTTCACTCTGAAGCAATAATTGCAATTTTCCTTGAACCTAAGATATCGTTGTCTCAATATCCATAAATATATTTTAAAATAATGCCGATAAAACCTCCAAGAAAGAATTTCACAATCTTTTAGAGTAGGCTTCTAGTAAGGATCTCTCCTTCAATGACGTGGCTGGCACGAAACGTCCCCGAGGGACACCTATGGCAAGGTTCCAAATGAGTTCTGGAGGAGAGATAGCTTCAGATAGTAACGACTATTAAGATATTTGTGAAAGATTAGGGAAATCGGTTTTGATGTTGTAGGATTGTGTGTGAGCTACACTTCCAAAAACGACGGTTTATAATTTAGATTGAATCAGAACACCTAAAAAGGTAACTTCAATTGAATTGTACATTTATATGAGAACAATAAGAAAAGTAGATAACGTTGTATTATTTTATTAGCTGTAACACGCGGGCAAAGCTGCGGGCAGCTTTGCCCGCGTGGTAATTTGTCTACGCTAAAAGTAAGTAAATAAAGTATCACTCTTGTTTTTTAATAAACGTTTATTATAATATTTTTTTGTGTATTGGTCTTAGTTCCTAGTAGGTAAGCATTCTCTTGGCAGCTGTTAGTAGCAATATATTTTATTATTCCTTTTTTTATTTATTCATGCTATAATCTTGAAAGAAATGGAGCGGGCCAAGGGTCCCTGACCCCAGTCAAAATCAGCCCTATCTCCCGTCCGCCTTCTATCGAGTCTATCGTCGTCGCGTATTTCTGATGAGAACTGAAATCTCGCGGCTGCCTCCAGAATCCACAAAAACACCAAATCTTATCAACAACGCGGAGTCACGCCTTCGATAAGGGTAATTAACTAACTATATATTCGCGCTACAAAACACCGAACATATTTGAAAATCATCTTTAGGTTTCTCTTATAATGTTGTATGTCGAATGCCCATATAGCATCTATAACGATTTTAAGTTAAAACAATTAGGATTTAAGAATTCAGGATCTATGACGATTTAAAGAAACCATTCTCACTTAAATTTTTGCCTCCTTTTAGTTTTGTTCGTAGTCTGTTTTATTAGCACGTTCGATTATGTCTTGTTATAATTATTGTTTGGTCCTTTTTGATGATGTGTTTGGGATTTCACTTATTGAATTGGACCCGTTACAGTTTTATTATAAAAAAACTGTACATTGAAAATATTTTGATATTTTTTTTGGACCTTACTCTAGAAAAAATGAAAAAAAACTGTATTTTTTTTCATTTTTGTCTGTCGGTCTGTCTGTCTGTATCTTGGCTAGGCATCACGCCGAAACTACTAGATGAATTTAAATGAAACTTGGTATGATTTGAGTTCATATTACAAGGTAGGACATAGGCTACTTTTCATCCCGAAGAATGAAAGGGTTCCCGCAGGATTTGGGTTGAAAGTTATTTCAAAAAACACTTACCACTCTTAAACTACTAAACGGATTTTGATGCAACTTGGCATAGTCATAGCTTATATGATGGGTTAAAAATGAGGATACATTTTATCCCGAAAAAATTAAGAATTCCTGCAGGATAATGTCCCAAAATCTGTAAATTAAAGATATTTTGTAATTTTTTTTGGGGGCTGTCCTAAATTAAATATTAAAGCCAAAGCTGTATTTTCTTAATTTTTGTCTTTCTGTCTGTCTATCCGTCTGTCTGTCTGTACCTTGGAAGTGCATTACGCCGAAAATACTCAATGAATTCAAATGAAATTTGGTATGATTTGAGTTCATACCTCGAGGTAGGACATAGGATACTTTTCATCCCGAAAAATTAAAGAGTTCCTGCAGGATAGTCGTTGAAAGTTATTTAAAAGAAAACGTATCACCCTGAAACTACTTGACGGATTTTGTTGAAACTTGGCACAGTCATAGTTTATATAATGGGTAAAAAGTAAGGATACTTTTTATCTCAAAAATAAAGTGTTCCTTGGGGAAATGTCCAAAATTCTATAAATTGAAGATATTATGTAATTTTTTTTTGTAGGCCATTCTATATTAAATACTTAACCCAACACTGTATTTTTGTCTGTCTGTATGTCTGTCTGTCTATCTGTCTGTACCTTGGCAGCGCACCAAGCCGAAAATACTTAATGAATTCAAATGAAATTTGATATGATTTGAGTTCACACTTCGAGGTAGAACATTGGATACTTTTCATCCCGAAAAAATTAAGTGTTCCTGCAGGATAGGGGTGGAAAATTATTTAAATGAACACTTAGCACGCTGAAACTATTGGACGGATGTTGATGCAACTTGGCACAGACATAGTTTATAAGATAGGTGAAAATTATGGATACATTTTGTCCAGAAAAAATAAAGGGTTCCTGGGGTATATGGAACCAAATTCTGTACATTAAAGATATAGTGTTTTTTTTTTGGAAGTAACTCTATATTCGAGAAGCCGTCGTGAAACTCCATTTCTATGACCCTTCGCTTACCCTTGCTTCGTGATAGATGTCACTAACTTGTGGTTTCATCTAAGACAGACCGGAAGCCAATCCCAGCAGTGGTCATAGAGACCCCACTATATGAACAAAACTGGTATTTTTTGGATGAACCCATAATATGAAAACATAACGCCTGACATCTTTCGCATAGGAAGGTAATGCATCGAGTCGTTTGATACCACGTGAGGCACGCTCTCCACGTGTCCCATAAAAACAAACTTATGGATTATTGTTATTTAAATCAATAACAAAACGGTGAAATTTAACAGGAGGAGCAAGCAGGTCATTCTGCCTCCCCAACCGTTTCAAATATATTTAGACCTCTAATTTTCGTATCGGATCGTTCGGCTGTTCATAAAAGCTCTTTTGTCATCTTTCTATATGTCAGGATTTTATGTAGATGTATTTATGATGTGTATTATTATTTATGAGATGTTATGAGATGATATTATTTATGAAATGTATTTATTAGTAGTCTAGCAATATAAGTGAAACCCAATTTAGTTGTAAAACTTATATTAATACGAACTAGAATATACTTCGAGCTGAAAAAGGGGCGAAGGGGGAAGACGGACAAGGGCACGCGCCTCACCCCGGACCTCACCCCGCGCCTCACCCCCATGGATATATAAGGATTTTGCGCCCGTGGAGAGAGACCCGTCCGAAAGGGACGAGTAGCAGAGAAGCCGCGTGGGCGGCCATTTTGACGAGAGGAGACTGCCGCGAAAAGGAGCCGGAGCTGGCGAGAAGGCAGAAGGCCAGGGGGGCAGCGCAACCAGCCCGCGAGCCGAACCGACGCGAGAGAGCACGGCGCTCCCGGACCCGAGGATCACCAAGCACGTGGGCAAGCGTTCGCGCTGCCAAAATCTTCCCGTCTAGTGACGTAAGCCGGCCGGCGTTAAGGTACCTATAAACAATTATTCCCAGTGCGCGTAAAATAGACGATCCACAAATCGCGCGCGTAACCTTAAGCCCCCTTTTTGTGCCCCCCTCTTCTTCATAGACTATTTGACTTAACCATCGTACCCTCGTGTTAGTTTTTAAGCCTTGTTTATAAAAACACTGTTATAGAAACACTGATTTAATTATGTGTTAAGTACTCTTTATAATACCGTTTTCTTTTTACAATATCCCCTCACTCTCCTTGGCTGTAGGCGCAGGTAGGCCCCGTTCCATTTGAGGTGGGCCTCTGAGGCCCATCGAGCAGTACGGCCTGGTCATAAGGCCCAAATTGCTCTCCAACTGGCACACTATCCAGGCTACCCTTCCCTACAGAAAATCATGTCGTCCGTCGTTGGCAAACCGAACTTCTACCATCTGCTGTGACGCTGCGGGCGGCGACCCTCGTCGTGATTCTGCTACCCCCGGTTCGCCCGGCTGCCACCCTACGTACACGTAACACATAGATACAAATTTATGAAATAATTACCACAACAAAGCCTTTTTTTTAATTTTTGTCTATATGTCTGTTTGTCTGTATCTTAGCCGCGCATCACGTCGCCGCAACTACTGGATGAATTCAAAAGAAACTTGGCATGATTTGAGTTCGTAGGACATAGGATACTTTACATATCGAAAAATTTATGGGTTATTATTTAAAAGAACACGTACCACGGTGAAAGTAATTGACGAGTTTTGATGCAACTTGGCACTGTCTTAAGTTATATGATGGGTTAAAAGTTATCCCGAAAAAGTAAAGGGTTTCTGCGGGATATGGGTCCAAAGTTATGATTAATATTTAAGTAATAAAAAATATTTTTGGGATGGTTCTCTATATTCGATAATGAAGCCAAACTGTTTTACTTTTTTATTTTGTCTGTATGTTTGTCCGTATCTTGACCGCGCATCGCACCTAAACAAATCAATGAATTCAAGTGAAAAAAATGCTCTTGGGTGCTTAAAAAAGGTATAGAACAACTTTTTTTTTCTGACGTTCTTTCTGTTTGTCTGTATGTTTGTTCACGCATCACGTAAAAACTACTGGACCGATTGCAATGCGGTTTTCATTGGTAGATAGCTTAGGGTTTGATTTAAATCTGGTGTAATTGGAATCCGGTGAGTTAGAAGCCGAGCAATTGATAAAAGTATTTTTGACGGCTGATGAAATTTTGTTCATTTCAGGACCAATATACCAACATTTGTTGGTATATTGTTCCTTGAATAGCACATTATGATACCTTGAACCTAAAAAAAAGACCACGCGTGCGAAGCCGCGGGTACAGTTAGTGTATTGCATACTTATAATAAAGCAGTAGGTACCAAAAAAACTGCACAATGAAGATATTAAAAAAATGGTCTAGGGTACTTAAAATAAGCCACTGAACAAGTAAATAACATTTTAAAAAACATGTCTGTCTGTTAGTCTGTATGCGCGAACAAACGCATTACGTAAAAACTACTGGACTGATTGCGATGCGGTTGTCACTGTTAGATAGCTAAGGGTTTGACTTAAAAACTGGTTTACTTGGTATCTTAATTTGATGAGTAGTATTTTAGCAAACGGTAAAAACCATTTGATGTTTGATTTTAAGTTTGATTATTTTGGTACTTTCGGTTCTGGAATATCACAGGATGCTTATATCCACAGGTGGGCACAGCTAATATAGTAAAACAACGTTTTCGTGATGCTTTAATCGTGCTTTCTTATTTATTTACTTTTGGTACCGCTGCCAGACAAGGTACCCTACTTTCGTTATATCCGTATGTCCGTTCACGTCGCCTATATCTTTACAATTCCAAAACCGACTTAGGTAATATACACAACCCATTATTATCATTGCTATTCAGTGGGGTAATGCCATCATGTTGGGTACGCTGCCAACTGGTAGTGGGCAAGAACATTTGGGCTACCTGTGGCCTTGTGAGCCAGTAATTACTTGTAGGTTGTCAGAACTTTTGATGTAGCACTTCGTTGTTAGTATTTTGTAGTATTTAAGAAGAAAGAAGAAGGAAGAAAATCTATTTATTTGCAAAAAATTACATTTAGAACACTGACATAAATAAAAAAAAACCTTAACACTAAAGTACGTCTACATGTAACTAATTGCAAAATGGCCCCAGCTCTGCATATTGCTGGTAGTAAAACGACCAGCGCTGGTCTTCCGCTGTGACCATTCGGTAACGTCACGGTACGGATAAACGGACCGTATAACGTAAACATAAAAATAAAAATAAACATTATATAAAAATAATAACAAGTAACAAATACGTAATATATCATTCCATAATGAAAGAATGACAAAACAATACAAATTATAGCTAATATCATTGCACGCCACAAAACAAAGGACCAACCTGAAGTTAAATATAATATAATACAAATGTACCTACCGGTACAATATATTTTGTAAAATATTGCTCCATTAGCACTATAATTATGAAAACAATTATGAAAACTTTTGCATTGTACTCAAAAGGAGATTAGTTTAAGGTAATTTTGAAATTTGTTAATAATTAATAATATTAATTCAGATAGCGCCAGTAAATTAATAAAATTGTAAAGCCGAATTTCCTGCTCATATAGCACTATTATCTAGCCTTAGAGTTTAGTTCAGGCGTTGAAAAAAAAACAGATATTTATAATTACTAAACTTAATTTAAAAAACATACATACGCTGACACGTCCAAGTTGTTTTAGAGAAATTGCTTCGATCGGTTAATTATACTAGCCACACGAACGAGAAAAAAATCATAGTATTATTTTTAGTAGCAGTAAATAAACCGGGTTTGCGTACATACACGCCCGCTTTTAAAAAATAAAATAAATAAAATAAATAAATATATTCGGGACAATTCCACACCAATTAACTAGCCCCAAACTAGGATACCCTGTACTATGGGTACTAGATAACGGATAAACATACATATATAAATATAGATTAAAATATTATAGGTAGTCTATTTCATGCTCCGTCGTGTAAATTGCTATGCAAAATTCAGTGTCCAAATTGATCGTCGATGCAAAAACAATGAGTGTGCGTAAAATTTAAAACCCGTCCCTCAACTTTCAACATATTCAGATTCTCAGCATTTCGAGTTTTGCGTTGTGACCGTATTGAGGTGTAAAACTTTAATGGTACTGCCATATCCCTATAAATTTCAGGAAAATGGGTTGTGAACCCGGAATGTGACGTAATCTGTTACGGTTATCTGCCACCACTTGTCTGGTGTGTTTTTGGTGATCAGTATGAACGAGAATGGCGTAAATACAAACTTGGTTACTTTTTGCACGGTTGTATACGAGTATCATTGTTTAGAAAGAAACAACGACGCGATATCTACAAACGTCTTGGCAAACGTAGTGTAGGACGCCCACCAGCCGGTAAGGAACAATTGCCATGGAAACGAAATAATAAGTCTGTCAAAAAACTTCAAGAGCATTGTTGCTATTCCTACTTTTGCATTGGTTTTTAAGTTTTTAATACCCTAGAAGAACATGGGATGCTTTTTTTTGCGATAAACAGTAGTCCGCGTGGACGAAGTCCCAGGCGGGAAAGCTAGTTCTATTATAAATTCAACCAACCTTAAATAAAAGACAAACAAAAAGAAAACAATAATTATTCTTTCAACCCTTGTACTTTTGTGCTGTAGCTACCTTGCAGAGACGTAAATAATAAATTGAGAAAAAAAAAAAACTTGGGACAACGAATAATGTTCGCAATACCCACTTTGCTTAGGCTTCGTGAACATTCCTTGTTAAAGTCAAGAAAACGGTAAGGTGTAAAAATTTAATGGGACAAGATAGGGACTTTAAAATTGTATTATTTTAAGAAGACCCACGCGGCTTCTACATGTTTTGCCTTAGGTAGATTTTCCGTGAAATTTGTGTTTGGAAGAAAACTTCTCTACTATACTAAACCATAACCAAATCCTATAATTCTGTGACTGATTATTAATCACAGAATAAACTAGAATTATACCTAGAAGATCTATTTTCTTAAATTATTATTATTTTTCATTTAAACAGTACACGAACTTAAAAGATATGTTACGAGAAAATATCGGT
The DNA here is from genome assembly GCA_946251855.1 of Alsophila aescularia. Taxonomy (NCBI): domain Eukaryota; kingdom Metazoa; phylum Arthropoda; class Insecta; order Lepidoptera; family Geometridae; genus Alsophila; species Alsophila aescularia. Next base: position 33,681,192 of record OX276386.1, on the reverse strand, counting down.
ATTTAAACACTCATTAATTCAAATTCTTCACAAATTATGATACAAGTAAAAAGTTATATACGTATTTTATTCAGTCGTTAATAAAAAAGATCACAATTATTGAATTTGGTTATGGTTTAGTATGGTAGAAAAGTGTGGTAGTTTTCTCCCAAAAAGGGAAAATATAAGGCAACACCTGTAGAAGCCGCGTGGGTATCCTACCCTCAATACTAGCAGTACCTATCGAATGTTAATTCTTACAAAGTTGTATACCACGATGTCCTCTCGTTTCCGAGAGAAGACCCGACAGTGGGAACATAATATGCTGATGATGATGATTATGACTATAATTACATACTATTCTGGATAGAATAAATTGCGAACATAAAAGAATACATGTCTCACATTTTCCTCTGGCCTTCTATATTTAAAGCTATTGATTAACCATGAATAATTTATATAAATACAGCTAGTTTGAGCTCTTACCTAAAATTACGACAAGTTTTTGCTGACGTAACAATTACTGATTCTGCTGAAATTGAGTTTTTGTTAGGATATACGTCTACCTACATGGATAGACCATGAAAATACTAAGAAGGATAGATGCATGTGGTGCAGGATAGATGCTCTACCATGAAAATATTAAGAAGGATAGATGCCCTATAGTATAGACCAGAATTTTTGAAGGTGTATCTTTTTCTACTATGCTATCAAGAAACTATGCAAGTGTCATCACCAAGTATCATCACCAATATCAACAATGCTGATATCCTCTAAAACTTCAGAATCAAGAAAAAGACTAGGAGATACGAGTACTCTATCGAATGGAGACGATATCAGATTTGGCGGTGTATTATTTTTGTCTGTTCCAGTAATATTTTCTCTTGTATTGACAAGGGCCATTATTCTCTATGAACAGTCACACGCGTAACGCATCTTGCTGTGGAATAGTTCGGGAAAGTACGGCAATTCTCGAACATTCAAAAACAATTCCACGCAGATATCTTAACGCGGCGCGTTACGTGGCCGAGTGGCAATAGAGAATAAGGTCCAAGTTCTGATTGAAAAACCATCGAAGTAGAAGTCTGAGGTAGGGGTGTTTGTGTTCTTCGTTTGACTTAAATTACGAAGTTCTACATTTTTTCTTCCATTGACGAGAAAAACATTTCAAAAATACGCTAACAACACTATGGGCACCTATAGCCTGAAAAATCAGGGCGACTATCCTTTTTGATTTATATGGATGCCCTTTCATACTAAAATTTACACAAATTAGCGATTATTGACACTTAGATGTGTATTTAATGAACCACTGTATTGATATAATAAAAATAGAACGTAATATATTCCTACTTGTAAAAAAGAGATAATCACACCCACAATCAAGACGGATTCCCGCACGATACGGCTTGCGGGGGACTGAGGTGTGTGGCGCCCGCGCTTCCTAATTAAACTTTTAATTTTTTGTTGTGATTGTGCGAAGTTAGGATTTAAAAAACGAGGTGCCTATCCCACTGCGGCATCTATCCGGGTTTTACCCAATAGCATTTTGTGAAAAGTTACTTTTGTCATGATATTAAAATTTATTAAATTAGACGAACCAAAATTTAATGAAACGAATGAATCATGCAAACAAAAAATATAAAATATAATTTTTACCATACGGATAGCTTTATTGAAAGTGGTATTTTGTCCAGTACATACCGACTTTTTTAGAACAATACTAACTTTCGCCCGCGATTTCGTCCGCGTGGACTAAAGTGTAAATAAGCATATATGTTCTTCCAGGATATTAAAAACCCATGCAAAAGTATAGCACCAACGATCTTGATGCTTTTCGACAGACTTGTTATTATTTCGTTTCCATAGCAATCGTTTTAAGTATGCAGCGAGTAATTGTCATTTTCCAGTTTTCCCGTGGAAACTAACCATTTCCGGGATGAAAAGTATCCTATGTTGATCTCTATATTGTACAGTACCTACCTATTTACAAAGTTTCACCAAAATCGGATCAGCCGTTATGGCATTAAAACTCTCCAAACAAACAAATAGATAGAGAACATTTCACTTTTATATATTGGTGTGGATAATAACAATGTAACTACCCAACCAACACAAACTAGTTGCATAATGGCTTTAGAGCCAATCTGATTATGCCCAAAGGTGCTAAGACGTAAGTGCTAGAGCGTGCTCTGGAGGCCTAATGCAGCAGCTCTAGAACCATTTTGGGCACAATTTTATGCAGCCTTTAGTTCTATTACAACTGCACAATAGTAGTAAAATGGTGCCTCAAGAACTGCAATGGATGATTAACGCCACACTCTTTTATTTTGTGAACGATTCAACGAATATGAATGAATGCATTGTATTTCAAAAAGGTGAAGTGTAATTAATATTGTAATCGGCCATCATTAAAATATTATTGTTAAGTAAATAATTCATAAGTGCCTTATTAGTCTGATAAACACAAGCGGATAAAAAACGCTTGCATATTTATTGTGCATATATACAGAATGAATTTTTTCCAGTAATTTTGAAGCGCTATCGAAATAACATCAAAATGGAAGAAATATTTGCTAAATAGTTTTGACTATTTTTATTTCGTATTTTTATTATGTATCCACAGTTTATTATCTGCAATTGGTATTTTGTATATTGACAAAATCAAAGTTAATTTTAATGAAACAAGTCATTATAACATCTAAATATTGCAAGTAAATAAGTCAATTTTCTTGAGAAATGCCGGATTGACTAAGTCTCTACAGCGGTGCAAATAATGTCTATTGTATTACTTAATAATGTCAATTAGATCTTTAGTTACATTGATTGTCTTTTTGGAACTTGAGTCTTTATTTGAGTATATTATTATATTATGGAACTTCTAGTAGAACAAGAGAAGTTCTTTGAACTCTTATTAAACAGCTTTATATTGCCTACAATTAACTCTTTTATGCAGTTGAGCGGCGTATAACAGTAATAAGAGAAACCCTCATAAAACTTTCAGTGACAAATGCTCTTCGTAACTCTCTATAAAAGTTGTAAGTGGTAAATTGGTTCTAGAACAAACTATTATAAAGACAAGGGGCGTATTTGGTTCCGATACCTCCACTTTCAGTACATTTTGTATCTAAAGACGTTTGGGGAAGCAGTTATGCAACTTAAAACTGTTTCCTGAACTCTAATGCCGCTATTATACATCTCTAAAGTTACAAAATAGGCTGCAATTTTCACTAGTGTGTTGGTTGGTTATACACCATATGGAAGTGGTTAGTACTAGCAATATAGTGTCTCTAGCACCTACCAATATAATGTTACAGTCTACAAGTAAACCCTGGAATTTGATACTTGTATCTTATTTAATGGTACTAGCGATACAAACTAGTGTCACTGGTACCATTAATGATACTGTGGTACTCCTGATATAAAGTCCACTAGTTTCCAGAGCGTACTGCTAACAAACTTTACCATGTATACACACACACCCTCACACAGTGACATAGTAGTCATTATTATTGAGGCACAGAGCCTTAATAATCATGACTACAGCAGAAAATACTAATTCCATAGCAGATACGTTTGAATGGCAGCACCGTCCCTCTTAAGATTTATTGTAACACAGTCTAAGCAAAAAAGAATAATGGTTTTTGTTCAGACTAATCGAGTTTTTGCGAGACGCAATATCGTGAGAACTCGATGGGTGGTTGAGTGAATTTCTTGCGATAGTTCGTGTGTGTTATTATTTTGGTCTTAGATTATTCTAGCTAGGTAATGCGAAATGTTAGAGACATATAAAGAAATACTTTTTCTTCATAACTGTCTAAAAATTGGAGCTAGATCGGGCGGGAATATTGGATCAGGGAAATTAGAGGCTCTATCTGCTAATTTGCAAACATGGTCAGGACATGCCTACACCTTTAGGTACATACGGTAAGTTAACCGTCAAACGCTCGCCAAAAAAACCCGTTTCATATTGAAATAGGTAAAATTTTGTGCTTTCAAAATATATTTATATGAATAGCCACTTTTTTTTATTATTTTTTTGTATTCATTGTCATCGAGTTGTGATTACTTTGAAAGTTGCAGCCGTATAGTTAATCGGGAAGTGCTCAATGAGTTGCAACATTCTAGGACAGACAGAAAGAAATACATACAGGTCTGCCGAGCGGTCTTACTTATGTTCCTACTTGTGACGCTCACGAGATACCTAGCGCGGACGGGCGATGCAAATCCCATTGTTAGAGCGTTCAGTTAATTAGAGCGCAGTGTTAGGTACGAAGGCTATTCTGAATAAACCTCATAGTACGAATTTTGAGTTTTGAATAAAAGCATGAAATGTCTGTTTGTGTGTATTGCAAAACAATCAGATAAGGAAAGTTGTACTTACTTGTAAATCTATTTTTTTTTCTAGGAAACAAGTAAGTTTATCTTTTTTGTCCGTCTGCCTTGATGTATGTATGTTACAGCCATTCTATTCAAAGATTAACGATTATCTGTTAAAAGTAACCTATGTTTTATTATAGTACCAAAAATATCTATAAAGTACAACAAACTACATTTCATGAGTGATGGTAGCCTAACGGTTCAATAGTGCAACTTAGAATCCAACGATAACGGGTTCGGTCCTAGGCTCCGCACCTATAACTTTATTATAAAGTTATGTGCGGTTTTCCATCGCATCGTGCTTCGGAGGGCACATTAAACTATCGATCCCACCTGTTATTGATTAGTAGCAGTCGTTAAGCCATGTCAGAGGCCCTCGGGCGGCCTGACAAACTCTAACACCAGAGGCCAGCTCTACCTCATACGACAAACACACACTACATTTCATCCAAAAAAAAACCGTCAAATAGTTTTTTATCGAGTGCTCGGCTTTTAACCACCGGGAAAAAACTCTCTCCGTATAGGCCTGCCGCACGTAGAGGGTATTGTTGTAGCATCTATAGGTCGTAGCAAGAGTGCTACGGCGTAGAGCTATAGGTGTAGGCACAGTACATATATAGTCGTAAAGACTATATATGTACTGTGGTGAGCGTGACACATACTTGAAATGCGGAACGTCCAGCTGCTTCTTTAGAGATGCTCGCTACTGATTGTTTTAGAACCTAAATACACAAAAAAATATAACATAACTAAGTTAGTTTCTTTAGCTTTGTTTCCATTCTTTGCTTGCTTGCTTGTCGTATGAGGTAAGCTGACCTCTAGTGTCAGAATTTATCATGCCACCCGTGGTCATCTCACGTAACTAAACGACTGCTGTTATTCAATAACAGCCCAGACCGGTAGCTTATCGTGCCCTCCGAAGCACGGAGCGATGGATAACGGTACATTTGTTTCTATTGATAAAGTAATGTATCAATGGATGATAAGTTACGTCCTAAATCTAAAGTCTAATCATACGGAGCGTTGTATGTTTGCCTTATTAAACACTGACCAGGATCATGTTTTAGCAGGCTGTACCGAGCTGTACCATAAATACATTAAAGTCTTAAATTAAAATCCCTTTGATAAAACTTTGTTTATATGTAGCTCTAGTTGTAATGATCAAAAATAGAAAATTTCCTGATTACATAGATCCTCTCTATTCAGGACTTCATATCTACTCATCATCAGACCCTCATACTTATATGCCGCCGGTACGATGAATGCCAACGAATATCGATCTTGAACAAGTGAGCACAAATTCAAAGTTTCTAGCTGCGATAGTGCCCAAGATCTCTTCACAAAGAGAGAGGCTGCCCCGATTTTCAAACAGCTAACAACCAACTCTAGCTGTAGGATAACAAAATGGAAGTTGATAGAGTCAGGCGCTACTTTGCGGAAATCCATATTTAAAATGACCGAAATTTGGTTTGCGGAAGTGCTTCATAATTACAAGACTATAGATAATTACCCAAAAAAGGAGTGTAATGTTTTTAGGATTCATGTGTGAATGTATGTATGTAAGTTTCTTCATTCCACCATAACTTTTAAATGCCTGAACAGTCTTTGATGTATGGGGTATCGTTAGAATCCTTACATCATCCCGAGTAACGCAGTGTTTTTTTATAAATTCATTATAGTGGCTGTATGGCTCCATTTTCAAATGAGAAAAAAACTTTGAAATCTTCAATATGGGTAAATTGAAGGGCTTGATGAGCACATTCTAATCATATATTTTTTGATAAAAAATCTACTAAAGTCTTTTCAACCATTTGGGAGCTACGGCACAGACGGGCAAAGGATTGTAACTTATGACACCCCTCTTTTTTCGACAGGTTACATCCATATATATTTGTATACCTTTTACGCTTAACTGGGTACGTCCATAGTGTACACACTAGATATAATATATAACATTTTATCTAACCGTCACAGTCGAATTCACCCTAGCACCCGTTCAGAATTGTCTCGATTAGTTTTCGAATGTCTTGGGTCTGTACCGATCCATATCGAGCCTACGACTACATCGAGACCGGGGGCGCTCGTTACTATTTCAGTATTTCTCATGTGTCTGCATTGTTCGTAGAAACTTAGTTGTTGCAATGTGTTCCAAATCCACAATTCAATTTAGAGAGGTTCGAAAAAGATGACTTAGAGCTTGTTTCCATCTGACTATGAAAAAGGAGAATTATGTTTTATTTCCGAAATAAATTGGTCGTTTTAAAGAAATGTTGAATAGAGTTTGAAAACCAAGTTTAATAATAGGGATATTGTTTTATTCTACTCTGCCTCCCTCCCTCTGCACCTCCCTCTTTCCTACCGAGGTGTCGTAAGAAGCGACTAAGGTATATTCTCGGCAGCCTGTCTTCCTTTTCTGCTGTGCCGACTAATTTCAGAGAAGGAAAACTTTAAACAAACCCGGAATTGGATCTCCGTTAGGCACGAGCCAGGTCCTGCAACCGACCCGGCACCACACGTAATGACTCGTCATTCCTGTGGATTCTGCCGGTTAGGTCGAGAGGGTGGTGTAGGTTTTGGGCATGCCTGCACTATCTTAAATGCGTCCCAGGCGATGCAGCGTCCGTGGAGAGGGCACTTCACCCACCACAGCCATGCTGGGTGGAAACCAACACGGGGAGTGGCAGTTACCGATTTTAAGCCCGCACAGATAGACGTAAGTGCAGGCGCCAGGGGTCACTCTCGACAGTGGGAGGGTCCATCGTAGGCCCACTGATAAGTTACCGCCCGCTTTAAGCCCGGCAGCCCCCGGTCGGTAAGGTACTTGTCCGTCTCGGTGCTGACTTATTTCCTCTGGGTGAAGGAAACACTGGGATAATAACTAGACAGTCGGTGTCGTTATTTTCATCACCTGTGAGAAAAATAAATAAATACAACAAACATCCAACATCACGTAAGACCTTGCGTTTTGCGACATGGAATGTCCGTACAATGAGGACAGGTTTCCCGGACATCAGTGGAAGCTATGGTTGCGACGAACATCTACGCAAAACGGCAGTCATAGATACTGAACTTCAAAAACTAAACATCAAGATAGCTCCTCTTCAAGAAACCCGCCTACCTGATGAAGGTTCAATCCGAGAGGAAAACTATACTTTTATCTGGAAAGGCAAAGAACTAGCACACTGTGCCTCAGCTCGGCACATGCCTCTACCAACTCTGCTACCGTGAGCCTTCGCCATCAAAATTTTTCCACTAGCTTCTTGAAAAGATTTAGATTTGGGAGGTGTTATCTTTCAGACACGAACTGAATGAATATTAGCCGTGCTTGGTTGGTTAGTTGGAAATACTACTACCTTTGCCTTTTCACTTCTACCGTTTTTTTTTGCTTTTTTTTATTACTTTGTCATTGGTTTGTGAGCTACCCTGAAAGTTTCAGCCGGATTGCTAATCGGGAAGTGCACGAAATTTGAAGTGCAAGATTCCAGGATAGACAGAAATACATACATACAAGTGAAATTATAAGCTATTAAAATACGCGATATCCATTGTTTTTCGTATGCGATGGCAGTTTTCAATTTAGGGGTGGTCATTGACAATATTTTTATAGGAGTGAAAATAGTACCAACGAAAAATTACCAAAAAAGACATATCTGTAAGAGAAAGCTTAAATTTTGTGGGATTACGTAAAATAACACAAGCATGCCATTCTGTACATTATCCAACAAATCACATAAATGAAAAAACAATGATTCTATATAAACAATGAGCTGCTACTTTTCAACGAGGGTCCACGGGGTGTTTCAGAGCGAATAATGGTTCTCCGCTTATCTACCACCAGCGGCTTCGTTACTCTTATCTCTGCGTATGCTCCGACGTTGACTTCATCTTCTGAGAGTAAGAACCAGTTTTACGATCAACTTAAAGAAACTGTGCGAGGAGTGTGTTCGAGGGATCGTCTTATCATCTTGGGCGACTTTAATGCAAGAGTAGGGCAGGACAGCGTAGCATGGCCGGACTGTCTTAGTAATCATGGCATAGGGAAAATAAATGAAAATGGTCAACGACTCCTACAATTTTGTTCCAGTAACCTGCTATGTGTTACCAACACTTACTTTAAAGGCAAGCTTCTACGCAAGGTCTCTTGGAAACACCCACGGTCAAAACACTGGCACCAGCTAGATGTAATACTTACAAAACAAAAAGATTTGCGGGACATATTACACACAAGAATTTACCACAGCGCTGATTGCAATACTGACCACTCCCTTGTGGCAAATATAGAGAGTCTCACTCCTAAAAAGATCCATTCATCTCGTCCTATGGCAAAAATAAAGTAGATGTCTCTAAAACGGTGGACAAAAAGATGGTAGAATCGTTTAGAAAGGCTACTTTAGAAAAGGTTGCGACATGGGATCCAAGTGCCTTAGCTACTGTGGAGTGGGAAAACGTCAAAGAAATTCTCGTCAAGACAGCAAGTGATATATTTGGCATTAAAAAACCTTCCAAAACTGACGACTGGTTTCAGGACAATAAAGAACACTTTAAGCCATTGCTAGACTCAAAACGTGTAGCTGCTTTGAACCACCGCTTAAATCCGACTGCCAGCACACATAAAAACTTGTGCAAGGCCAAGGCAATTCTGCAACGTAACATCCGCTACTTTACCAATATTTACTGGACAGAAATTTGTAGTAGCATTCAAGCATGTGCCTCTACTGGCAATTTTGCGGGCGTATATAGTGGGATTAAAAAGGCTCTAGGTCCGATCCCTAAAAAAACAGCCCGTCTCAAGGAGACTGATGGTACTATTATTACTGACAATACCCGCCAGCTTGACAGGTGGGCAGAACATTATTCCAATCTCTACTCACAACCTGTAGACGTCCATCCAATTGCCATAGATAAGATTCCCACATTTGCAACTTGGCTAGAGCTTGACGAGGCACCAACCTTGGAGGAATTCCATAAAGCTGTAAACCAGCTCAAAAACAGAAAAAGTCCTGGCAATGACGGCATTCCTGCAGAACTCATAAAAAAGCACTGTGTTTTGCCTCTTGTATATAACTTATTGGTAAAATGTTGGCACGAGGGTAACGTGCCTCAGGATATGCGAGATGCAAATATAATCACTCTGTATAAGGGAAAAGGCGACCGCGGTGACTGCAACAACTACCGTGGCATTTCCCTTCTAAGCATCGTGGGTAAGCTTTTTTCTCGCGTTATTTTAAGCAAATTACAAAAGCTAGCCAATCGCATATATCCTGAGGCACAATGCGGGTTCCGTGCTCAACGCTCCACTACTGACATGATCTTTACACTTCGGCAGCTGCAGGAGAAGTGTAGAGAGCAACAAACACCTTTATTTAAAGCCTTTGATACAGTCAGCAGAGAAGGTCTTTACACTGTACTGGAAAAGATAGGATGCCCTGCCAGGATATTGTCTCTAGTAAAATCGTTTCACCAAAATATGAAGGGATCAGTCGTTTTCAATGGTAACACATTTACACCATTTCATATGCGCAGAGGTGTGCGTCAGGGCTGTGTCTTGGCACCTACCTTGTTTGGCATTTTCTTTTCGCTTCTGCTTAAAGTTGCTTTTGGTGACACCAAACAGGGTATTCATTTGCACACAAGAGCTGACGGCAAGCTTTATAACATCGCTCTTCTAAAATCCAAAAGACACCGTGAGGATATATTTGCCAATAGCCTCTTGTTTACCGATGACGCAGCGTTTGTAGCCACTACGCAAGACGAGCTTCAGAACATCTTGGATAAATTTGCGGAAGCATGTGCACTCTTTTCAATATCCATAAATGCAAAGAAGACGGTGGTAATGTCGCAAGGGTTCAATGAAATACCTACAATCTTGTTGGATGGTGCACCACTGAAATGTGTTGATAATTTTTGCTACCTGGGATCGACTATGTCGAGCAATCTCTCGCTTGACGCTGAGATCAGCAGCCGCATTGGCAAGTCAGCAACGATGTTTGAGAAGCTTACTACAAGAGTATGGGACAACAAACACCTGACAATAAAGACTAAGATGATCGTCTATCAGACCTGCATCTTAAGCATACTCTTGTACGGAGCTGAGACCTGGACATCGTACGCCAAATAGGAAAGAAGACTCAACACATTACACATGCGTTGCCTTCGGAGCATTTTGGGCATATTCTAGAGGGACAAAATCACCAACGAGGAGGTTCTTAAGACGGCACAGCTGCCTAGTATCACCGCCCTCTTGAAACAGAGAAGGCTGCGTTGGTTAGGTCATGTGTATAGGATGGTACCTTCTCGTTTGCCCCGTCAAACTCTCTTAGGAGAGATCGCAAATGCTAAACGCCCACGAGGACGCCCGTTGCTATGGTATAACAACAGCGTCAAACGTGACTTGACTACGTTTGACATAGACTGGTCCAGCTGAGATTGTCTTGCATAGGACCGAGACCTCTGGAGAAAGGTCCTTGCCGACGGCGTAACTGTGCATGACAATGCCTGGTTTGAAGTGCTTGCCAATAAATGCGCGAAAAGAAACGAACGCGCTAACAATCCTTTACCATCCAGGGGTACACAGCACTCAAACCTCTGCACACTGTGTGGCCGAATCTGCTTTTCCCGTGTTGGTCTCTTTAGCTATCAGCGGAAGTGCAGTAAAAACCCTCCGAATACTGTCGCTGCTTAAATCATCTGTTATAGATGTAAAAGGCCAATGATGATGTTTTATAGAAAATAGATAGTTTTTAACACAATCAATGCCAGTAAAAAGAACCAATGAAATAAAATATCAAATTCTCCTAAACTTACTACTACACTTAAGAGACATATTTGAAGAAAAAAAACTTTCCAAAAACATTACAAGACAATAATTATAAGTTAAGTGTATTATTGACATATAAAACATGCTGTATATTCGCTTCTCCTCGGCGAAATGAACTAAGAAGAACTCATATGAGACCTAACTCCGTGTGAGCGCGATAACGAATTTCTCGACGGAAACTTAGGTAATAAAAGTAGTACAGTTCAATAGCAGATAAATTGCGGTTGACACTTGTCTAACTGTTATCTCGCCGAGTTAATGGCTTGGTTGAAGTTGGGCGTGTGTTTAAGGTACAACCTGAGGCGATAAGCAGATATCCGTAGGTACGAGTATTGATATAATATATGCGGCGTCGTTGTATGACTTTGCAAGTTAAAGTAGGTTTAATGATTTGTTAGATTTGCGCGAATGTAATTCAACGCTTTTTCATTAAAAAGCGTTGCAAAAACCATTGTTTTTGATGGAGTGTTATTATACTAATAGCTGCACTCGTGGTTTTAACTACTTTGATGAAAATGATGAAAAGCATTATTTGTTGTCATTCAGGACCTAAAGTATCAACTTATTTAAATACACAACACAATACAATCAACAACACATAACCACAACAAGAATTGTAAACCAAACCTGTATCCTTAGTATTCTCTTGCATGGAGATGAGACTGACGAAGTTCGCGAAGTAGGAGAGATGACTCAACTCTTCCAACATTTGCTAATGGTACCGATTTGGATAGACACTAAACTAAAATTAATTTCTTCAAATGTAATTTAAACCTTGTTGGCTTCGTAATAAGGTATTGTTGCCCCTGGCATCTATACTTCACTCACTAAACTATCACTAAAGCCTGTCAGCGTAAAATCAACTTTGTTTCCACTCGGCGAGAGTTCCGATTTGTCCAAACGCTGTCTCAGAACATGTCCGAATTTATCCAAACGCTGTTAGACAGCGTGTTAAAAATCTGTTTTAATTACGTTATTTTAAGCGGTACAGCTTAAATTGATGTAAGTTAAGGATAGATGCCAGGGGCAAAAAGACCTTGTTACGAAGTCGACAAGGTTTAAATTACATTTGAAGAAATTTTGTCTAGTTTAGTTTAAAAAGTAAAATGATTTATTTGCTGCCAATGTCTTGGAGAGACAAAGTCATAAACTAGAATCTGTTAGACCGGTCACTGCCTATCATAACCACTCTGCTAAAGCGAGGACACAAGCTTAGAATTGACATGATGCAAATAAAATTGGCTGCTTATAAGTTTGTACGAACAAGTTTTTTTTACCCTGATATTTACTAGTTCCGAACTCTACAGTTCGCTCCAAAACAGGAATCGCTGTCAGAAGGAATGAGACGGCTAGGCTAAAGTGGAAATTCACTTATCATGTTGACCGAATTAACTAGGTTAACATGAACCTAGTTAAAGGCAAGAGTCGCCACGCCTTGTGTGCCTGATCAGGAGTGAAGTTGCCTGGGTCCGAGGAAGGCCCAGGAAGCGATGACATGATGACCTCGATGCCTTCCAGGAGGCTCACAGATTGCAGGGGACCAAGATATCTGTAAGAGAATAGGGGAGACCTTTGCCCTTGATTAGAAATTGACAGAGTGTTTAAGGTACGATAGCTAGCATAATAATTTAAAATAATTAAGATTAAAGTTTCGTTAAGCATGCGTCACTGCTAATATCATAGTAGGCATAAAAAAACTGTTCAAAACGTTATCCAGGATTTGGTGATACATATCATAAATTTTTCCTACTTAAGGGTAGGAAAAATATATGATGACACTAGCAGTTAGTCAAGTCCAGCTAATCAATTTGGGTATTAAACATAGTCGCCTTAACTGAGAATGGTTTGAGTTGAGATAACCACTAATGTACCTAAACGTTAAGTCGTTTCAAAAGGGCTCCCATTGTCCACGAAAGATAAACTAACGAAACTGGCCGACTGACAGCAATTTGTCGACCACAAAGACTAAAACGTATAATATAACGTCGTCCGTACACCAAACCACCTCATTAAATACTGTTCACATCTCTAGAATATAAACATCTCAGGATATTTAAGGTTTGCTTTACATGGACTATGGCCAAAAACTTCTGGTAAATTAAACATATTCAGCTACGAACAAGTTATATTACATCGCTGTTGTCCCCTAATTGTACCAATCGTACAATACAGAAGTTTGCACGTGTGGCTTGAAAATTCTTTGTAAGTGGAAACTTTGATGGCCAGTTGCCATGTCTGCTAGATAATTTCGGTGACTGTACAATCGATTTCATGATGTATTATTTTAATATTAATATTTTTCATTAACAGACTGAAATTTTTATTATTTGATTATCTTTATGAGTGTAAAGAATGTGTCACACTAATATTATAAAGGCGAAAGTTTTTATAAATGTTTCTTGTGTGTGTTTATGTTTGGTACTCCTTCACGATGAAACTTCTGAACAAATTTGGATGAAATTTAGTACCAGAATAGCTTTTAATCCAGGATTAACACACCTTTGATCCAGATAATGGAGAAAAATCATATTTTTTTGTATGGGAATTGCCACTTTGATGTCAAAGTGACAAGTGTCAAAGTGACAGTCGTCAAACCTAAGGGTGTAATAAAGTGTTTGAAAAAAATATTTTTAAGGGTTTTCCCGCGTGCAAACCCTGACGGGTGTGAAAAAGTTTGCACGCGGGAAAAGCAGCAAGATGCAGCTAGTAATTGTATAATTTAACTGACCAATACCGTCGATGGCACGGCAGCTGCAGCCATAAATGCATGAATCCAAGAAACATGATTTTCTATTGGCCAATGCCCATGCTGTCCCACTACAGCTCGAAAACCCATTTGCCTTCTTCGTTCTTCAGCTTTACGAAGTTGCGCTCTTTATTCATAAAACATTTCTATAATAAAACCCACGTGGTCTCGGGAGGTACACGGTGGTTAAGAACTGTTGCTAAACGGTTAAGGTCCTCATTGACTTCCTTATTTATCAAAACCGATAAACCCACTTTTCCATAGCTCACGATTAACACGTCGATAGCCAATTAATTGCAACAAGATTGGACGTTTGAAACCAAATCCCAGGCCAATATGTGGCTTGCCAGACAGAATTTGGTTGGGCGTGAAACCTGATGACACCAGGGACGCGTTCACTTACTACGTTCGAAGACGCACGGATTACCCGCGCGATCACTCGAATTCGTTGACGGCGTCGTCGGGCGTTCGCCTGGGTCATCCGAAAAATAGTAGGGGAGGGGAGGAATAGTATGAAACTGACACTTGACAGTTGTCAGTTCTATTTGGACGTCCAAACCCGTGCACTAACTCCGGATGATCGAGCGTAGTAAGTGAACGCACCCCAGGGCTAGATGATTTTCTTATTAAGTCTATGGAACAATATAAATATTATTGTGCGTAAGGATGTCCCTATCTTATTTCATTTAAGGCCAGGCTCCATTAATACTTTTCCCCACGCTAGCTCCGTCTCTACACTACCCGTAACAAGCACTGAAGTGCCTGCGCAACAAGGTAGAATATCGCGAGCGCAGGGCTTGGATTCTGTATGACCACTCACGCCAATTCCACGCAAATTCCGCGCCGATTCCTCGCTGCCTGCGTGGAATCACGAACAAATTCCACGCAGGCGGCGTGGAATTGGCGTGAAAATGGCGTTTTAAAATTAGAGAATTAGGCCCCTGTTTGAACACACAATTTAGCTCAGAACTAAATGACGTAAGTCTCAAAAGTTATTTATTTTATTGGCAGGCTAATAATGTATTTTGTATTGACAGTTGATAATAAAATATATTTTCTTGCAAGAAAAACACAGCAGTAAGATAAAACTTAAGCCGTTGAGTAGAAAAATAAAAATATTACTGAAAATAATGTAATTTTTGATAAGAAAATGTAACAAATGAAATTCTGTTAATCACGTTTTTGACTTGATCACGGAGAAATATATGTTAAGTTTCACAATTATCAGCTTTGTGGATGACCCAGCATATTTAAAATATATATTTATATATTGGAAATAAACCTTAAGTATTGGAGCCTTGTCTTAAGAATCCTGTGGCAGAAGGATGGAGACACAGACAGCGTTGCCAGTTGCCACATCAGTAGGTTCCGTTATATAATATATAGTACCTATTGGGCGCGGCAGTCTAAAAAGGAGAAGTTATTCCTAGCTGGTTGAACTGCCCACCGTCCATTAATTGTGAGGTATCTTCCTAGATATTTGTATATTGTGGAAAAATCTCTTACATAACCCGCGCCAATTAACCGTCCATAAAGAAACCAATCGGGTAGGTAATATTCGTTTGGAAAGTGGCTTTCCAAACACATATTACCCCCAATATTACCCAAACCCAAGCTACGAAGTAACTTTAGGAAAGTTGGATAAGTATTTTCCACAACAATAATGGAAATCCTGAAGTTTCACCACTCTGCTAAGAGCCGATCTTCAAACTAGCACTAGCTTCGGGCTTGCCAGTGGATGTAATGGTAAGCCCGAATTACCGGATAAGTGACTGGGAGTATCTAGTCTTATAAACTAGGAAAGTTAAATGGGTGGTCCAGCGTTTGACGTCCACGTAAAGTTTACTTTTTTAGTCCCTATTAATATATATAAAAATAAAACTTTATATGTTTGTCTGATCAGTGTGCTTTCACGCCAACGGCTTAATCGGATTTTAGGTAATCTTTTATGTAGATGCTGTAATGATGCCTAGGTTTGGCACCGCCTTCAAAAAACTCTTTCTTATTTTATGTTGTATATATGCATTATTATTACGTTGGTAATTTCGAAAAAGTGATACTTTTCTGGCTCAATTGTAATTATTTTATTCTTTTTAGTGGTTGTTTACAAAATAAATTTTTTACTATAAAGTGTTTTTTTTTTTTTTTTGGAAAAACATTTTATATTATCTGCATTGTTCAGACTATTTGATTTATTATTATATAAAATACTAGCTGATGTCCGTGGCTTCACACGCGTGGTCATATCTGTAGGTTAAAAGTACTCTTTGTGCTATTCCAGGACCTAAAATACCAATATACCAACATTTGATCAAAATTTCTTCAACCGTGAATTTTCTTTTTATCGATTGCTCGGCATCCACTCACGGATTGATATATAAAGTACCCCAGTTTAAGTCAAAACATAACTATCTAATAGTTAAAACCGCATTGCAATCAGTCCAGTAGTAATTACGTGATGCGTGAACAGACTAACAGACAAACAGACAGACACGAATTTTAAAAATAGATTAAAAAAATACCCTATACTATTTCTTATTTAATTATCGTCTTTGTACAGACTTTTCGTTCCTATTGCTTTATTATACGTTTAGATAGATAGATACATTATATGTAGATAGATAGATAAATGATAGATATAGATAACAATATGTGTCACAATAGGCAGTATTATCAATCAGAGCGATCTCTTCCAGACAACCGTGCACGAAAGGAATTACAACAACAACATCAATAACCGGAAATCATTTAATGAATTGGTTGAAGAGCAAAATCTCATGTGGAGTCAGATTTTGACTTTCACACGTTCACAAACCGATTGACACGAATACAGCAATCTAGTAAATGATAAAGTTTTTGTAGATAATTACTTTAAAAGCTTTTTATTTTAAAAAGTACGTCAAGCCATTTAAGACATTATCTTTTTGAATAAGCTCAACCATATTAATAATTATGGCTCGGTTTGGCACCGCCTTCAAAAAACTCTTTCTTATCTTATGTTGTATTTTTGCATTATTATTACATTGGTAATTTAGAAGTGATATTGTTCCGGCTCAATTTTAAATTATTTTATTCTATTTAGTGGTTGTTTACAAAATAGTATTTATAACGTGAAGTAATTATTTTTTCTTGGAAATATATTTTTATTTCTTGATTTTGAGTGACTTACGCAAACATCAGAAATAATATAATGCCAAAGCAAAAAGTTAAACTCACTTAAAACTCAACTCAAACAAACACAAAACAAATGGATTTATAAGTCGTAAATAAATAAATGCTTTAACGAGACACCACCAGTAAGTACTACTTAAGACCTGAGAACTAATTGAGACCAATCAAATAAACCCAAAATCGAAGGGGTTTAATCATTTGATGATTGTGTAATGGGTTCCTATGTCTACGTCTCCATCATCAGTCTTTCGATAACACATTAGACCAGAGAACTTATCAAGACAAACCCAATGAACCCAAACTCAAAGGATTTCCATCATCTGATTGTAGAGTTCCTATGACTACTTCCGGCTCCATCATCAGACTCTGGATACTACATAGAACCAGAGAACTCATCAAGACAAACCAAAGGAGTCCATACTCGAAGATGATCATCCAATTGTTGAGTTTCTTTAACACCTTCCGGCTCCATTATCAGACCTTGGATACCGTATAACCCATCAAGACAAATCAAACTCGAAGAGATTCCATCATCTGGTTGTTGAGTTCCTTTGGCTATCTTCCGGCTCGATCATCTGGTCAGCTCAATGGTACCTACCGTAATTGTCATCAGAACTACACCCATGTGCAAAACTTCAGCATCTTTAGACGTCGTTAAATGGTTCGAAATTGACGTGCAAACTAGTCCCAAGCTAGTCCAAGCACAGTGAATTAAATTAAAGCTTGTTTAAAGCTACTAAACCAATTTTGATGAAATTTATACAGTGCTAAAGATCTTTTTTCTCAAGTAAAAACAATCATCTAATCTGGTTCAGAAAATGCAAGATATTAGAGAACATAAACTATAAAATAAATAGATTTTCTAATAGAAAATCAACCATCTAATCGTAGGTTCGACGACTTTCAGCCTCCCGAAAAAGCTGGATTCCGGAAAGGCTTAAGCACCGTAGACCACATCCATACGCTCCGGCAGATTATACAGAAGACCGAAGAGTATAATGGGCCACTATGTCTAGCATTTGTGGACTACTAGAAAGCCTTTGATTCAGTCGAGACCTGAACAGTGCTAGTCATTACAACGGTGCCAGATTGACTACCGGTACATTGAAGTGTTGAAGTGTTTGTACAGCAAGGCCACCATGGCATTCCGTCTTCAAGATCAGAGCACGAATTCTATCTAGTTGCAAAAAGGGGACAGAGGAGACAGGGAGACGTTATTTCTCCGAAACTGTTTACCTCTGCACTGGAAGATATATTCAAGCTTCTGAACTGGAACGGATATAGTGTTAACATCAATGGCGAATACATCAGTCACCTTCGATTTGCTGATGATATAGTCATCATGGCAGAAACCCTGGAAACTTAAGCACAATGTTCAGTGACCTCAATATTGTTTCCCAACAGGCCCACCTGTTGGGAAACAATATTGAGGTCACTACTGGTCAATACTGAGGTCTTAAAATTAACATGGGTAAGACTAACATCATGTCAAATGCCCATGTCGTACCCATGCTGGTTTATGTTGGGAACGATATTATTGAAGCTGTTGATCACTATGTCTACTTAGGTCAGACGATCCAACACGCAGCGTGCAATGGAGAGAGCTATGCTTGGAGTTTCACTACGAGATAAGATCCGTAACGAGGAAATCCGTAGAAGAAGCAAGGGTTTATTCCCCCAGTTTATACTCACTCTTTTTCTACTTTATTGCCATAGCTCGCGGCCGATAAAAGTACTGTTGGAAAGAAAAATGAGTTTTAGTAATATCACGCATACACCTTCATGTAGTTTATGATGGCCTGGTACTTTGAATAAATCTGAGGAGCGTCGAAGGCACCCCCGTGCTGCATCCATCCGTCCGTCTTATTTTTTGCACCTCCTTCCGATTTATGGGAGCCTGGTACTTTAGTCAGTTTAAAACCGCAGTCACTAACCCCAGTATTTTATATTTGCGCTAACTCCTGTTAATTCATTATACCCTGGTACATTACACTGAAAATTCAAGTTACACATGATTTTATCGCAAAGTGAATGGAGTGTTTTTCTGTCCACTGTACTTAATTAACGTAAAGATAAATTTGCATCACAATAGGCCTCATAAAGTAGAAAAAGAGCGAGTATAAACTGGGGGAATAAACCGAACCAAGGTTATAGACCATAGGTCTCAGAATTTGCAATTTCAAGTGGCAATGGGCAGACCATATATAGTTCGCTGAGCTGACAACCGCTGGAGAATAAAGGTTCTGGAATAGCAACCACGACCGAACAAGCGAAGTGTTGGGAGACCCCCACACGATCGACGGACGACATTCACACATCGCAGGGAGTCGGTGGATGGAGGCGGCACAAACCGTTTGTCGTGGCGCTCTTTGGGGGAAGCCTATATTCAACAGTGGACTACTAAAGGCTGAAATGATGATGATGATGAAATCGGTTTAGAAATCTTAAAGATTTGAGGAATAAACACAAAATTAAGGCAATATAAACACAATATCAAATATATTTACTAAAAATACTATATTATGTATTCTCGAAAAACTACTGAACCAATATTGATACAATTTATTTGGGACCACATGGAGAGAAAACAATTTAAAAAAAAACGGTCCTCAATTCATGCAGAAATCGGCAAAAACATATGTATAAAAAAACATACATACATTCGACCATATAACCGTCTCCTTTGGTGAAGTCGTTTAAAAATGGAAACGTAGGGAGCGCGATGTTTCATTGTTCTGTATCTTGATTTCTTGAAAACCCAGTCTTTCAAGTTTCAGTCCTTCCCAGGTTTTTTTTTGAACGCTTTCAAGGGTTCTTTTATCAAAACCTAATATAATTGTACTTTCTAATTATTTTTACTGTACCTACTAATAAAATTTTCAAGTGCTAGATGTTCATAAACATATTTTGTTTATTCCGTAAAGACAAGTGTTACACGCATTAGGATAGAAAATAATTATAAAACAGTAAAATCCAGAATCCAGACCAATAAGGTCTGTTTGTTTGTTTGTTTGTTTGTTTGTTTGTTTGGGGAGCTTTCACGCAATAACGGCTGGACAGATCTTGATGAAATTTGTATTGTAGATAGCTTATACCCAGCACAATACTCTGGAATAAAACAATGGATACTTTTATCCCGGAAAATGGTAAGTTTCCACGGGAAAACTGGAAAACATCGAATCATCATCTGAATTCGCGGGCGAAAGCTATTTATAATATCTAACATATATAATTACAACATATATCATAAATCTTAGTCCACAATCAAATAACTTCCAAGGATTACAACAGACATAATTATCATTAAAATTTATCAAATTTTTAGTAGTCATTTTACTACACCCATGTGTAAAACTTCAGCATCTTTGGACGTCCTTAAATTGTTCAAAATTTACTTACAATCTAGTCCCAAACATAATAACACAGTGAAATAAATTAAAGCTTGTTTAAAGCTACTTTACTACCAATTTTGATGAAATTTATACAGTACCACACTAGAGGTCTTCTTACTCAACTAAAAACAAACATCTAATTCGGTTCAGAAATCCCAAGATATTATAGAACATAAACTATAAAATAAATTGATTTTCTAATAAAACTAAAGAACCAATTTTGATGAAATTTATGTGACACTACACGGAAAGTTTATTCCTTTGAATAAAAAAACAACCATCTAAATCAGTTTAGAAATCTTAGATATAAACACAAAATGAAGGCAATATAAATACAAAATCGAATGGATTTACTCAACAAAACTATTTATTCTCGAAAAAGTGCTTAACCAATTTTAATACAATTTATATGGGACCAATTGGAAAGTATACACTTTCAAACAAAAAATGAATTTTTAAAATCGGTCCGCAATTGACGGAGATATCGACAGAAATAAAAAAATATTTAAAAAACATACATACAGCCGAACATATAACAGTCTCCTTTTTTAAAGTCAATTAAAAAGCATATTCTATAACCCTCTTCAGTCGGGTAAAAACAAACATAAGTTCCACATAAAATACTTAGCTTTACACAATTGTATAGAGGCCACATTTAAATACCATATTCTATAACCTTCCTCAGTCGGGTAAAAACAAACATAAGTCCCACGTAAAATACTTAGCTTTACACAATTGTATAGAAGCCACATTTAAATAGCATATTCTATAACCTTCCTCAATCGGGTAAAAACAAACATAAGTCCCACGTAAAATACTTAGCTTTACACAATTGTATAGAAGCCACATTTAAATAGCATATTCTATAACCCTCCTCAGTCGGGTAAAAACAAACATAAGTCCTACGTAAAATACTTAGCTTTACACAATTGTATAGAAGCCACATTTAAATACCATATTCTATAACCTTCCTCAGTCGGGTAAAAACAAACATAAGTCCCACGTAAAATACTTAGCTTTACACAATTGTATAGAAACCACATTTAAATAGCATATTCTATAACCTTCCTCAGTCGGGTAAAACAAACATAAGTCCTACGTAAAATACTTAGCTTTACACAATTGTATAGAAGCCACATTTAAATAGCATATTCTATAACCCTCCTCATTCGGGTAAAACAAATATAAGTCCTACGTAAAATACTTAGCTTTACACAATTGTATAGAAGCCACATTTAAATAGCATATTCTATAACCCTCCTCATTCGGGTAAAACAAACATAAGTCCTACGTAAAATACTTAGCTTTACACAATTGTATAGAAGCCACATTTAAATAGCATATTCTATAACCCTCCTCAGTCGGGTAAAAACTAACATAAGTCCCACGTAAAATACTTAGCTTACACAATTGTATAGAAGCCACATTTAAAAAGCATATTCTATAACCCTCCTCATTCGGGTAAAACAAACATAAGTCCCACGTAAAATACTTAGCTTTACACAATTGTATAGAAGCAACATTTAAATAGCATATTCTATAACCCTCCTCATTCGGGTAAAACAAACATAAGTCCCACGTAAAATACTTAGCTTTACACAATTGTATAGAAGCCACATTTAAATAGCATATTCTATAACCCTCCTCAGTCGGGTAAAAACTAACATAAGTCCCACGTAAAATACTTAGCTTTACACAATTGTATAGAAGCCACATTTAAATAGCATATTCTATAACCTTCCTCAATCGGGTAAAAACAAACATAAGTCCCACGTAAAATACTTAGCTTTACACAATTGTATAGAAGCCACATTTAAATACCATATTCTATAACCTTCCTCAGTCGGGTAAAAACAAACATAAGTCCCACGTAAAATACTTAGCTTTACACAATTGTATAGAAACCACATTTAAATAGCATATTCTATAACCTTCCTCAGTCGGGTAAAACAAACATAAGTCCTACGTAAAATACTTAGCTTTACACAATTGTATAGAAGCCACATTTAAATAGCATATTCTATAACCCTCCTCATTCGGGTAAAACAAATATAAGTCCTACGTAAAATACTTAGCTTTACACAATTGTATAGAAGCCACATTTAAATAGCATATTCTATAACCCTCCTCAGTCGGGTAAAAACTAACATAAGTCCCACGTAAAATACTTAGCTTACACAATTGTATAGAAGCCACATTTAAAAAGCATATTCTATAACCCTCCTCATTCGGGTAAAACAAACATAAGTCCCACGTAAAATACTTAGCTTTACACAATTGTATAGAAGCCACATTTAAATAGCATATTCTATAACCCTCCTCATTCGGGTAAAACAAACATAAGTCCCACGTAAAATACTTAGCTTTACACAATTGTATAGAAGCCACATTTAAATAGCATATTCTATAACCCTCCTCAGTCGGGTAAAAACTAACATAAGTCCCACGTAAAATACTTAGCTTTACACAATTGTATAGAAGCCACATTTAAATAGCATATTCTATAACCCTCCTCATTCGGGTAAAACAAACATAAGTCCCACGTAAAATACTTAGCTTTACACAATTGTATAGAAGCCACATTTAAATAGCATATTCTATAACCCTCCTCATTCGGGTAAAACAAACATAAGTCCCACGTAAAATACTAAGCTTTACACAATCGTATAGAAGCCACACTTATTATCATTCCTCAACCTATACCGATCTGGCTGATCATAAATCTCAAGAACAACTAAGCTAAAAATTTTGAAGATCCAACAGGCTATCATAATGCCGCCATTCCCCTTGGTGGCAAATTGGTTCATGCTGATTGGCCGGTCCTCTCAAGGGCACCAACTGCTTCGACGGAAATACCACTATATTTTCCAAGGTATATCAACTGTCGCTTTGACGGAAGTAGATAGATGATTGATTGTCTTCCGATCTACTCTTCGACCATAGAATGCAATGTGGTGCCAACCGTGGTGAGGATTGCAACAAGTTGACAATTCACTTGGGTTGGGTTTCACTTGGTTTCACCTTTGGCTCAGTGAGTGACGTAGATCTGTATACTTTTTGAGTGAGTGGAGTAATATTTCTGGTCTTTTGATAGCTAATTGTCACTCTAGATCGAAGGTTTCTGTAATTTTCTGGATAACATGTTTAGATAGGTAATAAATTGATATGATGATAGTTACCACGATTCTACAGATTTTCATGTTCATGGCATTTCCAAAGTATTTACCACTTCACCCCTTTGAAATTTAGATCTAAAAATAGGTAAGTTTATACTTTGCTGGCACGCTGCAAGTAGGTATCAAGTAAGTCTATAATTTTTCTCCAAACTAGTAGGTCAACCAGCTGTTGATTAACCCGTGTAAATGACAAATTACTTATAGCTTATCTTATATTATTCAGGAACTTTCATTCTACTGCTACTATTAATAAATTAAGTTGACGACAATCTTCAAAATTATTCAACACTAAAACGCTCTTAAAACATAAAGTACAATTAACTCAAAATGAATTTCAAATCACTGTGACGGCTTTGTCATTAAAACTTTATCATACTTTTAGGCAAAATTCCCTACTGCTTTAGCCAATTAAAGAAGTTGGTAAAAGCATTAAATTAACGAAATAATAATCGTAAACAGTGGGATCAGGGTTGCCAGACTGGTAAACTGTAAAAAAAGTATTTTATTAAGCGTCTTTAGAAGAGGAGATGGTTATATGTTCGAATGTACGTATGTTTTTTTATGTATGTCGGTCGATATCTCCGTCAATTGCGGAACGATTTTAAAAAATCTTTTTTTGTTTGAAATAGTATACTCTACAGGTGGTTTCAAATAAATTGTATCAAAATTGGTTTAGCAGTTTTTCTATAATAAATAGTTGTTTGAGTAACTCCATTCGATTTTGTGTTTATATTGCCTTGATTTTGAGTTTATCTCTAAGATTTCTAAACATATTTCGATGGTTGTTTTTTTTATTCAAAAGGGTAAACTTTCTGTGTCTCCCTTATAAATATCATCAAAATTGGTTCAGTAGTTATTCAAAAGGGTAAACTTTCTGTGTCCTCCCCCCCCCCCCATTATAAATTTCATCAAAATTGGTTCAGTAGTTTTATTAGAAAATCTATTTGTTTTATAGTTTATGTTCTCTAATATCTTGGGATATCGGAACCGAATTAGATGATTCTTTTTACTTGAGTAAGAAGACATCTAGCGTGGTACTGTATAAATTTCATCAAAACTGGTTTAGTAGCTTTTAACAATTAAATTCACTGTGTTATACTGTTTAAGACTAGATTAAGGTCAATTTTGAACAATTTAAGGACGTCCAAAGATGCTGAAGTTTTGCACATGGGTGTAGTTCTGATGCTAATTAAAAACTACAGTAGTAGTAGTAGTAGTAGTAGTCAAAGGAACTACACAATCGGATGATGGAATACCTTCCGAGTTTGGGCTCATTTGGTTTGTCTTGATGATGGAATACCTTCCGAGTTTGGGCTCATTTGGTTTGTCTTGATGATATCATGTCTGGTTTTATGTGGTATCAAGGGTCTGATGATGGAGCCGGAAGGTAGTAACAGGAAATCAACAAAAAAATTATGGAACCCCCTTCGCGTTTGGGCTCATTTGGTTTGTGTTGATGAATTCTCTGGCTTATGTGGTATCCAAGATCTGATGATGGAGCCGGAAGATAGTCACAGGAACTCAACAACAAAATGATGGAAACCTATCGAATTTGGGCTCATTTGGTTTGTCTTGATGAGTTCTCTAGTTTTATGTGGTATCCAGGGTCTGATGATGGAGCCGGAAGGTAGTCTCAGGAACTCAACACCAAAATGATGGAACCCTTTCTAGTTTAGGCTCATTTGGTTTGTCTTGATGAATTCTCTGGTGTTATGTAGTATCCAGGGTCTGATGATGGAGCCGGAAGGTAGTCTCAGGAACTCAACACCAAAATGATGGAACCCTTTCTAGTTTAGGCTCATTTGGTTTGTCTTGATGAATTCTCTGGTGTTATGTGGTATCCAGGGTCTGATGATGGAGCCGGAAGGTAGTCACAGGAACTCAACACCAAAATGATGGAAAAAACTCAAAAAACTCTTTCTTATCTTATGTTGTATTTTTGCATTATTATTTCGTTGGTTATTTCGAAAAAGTGATACTGTTCTGGCTTAATTGTAATTATTTTATTCTTATTAGTGGTTATTTACAAAATAACATTTTTATTATGAAGTCGTTTTTTTTTGGTAAAATATTTTATAGACTTCGTAGTCGTCTGAGTTACTATTCTATCACTATAAATTAAAGCACCGCCCGCGCCGATGTCTTTCGACTCATTATTTTGTCAGTTAGCTTCACAGATTTGAGAACAGAGGTCGGCTTAAACACAACACAACAGAACATGAACATGTAAGAGAAATGAATGGAAAAAAAAACTAATTTTACTGTGTTACAGAACGCAGTACAGTATTTTCATGAGTGTCTTCATAATATGTGCAAACCATGCTTCCTTCATATTGTGAACAAGAAATTATGAGAAATAATTTTATAAAAAATACGTGGTTAAAACGAAAAAACACAAGAGAAAATAATGTATAAAAATATTTGTGTATCTATCTCATCACTAATTAGATAAGTTCTCGCTAATTATGCGGTCATAAATAATTAAATACATGTATCTCACACACTGGTGAGGTGTGTTTGTAAATAGCCTATACCGTGTGTACTCGCGTACCGTTACCTCTGAAAAACGATTTGAAAATTGCTATTACATAGGCATTGACGCTTCACCACACACTATTACGTGTTTTTAGCATAAATTTCTGTTGTTTTTGCTGAGATTATTGTGATATCGCCGATCCTATTTTATTTACATCTACCGTATTAAATCGAAACAACACTGATTTGACTGATCTGAAATTCTCATACATTTCCGTACGAGAATACATTTTGACTTTTACATCGTAATCGAGTTGAAATTATAGTACGAGTTATCTCTTAGTTCTGGCAGCCCTAGAACCACGTCACTTATAACTAGAATTAAGTGCTATAATAAATACTGACGTAAATTGATAAGAATTATTTCGTTTGGAGCAAGTGTGCGTAAGATTATATCAGTTCTGAACACTTTCACTATGTTTATTAAATCATACAAGTCCGCTAACTAAATGTCAAAATGTACCTATAGTGTATCAGCACAGTACCTACACATTTATGTACTGTGGTATCAGTCAAAATGACACTGAAACAGTGTAATTTCTATTATGTATATATGTTATAAAACAACGGACAGCCTTTCGCACACTATAATTTTCTAATAAATAATAATTTAATGATAATTTTCTAAAGGGTAGTACAGTTCATTTACTACTAGCTGCACCTCGTGGTTTCATCCACGTGTATGATAATGGTGATGCAAAATATCCTTCCTAATGTATTTCAGATTTAGCATTAAGCCCGCATAGCGAAAACTT
Source organism: Alsophila aescularia (assembly GCA_946251855.1). NCBI lineage: Eukaryota > Metazoa > Arthropoda > Insecta > Lepidoptera > Geometridae > Alsophila > Alsophila aescularia. Next base: position 33,654,241 of record OX276386.1, on the reverse strand, counting down.
ATCTGATAAGTCATCCTCGTAAGACGGATTTATACACTGTGGTAAATTTTTGATGACGATGTTTTGGTCACGGTTGCTGAATTGCTTAAAGGCATGTGCCGCGCAGAGGCATGGATGATGTGGGTTCGAACCCCATCCGAGATCTTTTTTTTTCATTTAGAACATTAATCGATAATATCCTATGACTCATTCCAGGACTTAAAGGATCTTCATTCTAAATCAGTTTCAGCGCTATAATGTTAATAAAGATTCACTCCAACTTCTGCTTTTATTAAGTAGTATTTACTTTTTGCGTTAATTATATAGATATAATAACCGACGACCCGTTGGTCTCGTGGCTAGAGATCCTAGGTACGAAACCGAACGATCGCGGGTTCGAATCCTGCAAGGTGCAATCATTTGTGTGATGAGCAGAAATATTTGTTTCCGAGTCATGGATGTAATATTCTTATCTATGCATGTTTATCCGTTATCTAGTGCCCATAGCACAGGGTATCCTAGTTTGGGGCTAGATAATTGGTGTGGAAATGTCCCGAATATATTATTATTATTATTATATTTATTGTTCTTATTATAAATGTAACTTTTTATCGCCTACTATGATTTGCGACGTAATTGTCTTAAATTGCTATAGTTTGCATTTATTATAAGATAACTACTTAAATCCTAAGTGGAAAAATCATCCAAACGTCGAAGAAAATTTAAAATATTAATAATAAATCATCACCTATAACGTAATAACGTTATCTCGTCAGACGCAGACCTTTTATCAGCATGCTCAGAAAGAGAACTTGCTAATAGAGGGTTTCATAGCTTAATCTTTGTCGATATTTAAATGAAGTCATGCATTCAATGTGTTCTCTAATGAGTATAATTAATGGTTGTACAAAACTGGTTTCGATGAAACTGGGTATTAAACGCGTTTGCATAAAGCGAGTATGCACGTTTTTATTGGTAACGTGACAGGTAAGGTTACAGGTGGGCCGATACACGCGGCTCAAAGGGATCTCTGACAAAGACGCAACCACTAAAGTTAAGAGGCTTTTATTCTTCAACTTACCTATCTAGGTATATTTTGTATGTTGCAAGGTTTAAAATGCTGCAAAAGCTTTTCAGCTCGCTCAGAAAAAAAACAACCAAGATAAATGTATTTGTTAGCGTTAACGCTACAAAATATATATTTCAGATAAATAATATTTCTGAAAAAAAAAGAATGGATCATGGACGGGTCTCGAACCCGCATTTGGATCACTTTTCACAATACTTCAGCTGTCGATTCGCCACTTCTTCGCCAATATTTCATTTTAGGGCCGCCACGGTATGTGGCCTGTTCACATAGAAATGCGCGACCTCAAAAATATACAGTGTATAGGCTCAAACGCTACTTTGCGGAATCTCTTTATTTAAAAAAATGCAGTAAAAATATGATAAAAAACATGTACCTCTATCCAAGTTTGCGTAACAAGTATAAAGCTATTTATTTATTTTTTATTTTCACTAAATTGTAATATTCTAAGTTAGGTTTTATAATTACATAGGGTAGGAATTAAAACAGATAGATAAGGCCTGTTGGACATTTCTTTTTATTTATCCATATGTCATTGGCCTGACTTTCAGCACAGTAAATATATCGTCCTTACTATATAATGTACTGTGCTTACAGTTTGGTATAGGCTACATATTTTTACTTCGTTAATTTCAACAACAAAAACAATGAAAAAAGGCTGCTGTCAAATCTTAAATGGAGCAGATATAGCATGGTTTGACGGAATGTATATATTTTACGAATTTTGTAAAAAAAAATGGTAGATTATAATTTAGGTACTTATTTTTTTGTGGCACGTTTTGTTTTGTGGATTGCTCGAATTGTACTCATCACTGAGATGGAAAAAAAAAGTGAAATAAGAAAGTTTTCTGATAGTGAAAATTGAATTTCAATTGAAATAAATGAATATAAATGTTCCGAATATAAATTAAAATTTGGCACTTGTATGGATATTTATAACCGCTACATAAGTGTATACAAAATCAAGCTAATTTTCTGATTGCCTCCCCATGAAAAGTGAAAAAAATATATCGAGTAGTATCTCGTTGTTAAAAGAACAATGGCGAACTCCCATACATACTTTTATGACAGTCAAATTCACGGTGTCTTTAGACAAAAAATATCGCTAGTAATTCAGCATTATTTCTTGAGATTGTTAGTCTAAGATATATTTTTGGGGAGGCCAGGTATAATTGTTATTAGGCTTCAAAGTTTTGTAGGTTATGTTACTGTTAATGACCTTTGATACAAGTCTTAGGGATTTTAATTATTTTATCCGCTTAATTAGGTAGTTAAGTAAGTACTTATGCGTGATAAATATAATGTTTCAAGATATTATAGGTACCTACCTATTCAATTACCTATCTAGTGTAACAGACTTGGCTTTAGAATAAGAATTATTTTCAATCTGTTACTGCCTGGCGAGATTACAAAACAATATATTTAGAGATATGTTGCTACTGTTGCACTGTGCAGGGAAACAGTTGTCTTCTATTAGCGCAAATATTTTGGAACAATTCCTTACACAAATTCCTTAGAAAAATAATTACCTAAGTTCTGTACAAATGATATGTCAAGACGCTACAAGATTTATCGCATAAAATTCCGCCTATGTTCTTTAAGTGAGGTTTCATTGTCAGTTTTGTTTTCATTTGAATCCTCTGACGAATTATTCAGCTCTAAAGTGAACAAGTCTCATAAACTGTTTGTAAAGAAAATAACATCAACAAAAAAAGTCCCGCATAAGTTTCATCAAAATTGGTTAAGTAGATTTTTAATAAATTCATTTGAAGTAGATAATTTTTATTTTAGGTTTTATTTTCTTCGAAGCTTATAACTCAACAAGGTAAATTTTAGCTGCCCGCATATTTTCTCCCAGCTACATTGCTTTCGGAGACAGGCACGGAATGAAAGATTAATGAGTATAGTGAGGGGGTCACGCTTAGACAAAAGGTAGCCGCGCGTTCAACACTAGTAAGTACACTAGGAGCTTCAGATAGTATTGTCACTGAAGAATTGAAGATGTAACTGAAAGTTAGGGGAAGTCTACAAAATATGATACAATAACATATTCTAATTAGCATTAAGTTATCTTTGTATAATTGTTGTTTTTGTGCTAAAGAATAAGTAATTTTATAGATATACCGCTCAGCACCGCACGATACAGTACGACACTGGTGGCTTCCGGATAGTACTGGCCCTGAAGATAAAGCTAGGAGGTGAATTTATTCGCGTTCATGAAAAGCAATACTTTATATAAAAATAACTGCACTGTTTGCCTCTTATGCTTTAATTGTTAGTTTAGTATGTTACAATAGTCTAATAGTTTTTTTATTTTTATATATATTATTATTGTAATTCCCAGGTCTATTCGAATTGTTCCAAACTATTTAAATTTTCTCCAAAAGTTGTAGTTTTTTTATATATTAAGGTTTAATCCTTCGCATTCCACAAGTGTCGACAAGCACATACATTAATTATTTTTATTTAATTATAAAGTTAGTAGAACTTGAAAGGTAACTGATCAATCGAACTGAATATTCACTAGTTTCTTTCAGATTTAAATCATATAAACAGAAAGCTTAAAGTGAACTTTTGTTTACCTACGATTTCTACTGCTTATCTGCCAGTTGAATTGAAATTCAACTGGCAGAACACACATTCACACACATCACACATACACACATCACACACACACACACATATCACACACACACACACATCACACATCACACATATCACACACACACACACACACACACACACACACACACACACACACACATCTGGCATTCTGGCACATTCTACTGAAGTAGAATGTTTTATTTACCACATTTTTTAATGATATAATGAAAAATAATTCCTAGTTCAACTTGAATTTTCCAGCACTTGTCTCCGTTTTTTCTGTCTCCATATATTATTATATTATACAAATTAACTTCCCAATATAGGTACTTCTAAGCCATTCACTAATAGTTCCAATATTATGTGTGATAATATCCATACCAATATATAAAAGTGAAACGTTGTCTGTTTGTTTGTTTGTTTTTTTGGGGAGCTTTCTTGCAATAATGGCTGGACGTATTTTGATGAAATTTAGAATGGAGACAGCTTATACCCTAGAATAAAACATAGAATACTTTATATCCCGGAAAATTGAAAGTTTCTGTGGGAAAACTGGAAAATGTTGATTACTCACTGTAAGAAACGGTTGCCTTTACAGAATGGTCTGTGGTTGCCATGGTAACGAAATAACAAGTCTGTCAAAAAACATCAAGGGTAGTGGTGCTATGGCGGGAAACCTAGTGTGTGATAAAACAGCACAAAGTTGGCGTTACACTTTTTCATTTATTATAAGAACTGCAAAGGAGTGGAATACCCTGCCCTCGTCGGTGTTTCTGGTAAAATATATCCCAGGTGTGTTCAAGTCAAGAGTGAATAGGTATCTACTAGGCAAGCGTGCTACATCTTTGACAGCCTTCGACCACATCATCGCTTTCCATCAGGTGAGATAGTGGTCAAACGATTGCCTAGACCGTAACAAAAAAAATTACTTAAAGAATCTGATAGTCTAAAATTAACAAACGCTTACCGTTAGCCACGTTGTTGTTTTTTATTCCATTGTAATTGTAAAGAAACAACGGTCGGCCTCAAATTGTAACTCTGTTTTTAAATACGCATGTGATTACAATAGCTCTTGTGTTTTGCTGTTTCCATTGTTCCATACAAAGTGGTTGTTCAAAACTGACAGATATTAATTTCTATTAGAATTGAAAACATTGCGCACGAAAAAATATCGTCACAATGATAAGAGTATTTCATATTTTGTAGGTACAATAAAACATGACTAATGAAAACATGGTGAATGACCTGCTCGTCTAGTCATACGGCTCTATAAAACAAGAAAAAAATATTTCAATAAACAAAGAACGACTGCGAACAAAACTATTGAATACAATTTTAAGCAACTAACGTGCTATTTCGGGTTTTGGCTTTTCTGCCTCGACAGCAAACACTGGATATATAAAAGTGAAACGTTTGTTTGTTTGTTTGTTTGGGGAGCTTTCACGCGTTAACGGCTGGACGGATTTTGATGAAATTTGGAATGGAGATCGCTTATACCCTTGAAAAAACATAGGATAATCTTTATCTCGGAAAATTGAAAGTTTTCATGGGAAAACTGGAAAAACGTGTATTACTCGCTGTAAGAAACGGCTACCATGGAAACTAAATAACAAGTACAGTAGTCCGCGCGGACGAAATTGCGGGCGGGAAAGGTGCAGGAAAGCAGGTGTGTTTTTCGCATTTTGTAACTTTTTCCCTATGAGACTTACGGAACAACTGTGAATGCAAAAAATGTTGCAAATATTATCATCTTTATACATTTTCTAGACACTTTTGCCATAAAGCTAACTGTTAAAGAACTATTTAGAAAGTTACAAATTTTTACCCCTTCAATTCAATACGGCGGCTAACGCTACCACCTTTCGACGTCGTTTTTTTTTTCTAGACCTCACAACTAAGCAATACGAATCAAAACATCATCTATACCACTATTTGTAGGGCAAAGCTTCATATTTTCCCCCAATGATTGGCCTTTATGATAAAGTTATATGTCCACGTTTGACGAGCCGACCTACGGTAGTTTGTACCAGTGCGTGTGCGTATTACCTAATTACCACGTAAGCCTACTCAACGCGCACGCGATATGGCGCGACGGCCGCGCGAATATCGCATGCAAAGCGATGCGAAGAGAAACGATGTCCTGTGTGAGCGGGGCTGCCGCGCGAATCCGCTTAATCCGTCTTCCTTCACGCGCCGCGTTCACGTTGATTTCGCTTACATAGGACAGCGCGTTACGTAGGAAACCGTGTTAATAAGGTAAGCAATACAGCGACAATACTAGGCATGGCAATACTTAAAAAAATAATTAAGTCCATGAACGCAAAGCAGCGCTGCATTAGACTGTAGGGCTTCAGCCACTTCGCTCCACGGCTATTGTTTTCAAATGAATAAATTTACATACTTTAAATCCACTAAGCTCCACAGAACTAAAATTAAAATAGTATTTTTGGTCAAAATCGCTCAATGTCAATTTGAGTACAGTTAGCATAGTAATTGTAAATAAATACAACGAAAAAAAATACTTGAGAACTAGTAGATATCATTATATATTATTAAAAATTACAGCATCAGAGTAGCAAATTAATGTAAGATGCCAAAATATAAAGACATCTTCGGATGGAAAGTCTTTTTGTTTAAGGTTTTTAGTTATAAGACTTTCTAATGTAATCTTTTTTGAAAAAAAATAAAAATATAAAAAAAAGATTAGATATTAAAAGATAAAATATTAAATATATATATATATATATATATATATATATAGATTAGAAAGTCTTATAACTAAAAACCTTAAACAAAAAGACTTTCCAATCCGACGACGATTTTTTAATAATATATAAATATATCTACTGGTTCTCAAGTAATTTTTTTCGTTGTATTTATTTACCAATTACTATGCTAACTGTACTCAAATTGATTAATTTTTCATAAAATATATCACAAGCGAAAATTTAAAAAATCAACGCTCATTGGATTAATAATGAAATAAAAAAAATACAAGACGAACGAATTAATACAGGGGTGAACGAATTGTACGAACTAATGAACAAAGTGTAAGAAGATGCCGAATTTTATGCATTTCAAGCATTTTGTGAGCATTTTTTTTTTTTTTTTTTTATATAAAATTGTGTGTGTGTGGCATCGTAGCTCCCAGACGAGTAGACCGATTTTGATGTGTTTTTGTTTGTAAGATGATGTGATCGAGATGGTTCTTAGCTATATGAAAGAGGTGGGGGAAGAGGGGGAGGTGAGAAAAAAGGAGTGAGAATCGTAGCTTCCAAACGAAAAGACCGTTTTAGCTGCGGTTTTTTATGTTTGAAAGCTGGGGTAAACGAGATGGTTCTAAGCTATAATGAGGAAAAGGAGCGAAGGGGAAGGGGTGAAAATCGTTGATTCCAAACGAATAGACGATTAGATGCGGTTTTTTATGTTTGAAAGCTGAGGTAAACGAGATGGTTCTTATCTATATTGGGAGGGGGGAATGGGGGTAAAGACCGTAGCTCCCAAACGAATGGACCCATTTTAATGCGGTTTTTATATTTGAAAACTGATGTGGGGGGCTGGGGATTATACAGGTTGGATTTTTGAGACGAGAAAGTAAGGGCAGGTACCTTACCCGTTATAGTTGCAGGAAAACGTTCCGTGATAACCTTCCATAACTTTTTGTGATATTTTGAACTGCTTTCACAGATTTTGCAAAATATGTACAATCAGTAAGAAATGGTAATTTTTCACAAAAAATTTTTTTAATGCCAATCGATTCTTGATTCTTATAAGGATCAAAAGTCTTTATTGGAAATTATCTTATCCGTAACAGCTACAGGAAAACGTTCTTATGAGACTCTCCTTAACTTTTGGAGATATTTTGACCTGCATTCCCAGATTTTGGGAAAAAAGTCAGTTTATTAAAAAGGATGTTTGTTGCCTTGCATTTGTCTGGAAAATTAAAAACAAACATTGATTGAGAGCTCCAGCGCTTGCAGGTGAACAATATGAAAGTGTGGATACGATGAAAGTATTGCTGCGTCGGGAATGAGACGGAATCCCACAATAACCTACCTTAGTGCTTTTGTCGGAAGACTCGATGCCATTATTCATGTCAACGGAGGTCATGTTGAACTGACTTTCGTTATTCCTGAAATGTATTTTTTTCTAGCATTACCCTGAATTATACAACACACAATCATATTTTTGAATATTACTGCTCACTCCTCGTGACAATAGGACAACGATGTTTGTTATAATTTGAATATTAATGCTCACTCCACGTGACAACAGGACAAAGATGTTTGTTATAATGTTTATATGTATGTGTGTAACTCACAGTAACTGGTCAATAAACATTGAAACTGTCGAGTATGTGAGAATACTAACTTAACAGTAACTGCTCAATAAACAAAGACAGCAGTTGAGTATGTGATAGTTAGTATTTGTGTGAAAGGAAGGATAGGTCGATGAAAGGTCGATGCTGTTATATAACAGGGGCTCTAAGGAATAATAGGATGGGTCGATGCTGTGCCCTGGGCGGCCATATTACACCGTGGTACACAGGGGACTATTTTTCTTTCAGGATAGGGTCTATTGAACGGTAACGTCAATAATATAAGGTGGCTTATTGGACGGCTCCACACGCCAATAGCATCTTTTTAACATCTGTTTTTTTTTGCGGCTTATTGGAAAGCTCAGTTTTTTTTTGTGCGTACGAGTGTGTGCGTATGTTGATGTAATTATAAAAATATTATGGGCAGTTCTCACCGGGGTTCACTTCCATAGCTTATTTTGTAGGCTGCGTGTTGTCATCAATGGCAGCAGATATTTGAGGCGTGGCCGCAGGGTGTGATGCTGCTGGAGCGGGCGGCATGATGCTGGACGGTCCAGGTTGATGGTCATCTGGAAGCGACACGGCCGCCTGGGTGCATATTCCTGGCTGCGGGGCACGCCGTAAGTTGGTCATGTGCAACTTTGCGAGGTCGCCCGTGGTGACCCACGACCTTCTTTACAAGGTAGCGGTCATTTTCGAGAACCCTGTGAACTTCATAGGGCACGCTAAATTTAAGGTCTAGGTACGTCTGGTTTCTGGGGTTATTCTTAATCAACACAAAGTCTCCTCGTTACTTGAGTGTTAAAAAGCGGTTATAACCGGTATTCTAGTACAAGTTACGATGCTTTGGCGCGTTTTATGCTCAGGTGGCTATGAATTTTGCACGACCCTTGTCAAATCGTTCTTTGTCTTTTGTAGATACTTCGGTAATTCTTTGTTGTACATGTCGTTCTAGGGCCTCGATATCGATTGATGCATTATCTAAGTTAACTAGGTTCAGCAAATCTGGTGGCACGCAGTTTTGACGACGCGTAAGGAGCTGAAGTTCTGTGAACAGTGCAGTTCAGAGCAAGCTGAAGACTCTCCAATGCTGTATGCCAGTCTGGAGTTTCATAATTTTTAATCATGACGAGTCCATTCTTCAGTGTTGCCATGACTCGCTCCACTTGTCCATTTGCTCTACTCACGCCCGGCGATATAGCATATAAATCAATACCAAACCTGTCGCAGTAGTTTTTGTATTCGCCAAGGAACTCACGCCCGCCGTCTACAATGATTTGCCGTGGGGCTCCAAAAAGGTGAATTACCTGTTTCAGGGCGGCAAGAGAGCTGTGTTGACTTTTGTCGTTAGTGTGACGAAGTAGCACATATTTTGTATAGGCATCTACTGTGACCACGTCGTACTCTTGATTGTGAGAAGTGCCAAGCTTACCAGTAATGTCCATGTGTATGACCTCGAAAGGCACTGTTGGCTTTGCAGTAGGGTGTAATTGTACTTGAGCGGCTCCTGATGTTTGTTTCGATGTCTGCACACAATGCAGTTGTCAACAAAGTCTCGAACGGTGGTGCTCATCTTGTCAAAATGATAGGTTTCTCTAATTTTGTGCAGAGTTTTTTCCCAGCCTGGATGTTTGAGAGAAGTATGAAATGCATTTATAAGACTCCACTGGAAGGCCTTTGGCACAACAATTAGTTTTTGCACGCCTAAGATTGGATTTAGTTTCTCATATTTGAGTACATTATCTTCGAGTTGGTAACCAGGAACATCATCTCCATTATGTACGGCATCTATAATGGACCGCAGCTGCGGTTCACGTCGTTGTTATCGTTGAGCCAGTCCAGATTGTTGGTCATGACGTTCACAGTCAGGGGGTCCGAATTTCGGCTCAGGAAATCTGCATATTGAATCCGCTCGCCCTTCCTGTACTATATGTCAAATTCAAAATTTTGGATATACGTCCACCATCTGTGTATACGGGTAACAAATCTCGTTTATGCTTGGAGGCCTTTAGTGCGTTGCAATCCGTGACTACTTTAAACTTACGTCCGTAAAGGAAGTGCCGGAAGTGCTTGATTGCCCGGACTACTGCTTCATAGGAGTGGTACCTACTTTCTATGTCCGTAGTGCGCATACTAAAGTAAGCCACCACATGCTGTCGGCCGTTGATGATCTCAATAAGTATTGCTCCAAATCCAAGACTGCTGGCATCGGTGAAGAGCTCGATGGGTTCACCTTCTTGGAATATCGTGAGGACAGGTGTTGAAGTGAGGTGATGGATAATCTTCTGACGTGCCTCTTCGTGAACATGAGTCCATTGCCATTCTTACTCTGTTTAGTTAGGTCATATAGCGGAACCATAGTTCGCGCGAAATCAGGGATAAAGCGATGGAAATATCCCACCAAGCCGATAAATTTGCGTTTTTTTTTTTACAGTAGTAGGTACTGGGGCCTTCAATAAAGCTTCAGTCTTTTTGGGACTAGGGAAAACTTGACCATTTTCTATTAAATTACCGAGGTAATCAATAGAGCATTTAAAGAAGAGGCACTTATCGATATTTATCGAAAATCCTGAGTCGCGTAGTGCGATAAGAATTCTTTCCAAATTTGCAAGTCCGAGAGGAAAAATACGACACTTATTTATGACCTCATCAATGTAAACTTGAGCCACGCTATCGTTATGATCGTTATCGGTACTACCAGGGCTAAGGAGCGGTCCTAAGGCACGATTTATGCATCTTTGGTACACAGATGGTGCATTCCAAAGTCCAAAGGGCATATCTGGGTATTCGTAAAGCCCGTCTGGTGTTACAAAGGCGGTTTCCTCAATAGAATCAGCGGAAATCGGTATCTGGTGGAAGCCAGAGGCCATGCCAAGACTAGAGTAGTATTGGGCTCCAGCCAGTTGATCAATTTGATCCGCGATCAGTGGGAGAGGGTAATGGTCACGTACAGTGTTAGAATTTAATTCAAGATAGTCTACGCACATGCAATCGTCACCGTTTTTCTTTTTAACTAGAATGATTGGACTGGTGTAGGGAGATTTGCTTTCTCGCACAATGTTGTTATCAATCAGTTCAGCAACAATTTCCTTACCTTTTCACGCTCAACCGGGTTCAATCTATAGGGCCTCCGCTCGACAAACTTGTCTTAGTTTTTCAAGCGAATCTCGCGTTGTTCTGAGTGACCATTACACTCAAACCCTTTTCGTGTAGTAAATTTACCCCTATTAAAACGTCCGACGTCTTTTCGTAATCAGGCAACACATTGAACAATATCTCGACGTTGATATTATGAATAACGCAAATCACGGTCAATGTACTCATGGAGATTACCGGGAGCGGGCCTATTCCTCGCAACTAATTAACCGCCTGCTGTCTGCGCCTAGGTAATTTGTTTGCAATGGACTCGCGCATGACGGAATATTCGGCGCCACTATCAAACACAGTGTCTATTGTAACATCACCGATGCGCCATATGCATAGTGTTCAAGCTGGAACGACTATTGGATACTGAATTTACATTAGACCTTATCTGTTTTTCTCGACGGTAGCATGTGTAAAACGTATGACCAGGTTTTTTGCAAAATGAACAAAACTTGTTATCATTTGGCTTATAAAACGAGGTGGATGAAGTCATAGGTCTCCCCTTGATTGGTTGCACATTTCAGTCGGTTTTATTTCGACAGTTATTAAAAGTATGGCCAGTTCTTTTGCAGAAACTGGAAAAAGGAGGGTAGTTGGTTTTATTGTCAAAAGAAACAATAAAACCAACGTTTGTGGTTTGTTAGGATTATGTTGATTGGGATGTTTAACATAAATAGACGAGGCAACAGAGATTAATTCGGGCACTGAGGTAGCTCTGGCATTCATTAGTTCTATTCTAAGGCGTTCGTCACTTACCGTTCCAATCACCGCTTCAACAGCATCACTATTATCGAGCTTGTCCTTTGTCTCGCGTCTCCACAGAATCCATGATTGTGTTAGGAATTCTGCAATGTCTTTAGTAGGATCGCAGGAATGCTCCCTGAACCTAAGCACATCCCGCGAGTAACGGTTTTCAGTCTCGAACGTAGTTATAATAATTTGGCAAAGTTCTTCCCAGGTAGATGTTGTTACGAGCCAATTATCGGCCCATATCTTAGCACGACGTTTTAGCAAGCTTGTCATTTTCATCCGGATGTCGTAGTCACTGAGCTGATACGTATTTTTGGCTGTAGAAATGTGATTACTCACGAACCCGAACGTTACCATCAGGGTCATATGATGGTAGAAACACGTCTGTTATCTTAACCTGGTTGCTTGACTGCTGCAGTAAACGCTCACTCATATTCTGCATCATTGTCATCATGTGAAGGGAACATTCAGGTGGTACGTTACCCGCCTGCTGTGTTATCGGAACTTGACACGTGGGCGCGCTTGTTGCTGGAAGGCTCGAGGGTGTCGCGCCTTCGGTGACGCTGGCGGTTGGTGCACTCGACGCCGGCGCATCCGGTTCGGGCGCATCCATGTTGCAACTTGAGATGTCAGGATCGGAAATGTTATGACCGGGACAGAAAATCCCACTTCTGATATCGAAGAAGAAAATAAGGTTATATTTTTAAAAAACGCAGTACCGCTGACCTTATGGGCCATCGGTTTTGCATTTGAGATCACTTATCTATCGTTACTGCTTGTTTCTAACTACTTGAAAGACTATCATAAAATTCACTTCTAAAAACTCACTAAGATTTACTTTAAATGAAAACGAATGGATAACTAGTTAAAACAAGCCATTTTTATTAAATATTTACAAGGGTTCGACTTACAAATAATTCAGCTCAAAAATCCAACGCAAAGTGAGCTCTCCGCTCAGTTTTCAAGCGCCTGCGCGCCGCCATGTTCCCGCCACTCGGCTCCACGGAAAAGTCGGAACAGATGGCGTCAAAAACACTTGAATTTACTAATAAATCAGCAATAACGATAATAACTATTTACAAAGCTATTTCTAAATTAATTTACAATTTCTTAAAGCCTATTAACAAGCAATCAAAGCCCAGAAAAGCATTGCATGATCATAAATAAACTTACTTCAGAACACCATCACAATTTGAAGTCAAATTAAAGAATCATTAAATAATAATTGAACTATTTACAAAACCATTACTTAACTTGATGTTTAAATAAGATTCCACGATTTTAGAGATAAAATAGTACGCTGAATCAGTTCATAATCATAATCAGATAAATCTTCATATTTTCTTGATTGAAGAAACTTCGCGGTGACATATATATATTATATACATGGATATATATAACCCACATATCTTAGCCAAATAGTCTCTTTCCACGCGAGACATGACAAAGAAGTTGCTAGACGCTCTGAAAACGCCTGGAAGAGCTATTGGGTCATGAAGGACTTAATGAAGGGTAACTTACGCATTGAAACGTAAACTCACGGCCGTGTACATTCTCCCCATCCTTACCTACGGCGCTCAGACTTGGTCTTTGACTTTTCAACAATGCTCGAGGTTTACCAGCGAGCGATGGAGCGCAGTATCTTGGGAGTAAAACTTACAGACCATATCAGAAATAAAATACTGCGCTCCTAGACCCAGATCACCGACGTAACTCAAAAAACAGTCATGCTTAAATGGGACTGGGCTGGATACTTCACTCGTACGCCAGACGAGCTGTGGGCTAAATCCATCACGGAATGGATCCCGCAAAGCGTCAAGCGACAGCATGGCCGGCCTAGACGACGGTGGCGAGACGAACTTGACGCGTACGAGAAAGAATGGCGAACTAAAGCAATAGATCGGAAAAATGGAAGGAGGGAAGAGAGGCCTTTGCCCAGCAGTGAGACGATATGGGCTGATAATAATAATAAAAATAATAACCCCTATGATATGAGTAGAAAACTCACATACATACATACAAAGAAACATACATAAATCCTAAAAACATTACAATCCTTTTTTTGGGCAGTTGTGTAAAAAATTAGAAGCTTGATGAGCGAAACACAATATGTAAAGTGACGTCATTTCAAATCCAACATAGCTACTGCATAAAAGGTGTTTAAAACTTTAAACGTTTTTAAATTAACTTATTTATTTGTCAGCCGCAACGTCTACCTATTTTGGAAGGACATGACGCACCTTATTTTCTCTCACATCAAAACATTCTGTTGTAGCAAATTTAAAATGCTGATGGATAAACATCTTCAACCCGCATATGTAACATCTCCTATATGGTCTGTGTTGTAACGTTTTGCTGTCTTTCATTTACTTAACGGAGTTTGAGAAGCTTGTGCATTCAGGTCACGCACAAGTTGAACGTTAACTTACCTCAAAGAGTTTGTATTGTACGAGAAAAAAGGAAAGAATAAAGGTTCACAAAGTCTAAAAAAGGAGGTGCTTCAGGGCTCATGCTCCACATTAAAGGCTTATTTTAATGGCACTAAAATATAGATGTGGTTTATTGTTTTTATGTTTAGTCTTACCCATAGATAAAGGGAGGTTTAATGAGATCAAAGGGTGGTAAGTACGCTTGTCAACCTCTTTATCCTTTGATAAGTCTGACCTATTTATTTGTATCGATTTTACATATTATTATGTTATCATTTTACTCTTTCATTGTATAATAGTAATTTTTATTTTGATACCGGTGGTAATAATTACTGCTCTGTCTAAAAGTTTGAACGTTCTTTGAATTAAATTACGCCACTATTCCATTTACAAACCCACACACATTTTACAATACATACGTGGTCTTTAGCAACTTAATTTCCCTAAACACGTGTTGTAATTAACTAAGTTTGCTACAAATAAATTTCTTTAGTGAGAGGTAGAGGTAACGTAGGGCAGGTATAACCGGCCATAAAGTGGAAATGCGAATAACTTCCCCGAATATTTAACTTAACGACGGTTTTGGGACCAGTTGTCTAAGTTTAAATGTGGGTTGGATAGTTGGACATCTTGTTGTCTAGTCGACTTAACATTTTTGGTACATAATCCTTCAAGCTTAACCAACGATCACGTGGTTGTGTAGGTATTTGTAGTGTGATATACCTAATGTTATTCCTGAACCTTAATGACAATATATGCAACATTGCTAGCCCAGTAAAATTATAATGTTCTGTGGTACTCATACATATCTAATGTAACATCTTTCCGTTCTGGGCGACTGACTAAACGGTATAACTGCGGTAAGAAATACAATAATCTTTAGAAGCATAATGCCGATGATAATCTAACGATTTTTGATTTACAAAAAACTGGATTTTAAGTTATTTATACTTCATTTGGGCTAATAATAAAAATGGTGGATCACGGAATAGAAAAAACAAGTGGAAGTGCAAAGTGTGCGGATGACGTGTGCCACAGTTATCCATCAGAAATCATAACTATAGCATACTACAAATGTTTCGTAGGTAAAATAAAATTGTATCTAAGAAGACATTAACGCGTTATTTTCAAATTTGATTCATAAGCTGAAATCATCTCAATAATGAACACCCAATTACAAGAAGGGTTTGTTAGTTTTGCGACTTTTATTTTATATGTTTTGTTTCAGTTCCATGTACGTGGTGTAGTGCACTTTTTTTTCTATTCCGTGACTTAGATAATTAACAAATTCGAATCATAAAAATAAATCTAAAAATCCACTTTTATCTTACACTGTCAACAACTGTACAACAGTCTCATCGACTAATTTTTCAGCTGGTTGCTAAACTATTAGCGAGTAATTTAATATACCAATTCCACAATAGTTCTCTCCGTATTCAATCAGCTCTTCCTTTGACATGCAAATCTCTAAAGAAACGTAGATTTCCTCGCTGGGTCGACCGCTGATGCTTAAGTAATTTACTTAGCACTGATAAATCAATTTAGTTAGTTTGAATAATAAAAAATGAGCTGTCGCGGAAAACATAAAATAAGTAAATAACTAAAACAACGACAACTTTTTGCACCGTGCGCTCCCATTGGTCAACTGTGAATCGGCAACCTGATCTATACCTATTTTCAGCCTAATACCATAACTCCGGTCGGCGCAACGGGAGATCGTTCTTCGATTCCCAACTGAGAGAGCGATGGTGGCCTAACGGTTCTATAGTGCAATTTAGAATCCAACGATACCGGGTAGTACCGATAAGTTATTAACGGTTTCCCATCGCTCCATGCTTCATGACATGTCAAGATAATCATGAAGAATGTTCAAAATTATACTAGATGATACTCCAACCATTTCTGCTAGTTGCTTCTTCTTCAAGCGAGCATCTTCAAGAACAAGTTTTTCCACTTTTTTGACAATGTCTGAGGAAGTGGCTTCAATCGGCCGACCTGGGCGATCATCGTTTTCAATTGACTCTCTGCTTTTCTTGAATAGGCCAGGCCATATGTAAATCATGGTTTCCCAGGGCAAGAGTCCCCGTAAGCAGATGACATCTTTTCCATGATGATCTACGGCGTTTTCCCAGCTTGGTTAGGAACTTTATGACAGCACAAAACTCAATTTTCTGTATAACTGACATTTTCTTCCCGATTGACCTGTTGACTTGGCGATAACTCGAACATGAGTATTCCTTGAGTAACGAGTAACTTAAGGAATGAGTAACTTGTCAAATGATGTATGCAAGGAAGCAACCAACCTCATATGGGTATTGTGTGATATCCCAAAATGTTGCCAATGCTGTTTTGGCAAAATTATTTCCGTCCCTTTTTAATCGAAAATCTTTAGGTAAAATATAAAATGAAAAAAATTGAAATGAAATGATAAATATTTATTACCGATATACATAACACATAATAAAACAAACTAACTTAACACCTAACAATATAAATTAACTAAATATACGGCAAAAGGGGTAGATTCAGCTCGTGCTGCGATCACATTTTCATGTTTTCGCAGCGCTGATTTCCAATCTACCCCAGTGCTCGGGCTACGGTCTTCGCCGAGATAAGTAAGTACATAATAAGACAAAAACACGCTTTATATAAAAACCAAACTAAAAAATAAATTTTAATAATTTTGAATTAAGAATAGTGTAAAAAATTCAAATGAATAATAGTGTAAATAAGAAAATAACGTTTAAATATAAATGAATAATAGTGTAAATAAGAAAATAACGTTTTATTTCAAAAAATATTGGGGTGCATGGGTCAATAGGTATTATATATTTCATTGACAGATATGAGAAGAAAGATTATCATTTCGATAACATCTTAAAAAGCACCCCACGCTTTTTTTAAATAAAACATTTTTTGCTTGTTTACACTATTATTCATTTATATTTATTAGATTTTTTTACACCATTCTTAATTCAAAATTATTAAAAAATATTTTTTATTTTTTAGTTTGGTTTTCTATATAAAGCGCGTTTTTTAGTTTTTTTAAACTATTATTTATTTTCTACTTTTTAGTTTGGTTTATTTATAAGAGCGTTTTTTTTTAAATTTGTTTAAACTGTTATTTGATCTAATGTACTATCAATTCCGTGATTCGCGCACTAGCTCTATCTCTCTTACTCTCATGCAAAAGTTCCTAAAAGAAATTGATGAATCCTGGCAAATCTAATCAGGATAATCGGATATTTTAATCGTATTATTGCATTTTCATCGGTCTTTTATAGGTGTGCAAAATTTGAATGAAATCTGACCGTTTAAAGTGGGTCAAAATAGCGTCCAAAGGAGTCGGTTACAAACATACAAACATAAAAGTGAAGCTAATATAAAGCGTATAAAAACTACTAAATATCTAGAAGAAATAATTAAAATTAATTTGGAAAGTAGGTACCTACTAAATGTAGGTCAACAATTAATATTATTAATATTTACTAGCTGTGCCCGCGGCTTTGCCCGCGTGGTCATTTCATTTAAAAGTAGCCCACACGTTTTATTCCAGGACCAAAAGCCAAACCACCACCAGACCAGTTGTAGGTTTGGTCCAGAGGACCAGGAGGACCAGGACCAAACCTACAAAGTACAATATTATACTACATTTCTTCAAAATTCGTTCATCTGTCAAATAGTTTTTATCGATTTCTCGGCATCTAATCATCGGAATAAGGCACTGCCTTGCCTTTTTATAACGCATATTCTGTGAAGTACGGCACTCCGTACTTCACAGAACATGCGTTATAACACACTTGCACTTCTATGACACTTCATAGAAGTTTCTGATTCTGTATGACCACTCACGCCAATTCCACGCCACCTGCGTGGAATTAGGGAAGGTGGGTATTTACGCCACCAGGTTTTTAAACCAGGTTTTGGCTTGTAAGTACGCCGCCCTGGTGCGGACCCGCAATACTTGCAAAACTTTCAAAGTATTTTACTCACCAACTCGCTCTTTCGCCCCGTCCGCACCTACATACTCGGTGGCGGATTCGGCATGGCCTCGGCTGAGTTCGGCCGCACTCGGCCAGCCGGGTCACAAGAAGCTAGGTGGCCGATACATCGCTCAAAAAACTTGCAAGGCTTCGAAGTTTTTTAAGCAAACGCAATTGTGCTCTTTATTTACATAAGCGCACGGGTCAATTTCCTATGCAAGTATTTTTTACTTTCAATTCCACGCTTCCAAGTACTTGTTTCGCAAACACGATTGTGCTCCTTATTTATATGGACACGAAGATCAATTTCCTATGCAAGTATTTTCTACTTTCAAGGCTTCAGTTTACAAAGCACTTGAAATTATTTTGAACCCTGGTTTTTATAATGAAAGATTCATGACATTAATTAATTAATTACTATTTTACTATAAATAATTCGCTTAATTTCGCTGCGCGTTTTACTAATGAAGTCGACTTATTCTATCAAAAAACACAAAAAACATCTAAATACGTTTTAAGAGCCTTTAGGGACTATAAAGTAAACAAAAGAAGAATACGTGTTTTTCGAGTTCATTCAACGTTCAAACCACTTCGTAACAAACCGCTTGCGTGTTTTAAGGGTAGACAACGCCATATAGTTTAAACGAAGTAACTTGTTATCATGAACGTTTTGTTATTGAGTAGAGAAAATTATCTCCGAAGGTAAGGTGGCACAGATTAGAGAGTAATTAAGGTAGTGAGGTAAATTAGATAGGGCATCAAGGGTAGGTCATTATTATGAGGTCCATACGAACAAATTTTAATGCAACGAAACATTGTGTTCTTAGTACAAATTATTTTTTATGATGTTTCACAGAACGCACAGAACGTACTTACTGGCACTTTAACTGGCTCTTAATAATTACCTACCCTACCTACCTACTTTTTGAGCTTTTTCAACACGATAAGAGGATTGATTTGAAAAAATAAAAGTTTTCTATACTTTCTCTATGAAGAGCAATATATGTACCTACCTCTATGTACAATAACAACAACCAACCATTCAAACAACTCAACTCAACTCTATGTTCAATACCGACAACTAACCATTTTGCCAGAAAGACATTATGAAGAAACCTCCGATATAACTATACATGTATAATTATGTAGGTACGTAGGTAGTACATTATAATATCTCAATGGAAGAAACAAACGATTTTGAAGTTCATCTCAATTAAAATTTTCAAAAAATATTTAATTTACAGATTTAGCCCAGTTACAGTTTTATTATAGTATAAATAGATATCAAGGAAAATGTAAAAAATAACGCATAAATAATGTAAAAATCTTTTAATTATGGAGCAAAACATTTCTACAGCGCGTGATTTCGATCCACGTACGTCTGGATTACGCACCCATGCATCTGTCCAACTGGGCCAGTGAGCCTCGTAGCAGAATGACGAAATTCGATACCAGTCTAGTCGTAAACGGATGTATGATCACTTTAAATTTAACACAACTTTGGACCCATAGGCTGCAGGAACCTTTTAATTTTTCGGGATAAAAATATTCAACATTTTAACACATTATATAAACTTTGACTGTGCTAAGTTACATCAAAATCCGTCCCATAGTCTTAGCTTGATACGTGTTATTTTAAATAATTTTCTACCCCTATCCTGCGTGAACCGTTGATTTTTCCGGGATAAAAAGAATCCTAAATGTTAATCCAGTACATCAGCTATGATTCTGCCAAGTTGCATCAAAATCAGTCTTGTAGTTTAAGCGCGATGCGTGTTCAAAGAGACAGACAGACAGACAGAAAGACAGACAGACAGATAAACAGATAGACAGACAGACAGACAGACAGACAAAAAATAAAAAAATAACCTTTTTGCACTCCATATCGATTTTGAAGTTTATCTCAATGAAAATTTTCAAAAAATATTTAATGTGCAGATTTAGCCCAGTTACAGTTTTATTATAGCATAGATATAGATAGATAGAAGATAGATAGATGTAGGTAGCATAACAATTATGAAGTGTGAGTGAATGTGCTTGAGGATTTATGTATGTGTGTGTGTGTGTGTGTTATAGGCGTGAAAGTTTACGAGTGCAATTGTACGAATGCATGATGATAGCGTTCAGCGTTAAGTCTTAAACGTTGCTTCAAAATTATGTGCTTGTTGTGCAAGAAGGTTAAATTTGAATAACTTTTTAAACATACTAAATTTATTTCTTACCGATACTTACTTAATATATGTAAATACTTCTAATTATGGAGCAAAATATTTCTAGAAGCGCGTAATTTCAATCCACGTACGTCTGGCTTACGCATCTATGCATGTTCCCACTGCGCCACTGTGCCTTGTAGCAGAATGATGAAACTCGATACCGTTCTATAAACGGATGTATTATTACTTTAAATATAACACAACTTTGGACCTTTATGCTGCAGGAACCTTTTATTTTTTCGGTATTAAAAGTATTTAACATTTTAACACATTATATAAACTTTGACTGTTCCCAGTTACATCAAAATCCGTCCAGTAGTTTTAACTTGATACGTGTTCTTTTAAATAACTACCTTATGCTGCAGGAACCGTTGATTTTTCCGAGATAAAAAGCATCTTAAATGTTAATCCATTACATCAGCTATGATTTTGCCAAGTTGCATCAAAATCCGTAAGGTAGTTTCAGCGTGATGCGTGTTCAAAGAGATAGACAGAAAATAAAAATAAAACCTTTTTGCACTCCATATCGATTTTGAAGTTTATCTCAATTATTATTTTCAAAAAATATTTTATGTACAGATTTAGCTCAGTTATAGTTTTATTATAGTACATAGATATAGAAGATATAGAATATAGATAATAATAATATCTACTAAATCCAAATAAAAAAAAAACAAACATAATTCAAAACATTCTACCAAACCAGCCAACGAATCTAATTAGAAACCGCAAATACTTTCGAACACATTCCTATTTATTACCTACTAGTTTTCCCGCCCACGACTACGTACGCGCGGACTACTGTTTCTCGCAAATAAGCATCCAATTTTCTTCTAAGGTATTAAAAACCAATGCAAAAGTAAAAAAACACGAATGCTCTTGACGTTTTTTGATAGACTTGTTATTTCGTTTCCATGGCAACGACAGACCATACTGTGATGGCAACCATTCCTTACAGTGAGTAATCAACATTTTCCAGTTTTCCCGAAGAACTTAACTTATCCTATGTTTCATTCCAGGGTATAAGCTATCTCCATTCTAAATTTCATCAAAATCCATCCAGCCGTTATCGCGTGAAAGCTCTCCAAACAAACAAACAAACAGACAACGTTTCACTTTTATACATTGGTATGGATAGTTTGTATGCGTTATCTTGCGAAAGCGAAGGGATTCAAATTGTTTTGGGCATAGCATTCCGAGCTAGTTGCCGATGTTTTCGTCCAGTGATTATTAAATCCATATAATCGTATTCCTGTTTTATTTGGACAGCTGGCTACAAAGAAATAACAAAATACACAAAATACACCTATGCAATACCTTCTAGGTTACTTCTTGGTACTCATAATTAAAACACGAATAAAATTTGTCAATAACTTTACGTAAGTAGGTACTTTATCGCTAAGTACAAGGCGCGCGACTCTTCGAGCGCACGCTTGACACTCGACTGAACGGACCCGAATATTGCGTCCTCGAATTTATTTGTACTTGTTGCGGAGTGCGACCGCCCTGGCACTGGTATCCCTAACTCGATGGGAACCCAAATAATTTACGGAGACACATCAAAATATGGCACTTACATGGTAAGCTAGGACTATCTTTTCTAGTCGGGTAATACGAGAAAATAAACTGCAAAATTATTTTTTTATTTAGTTAGGGTCTGAAAAAAAAACTAATTACAAATGATACGAACGTTTCCTATCGCAATTACTTCGACAAACTTAAGAAAACATGCTCACGTACCGATGAAATGTTATGGCTTCATTTTTCTGCTCAGGTTGGTTTGTACAACATAATAAACAAAAACGCCGCATAATACAGGTAGTATGAATTATTTGTTACACTGAGAAATACACACAATTATGAAATAAGCGTCACAAATGGTCCCAACAGAAACAGGCGTATACGCGAAAAGGATAAAAAATATGCATATTCATCTCGCTTTCTTTCTGTTTTTAGGGTATCTATGTCCTTCTCTCATTATTATTGCTATTAAATTACAAGTCTATACATACTCGTGTCTACGATCGTGACTGATAATTTGTATACTCTTTGCTGATAACTTCCAGTAATGGTAATTCAACTTCCTTGCTGGAAACACAGTCCAGGAGCCGACTTGAAGGCCTGCGATATTCAGGTTAATAATATATAGTCTAAGGGTTCATATAAACGGGGATCTCTATGGCAGCTATAGCATACATTTTTAATTAATATTAAAAAAGAAAAAAGAAAAAAAAAACTTGTCTGTCTGTTTGTCTGTTAGTATGTTTGTCGGTTTGTTTGTTCGCCTATCTCAAAAAACTACTTGACCGATTGCGATGCGTTTTAACTGTTGGATAGCCTACGGTTATTATTATAAGAGATGGTATCTTGCGAAAATTGCAAACCACACCCTCACGAGACAAGAAAGATTATTCCATACGTCAGCACCTCACTGACGTAAACCGTGTTTGTAACAGAAGTCGGCCTGCGAATAATGCAATAACAACGATTTATGAGGCCAAGTTCTATGGCTAAGCGACGATATACGAGCAATTCGTTTCATATTTTATTTGGCTGTTTAAATGCCACTTTATATCGTTTAACTTGGAGTCAAGTACTACAATATTTTTTACCTGTTTAAGACGTAATAAAAAAGTACTTTTTGCTTCTAAATGTAATCGTCGTTCAAACGATAATCTGGCAGAGAATCCATATTGCTCAGAGCTGATATCAACCTGTAGTGAGTTCAATACCTCACCTCTAAAAACGTTATTTAGGTCGCTCTTGCGGAAATATTTTATGAATATCTAACCGTTAAACTTAAGCCATTGTATTCAACTACCATCGTACTTCCACTTCAAAAGCTGCTCTCCCTATTCAGGGCTGCCGTTAAGCAGAACATTTACTCTGAAATGGCTAATAAACCCCTCCGCCGTGACGCGGCCTTGTTTCTGTTACTATTGTCAACCCCTTTAAGGATAAATAACTTTTAGGAGCAGAACAAACATTGGATTACTGAAGATAAATTATTGACGTCGGAAAGTATACTCGTCAAAAGTGGACCACACGCGGCCCGCGTGTTTTAAAAACGGAATAATAATAGCATTTAGTCAGTTTTATTCATCTATGCAATTTATGGTCAGCATAAGTTACCGAAGTAGTTTATAAAAATGATCATTTTTATAACAAATATGCTGAATCATAAACGACCATGACTTTGAGGATGTGGTCCCAGGTGAACTACACCGCACGTCAGGCGAAGGTAGCCCTAGCGCTCCTTCGTCCGGTCCTCCGCTGGATGCTGCCAATGAAGACTAAGGTCGGAATATACAAGACGTAGGTATATCCGCACCAGGCTAACCTACGCTGCACCGACATGGTATGAATTATGCGCAGAAAGCCAAAGGAGGCAACTTCAAGTTATCCAAAATATCACCCTGCGGATGTACACGGGAGCGAGTCGATACGTATGCAATGATGTTATCGCTCGTAACGTCAGATTGGAGTCAGCAGGGGAGTTCGTGATTCGGTCGGCGCGCAGCATGTATGACCGCGCTCAGAACGGACCACCTTTGGAACACATGCGAGTCTACATTTCTTCAGGTCGCATCGCGCTCCCTAATCAATCATCTCTTTGGACCACAGCGAAGAGGGATGAGATGGCATCAACGACTAACATGTAACAGCGTGGATGCAGGTAGAACGTTTAGACTCGAGCCTTTCCCGGGGGTAGTTGCCTCCGGCGCCTATAGCTATGGCAAAGGGAAAAAAACCCGAAGCCGCAACCTATCACGCCCTGATTGGTGCTGGAAGATTAACTTGAGTTTATTAGAGTTTCGTTCACTCACAGTACACAGGATATGTACATAAGTGCATAGGATTTGTATGTGCCTCACTAACCTTATGAACGAAACCTTGTGCACCTTGAGAATTTACAATAATCCTTGTAAACATGTAGGTTATTTTGCCATGAGTACGCTACTGCAAAATATTCATGAAGACATATTTTTCGTTAGATCAGAATGACAGAGTCCGTATAGTAAAATATAGAGAACTTGAAGGAGTTGTTGTACTTACTTCATGATCATCATCATCAGCCTTTAGAAGTCCACTGCTGAACATAGGCCTTCCCCAAAGAGCGCCATTATGAGCGATCTTGGGTTACCTCCATGCCACTTACTTACAATGAATAAATGTATTAAAAATGTTTCACTTCGAAAGGCAACATCGGTAAAATAATTTTTGGACATCGTGTCCTATCAGATTGTAATAAAGATCTGAGTTTTATATTTCAAAGACCTTATTTTTTACCCTTATTTACCTTATTCTAGAGTTTACTTTCGACTATGTGACAGTAGATACTAAATATTCATCTACTTTTTCCTCATTAAACTGCTGCTCCCGCTTGTTCTTACCGTATCCGTTCTGTTAACATTGCATGCGCTCTTTTTTAGCATCAAAGCATCTTTTACTTTTTCCACTATACATTTCCTCCTTTTTGCCATCCTTCAAAAATGACATGTTGTCATTAT
This sequence comes from Alsophila aescularia, assembly GCA_946251855.1. NCBI lineage: Eukaryota > Metazoa > Arthropoda > Insecta > Lepidoptera > Geometridae > Alsophila > Alsophila aescularia. Next base: position 33,629,223 of record OX276386.1, on the reverse strand, counting down.
TTGTTATATTTCTCAAGTCATATCTGCCTGAACTTTAGGCGAAAAGAAGAAGAACAGTCGTGGCAAGTTGATATTCTTCTTGCTGTATGAGAAGTATAAACCCTTGTTCTATGCCGGTTAATAAGGCATTAGCCAAACGGTAACACAAGCCCCTCTATCTTATTATAAACCTAGCCCCGGCTTTGCAGGGGTGTAGGACATTTAAAAAAAAAAGAGAAAAATGTGAAGTTTTCGCCGCACAATCGACCTTCACTCTGCTGGTCACAATCGACCTTCACTCGCTCGCTTCGCTCGCCACCTCCCCCTACGCTACGGTCAGGTCTCGTATGCTCCTATTATAAATATAAACCTTCCGTGAAAAATTATCCAACTGATGGTGAAAACCGCATCAAAATCCGTTGCGTGGCATAACACAACACCAAAGTAACGTAGCTACTACTGGAATACCGGTTAATACCGATTTCAACTGGGTTAGCCTAATCAACTGTGTGTATCTGTGAATACTTAACAGATTCAAGCAAAATAAATTTGAAATTCGTTAAAAAATAAATAACTTACTTCGAATAACGGATTAACTTTCCAGCAAAGCTAAATAAGGAGTCCTTATTCACTTTCATCCGCAAATAAACGCAAGCAACATAAAACGTATAATATTTGTTCCATAGCTTACTATTCATTTGTCGTCGACCCCGAAATAATCTATAAAATATGTGACATTATGAAAGGGGAGTAAAATTCATACGGCAAAGCAATTTTATTAAAAGCTTTAATTTAACTTCTTTTGTATGGTTGTACGCGTATGTATCGATGTATCTATCTATTTTGTCCCGTAATCTTGCAATTCAAATTTTGAGCACTTCCCGATCAACTTTCAAGGTAGCTCTTGTGAGCTACCTTGAAAGACAAAGCCAATACCAATAACAAAGCAACAAAAAAATAGAAAAAATAAACTCGTAAAGATTTCAAAAGTGAAAATGAAAAAATAAAAATAAAAAATATACTACATTCATTAAACAAGGCCGGTAAAGTTTTTTTTTATTAAGTTATACTTATTGTAATATCCGTTCTAACTTCTGACGTACTCTACCTAAAACTATACGGCGGCGCATCATGAAAAACAAATTATATCACTTATAAGCATTTTTAGGGATGCCAAGGTTAGGTGCCATAATATGAGTTATTGTTTAATGCAAGTACAAAATTAAAAAATTATATAAGCTCTGATACCCTGCAATATTCAGGCAAATCAAAATTGATTTATCATTATTTCAATTTGAAATTATATCAAATATGGTAAATCAAAAGTTATAAATTGCTGACCTACTTTCTCTCAAAAGAAACTACTCCTCATTTTTATCCAACTACAGCAAAGAAAGAGAAAGGTAATGAGTTTAACAGTCTATCCGCCTTATTTATAAAAAGTTAATAAACGTCAATTAGTACTGCGCAGTACAATATTGTAGTGCGCAGTATTGCTTAACTTTATAAGAATAAGGCGGCTATTGGTTCTATTTTGACAAAAGACGTGTGTCGATTCGTCTTCAAGTATAGTGTCATAAGTTTTTTTTACCTGACTACGGCAAGGCAAAGGAAGGACTATGTATTCAAACTAAAAACTTGGTCCGATTTTAACAAGTGAGATATCAATCGATTCGTCTTCATCGCAATAGTGTCATAGTCATAGGTTATTTTTTACCCGACCGTAGTCGGGTTTTAGTTTTGAACTTATGTCTTCTCAGTAAAATATACTAACAAACGGTCTATAAGAAAACAAAACACATCTTCTGCCTACTTTCGACAAGCCCAACCCCGGAAGTTTCAGAAGTTGAAGAGAGCGAATGCTAAAACAATATTGATATACCTCTCAACAGCTCTGGATTACTCTACAAATATTTTCGTTCCGCTGGTAGCAGACCGAGAAAGTTTACTTTAACCGTAAATGAAATAGTTTGATTTGTCGCCATAAAGAAAATGGAGTCCAGAAGAGAAAGCAAAAAACTATTCAACACATATTTAGAATTGGCACAGAATAACTAGCAAAATTCTTTCTCAACAAGTATGGCTTCCTAAGTAAACCAACTACTAAGTACTAATAAATAACAATTATATGTGGTGCTGAATAATCAGTACCTCAGCATAATTATAAGGTAGAAAATTAATGTATTTATTAACGCTAAACTTGCGGCATTTTACTATGTAAGGGTGACATTGGGAGAGAAGAAGTAAAGTCTAAAAATCATAGTTACATTTGGGTAAAAAAAACTGTGATTAGAAACCAAGGTTATACAACTAACCATCTTCTCTATCGACGAATTTAATGAACTTGATGAAACGCCTAAAGTAGGGTTCTATACAAAAACAGACACACCAGACGCAACAATCTTTTTTATAGATCTAGAAGTAGAATTGATATGAATTAGTTCTTGGGTAAGGAAAATCTAGGATAAAAAAGGCTGAAAAACACATGAATACATAGCCAATGTCTATAGGCTAGGGGTTTGACAATATTGTAAAGACACCTTTTTACAATAATGTTATACCCTGACTCGAAACAATGGACTGTGGACTTTATGCTCTGGGCATGAAGTTCGTGTGTGTTTGTTCGTTACTATTTAGCTCCTTAATGGGTCGTCCGATTGCGGTAAGAGATGAATGGGTTTACGGTGGTGGTGTTTTAACTTTTTGTTATACCTACAGATAATTTTCCTGAGATGTTTAGAGGATATGATCAGCAAGAAACAGAGTAAAATGTAACAAGAACCTAACTAGCGGACTAGAAAGCTGAATTTGACTACTGTCATATACCCACAAAACCTAAAAAGCTGAAGCAAACCTTCAAGATTCTATCCATACCAATATATAAAACTGAAACATTGTTTGTTTGTTTGCTTGTTTGTTTGGGGAGTTTTAACTCTATCTCGAATGGATGGATTTTCATGAAATTTGAAATGGAAATAGCTTATACCCAGGAATAACAAAAGATACTTTTTACCCCGGAAAATTGAAAGTTTCCACTTGAAAACTGGAAAATGTTGACTACTCGGGGTATGGAACGGTTGTCGTAGAAACGGAATAATAACAAGTCTGTCAAAAAACATCAAGACCGTTAGTGCTCTAATTTTGCATTGGTTTTTAATATCCTAGATGAACATAGGATGCTTTTTTTCCCGCGATAACCTGTAGTCCGCGGGGACAAAGTCGCGGGCGGGAAATCTAGTCTTTTATAATTTTAAAGTTGTTCAAATGCAAAAACACGCACTAGGAAAAAATATTAGGAACAACCAGTACCTACTCAAAAGTTGCTTTGTCTAAACAACCACTAACCTGATTGTTGACCCTGCTAATGCAGGCCTACGAAATTCAACTCCGTTCAACACAGACACGTAAAATTATACAATGTAAACCGACTCTGCAATCAGTTTTTTTATTTTTTTTAAAGTACCAGTTGCCTCCAAGAATTCTGGCGCAATTTTTTTCCGTTTGTTTAATTAGAAACTCGGCTCGCAAGTCAGATAAATTGAAATCAACTGAAGAATTACGTAAAACAAGAATACACTTTTGTATATATATTTAATACTAGCTGCGCCCCGCGGCTTTGCCCGCGTGCAATCTTTTCCCCCATCCTATTTAAAAATAATACAGTTAGCGTTACAATCATGTCACATAATTTAAAAGAGTTTTGGTGGTATATATTCTTTATATTGAAGTTTTTTTGATAAACAAATATTTTCCGTCTTGTGAGTAGTTACACGAATAGGTCTGATGGTTTCCCAACACGTGAGCACGGCACATAACAATTGACCATGTGAGGAGCATGTATTTTCCAAATTTAATCCTTAAACTTGTAGTGATTACCCCTGCGCCTTGTTTAGTAATTGCAAATGGGAGTCACCCCCATAAGGCTGGAATTTCAATAGAACCTTCCTAAGTAACCTTCTTGGATACTCAAGGAATCATTAATTTTGAATAAAAACACTTTTTTAAGAGAAATAATAATATAATCTCATTTATCTACATTGTTTATTTAAACACACAAAAGCTCCGTTGAATACAAAATGCATTGCCAATTGCAAGACGTTATCAATTAAAGAAAAAGTTTTGATAAACTAATAGTGTATTAGTATATTTGTATTTCTATTAAAAACATTCTATTATAAACGCAGCGTCATAGTGCATACTTTTTTAAATTAATCTCAGCATTTAATGTTGATAGGGAGGTATAATCTAATAACTTTATTTGTCAATTTTGTATCTCTAACTTAAGCTATCCTGGTACCAAATTTCATCCAAATCCGTTCAACTGTTATATCTCCAAATTCTTAAATGTTTCTGCTCTCCTGGTTCTTAGTTTTTTTTAAATATAATCACACCATTTCATGTTCATGGGGAGATAAGTATACTCACTTTTAATAACTATAATGGTCAATTTTGTATCTCCAATTTTTTAAGTTTTTCTGCTTTCCTAGTACTTAGAAATACATTTTTTAAATACAATCACGCTACTTATTTAATGTTCATGGGGAGGTATCTCACTTTTTATAACTTTATTTGGAAATGTCATATCTCCAACTTCAGGTGTTTCTACTCTCCTGGTACATAGAAATGCTTTTTTTAATATAATAATTACACCATTTAATAATATTCATGGGGAGGTAAACTCACTTTTAATAACTTTATTTGTCAATTTTGTATATCCACATTCTTAAGTGTTATGCTCTCCTGGTACTTAGAAATACATTTTTTGTTTTGTTTTTTTTTTCAAATCTAAAAGAAAACGATACTACTTTTTTCCCCTATTTCGGGATAAAAAGTAGCCTATGTGTTAATCCAAGATATTATAAGCTATCGTGGTACCACATTTCATCCAAATCCGTTCAGCTGTTTGAGCGTGAAGGAGCAGGCGTTTCTGCTCTCCTGGTACTTTGAAATACTTAAAAAAATATAATAACACTATTTAATGTTCATGGGGAGGTATACTCACTTTTAATAGCTTTATTTGTCAATGTCATATATCCAATTTCAGGTGTTTCTTTTCTCCTGGTACTTAGAAAAACTTTTTTTAATTTAATCACACCATTTAATGTTTATTGGGAGCTAAGTATACTCACTTTTAATAACTTTATTTGTCAATTTTATATCTCCAACTTCTTAAGTTCTTATGCTCTCCTGGTACTTAAATATATATTTTTTTTATTATTATTTTGTTATTTTTTCAAGTTTTATAAAAAACGATTTTTTTTCTCCTATTTCGAGATAAAAAGTAGCCTATGTGTTAATCCAGGATATAAGCTATCCTGTTACCAAATTTTATCTAAATCCGTCCAGCCATTCGAGCGTGAAGGAGCAACAAACACACACACACACACACACACACACACACACACACACACACGCACACGCGCACACACACACACACACACACACACACACACACACACAAACTTTCGCATTTATAATATTAGTGTGACAAAAGTGTATATATGTATATATTAAAACAAAATTTAGTAATAATAGTATTGATTAGTATTGATTGATTAGAGTAATTAACTGGTTTATTTATTTTACGCTCTAGGAAATTACTAGTTTTTTTATGAACTGTGCCCGCGGCTTTGCCCGCGTGGTCATTTATCTTGGTTAACCCGTCGAATTGTTTTATTTAAATACGCAAATCTTTTGTCTTTTAATTGTTAAAGTGTTCACGTGACATGCGAGGGTTTTATTCTCTTCATCCAAAGTTATAAGAAGAGCTTTGCTAATAAATCCAACTAAAATATCCTTTAATATTTGCACTGATGTATTTTTTTGTTTTTGGTGATAATAATTTTACTATAACAGGACGCTGCTGGCACTTGTCTAGTTAAAAGTAACATAATATGTATTATTCAAGGACGTACATACTACGTTTCATCAAAACTTGTTTAGCCGTTAAATTGCTTTATCGCTTCGCATTAGATTGAAATACAAATCACACCAGATTTAAAGTCAACAACCTAAACTATCCATCAGTGAAAGCCGCATTTCAATCGGTCCAGTGGTTTTAACGTGATGCGCGAACATACAGACAAACAGACAGACAAACACCGTTAAAAAAATGTTGTATTCTTGTTCAGTAACTTATTTTAAGTCACCTAGAACTTTTTTTTAAAATTATCTTCCTTGTACAGACATTTTGTTATTTGCTGCGTTATTATGTACTAGATAGGATAGCGTTTGATAATTATCTAATTAACCTGGTAATAAGAGACGATGTGGTCGAACACGTTAAGCGCCTAGTGTGGGATTGGCTCAAGAACTACTGCGGAAACATGCCGGAAGGTGGTTAGCTACAAATTTTCTGCTTGAGGATGGTAGCAAGAAAATTTTCAAACAAAATTCCTGCGTGGGCCAAATATGTCTATGATACCTATACACTCTTAAGTACATACATGAGTGAGGCAATTTTTTTATAGCAGGTCTACTTTATGTTTCTTTCATATTTTCCTATCGATTGATTCTAGTTTCGTTAATGACCAAGAAAACGAACTTTTTTCAAAATGGTTTGGTAAGACATTAAGGTTACATGTTCTTTTGCATAGCTGGTTGGTTTGAACCCTCAAACAACTACGTGGTGTCTGATCATACAACCAAATCATCGCATAGCAAATTATGTATAAGTTGTATGAAGTTAGGAATCCTATTCTTGTCATTAAATAGTAACATAACCCTCTTCCTAAACGAATTGCTCGTAGATGGCCCTTTGTTTTGTAGGGAAAATATAAAAAGAAGCACAAATGAAAAAAAAAACCCGACTCTCCCCCCCTTTATTATAACTAAGAATTATCTTGATCACATCATCTTTCAAACAGAAAAAACCGTATCAAAATCGGTAAATTTGTTTGGGAGCTAAGATGCCACTAACAGACACACGGATACATACACTGATACGAGTACATACAATAATACATACAATGATGCATATAATGATACATACAGTGATACATACATACAATGATACACATCCTAAACTCATAACATAACTCATAACTCTTTTGGAGTTCGAGGGTTAAAAATAGACATAGAATTAGCTTTCACACTTAAACCGAAACGATTAGTAGGTTTATAAATGCACATGTGCTGCCAAACGTGTGAGGTTCAAAGAAACCCCAAATTAGGTCGCCAGTACAACTCACAAATTGGTTCAAACCGAGCGGTACGGGCGACACTCTGAACTCTATCCGGCAACACTCTAATGGATAAGGAGCTCGCAACACTTTGAATAAGTTGTTCGACGTCTTTTTCAATTTTAAACAAAAGTTGAGCAACCACGCGTTGTTTTATATGACATGAAAAATTACTAATAACAGAACATTATAAACAGCAAGGAATAATTCAATCCCAAGGAATACTGAGTATAGGCTCAATACATTGACTTCGTCGTCTTTTTGTTCCACTCATGCGTTCGTATTTCTCACAGCTCGTAAAGTCAAACATATCTGAAAACCTTACAAAATAGCTCCTCAACTACACTCCTGATAGGTGGGGTAATTTGCTGCTTTTTGAATGTTGGAGTTCTTCTTGAAACTGTCTCCACGTATTGTTTTCAGCCCCGAATGCTAGTTGGGAAGGTAAAGCATTTATTTCGGGGTTGCCTTGTCCTTTATAGAGTCTGTACCATCCATAAAAGTTTGTGAGTAGGTCAATGAGGTTACCGGTGCTTTAAGAACTAACGGTTGTTTTTTTTAGAGGTATAGAACTTTGAAATGGAATAAAACAAAGATGATTTTTTAAATTGACATTAAAACTGTATTCGAAAGATAATCTTCTGGCATTATAATTTAAATATGACTTCTGGCATATGACAACCACGGCTGGCTCGGACGTAGTCCAATCTAGAGGTCCAATTTTCGATGATCTTTTCCAACATTTATGGCCGTATATCGGCAATAACGCGGCGAATGTTGTCCTCCAAGTGGTCAATTGTTTCGGGCTTATCGGCGTAGACTAGCAACTTCACATATCTCCAGAAAATAGTCAAACGGTGTTAAATCGCAGGATATTGGAGGCCAATTCACGGGTCCGAAACGTGAAACTATGCGGTTACCAAACGTTTCCTTCAATAAATCAATTGTGGCATGGCTGTATGACATGTTGCCCCGTTTTGTTGAAACCACAGCTGCTGCACATCATGATTGTTCAATTGATGAACGAAAAAGTCAGTAATCATGGCTCTATAGCGATCACCATTGACTGTGACGTTCTGGCCAGCATCGTTTTTAATGAAGTACGGACCAATTATTACCTACATAATTATATAATTATATCGGAGGTTTCTTCATAATGTCTTACTGGCAAAATGGTTAGGGGTCGGTATTGAAATGTGTACATAAAGAGGTACATGTATTGTTCTTCACAGAGAAAGTATAGAAAACTTATATTTTTTCAAATCAATCCTCATATCGTGTTGAAAAAGCTCAAAAAGTAGGTAGGTAGGGTAGGTAATTATTAAGAGCCAGTTAAAGTGCCAGTAAGTACGTCGTTCTGTGAAACATCATAAAAATAATTTGTACTAAGAACACAATGTTTCGTTGCATTAAAATTTGTTCGTATGGACCTCATAATAATGACCTACCCTTGATGCCCCATCCAATTTACCTCACCACCTTAATTACACTCTAATCTGTGCCACCTTACCTTCGGAGATAATTTTCTCTACTCAATAACAAGACGTTCATGATAACAAGTTACTTTGTTTAAACTAGATGGCGCTGTCTACCCATAAAACACGCAAGCGGTTTGTTACGAAGTAGTTTGAACGTTGAATGAACTCGAACAACACGTTTTCTTCTTATTTTTACTTTATGGTCCTTAGAGGCTCTTAAAACGTATTAAGATGTTTTTTGTGTTTTTTGATTGAATAAGTCGACTTCAGTTGTAAAACGCGCAGCGAAATTAAGCGACTTATTTATAGTAAAATAGTAATTTATTAATTAATATAATAAATTTTTCATGTCATGAATGTTTCATTATAAAAACCAGGGTTCAAAATAATTTCAAGTGCTTTGTAAACCGAAGCCTTGAAAGTAGAAAATACTTGCATAAGAAATTGATCTTCGTGTCTATATAAATAAGGAGCACCATCGTGTTTGCGAAAAAAGTACTTGGAAGCGTGGAATTGAAAGTAAAAAATACTTGCATAGGAAATTGACCCGTGTGCTTATGTAAATAAAGAGCACAATTGTGTTTGCTTAAAAAAACTTCGAAGCCTTGCATGTTTTTTGAGCGATGTATCGGCCACCTAGCTTCTTGTGACCCGGCTGGCCGAGTGCGGCCGAATTCAGCCGAAGCCATGCCAAACCCGCCACCGAGTATGTAGGTGCGGACGGGGCAAAAGAGCGAGTTGGTGAGTAAAATACTTTGAAAGTCTTGCAAGTATTGCGGGTCCGCATCAGGGCGGCGTACTTACAAGCCAAAACCTGGTTTAAAAACCTGGTCGCGTAATTACCCACCTTCCCTAAGTCCACGCAGGTGGCGTGGAATTGGCGTGAGTGGTCATACAGAATCCAGGCCCTGCTCTCAAGCCCTTGCGCTTATTTAAAAACTGAGGTACTTGGTATCTTAGGCCTTGAACGCACTGCCTTGCAGTGGAACGCGGTGCGTTTATTCTAGCGTTTATTTCACATTGTATTATATGCGTTTATTTCATATTTTATTATATGCGTTTATTTCATTGCAATACGTGCACTTTTATGAAGTGTCATAGAAGTGCAAGTGTGTTATAACGCATATTCTGTGAAGTACGGCACTCCGTCCTTCACAGAATATGCGTTATAAAAAGGCAAGGCCTTATTCCGATGATTAGATGCCGAGCAATCGATAAAAAACTATTTCACGGCTGAACGAATTTTGAAGAAATGTAGTATAATATTGTACTTTGTAGGTTTGGTCCTGGTCCTCCTGGTCCTTTGGACCTGGACCAAATCTACAACTGGTCTGGTTGTGGTTTGGCTTTTGGTCCTGGAATAAAACGTGCGGGCTACTTTAAAATAAAATGACCACGCGGGCAAAGCCGCGGGCACAGCTAGTACTATAATAAATCTGTAACTGGGCTAAATCTGTACATTAAATATTTTGTGAAAATTTTGATTGAGACAAACTTCAAAATCGTGTGCGGAGTGCAAAAAGGTTATTTTTTTATTTTTTGTCTGTCTGTCTGTCTCTTTGAACACGCATCACGCTGAAGCTACCTGACGGATTTTGTTACAACTTGGCAGAATCATAGCTGATGTACTGGATTAACATTTAGGATACTTTTTATCCTGGAAAAATCAACGGTTCCCGCAGGATAGGGGAAGAAAGTTATTTAAAATAACACGTATCAAGCTAAAACTACTGGATGGATTTTGATGTAACTTGGCACAGTCAAAGTTTATATAATGTTTTAAAATGTTGAATATTTTTATCCCGAAAAATTAAATGGTTCCTGCAGCCTATGGGTCGTGGCCAGACGTACGTGGATCGAAATCACCCGCCGTGGAAATGTTTTGCTCCATAATTAAAAGATTTTTACATTATTTATGCGTTATTTGTTACATTTCACTTGATATTTTTAATCAAGTTATGGTAAAACGCACGCACCACGCTGAAACTATCGGACGGATTTTGATGCAACTTAGCACAGTTGTAACTTATAATAAGGGTTAAAATTCAGAATAGGTACATACTGAAAAACTAAAGGGCTCCTGCGGGATAGATGTCGAAAGTTATATTAAATTATGAAGTAATAAATATAACGGAATAAAATGAAATAAAACAGCTCAAAGCTATTATAATGCATTCGTTTTCACGCAATGTACCTACCTACTGTATCAGGGTTCTATTATTATTTATTCTGTACTTTCTGTGAGGAAGTGAGGATTGTAGTTCTCAAACGAATGGACTGATTTTGTTGCAGTTTTTTATGTTTGAAAACTAATGTGATCGAGATGGTTCATCATGGTTCTTAGCTATATGGGTGGGGGGGAGGAGTTGAAAAAAGGGGGGATGAAAATCGTATCATTCGAACAAATGGACCAATTTAACTGCGGGTTTTTATGTTTTAAAGCTCAGGTAAACTAGATAGTTCTTAGCTATAATGGGGGGGCGAAGTCGGGTGCTCGCTACGCTTCGCTCCCACTTTCGTCTTCTAACCTATCACGACCATGTCGGATCGCCAATGAAGGTTGTTAACACAGGTAGGTAGGTACCTATATTGGTACTTTTGGTACTGGAATAACTCATAGGATCCTTATATCCCAGAAAAACTACCACGCGAGCAACGCTACAGGCACAGCTATAAGGCAATAGGAACGTAAATCTATACAAAGAAGATAATTAAAAAAAAATGGTCTATGAATAGAACATTTTTTAAATTCGTGTCTGTCTGTTTGTTTGTTTGTCTGTATGTTTGTTCGCGCATCACGTAAAAACGTGTTAGACCGATTGCGATGCAGTGGATTATTGCGATCAGTGTTGGGTAGATTAGGATTTGACCTAAAAACTGGGGTACTTGGTATCTTAATCCAATGCTAAGAAGCCGAGCAATCGATAAAAAACTTTGTAACGGCGGAAGGAATTTTGATCAAATATTTATTTTAGATCTTGGAATAACACATAGAGTACTTTAACCTAGAGAAATGACCATGCGAGCGAAGCCGCAGGCACAGCTAGTTAAGAAATAAATTTAAAAGGTTCTCCAATGGCAACCGCGGACCGGCAGACGAAAAGTAGGACGGCTCACGAGGTTCACCGACGACCTGGAGAGAGTCGCGGGGCGCCGCTGGATGCAGATAGCGGGCGACCGCTCGTTGTGGCGATCTATGACGAGGCCTGTGTTTAGCTGTGAACGTGTTCCGGTTGATGATGATGATGATGACGATGATGATGGGCTCCGTTTGAAGTGCATTTTAACCAGCAACTGTAACTGCTTGTATTGCTGTAACTGGTACATCAATCCTCAAGGCCTGGACAAACAGGAGACGTACCCAGCGCACGTCTAAGCGTAATAGCGTTGCATACCTGCTACAGCGCCGCGCTTTAGCGCTGCGTTGTGAGTTGATATGAGTCAAACAGAGCGCGCAAGCCTTTTAGCAAACAACCAAATTGGTTCTTTGCTCAAAAATGTACGCTAGTAGTACGCGACGCTCTGTCGGGACGTCACAGGATGCCGTGTTGTAATTTATTACAGAATTTAGGCATGATGAAACGGAAAGCGTATATTGACGCCTTGACGCGCGCAAGGTAGGTACGCCTAGGACTTGGGTGACAAACGCAGTATAGTCTCGCTCAAAGTGATGCATTTCAAAGTTTTGGGTGACACTGCAATTAAAATGAGCAAGCCTATTCCACTCAAGACCAAAACTAAAAAAATATGGGCTATTAGATTCTACAGTTTAATCAAAAGATACTGTTGGTATTATTATAGTAAATTATTGAGGTATAGGAGAATTATAATGTTAAAATCATAATATTTACATCATTATAATTCGAGAGTAATTATATTCAAGAGATTCTCGGTGTAGTTTAATGGAAGATATTATAATAATGAGGTAAAATATACAACGCGTTGAAAGGAATATTTTGTGAATTTCAGCTTATATGAAACAGTACAAAAGTATGTTACGTATAAATTGTTTCGTCAGTCATTTTTTTTTGTTCATTTATTAAGTTATCACCGATCATCTTAAAAAATACATAGCAATAGTATTAGCATTAATTTCAAATTAAACGAATAAATCTCTACCTACTACTTCTGTCATCGTTTATATTTATACGAAATTAAACTCTATTAAAATTTTAGCTTTTTTGAATTGTTGTTGTTTGTTTTTTAGTTTGATCATTTTTGATTGTAACGTAATGACAATAATATTATGTTGAATTAATGGCTTGCACGACTAGCAATGCAAGAGCTCGTTTGACCCGACATTATACCGAAGATATCCCGGACGTCAGCCTATACGAGATCAGAATGGCTCTCAAACAGCTTAAGAGCAACAAGGCACCAAGGGAGGACGGAATAACGACAGAGCTACTGAAAACGGGTGGAACACCGGTACTTAAAGTCCTTCAGAAGCGGTTTAACTCCGTCATACTCGAAGGTACTACGCCAGAGGCGTGGCACAGGATCGTAGTGGTTTTGTTCTTAGAAAGGTGATAAAACACCCTTGAAGTATTATAGGCCCATTTCACTGCTGAGCCACGTGTATGAGTTGTTTTCGAGAATAGTTACATACCGTCTCGCTCGTAGGTTTGACGACTTTCAGCCTCCCGAACAAGCTGGATTCCGGAAAGGCTTTAGCATTGTAGACCACATCCATATGCACCGGCAGATTATACAGAAGACCGGAGAGCATAATTGGCCATTATGTCTAGCGTTTGTGAATCACGAGAAAGCTTTTGATTCAGTCGTGACCTGCTACAGTCATTATAGCGGTGCCAGATTGATTACCGGTACATCACAGTTCGTCTTCAGGATCAGAGCACGAATTCTATCTACATGCAAAAAGGGGTGAGTCAGGGAGACGTTATTTCTCCGAAACTGTTCACCTGTGCACTGGAAGATATATTCAAGCTTCTGAACTGGAACGGATATGATGTTAACATCAATGGCGAATACATCACTCACCTTCGATTTGCTGATGATATAGTCATCATGGCTGAAACCCTGGAAAACCTAAGCACAATGCTCAGTGACCTCAATATTTTTCCCAACAAATGGGTCTTAAAATGAACATGGGCAAGACGATTTAGAGACGGTTTATGTTGGGAACGATATTATCGAAGCTGTTGATCACTATGTCTACGTAGGTCAGACGATCCAACTGGGTAGATCCAACTTCGACAAAGAGGTCAACTGACGAATCCAACTCGTATGGGCAGTGTTCGGGAAATTACGCCATATCTTCTCGTCGCAGATACCGCAGAGCCTCAAGACGAAAGTTTATAATCAGTGCGTGTTTATAATCATGACATACGGCACTGAGACGTGGTCGCTAACTATTGGTCTCATCACAGCGTGCAATGGAGAGAGCTATGCTTGATGTTTCACTACGTGATAGAATCAGAAATGAGGAAATCCGTAGAAGAACGAAAGTTAACGACATAGTTCTCAGAGTTTGCAAGTAGAAGTGGCAATGGGCAGGCTATATAGTTCGCAGAACCGACAACCGCTAGGGAATAAACGTTTTCGAATGGTGATCACGAACAAGCAAGCGAAGTGTGGGGAGACCCCCCACACGATGGACCGACGACATTGTAGCCAAACCCAATAAACTAAATAATTTGGATTGATATTGTAGGTTAAAAGTTACGTAATTTGGGCACTGGTGACTCTCCGACTTTATATACAGAAGAGGTGACATAAGGGTTTAGGTATGGGTGTGATCCACTTGCCTCCCTTTATCTGTTTATCTGTTTAATTGGACACCACCGATCACCGATCTTTCAAATTGGTTAATTCTAAATCCATGAAAATATTTTTTGGAAGAAGAATCATAAAGACTACGATTTGTTACCATAAGGCCGTTTATTTGTCTACTAGTTTTTCCGCCCGCAATTTCGTCCACGAGGTCTACTGTCTATCGCGAAAAAAACCATCCTTTGTTCTTCTAGGATATTAAAAACCAATGCAAAAGTAGGTCTAACACCAACATTCTTGATGTTTTTTGACAGTCTTGTTATTTCGTTTCCATGGCAACCGTTTATTACATCGAGTAATCAACATTTTCCAGTTTTCTTGTGGAAACTTAAAATTTATATTCCAGGGTATAAGCTATCTCCATTCCGAATTTCATTAAAATCCGTCCAATCGTTATCGCGTGAATCTTCCCCAAACAATAAAACAAACAGACAACGTTTCACTCTTATATATTGGTATGGATATGGATTGTACGTACCTATATTTAATATCTCTATTATTTTGAATGTCACTATAGATGTAGACAGGCTGCCTATTAGAAATTCTGGCTACACACACATACACACACACATCAGTTATAGCATCAAGTTTATCACCCGACTGAGCGGAGAGTATTGTGTTTAGGGTATTGTGTTCAGCCTATGTATGTATGTATGTATGTATGTATGTATGCATATTCGCAATCGGGTTTTTTGACGGTGCTTGACCGCGCTCGTTTAGTTTAATAATCGCGAACGTTACGTATGAACTTAGGGTTAGTCTTCCATGCAGCTATATAAAGTTAGTTGGAAGGCAATATGAGGCTGGATGGAGCATTTTGTTTATTTGTATTCTATTCTATTGCACAGTCTTGTTTTTCCCTAAATAGCAGTCAAATGTCAGCTGTCGTAAAAGCCCAGACAGTAAAATCTTGTTTCTCTATTTTCATTTCAGTTATCTTAGCTCCATCACATTTTCTCAAGGAATTTCGTGTGGTATAGCGAATAAGAGCCCTGGTAGGTTGGACTA
The DNA here is from genome assembly GCA_946251855.1 of Alsophila aescularia. NCBI lineage: Eukaryota > Metazoa > Arthropoda > Insecta > Lepidoptera > Geometridae > Alsophila > Alsophila aescularia. The sequence continues at coordinate 33,613,784 of OX276386.1, read as the reverse complement.
GCGGAAAACCCCCTATATATATACTTGTCGCGTTTTTCCAAAAATAGATAACATATTTGACCACGTGCGCTTAGAGGAAAGACATAACCGAAAATGCTAAAACACTCGACTGTGAACAACATTAATAAGAGGCAAAAATGTATGTGGGAATAGTTGCTAACCAACTTTAAATCGTTATATATCATAAAAAAAAAGAAAAAATATATGAAAATAGAAACCTAAAGATTATTTTTTAATTACCTATTCAATGATCACTTAACATAGTTAGTCGACATTTTTTTCGCAATATGGCTGTTGGTTGTTCGCCATAATGAATTTTTATAAATGCACAAGCGAAACTTTGTAGGCCCAAAAGTTCCCCTGTAATCTGGACAAAACCAGTCTTTAGTAGCACTTGCAAGATTGACGTAAGAATCATAAAATCGGTCCACTCGTTTTGTCTATATAGTGCCATAAAGTATCAAACATACATAGGCTGATAAACACATTACCCTCCGCGCAGTTGGGTAAAAAACTACTTTTTGCGCAGTCATGCATTCGAAAGCAAGACTACTCCTTCTTAGCAGACATTGATCGAGCGCTATCCGAGTGCATTCGTACCGGCAGACTAACCACCTCATTTGTAAAACGTTTGGCTGAATTACAGAGCCATTCGATTCCTATAAGCTAGTTTCCTTTGAACTTTTAGATAAATAAACTAGAATTGCAATGCAGATTGGATTTTAACCTGCAACTACCACCAAGTACCTATTGAATTAATAATAAAAAACACCGGACATGTGCGAGTTGAACCCACGTGGAGAAGCTTCCGTACGATTAATATTTTTTATCACAATACATCAATATACAAGGTTATTTTATGACCATAAACTTCTTATAGTTTTTCCTATAATCTTTTTACAAGTAAGAAGGTAAAGAACTGGAGACCGACATGATCCGTCCTAACGTCTAATCGAGTATGGCCGAAATTATTAAGCAACTTCACCCACACGAACAATGATGATAAGTACGGAAACGTCCAGCACAGCTCGTTGTCTGTTCTTTGAGGATAACTTGCAATTGTGTTTAAAATTCCCATGACAGCAACGACAGTGTCCCTTTTCAACTGGATAGTATGAGAGTACTATCCAGTGGATAGCGGTAGAGTGAATGCAATAAGCTCTTCTCTAATGACAAGAAGTGGTTTATTATTGCATTTACTCGGTTGACAGATCCAGTGGAATAAATTATCGTATCGGTGATGGTGTGATTCCGAGACCAAACATTGTTAAAGATCTGGGGGTTCTACTGAGCGAAGATTTATCTATCGGGTGCACATTAGCAAAAAGTGTGCTCAAGTTTTCTGAACTCTCGGGTTGGTTAGACCACATGCTCGGCACATGGATAGTATTCCTGCTATAACGTCTATCTTTAATGTTTTTGTCTGGATTGCTCCAGAGTAGTGCAATTATTTGGAATTCGTAAAAGGCCAAATATGTTGAAAAAAAAACAAATAAGTTTTATGGTGGTTAAGAAACAATATGAATATTTTGTATGGTACCCACACTTGGCATGATGGGTTATAATATTCTAGAGGTGCGTCGTCTGGTCAAACAAATGGAGCTTATAGACCGGATTATTTTCAGGCGTATGAACAACATAATCCGGACGTACAGCAGGACTTACATCAGGTGCTGAACGGTCTAGCTGATTCATCGCAACGCATAGGGTCTCCGGATGAATTTGGATAAAACAAAGATAATTTTCAATGAACATGTCATTCCGGAACCGATTTATGTTCACGGATCTCTTCTTAAAATTTTTCAAGAGTATGTTTACCTTGGGCAAACACTAAAGTTGGGTAAAAACAAATTTGAGAGAGAGGCCTGTAGAAGAATACAGCTGGGCTGGGCAGCATTTGGTAAACTTCGTTGAGTCTTTTCATCACCAATTCCACAATGTCTGAAAAATAAAGTAAAGTTGCGCTGGGGTATTATAGAGTTATCAGAAGTCCGGAGAGAGGGAGAGGATACGATGACCCTCAATTCCGGCAACTTACTCTATTACCGGGAGGGCTATCAGCAGTCCCAACACGGTATCGGGTTTCTCGTCCACAAATTCCTCGTCAACAACATTGTGAAGATTGAAAGCGTTTCGAGCAGGGTGGCATACCTTATACTCAGAATTACCAAACGGTATTCATTGAAGGTCATACAGGTGTACGCTCCACACTCGAAACGCCCGGTCGATGAAGTGGAAGCTATGTATGACGACATTTCTAATGCCATACATATCCCGAAAACACACTTCACAGTGGTGATGGGGGACTTCAACGCACGGCTGAACATGAGGAATGGCGATGAACTGAGAGTGAGGCAGTTTGGATTTGGACAGTGGAACCAAAGGGGTCAGCGATTGGCCGAATTCATGGGAAAAGGAGAGACTCTTTATGATGAACTCCATTTTCAAGAAGCGCCCGTTCAGAAAATGGACGTGGCTGCACCCCGGCGGTCATAAGCATGTGATAGATTTAATTTTGACGACCAATAAGCATATATTTAATTATGTCTCTGTCATCAACAGGGTTAAGACTGGCAGTGATCACAGATTATACCATATATCAGATTATACCGAAGACCGAAGAGTATAATCAGCCACTATGTCTAGCGATTGTGGATTACGAGAAAGCCTTTGATTCAGTCAAAACCTGGGCAGTGCTACAGTCATTACAGTGGTGCCAGATTGACTATTGGTACATCGAAGCGTTGAAGTGTTTGTACAGCAAAGCCACCATGACAGTCCGTCTTCGGGATCAGAGCACGAATTCTATCCAGTTGCAAAAAAGGGGTGAGACAAAGAGACGTTATTTTTCCGAAACTCCACATCTTCACTGAAAGATATATTCAAGCTTCTGAACTGGAATGGATATGGTGTTAACATCAATACATCACTCACCTTAGATTTGCTGATCATGGCAGAAACCCAGGAAGATCTAAGCACAATGCTCAGTGACCTCAATATTGTTTCACAACAGACAAAATGAACATGTGTCTTAAAATAACATGGGCAAGACGAACATCATGTCAAATGCCCATGTCGTACCCATGCCGGTTTTTGTTGGGAACGATATTATCGAAGCTGTTGATCACTATGTCTAGTCAGACGTCACTACGTCTTAGGTCAGACGATCCAACTGGGTAGATCCAACTTCGACAAAGAGGTCAACCGACGAATTTAACTCGGATGGGCAGCGTTTGGGAAATTACGCCATATCTTGTCGTCGCAGATACCGCAGAGCCTCAAGACGAAAGTTTATAATCAGTGCGTGTTGCCAGTGATGACATACGGCACTGAGACGCGGTCGCTAACTATTGGTCTCATACACAAGCTCAGAGTTGCGCAGCGTGCAATGGAGAGGGCTATGCTCGGTGTTTCACTACGTGATAGAATCCGAAATGAGAAAATCCGTAGAAGAACGAAGGTTACCGACATAGCTCTCAGAGTTTGCAAGTTGAAGTGGCAATGGGCAGGCCATATAGTTCGTAGAACCGACAACCGCTGGGGAATAAAGGTTCTCGAATGGCGACCACAAACAAGCAAGTGAAATGTGGGGAGACCCCCCACTCGATGGACCGACGACATTGTAGCCATCGCAGGAAGTCGGTGGATGGAGGTGGCACAAGATCTAAAATGATGATTATACTCTATACCTATAAAACAGTACTGTGACAAACCTAATGACTGACAGACAACGCACAACCTAAACCAATGGACAAAAAGATTTAAAATTTCCAGGATCTATTCCCTCCAAATTTCTCAATTATCCTAGAAATCTAAAAATTCGTTCCTAGTGCACACTAGGAAAGATTTTTTGAAATTCCATCCCTTAAGGGTTGAACGGTGTTGGCAAAGTTTGCAAGCGGGCAAAGCTGCGGGGCGCAGCTTCTATGGATTATCATTTTATGCGGGCCTTACAATCCAACAGCATCTGGTGCAAAACCTTGGCCCCGCACCAAAGACGTATATTGTAAGTTATGTGTTCATTTCGATGCCAATGCTCGAAAACAATGAAAGCATCATCCCAGCAGTGGCAACATAAAAGGCTGATGATGTTGATTAATGACTGTCCTTTTTACCCCAAACTTCCTAACTAAACAAAATAAACTTCGCAAAAAAATGAGAACGTTTACAGCTGCTTTTGAAAATGTTTTAATTTATTTTAGGTGATGATAGCCTAGCAGTATACTAGTGCGACTTAAAATCCAACGTTACAGTGTTCTGTCCTAGAATTTTTTAAGTTATGTGCGGGGTCTGTCGCTCCGTGCTTTGGAGGACACGTTAAGTGGTCCGTCCCGGCTGTTATTGATTAATTGCAATCCTTAAGCCATGAACAGAGTGGCTGACAAACTCTGACACCGGAGGCCAGTACTACCTCATGCGACAAGCATGCAATTTTATTTGTAGCAATTAGCAGGCTGAAATAAACACATCCCATGTCACAATAAACTTTCATTTTCACGAGCATGTTTTTGTCTAGACCCAGTTTTGTCAACATTCTAGGACTGCGCTCTCAAAAAACATATTATTGTGGAAAAGTCCGTTAACCCCGGATGCGGGCGTGGAAGTCCTGGTTATCGAAATTAACAGGCCTTGTGGAAAATAAGTATTTATTAGCTTTGATTTGGGATTGGTCACGTCTAGACTCGAACCAAAATGTTCAATTGCTTTTAACAGCATAAAGCCTATAGCACTGCCGAGTCGATATCCGCTGGTTTCTCTGGAAAATATATTGGCAGATATTTATCCATCGTTTTATTTGTTAACCCATTATTGCATAATTATATACTAGCGACCCACCCGGCTTCGCTGGGGTAAATAGATAGGAACATAAAGGATCATGCCTAAAACATTTTTGGTACATGAATGGTGATGACGCATATTCGTATTCGGCTGAATATGCGTCATCACAATTCATGTACCAAAAATGTTGGTCTTAATTATGAAATCTTTTATATATTTTTCAGCCCTATTGGAATAGGGGCTTAAAAGTAAAATATAATGATAATGTTGCTTGATTTGTATCGGCGACCACAGGCCGACCGGCAACTGTCAAGTTTTCAACCGCAGTTAGTGAAAGAAAAGCAGATTTAAAATCGATATACATAACCGTTTTTTTTTTCAAAAATATTTGAAGCTGCTCTTTCAGTTACTAACACGGATAATCCATAACATTATTAATTTATTGACTGGAAACGTGGTATTTAAATTGATTTAAAGTAATAATAGGTACACAGGTCCGTAAAAGAATGAAACTATTGTGTACGTAATCAAAATATCGATAAATTGATTTGAACTAGGGTTGCAGCTTGCAGCCATTTCTTACCAAAGAGAATATAATCACTACGTTATAAGAGGCAGGACCTCCCTACTAGCCAATGAAAGCAATTTGGCAGAAATTTATTGGCATCAATGCATCCAACATTAGTAACATTAAAAGTCAGACATTAGCCTATCTTGACAATGATACCAACCTAACGGATAGAGTAGTGCTTGCTTGCACATATTCTTGGTTTTATGGATAAAACATGCATGAGGTCGAGGTTTCATATTAATGCAAGACGGTTCCAATAAACACAACGTTGTTTTCTCCAAATGCAACAACGTTGGGCTTATTGGATACCCATTTCAACAGGTAACTGTGGAGCCATGTAATAAAAAACTTGAAATAAAACACTTTTGAACAACGGAACATTTTATTTATAATACTTTTTTACAAAGTAAATACGAAAATGAATTTTGCAAGCATAGGTAAGCTTACCTACTAGTGCTTCACTCTGAATTGAGATCTTGCGATGTACCTGCTCTAACTTTATCTCACGCACTCACACTCATAAGTGTATGTTACGACTGGTCTCTATAGGAATGTATGCTAGATCCTCATTTTCTGCATCTGGAAATAAGCATGTTGATTAAAGTTATGGAAATAAGTTATATGCAGCCTGACCTAGCCTATCTTTGTCGATAGTTAATAGTTCTTTGACCTTGCGCATCCCTAGTGTTAAAACAATATGAAAATACAAAATGAAAATCATGTAAATTATCATTTATGGTCATGTTGATGGGAGGTGGCACTAAGCAATATCATATTAATGCTTACCGGGGCTGATCAATAGGAAATCATGCCATAAATTTCCTTTTTGTTCTGGTTTTCGCGATTGGCGCGAACTCCACATAAAACACATCTGCTGTAGCTTTCTAAAGTTGGTGGCATTATAAAATTATCATTTAAACTGGTTTAACACTATAAACTGATGATTCTTCACAGAAAACACAAAACAGTACGTTTTTAACAATAATATGAATAAAATTAAAAATTCGCAGAACATTAAACTGGATGTTTCTTGACAAATTTCAATGGACCATAGAGCAAAGAGAATATAATCACTACGTTTACCATAAAATATAGTAATATTATCATGTTTGGACTCTTTATTTCGTTCTTTTTGGTTCCGTTCATTGGGATCTGAAAAACAAATGAACTTCACTGTTCTGCTAAAGTCCATACATTTGAGAATTTTTTTGTGGTTGTGCCGGACTGTTTCTTACTGTCGTTGGGTTGCAGTTGCAACCCATAGAGTAACGTCAATGTTGCAGCCAGACTGTCACTGTGTCACGTCATGTCATTCCATTATAAAAAGTTACTCTATGGCAGTATTTATATTCTCTTTGCTCTATGGTATTATACCCATATCTCCTATTTGGTTTGTGATGGTATTATTGTTCATATTGCGTGAATTTTTTTGATAATATGACTGGGTTGTTATTATCTCATTTATTTCCGCTTTTTGTGCAGTCAAAAAAAAAGTAAGTAAGCTAAGTAGGTGCCTAGGTATATTATGTTAAAATTATGTATAACTAAAGTATGAATGCCTTAGTTTATATAACCTATCTATTTAAAAATTAGGATTTCTCCAATTTCCCGTCAAATATTTAAACGATTTTCTGTTTATAATAATCCTTAGTACATGTCCTGTCTTCTGGCGATAATTTAGTCCAGACGCAAGTTCAGCCTAACTTCCATGGAATATTGAGCTCCACGATAAAAACGGTTATTGTGACTTAACTAAAATAGTTTAGCCTCCTGGTATTTTTTGACGGTAATGATGAGTACTATAAACATGTAGTACATTATTTCCAGCATCATCAAAAGTTGCGCACGCCAAATTATGACTTTTATAGACAAAATTTTGATACCTTGGGTTACATTTTAGTCGGGTCCTCGAATTTTAAAATTCTACTCATGTTACTCGCTGATAATGTAGCTTTGTTAAAATGAACAAATGTTTAAAATCGGTAAAGTATTTTCTGAGTTTATCCATTACAAACAAACATACAAAAAACAAATCATTTCTGTTTATAATATTAGTGTAGATGACATTGTTCGTGACAATGTCTAGAACCAACCAGAAAATTGACGATCCGTTGCCATAATGAATAAAAAACAATTATTCCGATTCAACAACCGACCTACTATTGAACTTGTATTATGCTTGTAAGCTTTAGAAAACCGACTCACAATGGCACGGTGCCAGCGATGCTGAGGAAATTCATCGACAGATAAATTGTGCGCACGCCCTCTCTAATATTGTATGCTTTCATGGAACTAGAAAGATAGTGACCCATGTATAGTTCGTTAAGTAATGGTGTCATCGCGTGATAGATAAGTAATTTTACTTCTGCAAATAAAGTTCTGCTAAAAAGGTACAAGAGACTGCGTGTAACACAAATTAAAGTCGTGAGCACAATCTTATAAACGAATGAAACATTCTTGAGGCGCACGTAAGTACTACATGGATCAATCAAATATTTTTATTATTTTGACAATAATAATCACAGAAAATACAATAGGAAGAAAAAAGTTTTCAATTTCGTGGTACAGACAATTATCAAAGGCGCAACAACTAAAGTCGGAAATAAAGAACATTGCATAAAACTATGCACCTGAAATAGACGAAATGAGCTAGATTAAACAATTTAAAAAATACAAAAATTTAGTTGTATGAAGGATTAAGAGGTTTTCTCGTCTGAAAATATAAAAACAAAGCAAACCCGAACTACACAACAGCTGTAAACCTACATGTTAGCACCTACTTTGTAGCGAACAAGTAAAGGCTGCATTCGCTTTAGAACTTTACAACTCTGACACGCTCTGCATTTCAGCGCATAAAACTATAGCTCTGGGATCTGCAATGTGAGTGTTCTGTGAATAAATATCGGATATAGTTATATTCATGCTCCTAGTAGCATTTAAATTCTAAGCATGAAGCATGGCACCGTCTACTTTCATTGATTATTAGCTTGGCATCTTGATGCTGTCTTTCTATTTTGCTGTCTCTGATTTATACGCAGGAATTTTCTGATATACAACTTATCCAAAATCCCGGGAGATACGAACTCGAATATTTTCAAGGCCTGACGTCCATCTTATTCCTGTGCATGTCCGTAGGTTAGCAAACTTTATTTTAAACTAGCTGCGCCCTGCGGTTTCACCCGCGTGAATGATGATGACGATGATGAAAATGATGATGTAATGTAACAATAATAATGAATGTGTTGTAGTTATAAACCATAACAATTCCAAATTTCATCAAAATCCGTTCAGCCGTTTGAGCGTGAGGAAGTAACAAACATACATATACACATACAAACTTTCACCTATGTAAATTAGTGTGATAGTGTAATGATTTCAAGTCTAGGCGATTTATCGGACCGAAAAGTAAAATAAATTGGAAATGTGTCCGATTCAGCATATACGAGTATATTAGTTCTAATAGTTAGTTTTTAAATCGTAAATTGTATAAACACAAATATGTGAAATGTGAAACATGTTTTTGATGAAGGGGTAAACATGGTGACTGCATGAATGTTAGCAACATTAATTACAATGACTTCCACCTACCTATTCCACAGGGTAAAATTATATACGCCTAAGAATTATAAGGGACTTTATGAAAGCTAAGTTAGATCATGTGCATATTTTAAAATGTAAACTTTTTGGATGGAATATAGTATCATGCTAAATCACACTAATCACACTAATATTATAAATGCGAAAGTTTGTATGTTTGTGTGTGTGTGTGTGTGTGTGTGTGTGTGTGTGTGTTTGTTTGTTTGTTGCTCCTTCACGCTCGAATGGCTGGGACGGATTTAGATAAAATTTAGTACCAGGATAGCTTATATCCTGGATTAACACATAGGCTACTTTTTATCTCGAAATAGGAGAAATAAATATTATCGTTTTCTATAAAACTTCAAAAAAACGAAATAAATAATGAAAAAAAAATATTTCTAAGTACCAGGAGAGCATAAGCACTTAAGAAGTTGGAGATATAAAATTGACAAATAAAGTTATTAAAAGTGAGTATACTGAGCTCCCAATGAACATTAAATGGTGTGATTATATTAAAATAAGTATTTCTGAGTACCAGGAGAACAGAAACACTTAAGATGTTGGAGACATAATATTGAATTATAAAGTTATTTAAAGTGAGTATTCCTCCCCATGAAGATTAAATGGTGTGATTAAATTAAAAAAAGTTTTTCCGAGTACCAGGAGAAAAGAAACCCTGAAGTTGGATATATGACATTGACAAATAAAGCTATTAAAAGTGAGTATACCTCCCCATGAACATTAAATAGTGTTTTTTTTTTAAGTATTTCAAAGTACCAGGAGAACAGAAACGCCTGCTCTTTCACGCTCAAACAGCTGAATGGATTTGGATGAAATGTGGTACCACGATAGCTTATAATATCTTGGATTAACACATAGGCTAATTTTGATCCCGAAATAGGGGAAAAAGTAGTATCGTTTTCTTTAAGATTTGAAAAAAAAAAACAAAACAAAAAATGTATTTCTAAGTACCAGGAGATCATAACACTTAAGAAGTTGGATATACAAAATTGACAAATAAAGTTATTAAAAGTGAGTATACCTCCCCATGAAAATTAAATGGTGGATTATATTTAAAAAAGTATTGTTAAGTACCAGGAGAACAGAATCACTTAGGATGTTGGAGATGTAACAGTAAAAAATAAAGTTATTAAAAGTGATTATACCTCCCTATGAACATTAAATGGTGTGATTATATTTAAAAAAAGTATTTCTTACAAGGTGAGCAAAAACACATAAGAAGTTGGAGATATGACATTGAAAAATAAAGTTATTAAAAGTGAGAAGTACAAGGAGAGCAGAAACACTTTTGGAGATAAGACATCACACTAATCACACTAATATTATAAATGCGAAAGTTTGTATGTGCGTGTGTGTGTGTGTGTGTGTGTGTGTGTGTGTGTGTGTGTGTGTTTGTGTGTTTGTTGCTCCTTCACGCTCGAACGGCTGGACGGATTTGGATAAAATTTGGTACCAAAATAGCTTATATCCTGGATTAACACATAGGCTACTTTTTATCCCGAATTATGAGAAAAAAATATTATCGTTTTCTTTAAGACTTAAAAAGAAACGAACAAAAATATTTAAAAAATGTTTCTAAGTACCAGGAGAGCATAAGCACTTAAGAAGTTGGAAATACAAAATTGACAAATAAAGTTATTAAAAGTGAGTATACTTACCTCCCCATGAACATTAAATGTTGTGATTAAATTAAAAAGAGTACATCTGAGTACCAGGAGAACAGAAACACTTAAGATGTTGGAGACATAATATTGAAAAATGAAGTAATTTAAAGTGAGTATACCTATCCCATGAACATTAAATAGTGTGATTATAATTTAAAAAAAAAAGTATTTCTAAGTACCAGGAGAGTAGAAACACTTAAGAAGTTGGAGATACAAAATTGACAAATAAAGTTATTAAAAGTGATTTATAACTCCCCGTGAACATAAAATTTATATTAAAAAATATATTTCTAAGTACCAGGAGAAAAGAAACACCTGTTAGTTGGAGACACAAAATTGACAAATAAAGTTATTAAAAGTGAATATAACCTCCCCATGAACATTAAATAGTGTGAATATATTAAAAAAAAAAAAAAAGGTACCAGGAGAGCAGAAAAACTTAAGAAGTTGGAGATATGGCATTGAAAAATAAAGATATTAAATTAAAAGTGACTTACCTCCCCATGAAAATTAAATGGAGTGATTATATTAAAAAAATAAAAAAAAGTACAAGGAGAGCAGAAAGACTTAAGAAGTTGGAGACATTACATTGAGAAATAAAGTTATTTAAAGTGAGTATACCTCCCCACGAACATTAAATAGTGTGATTATATTGAAAAAAGTAGATAAATGAGATTATATTATTATTTCTCTTAAAAAAGTGTTTTCATTCAAAATTAATGATTCCTTGAGTATCCAAGAAGGTTACTTAGGAAGGTTTTATTGAAATTCCAGCCTTATGGGAGTGACTCCCATTTGCAATTACTAAACAAGGCGCAGGGGTAATCACTACAAGTTTAAGGATTAAATTTGGAAAATACATGCTCCTCACATGGTCAATTGTTATGTGCCGTGCTCACGTGTTGGGAAACCGTCAGACCTATTCGTGTAACTACTCACAAGACGGAAAATATTTGTTTATCAAAAAGAACTTCAATATAAAGAATATATACCACCAAAACTCTTTTAAATTATGTCACATGATTGTAACGCTAACTGTAGTATTTTTAAATAGGATGGGAGAGAAGATTGCACGCGGGCAAAGCCGCGGGGCGCAGCTAGTTGCTATATAATGTGTTAAAGTGACAGGTGTAAAGTAAGGGGGAAGTAAGTGGGGGGAGAAGGGGGGGGTCAAAGATTGCATGCGGGAAAAGTCTGTGCAATAGCAGCATTTGACAATCAATATCGGTGTAAGTTATAATAGATGAGAGGTATTTGAGGTAGGAAAAGTTTGGAGTACCTAGAAAGTTTATCTTTTGACTTTCTATCTTAACGCTACAGTTAGTTGAAATTTAATAACCATCCCAATAATTGAAGCCATCCCAATATTAGTATTAATATCTGACACGAAGCTTTCAACGCTCTAATTAATAATGCTGATTCCAGGTTTTCAAGCAGGCGGGTGAAATGGGACAGAATGGAATCGGAATGTTCCCGGGAACTGGAAATAAGTAGGTACATTTCAGTCGGAGCGTCTTTTCATCCGGGAAATTTCTAATTTGGGTTGGGAACTTATCCGTACGAGCTTGCTCGCGGAAACTATTTTGTGGTTTTAACTTCTTTGGCGATTCGTGAAGAATCTAGTTCGGGTGTAAATAAATAGTTTCAATCGGTCGGGATTTATGTTTACTTGTACTTGTAAAGTGCAATTTTGAAATTCACGATATTCTAGACGTCCTCTGAAATATGTGAACCTCCTTTCACATCAAGGAAGACTGCAAGTATATAATTTGGGTCTAGTTGTATCATGCTTTCATAATGAAGCATTTGCGGCCATAGCGTTTACTTTCGATTGATAATAATTTGTCAAACAATAACTTATATCACTATTACCCTATTTGGGAATAGCTAAGCTAGGTTTGCGAATAGTAAGAAAGTAACTGTAATAAAACTGACACTTTATTCCACAAAATCTCAATCGCTCCCGCAAAGTGGTTGAATATTAACATGGAATCTAGGACAAAAAATAAGGGATTACTACGCGCATATTTTTTTTCTGGTGAACTAAGGGTATATTATGTTTTGTATTAATAATTTCAATGTACCTTTCTTAATCAAGTAAAGGCACTGATCGTAGATAAAACAATAAAAAAAACTTTTTATATATCTATATATATTTATATTTTTTTTTTCTACGAGCATAGTATGTTATTATTCGGAGTGGTATAACACTCTCGTGCTAAGACGAATCTAATCTCACCTCATTTATCAAATCCATCAGGCCGTCAGGCTGTAGAATGCGCCAAACAATCTATACTTATACACTCAAGAGCAATGAAATCTTCTCGGCTCCTATGCGCGAAATCAAAGAAGGGTTTTTTCTATGTAATTATGGTTTTATTTAAAAATTAAATCAATTATTTGAAAGTTGGAATCATTAGGTCTTCATGAAAAATTAATCGTAAAAATCTGGCACTTCTTACTGAAAATACCACAGTTAGAATAAATACTTGAAAATATTGTTCTCATAAGTTTTGCGCCGGGAAATGCCTATAAATGATTTTTCTGTAACCATTATTCAAATTATATAACCATTATTATTGATTTTACACTTAAATAAATGTTTTTTCTTGAAAGGTTTTTCCATAGCTTGCTTACAAATTTGTACAACATTTCGTACAATTTTAAATATCGTATCTCAAAAAATACTCAATTGATTTTCACGAAAATTATGTAATGATAAAGGTGAGATGGTAAACTTTCAGTGTCCATAGTTATTATTGTTTGTTACGTATTTTTAGAGTTAGAAAAACTCGATTGCGTGCATGAGGTCTTGAGTCGATTTCATTGCTCGTCAGTGTAATAAAACTGTAACAGGTCCAATTCTTAACATTGAAAATATTGAGTTTTTTTTATTGGAGGATACTCTGTGTTCGATACTGAAGCCGATTTTTGTCAGTCTTACTGTCTGTCTGTATATCTGTCTGTCTGTATCTTAGCTAGGCATCACGCCAAAACTACTGAATGAATTTAAATGAAACTTGGTATGATTTGAGTTCATATTACGAGGTAGGACATAGGATACTCATCCCGAAAAATTAAAGGGTTCCCGCAGGATATGGATTGAAAGTTATTTAAAAAAAAACACTTACCACTCTGAAACTACTGGACGGATTTTGATGCAACTTAGCACAGTCACAGTTTATATGATGTGTTCAAATTGAGAATACTTTTTATCCCGAAAAAATAAAGGGTTCCTGTGGGATACGAGTTCAAAGTTATGTTAAGCATGAAGTAATGTTTTTTTTCGGAGGGTACTCTATATTCGATTCTGATTTATGATTCAATTTTTTTGCACGTGGATAGAATTCGTGCTCTGATCCTGAAGACGGACTGTCATGGTGGCCGTGCTGTACAAACACTTCAACACTTCGATGTACCGGTATTCAATCTGGCACCGCTGTAATGACTGTAGCACTGCCCAGGTCTCGACTGACTGACATAGTAGCCGATTATACTCTTCGGTCTTCTTTATAATCTGCCGGAGCGTATGGATGTGGTGCTAAAGCCTTTCCGGAATCCAGCTTGTTCGGGAGGCTCAAAGTCGTCAAACTTATGAGCGAGATGGTTTGTAACTACTCTCAAAAACAGCTTATACACGTGAGCCACGTAATGGCAGCGAAATGGGCCTATAATTCTTAAGGGGTTTTATCACCTTTCTTAAAGAAAAAACCACTAAGCTCCTGTGCCACGCCTCTGGCGTAGTACCTAGAGGACAACGGAGTTAAAAATCTTCTGAAGGACTTTAAGTACCGGTGTTCCACCCGCTTTCAGTAGCTCTGTTGTTTTTCCGTCCTGCCCTGGTGTCTTGTTGCTCTTAAGCTGTTTGAGAGCCATTCTGATCTCGTATATGCTAACGTCCGGGATATTTTCGGTATAATGTCGGGTCAAACGGGCTCTTGCATCGCTAGTCGTGCTAGGAGGACTACGCGATGAGGTGTATAATTGTCCATAGAACTTCTCGAGCTCACTCAAAATCTCTGGCTTCGGAGAAACGATGCTGCCATTGTCGGTTTTCAGCTTCGTCAACAGGCTTTGCCCAATAGACAGATCTCTTACGAACACTTTGGAGCCCTTGTTCCACTCTATTGTATTCTTAATACAAGTAGTATTATAGGAACGCAAATCGTGTCGCATTGACTTGGAGATCTGTTTATTAAGCAAGCTGTAACTTGACATATCCACTGAAGACTGCAGCCTCATCTCGCCTCGTTCTGTCATAAGTTTGAGTGTATGCTCAGAGATTTAATGTGTTCTTTTTTGCGGGGTTCTTTAAGAACTCTGACCCGACCGCGTGTACCACTAGCCCGTTGTTTAGTTCGTCCACTGTATTGCATTTAGTAAAGATTTGGAAACGATTTTGGAGCTCCAACTGAAAGCTCTCGGGGTTTTGGATTTGGGCAGGACTTGGGCGAAGAGGTAGATCTCATCAAACGAGACCTCTCCAGCTTTACGTTGATATTCAATGAGCCTCTTACCATGCGGTGATCACTGCCTGTCTTAACCTATTGATCTCAGAGACATCATTTAATATTACGGCTTATGACCGCCGGGGTGCAGCCATGTCCATTTCCTGGACGGGCGCTTCTTGAAAAAGGAGTTCATCATAGAGAGTACCTCTATCTCCGTGAAGTCGGCCAATCGCTGACCCCTTTGGTTCCGCTGTCCAAATTCAAACTGCCCCACTATCAGTTCATCGCCATTCCTCATGCCCAGCCATGCGTTGAAGTCCCCCATCACCACTGTGAAGTGTGTTTTCGGAGCATGTATGGCATTATAAATGACGTCATACATAGCCTCCACTTCATCGTCCGGGAGTTTAGAGTATGGGGCGTACACCTGTATGACCTTCAACGAATACCGTTCGGTAATTCTGAGTATAAGGTATGCCACCATGCTCGAAACGCTTTCGATCTTCACAATGTTGTTGACGAGGGACTTGTGGACGAGAAAGCCGATACCGTGTTGGGACTGCTGTTCTCCCTCCCGGTAATAGAGTAAGTTGCCGGAATTGAGGGTCATCGTATCCTCTCCCTCTCTTCGGACTTCTGATAACCCTATAATACCCCAGCGCAACTTACTTACTACTTCTTCCAGCTCTATCAACTTCTCCTGAAGGTGCGTGCGTTATAAGTTGCCAGGTGTGTAATCCCTTAGTCGCCTCTTACGACATCCACGGGAGGATTGGGAGGGGTCTTATTCTAAGCCGAGACCCACATATTTACATACATGACTGTTGAACTCATTACTCTTCCCTTGCTTCGCCGTAGACGGGTAAAGATAACAAAATTTATACAACTGCCTGTTTTTATGAAGGCAGCAATAGTGCTGCCCTAAGGATAGTGACCCCTCCTATAAAATCTTTTACTAAGTACACATAATATCCAAGACAAGAATCAGAAACTCCAAAAATAGCTTATATTCGCAAAATGCTCGTGGCTATTTCATCTAATTTAAAATGCAGCAGCGCAACGCCGCCGGTCTTGCAACAATCATCTCTAACAAGCAAATTATGCTCGAAACATTTTTACCCACTTAATCTCGGAGAAAAATACCTTTATATTAAGTTTATGTTAGAATGAGAGAGGTATTGATACCTTTTACGTGTTTATTCTGCAGATATAAAGACTGCACTAATTGAAACAGTTTTTTTTTCAACCAGTTCCAGGTTCACGACAGCGGATTTCCTCTTAATTTATTTGTTTCAAGTTGTACTTAATTTAGCATTGAATAAATGTTTCTATGTGTACCTACTTATTCCCGGCTAGATTTCAGTCGTTTCAGCATTCCGAAATTTCCTAAAATTATGTCTTTCATCACATAAGTAATTATAGTTAAATTGTAATTACTCTCTGACATTTCTGGTTGATATGATTTTCGCGGAAGCAGAATATGTCGTAACCAGCAGAAATATTAATTAGTGAATACACGGAAAAGGTATTACCGTAGACCATCATATGATAATATACTTTATTAAATGTAAGGTATTATTGCATTTTGCATATTTTCAAGACAAACATAAAAAAACTTACATCTGGTCTCCTAAACAAATACTAGCCGAATCCGAATAATCTCCACTAGTATATCCCCATCCCCATCCCCAGATATATATATATATATATATATATATATATATATATACAAAGGTTTTTTTTTATTTCTTTGTATGACGAGACGGGCAGGTCGCTCGCCTGATGGTAAGCGTCACGCCTGTCCATAACAGTTGCAGTGCCACCCAGAACATTGGTTGCAAAGTCTTGCGCGTCACTGCACTGCGCACGTTGCACGTTGCCCTGATACATTGGTTGTTAAGTCTCATTGCCCAGTAATTTTGCTGGAAACATTGCCCTTCAAACCGAAACACAGAAATGTTTACACACTACTGCTTGGCGGTTTAATATCTCACAAAAGTGTGGTCCTTCCCCAGGCGGACTCTTGCGTAAGAGGCCTACCACTGTATATAAACGTTATCTGTTTGTTTGTATGTTTGTTTGGGGCGTTTTCAAGCCAAAACAGTTAACCAATTTTGATGAAAATGTCTTACTGTATAGAACAGAGACCAACATAGGGCACTTTTTATCCCAGAAAAAGGAAATGGGAATGATCAATTAATCGCTTTCACACCAAAACAGCTATGACGAAGGTAGCTACAGGTACTCTAGCTTCTGTACAATACAGAGATCAACAAATGATACGTTAATTCTGGAAAATTGAAGGAAAACAGAGATAAACTCACAATACATTCATGTCGGAAAAAAATATGTGAAAGTGGAAAAATCAGGAAAATTTTGGTGGATTGGTTGTCCTCGCTATTACATCAAAACATATAGGATACCTCTTATCTTTGAAAACGTGGAGAACCCGCGGGGCACTGCTACTATTGTAAATTGTAATTTTGTTACCCGCCAGCCACTTAAATAAATCCATATTGTGAGGTTTCTTGCCCTCATTAATACCTAGTCGGTTAAAAATATAAATTCTGTGCCTATTTTAAACGAACTTCTTATTTATTTCCATTTTGAATTTGTCTTATTAAAGTTTTAAATAAAGTAACAATCGATTTCATAAAATCCTCTCAGCGACTCTTTGTTGGCAATATAGACCAGAGGACCAGTCTCCCATATTGCCCGTATACAGGCCAACACTTCTCTGAGCCACGATAAATTTATTTTAAACAAGTTGTTACGAGAATAATTAATTAGGTATTATCTCTTTTACAGCTACAACTATTCTTCTCCCCCCTCTCCCATATATCTAAGAACCATCTCGTTTACCTCAGCTTTGAAACAGAAAAAAGCGCCACTAAATCTGTCCATTCGTTTGAAACCTACGATTGGCACTGTTCTTTTTTTCCTCCCCCTCCCCCCCCTCCCCCTCTACGTATATTTAAGATTTTTTATTTAAGAACCATCTCGATCACATCAGCTTTCAAATAGAAAAAAACCTCATCAAAATCGGTCCATTCGTTTGAGAGCTACAATGCCACAGACAGATACACACACCCTCACACACACACACACACACACACACACACACATACACACACACACACACTCACACACACACACACACACACACACGCACACGCACACGCACACAAAATGATACACACCCTAAACTTATAACACCCGTCTCTTTGTTCGGGGGTTAAAAATGATTTGACGACTGCTAAATTTTGATGAAATCGGTTCTTTGTACATTATAGGTACTTTTATGCCAGGAAAACGACCACGCGGGCAAAGCCTTTGTCAAAGCTAGTACATTATTAAAAATGTACTTTTTATATAGTCATGACTAAGAATCCTACTCACTAATATCAATATGTGTAATGTGTCCCAAATTCTTTGAAAACTGCAGTTTAATATATTTTGAAGACATATCTATTTATTCATCGACAATCAATCTCAGGCACAGCAATCCTTCACTCAGTCTTCCAAGCTTAGTTTTTATCTAAACTCATCTCGGCTATAATCTATCTCCTGTCTCCAAGATTGATGGGATAATATGAAGTACCTAAGCATAAAATCTTCATGTAACGGTGTTTAATAATAAGACACAACGAGGCGTAAAGGTTATTGAAAGTTTAATAAAAATATTTTCATGTCTCTCAGCTGGAAAGATGGATACAATCTAAAGTAAAATAATTACCTAATGTTTTCTAGCAGAGTTTGTTTAAATCATCCGGAGGATAAAGAAGGAAGGTTTAAAACAATTTTAGGTGTTTACTAACCGTTTACACCTCATTTAAGTTCATCGAGATCAAGTTGAAGAAGTAATTGTATATTGTGCAAAGTATAAACGGTTTTTTTTTTTCAAATAACAGTCATAGTTGAGGTTTTGAGTACAGAAGTGAATTTACAAAACATAGCCCAAAAAAATTATACATGTTTCTTTCCTCCGCCCATAATTTATAAAGTTTTATCGTTGTTTTTAGCTATAATTCAGGAATGTTTTAGTTGTGACGGCCAAAAACGTTTTTTGGATTACGTTATATCGGTGGGTCTAAGCGTTCGGGTAAACTTTTCGAATATTTCATCTAGACACGAACTTACGCGGATCTTGAAGTAATTTTGTATCTACCTAATATACATGAAGCTGGACTGAAGATCAGATCCAATTCTAGACTACTGCCTGCCTACATATTGGATCAGTGCTAGCGCTGACACTTGATCCGCTTCGGTACATCACAAGCGCAAACACCACTGATTGGTTAACTGTGTCAAAAAGCTCTTATCAAGCCGAGATAGGTAAAAAGCTTGACAAATATCTGAAGCTCGTGTAGTAAATTTAGAACATATGTAAGAAGTACTAACATCAATATTTGGCTTCAGCAATACAAGCTTAACTATGTGAAACTTTGCAATTGTCTATAATGAGTAACAACATTTCTTGAGGATATCGATTAAAAACTATATAGCTATTGATAAGTAATCTGTACCAATATATAAAAGTGACACGTTGTCTGTTTGTTTGTTTAGGGAGCTTTCACGCGATAACGGCTGGACGGGTTTTGATTAAATTTAGAATGGAGATAGCTTATACCCTGGAATAAACTGGATACTTTTTATACCGGAACATTGTAAGTTTCCACGGGAAAACTGGAAAAAAAATGATTTCTAAAGTGTGGTGATATACCTACTTTTGCTTTAGTTTTTAATATCCTAGAAGAAAATAGGATTATTTTTTCGCGATAAACAGTAGTCCGCGCGTACGAAGTCACGGGCGGGAAAACTAGTAATTAATCAAATAAATCAGTGGCTCTGTGAGCTGTAGACCTCGCAAGTCTGTATTTTTATAGCTTAAAACCATGACGTAATATGTACATAGTACATACTAGCTGTACCCGCGGCTTTGCACGAATGGTCATTTATCTAGGTTAAAATTACTCTATGTGCTATTCCAGGACCTAATAAACCAATATATCAACATTAAAAATATTTGTACCGATTGCTCGGCTTGTACTCATCGGATTGAGATACCAAGTACCCCAGCTTTTAAGTCAAACCTTGAGCTATCCAACCAAGAAAACCGCATCGCATTCGGTACAGTAGCTTTTACGTGATACGCGCACAAACATACTGACTGACAGACAGACACGTTTTTTTTAAATGTTACATTCTTGTTTAGTAGCTTATTTATGTAACCTAGACTATTTTTTTATCTTCTTTGTACAGACGTTTTCGTACTTATTGCGTTATTATAAGTATGAATATTTTTTACTTTAAAATTAACATAACTTTGGACCCCTAGCCCGCAGGAACGCTTTATTTTTTCGGGATAAAAAGTATTCTTATTTTAACCCATGATATAAAATATAATTGTGTCAAGTTGCATCAAAATCCGTGCAGTAATTTAAGCGTGATACGTGTTCTTATAAATAACTTTCAATCCCTATCTTGTGCGAACCCTTGAATTTTTTACTATATCCTACCTCGTTTTATGAACTCATTTCGTAACAAATTTCGTACAGTATTCATACAGTAGGTTCGGCGTGATACGCGGCCAAGATACAGACAGACAGACTTACAGACAGACAGACAAAAATGAAAAAAAAAGGTTTGGCTTGAGTATCGAATAAAGAATAACCTGCAAAATAAATTTTCTAACTATCTTCAATGTACAGAATTGGACCTGTTACAGTTTTATTATAAGTATAGATTACTTTCATGCTTAAAACTGAATACATTTTCAAAGAGACATTTGTTAATACGGGCGCTACCGCCGTTATGTCAAAAGCTTCTTTAATCGTATTATGTATTTCTTCAATCGTATTTTTCGTATTTATGTATGTTTATCCGTTATCTAGTGCCCATATTTTACCCTAGTTTGGGGCTATGTAATTGGTGTGGAATTGTCCCAAATATATTATTATTATTGTCAAAATCGTTTATGATTCTCTCGTTGCCGAGGTTTAACCAATAATCGCGGGCTTTTGGCCAAACGAAAATCAGTTTTTGAATTTAATCGAGCGATAAAAACTTGCGTACAATTCTGCACGTATTTAAAATAACGGCTTTCTGTAGCAGAATGAAGGTTAGTTGGTGTATATCCAGTGCTTGCAGGCTAGTGTGTAGTGTGTTTGGTATTACACCTGTGGATGACAAAACTATGGGAATTGTTTTGACTGTCTGAACTCTCCATTGTGTCTTTAATTCTATTGCTAAGTCTGTGTATTTAGTTAGTTTGTCTGTGTATGTGGATGATATATTGTGTGTATTGGGAATGGCAATGTCAATTAGGAAGACAGATTTTTTCTTTTTGTCGTAGACTGTGATGTCGGGCCTATGAATTGTCTTGTCTGTGATAATTGTCTTGTCCCAGTATAATTTATAATCATCTGATTCTAATATTATTTCGGGCGTGTACTTATAGTAAGCGGTTTTTTCTTTAATAAGGTTATGTTTATAAGCGAGGTATTGATGAATGATTGCTGCGACTTGATCATGCCGATGTTTGTATTCTGATTGAGTTATGGACCTACAAGCTCCGGTTATGTGTTGTATTGTTTCCGATGCGCTGTGGCAATGTCTGCAGAGGTCAGAAATGCTATCTTTGATGATGAATTTTCTATAATTTCGCGTATCTATTACTTGGTCTTGAATGGCCAGGATAAATCCCTCTGTTTCCGGAATTAACTCGCCGCACTTAAGCCATGTGTTTGAAGAAACCTTTTCGACATTTGGGTTCAACAAATCACGGCGATGCCTACCCGTGGAGCGATTTCTGCAACCAGTTTTGTAGTTTTTGTTCTGACGTTGTTATTTTCTCGTTGTTTTGTTGTAAGTGATCTTTAAGATTTAGTGGTGTGAACTTATAATCTGCATTTATGATTGCATTGTGTAGAGGAGAACGGTCTGCTTGCTGATGGAAAAAGGATCGCAGTGCCATTATTTGTGAGTTGTGTAGGTTTTTGATGTCGATAAGTCCTCTTCCACCTTCTCTTTGGGGCAGTGTTAACCTTTCGACACAAGAGCGTGGGTGGTGTTTTCTATATTTAGTCATTAATGTGTTTATTGTGCGTTGAAGTTTAGCTAAGCGAGACTGTGGCCAATGAATTATACCAAAAGAGTAAGTAAGAATAGGGATAGCGAAGGTATTGATTGCTTTTATTGTGTTCCTAGCATTAAGTTGGGTGTTGAGTATCTTATGGAGTCTGTTTTTAAACTGTAGCTCTATTATATCTTTTGATTATTATTGGTGAATCTGTTGTGATTGAAAATAGCCTAGGTATTTATAGCCAGATATCGGATCTACTGGATGGATCTGTTGGTCATCTGTTAGTTCAAGTATGTTCTGTTCTATTTTACCTTTATTGACTGATAGGATTTTGCACTTATCTATTCCAAAGTCCATATGTATGTCTGTTGAGAATGAATGAGTGATGTTGGCTAGATCATGAATTTCTTGTAGACTGCAGCCGAAAAGTTTAATGTCATTCATATACATCAAGTGCGATAGGGTAAGGAAAGTATTATCATATTTAATTTTGAAGCCATTGTCACTATTGTTTATCAGATTTGAGAGGGGGTTTAATGCTAAGCAAAACCAGAGGGGACTCAATGAGTCTCCCTGAAAAATGCCACGACGGATCGGTATGCTCTCTGTTTCAATTGTTGTGTCACCTATTTTTAGTTTCAGAATGGTTTTCCAGTTCAGCATTGTGGTCTTAAGAAAATATACTAACGTTGGGTGGATTTTGTAGTGTTCTAAAATATATACTAGCCAACTATGTGGGACAGAATCGAAAGCTTTTTTGTAGTCTATGAACATCGTGAATATATCACTTCTTTTTGTAAATGCTTGTTTTGAGGCTATTGTATCTATCGTTAATTGTTCTTTGCACGCTTGACTGTGTCTACGACATCCTTTCTGTTGTTCAGCTAGCAGTTGATAGGTCTGTGTGTGTCTGTATACTAGTTCACTAATACAAGAAGTTATAATTTTGTAAATATTTTGCAAACAGGTGATTGGTCTATATTTTGAAGGATTTTTGGTGTCTGTTTTATCTCTCGGTAGCATGTAAGCTGTCCCTAAGGTAATGCTCTATGCTGGTATAGTTTCTGGAGATCGGATGAATGAGTTGATATGGTCGAGAATATATGGATGCAAAAACGTTAACTTTTTATACCAGAAGCTATGTATTTTATCGGACCCAGTGGCTTTCCAGCTGTGAGTTTTCTTAATGATATGTTGTAACAAGTCTAAGCTGATATTTTCAAAAGTCATTTGTGGTATGTCTAGTAATGATTTTGCGTCTTGTGTAATCCATTCATTAGGTGTATGTTCTTTGGGTACTGACCATATATCGCCCCAAAATTTGTGCAGTGTCTCGGGGTCTGGTAGTTCTCTAGTGCTGTTATCTGGTTGTTCTTTTGATAGTGTTCTGTAAAATACTTTTTCGTTGTTGTTAAAAAGTGTGTTTTGAGTTTTTCTTTTTGTTGTTTCAATATACCTACGTAAACGGCTGGAAAGTGCGTTAAGTTTCTGTTTGAGTGTATCTAAAAAGTGTGCTAGTTCGGTGTTTTCTGGTTCATGTTGTGAGTGTATTTTATGGTTTATTTTTATTAATTCAACGTATTTATTTAACCGTGGGCTAGTATTTTCTCTCATGTACATTCCTTTCCTCATGTTTTCCTCTCAGCTTACCTATTTTGACTCTAAGGTCGCTTATTCTTTTTTCTAGGCGTTTTTGCCACCTGGGTTTTTGGGCTTTATTTCTTTGTAGATCACCTGTAATTTTTATTTTGCTCCCATTTTCTGTGGCTGCACTATATGCAGCGCAATACAGTGATGTTTGAATATTTGAGAAGTCGGATTCAGTAGTGATATGCTTGGGTAATAAATATTGATTTATATATTGTGTTATAATGGCTAGTTTTTTATATTGTTTTTGTTTATGAATTGCTGGTCTATTTGTAGGATCAACTCCTCTGAACATTTCGATAGCGTTTGAAAATGTATCTTCTATATTTTGCTGTGTTTCTGGTGGAATTTGTATTTCTGGTATCGGGGAAGTGAAGTCATCATTGTTAGTTTCTGCTGAGGGCTATATCAGTTTCAGTAATTGTGCATTGAACTGTGTTCTCAGCAGTGCCATAAGGTGTAAATGTGGTAGTGTTCATTTCTGTAGTTAAATGATTGTTAAATGATTGTCCAGTTGTTGTATTTGTTGTTTGGCATTCAGATTGTGATATGGATAATTCTACTGAGATTTCATCTCTTATTTGTTGTAATCTATTGCAGTCTATGAGTTTGTTGTTGACAATTACTCTGCGCTGGTCAGCTATTCTTTGTTCAGATACATGGGATATTTCAGGGTGCTGTGCGATAACACCTCTGTGAAGTGGTTGTCTATAGGCTGATTTGTTTGTTTCTAGTTGGGTGATTCTATAATAGTTTCGCATTATTGTTTCATTGAACTCATTTGTCCATCTCATTCTTTGAGTTGTGTTTGTGCTTTGTGTTGGTACTGCGCCTTGTGTTAATGGGTTACCTTGAGTCGTGTGATTATTATTTATTTGTGTTTGAGCTTCAGTTCGGATATCGTTTATTTTGTCAGTTGTCAGTAATTTGTTGCGGATTATAGCTCTGCGCTGGTCTCCTACTCGTTGTTTGCTAACCTCCATTTCTGGAAATCGTTCAGTAAATTTTATGTGTAAGTCCGTTAGATAAGATCTCGTCTCTGATTCTAATCTAGTTATGATGAAGTACGTGCGCAAGATAAATATATTCATCTCTTCTGTCCATTTCTTGCGTGCACGTGTTACAACCTTAGCGGGTGCAGGATCAGTAACTGGTATCTCCTGCACAACATCTTCGGTTGATGAAAACGTATTTTCTGTATCGATGAGGTTGTTTATCTCATGGTCCGTATGGAAATCATTAGTCGTTTGACAGTTTAAGACCCTCACCCGGAGATTTTTCTCGCCCCTGACCCTGGGAGGTCTCTGCTTACTGTATCGTACATCAGCATTCCCCCTAGAGCCGCCGGGCACTTGGGGACAATTTTTAGGATTCATATTCATAAAGTTTGATATTTGGACGGTGGAGCTCATCTCGTTTGTCCATAGCAAATGAGCACGCAGTAAGCTACCTAATTGAGCCTGTGGACGCCGCCGTTGGTGTGCATGACACTCTTCCGCCGCCGTCCCAGAACCGCCATCCCACGTTGATGCCGATTGTACTAACTAAGCCTCGATAAGACGTTCGCGCCTAAGAGCTTGAAGTAGCCCCCCTATGATGGATATACCGCCATCAGTCGGTCGCCAGAGCCTCGTCTGTTTGAAGCAGGGTGCACCACGTGCAGGTGAGGTTGGCTTGGAGTTTCCCCCCTATTTAACTCCCTTACACCCCTTATTATTATTATTAATACTAGAGAAGCTCCACGCGTATACTGAAAAAAGACTGGTACCTACAATTTTAAGGTTACCCATTTTACCAAATAAATACCCTGGTGAGTAAGGATATTTAGCTGCGAATTTATGTTCGGCCCAAATTATAAAGTTAGTGTACAATAATAAACGGATAGTCGAGATTTTTGAGGATTTATAGGATTTAATAATTTGCCTGATGGTGTGTAAGAGAGAGTTATAGTATGTTTGATACTCCTTCAACTGAACTGAATGGATTTGGATGAAATTTGGTATGAAAGTAGTTCATACCGTGGCTTAACACTTTTTTTTAAGCCTCGGTATGAGCCTAACAAAAATAAACGGTTCCTGTAGGAAATCAGGAAACCGCGGGGCGCTGCTAGTGTTAATCATGAAGTGCTGACTACACAGTATAGAATTAACTTACATACGTTCACCACAATTGTAGGTATAGAACCGATTCGTAAGAACGTCTTCTTTTCTGTTGTTATGTTTTTTTTTATCAAAATATCTTGAGCATGACGAAATTGTTAGAAGGCAGTTAGTGCAACGTATAACACTGTCCCATAACTTTCTTATTGCCAGATTTTTAAGAAATCTGGAAAAACTAAGGGGATTGAATTAGAAAATTGACAGAAATAATTAATTTTATACAATTTAATTCCATTTTGTGAAGTAAAATTTTATATATTGTTGGATTTTTCACACACAGCGCCATTTAGCCCCAAACTAAGCAACACTTGTACTTTGGCAACTAAATAACCGCTATCAGTACATCTTTATTGAAAAAATAATTATATTCATCAAAACACCCACATACAGAACAAACAACAATTATTATTTTACATTAGATTCTTAAAATTACCCAGCATTTGAGTAGATGATGTCTTTAGTAGAAATGTAGTAGATGCCTTTACTCGTTCCAGCTCACTCAAACCACATGAAGATAGAGAGAGATGGACACAAATATCAAAATAAAACAAACCACGCAATTTGTACGGATATAACTTTATGAAATTTTGTAAATTCACAATCACTGAGAAAATTACTCGATGTCGATGGCACTGAAATGGTTTGAGGGTCACCATGACAGAGTAAACTCCTCAATATTATAGGCTCTGAACTCTAATGAGACGAATTCGGATTCTTCGATGTCATAGGTGCTGAAATGTTGTGAATGTTATTACCAAACTTCACTTTTATTTGTGATGCAACAAAACGCATAGTCTTTTTTTATATTAAGCGACTTATAATGGCATTTACGATAACTTAGTTTGTTTTGGAATGTCGGTTAAGATAGACTGTAGCAAACAAAAATACGAGTTTAGGCACAAACGATAATTATCACGGCCATTTATTGGAATTTCAACACTAGAGTTATTGCATTATGTGTGTTTTTTGCTTAGGACCATGCCAGGATATAGCTAGCGTACAGGGCACGCGCCTGGGCTTGGCGCTGATATGGCGCTTTATGTAACGAAATCTTCGATAAACCACCCAACTCCGAATTGGTAGTTTGCTCGAAGAACAAAATCAAAGTTAATGTCAAGGTATTTTATTGTAAATAAGCAAAATAATAAACAAGTCAACATAAACATGACATGAACATGGAGAAAAACATTAAAATCGACAAAATTAGGTAAACTAAGTTTTCTTTGAGTTTGAAGAGGAAATTTCCATTTCATGTGCCCTTTCAGATTTAAATCTCACACTGGTAAAGGAAATAAACCCTTCTGTCTCTACCGGCGCTTCGGAAATACGGTTAGAGAAGAGAGCACCAAGAAACTACGGGGATGTCAGTTTTTCCATATATATATATTTTTCAAAAATCAGATAAAATAATAAAACTTATTTAAATTTAAAAGATTAAATTGAAAATAAGATATCCCACAATCATCATACTCGTACCATCAAATTGAAAAAAAAACATAGGATACTTGTTATCCCCAAAAATGGAAAGTATCCAGGGAAAAACAAGAAAAAGTTGCTGTAAGGAACAGTTGCCATGGAAACGAAATAATAATAAGTATGTCAAAAGGCATCAAGAGTGTTGGTGCTATACTTTTGCATTAGTTTTTAGTATCCCAGAAGAACATAGTTTTTTTTCGCTATAATCTGTAGTCCGCACGAACGCAGTCGCAAGCGAAAGCTAGTGTTGTATGGAACAACGAAACATAACAGGCATCCACGCCGCGGTTTTAAATTTTCGTCTCAACGCGCCCCGGGCAAAGAACAAATTCACGCTGGGCGCGCGCCTTGTACGTTTGCTATATTATTATCAAGGTGGAAGGGCTGGGAGGTTTCCCGGATACATTTTGGGGAACTAATAATGACAACAGAAGTATATGATCTACATGGCTAGGAATTCCCTTAAGGCGCTCTTCTAGGGCAGTATGTAGGTATGAAAACATTTCCTCAGCCCCCGCAAATGTTTCGAGCGTAAAGACGCAGCGAGCGAGAAACACGGCGCGAGTGGGAGGCCCTCGCATTACCGTGCCCTCGCGCTTTTAAGAATGCCACAGTATAGTAAATTCAGAAGATATGTAGATCGGGTTAGGGTGGTTTAGCTTTTCGCTATATTGGGTGGGTACGAAAGAAAAACTAAATTTGCTTTTCTACTGAGTACGTTTGATTGTCATGTAGGTACCTACGTCTGAATTATTTTTGTAATTGCAATCTAATATTATAATAGATATTCAAAAGTTTGTGTGCATTTATGTACATTCAATTTGATTTATTTCAGATAAAAACATTCATATTTGTTAGTATACCTATGTGTGTCTGTTACCATTAAGCGCTGATATGGCTGAATGGATTTTGATGAAATTGTGTATATGTTATCATCATCATCCATCATCATTTCTCCACGCAGGTAAAACCACTGGGCGCAGCTAATAAACGCATAGCTGTAATAATATCATACTAATAAAGTTTGTGTGCCTATTTATGATTGAAACTATGTTATCTATATCGGCTGAACGGATTAGGAAGAACGGCTAAAATTAGAAAAAGTGTGATATGGCATATTATTTTTAATGTATGTATAAACTAAAATGTTTCAGAATATTTTCACTCTGTAATGTCATACGGGTTATTGATCTGGGATAATGTTGCCGACACCAATAAACTTTTTGAATTACAGAAATGAGCTGTAACGGCTATCTATAGGCTTGGCCCTAGAGAATCGCTATAAAACGTCTTTTCACAAGTGAAAATTTTAACATTGCCTTGTTTGCATGTCATCTTGGATATTCTGTACGCTCGGAAACATTTAAACAGGATTACAACATACGGACAACGTCACAATTATGAAACAAGGCACAAGTATAAACTTGTGCTGCCAAAAACTAGACTATCAAAAATTTACCGATCCTTTTTTTTAAACTATGTTCGTTTTTATAATTCACATGGAGTGAATAATTTGTGTGAGTGGATAATTTGTGATTGATACACAATTTGATCACAAAAGACTACATTGTTTTTGATGTTCATGAGTACTTGACATAATTGAAACGACGAACAAGGTCTAGATCTTGCTGCGATGTGGCTGCCGATCGGCATAGCATGGTGTAAGGCGGCTTGTGCGAACGAGTGGATCGGAATATTTTAGTTGCTTCTCTTTAGATTTCATCATTATCGTCAGCCTATATCTGTCCACAGCTGCACGTAGGCTTCTTCTTATGAAAAAAATACTATTAATTCAAACTGACAGTGTATTTAAAACTAAAGTTTAAGGACTTTTTAATGCAAAAGGCATATTATAGCGTTAAAGATTTTTTAAGTGACAAGGCTTCATGGCTGAATTTGGACTGTACCATAAGCACTAAACCCTAAGATATTTTTTACAGCATTAATTTACTTTAATTCTTTAATTTATAAATATTTTTATTGTTTATAATAGATTTGTATTTTATGTTTTCTCTGTTGACGCTCATAAGTGATCCGTGTGGTACCTTTATTGAAATAAATGAATTAAAATTGACAATCATACTCAAATATAAAAACAGAAACAAAAGTAATCAAATTAGAATGACATGGAAACTAAAATCAGAGTTCACATCAACGGTCTGCTGATGGTATTTATTTCTTATCATCAAAGCACAGCATTTTTTTGTGTTAAAATAGCGAGGGGCTATTTATACGGCAATTTTTCGACCTTCTGATGCTTCATTATCAATCAAAGACAAAAAGAATAAATATTGACAAATATACTTTAAAATATGTGCTTTTGTAGCATCCATCTTAGCAGAACAAACACATATACACAAAATCACTTGCGCAGAAGTATTATTAAAAAAAAAACAAAGCAAACTATGGTATGAAACGAACGTGTGTAGATGCGGCAATGCCATCTAAACTCAAGCGTCTCGTGTACAGGTATACCAGAAAGTGGTGGTAAGCGGAAGTTCCGAAGGTAAAGAACCCCTAGGGTGGGGGGAGGGGGAGGCACCCAAATTCCCTTGTGTTCCATGATTTTTGATATTTTCGGAGTTATTCCATATATTTTTCATGAAACTCCAGGTTTCACTACAAAAATTAGTAATTTTTATCCAAAGCAACACTATTATTGTATTGTTTTTTCGTATTTTAGTAGTCCAGTATTGCCTTTTTTATATGTAACTAAAATAATTGAAATTATTCACAAATAATACAAAATAAAAATTTCATAAAAAAAAGATTTTTTTGTTGATGTTTAAAAATCTTCTTAAATTTACAGTAGAAAGTGACATCAACAGTGGTAAAGGTCAACCTTACATTTTTGGTAGGATACGAAATTATCCACAACCATATATAAAAGTGAAACGGTGTCTGTTTGTTTGTTTGTTTGTTTGTTTGGGGAGTTTTAACGAGATAACTGCTGAATGGATTTTGATGAACTTTGGAATGAAGATAGCTTATACCCTGGAATAACACAATGGATACTTTTTATCCCGGAAAATAATAAGTTTCCACGGAAAAACTAGAAAATATCGATTACTCGCTGTACAAGTCTGTCAAAAAGCATCAAGAGCGTTGGTGCAAAAGAGAATACTATACGTTGCTGCTATACTTTTCCATCGATTTTTAATACCCTAAAAAACATAGAATGCTTTTTTCGAGATAAATTGTAGTCCGCGCGGACGAAGTTAGTTACAAAAGCTAGTTTAAAATAAACTGCCTTGTAAACCCCAAATGACTTGGATGAGGCTCAAATGAGGCTTTTGATGACTTCAAAAAGTTGTGGGAATCCTTAGGGAAGAAGGCACTAAATTTTGTCAGCTGCAGCGTACGGACAAGAAGTCTAAAATCTCGGATGAGGTTCTTCGACTTATGGACAACCGGCGGAAGCAACAACTAGCCACACCGTCAGAAAAAAGGGAGCTCAATCAGAAGATTAGTAAGCTGGTGTGACGTGACCTCCGATGCTCAAATACACACCTGAAAGAAAAGGCAATTGAGCAAAATTGGTGATCGAAAGCTTTCGCCCAGAAATTGAGTAGGCCCCATCTGACGAAGCTCAATACCGATAATGTTGGTTCTCAGACGAGAACGAAGACTTTTATGACGGATTGTATGACTCGCATGCTTCTAGACCTGAGTTCGTCAGTTTAGTGGCGGGTCATTGCTGGGTAGCAATGACCCGCCACTAAACTGACGAACTGCCCGACGTCAGCCCAGACGTGACTGAGATGGTGCTCAATTATTTTAAGAATAGAGAGGCCCCCGGTAAGGATGGTATAACTTCACAGCTCTTGCAAGCAGGGGGAAACCCGTACTTTGGGGGTTTCAGGGGTTAATTAGCACCGTTCTTAACAGTGGAAGAACTCCAGAGGCGTGGAGCAGCACTTTGGTAGTACGCTTCTTTTAAAAAGGGGATAAAACCCTTTTAAAGAACTACCGACCTATTGGATACTTGAGCCACGTCTATAAGTTGTTTTTGAGGGTCTCAAATCGTCTCGCAAGAAGATGAATTCCAGCGTCCTGAACAGGCCGGGTTTCGCTTCTAGACGCATCGGTTTCAAAATGAACATAGATGAGACCAAGATCATGTTGAATGATCTTTTAGAGCCGGAACCGATTGCACTGAATGGTGTTTATTTTTAAAGTTTTCCGAAAATACATATGTTTATCTTAGGCAAATATTGCTATTAGGTAAGAATAACTTTGAGAAGAAAGCCAACAGAAGAATTCATCGGGGTTAGCAGCATTCGGCAAGCTTTGTCAGGTCTTCTCGTGGTCTATACCACATTGCCTGAAGGCAAAAGTATTCAATCAGTGTGTCCTACCATTCATGACCTACGGAGCCGAAATGTGGACAATCATGGTCAAACTAGTCCACAAATTTAAAGTCGCTCAGAGGTCACATTTCCCGAAGAACCGATAACAGTTGGGGTAGATGAGTTCTTGAGTGCAGACTACGTTTAGGCACACGTAGTGTAGGAAGCTCTGTGGCCAGGTGGAGTAACGACCTGTGAAAAGCGGCTGGAAGAAAATGGATGAGGAGATCTGAAGACCGAACTCAGTGGCGTGCCTTAGGAGATGAAATTTTTGCCTTGATAGATTTTGATAAATAAGGTATCATTGGATTCGTATTAATCATGAGAGTGCTATAGAATATATTATCAAGTGTCAAGAAAACTAATATGATGGCATACAGCTGCCATATTGTATTTCCCATGGACCATTCCAAAAATATATAATTATTTTTCCTAAATAGTAGCAAATGTCTTTTAAGCTTCTTACAAAAATTTCTATTTTAGATTATTCACGTTAGTACTATAGTCTAATATTGTAAATGCAACTATTAAAGTAAAATATATAAGTAAATATGAAACGTTAAAATTATATTACTATCATTTTTGCAGATCCGTCCGCTAGCGCGGCTGAAAAGACAAACACGAGCATATGTTTGCTTCGTGTGTTCCACGCCCCACGCCTGCACGCCATTCGGGTTTTTTGTATTTTTATAACAATTTTTACTTGTTAATTACCTACGTCTATTAAAACATTGTTTCTACTTTATCCTTGATTTCAGTGATTGGTCGAAAACTAGTCAGCAGGTGGACGAAACTGGATTTAGGGTCGAAAACTGGCGAAATATGCATATTCAGTTATATATCAAATAAAAAAACACCTTTACTAGCAATTGGCCAAGAATTGGCGAACTTACCACACTACTTTTTCATTTCCCATCGTTTCAATTATACTGAATTACTGACCTAAGTATTAGTTTGGGGTAATTGAGCAAAGAATTTTAATTATGTAACTCAATCTGTTCAGAAAATCTTACCTACTGTACTTTTTTATACTGTGGCTAAACAAACATGTTACATGCTTGCCTAAACAATGTAGGTCGTCAACGTAAATCATATTATACTTACTGTAAATAAATGAGTTAGGTAATTGATTATGTATTGGTAAGTATTTTTTGTTATTTTTTTGTAACAATCTTTATATCTACATAATTAAAAATCAAAATACTTACCTACTAATTATTATTAAAAAAAAATTACCTGCTTACAACTTTTCAAGTATTTACATACCTATTTTAGTTAGAGATAGATCTATTACATTTATTTACTATATAATTTTTATTTTTTTCAGTTCCAATCTGAATTATTTTATTATTCTTACCCATTTTGGAAAATATAAATCAACATCAATGAATAAAAATACGTTATGCACAATTTTTACCTGTACGATAACTTTACTAAGCCAAACATTTATTTACGGTTCTACGCTACAATGATCATACATAAGCGCGAGGGGTATTTTTGCGGAGACAAAAGACACAGGTCCTTCCTCGGAGAAGCCTCGCCGGACACTGACCGACGACTACTAGTGCTCGAAATGCAAAATTTTGGTTGTTTTTCCTTCTTGGAAAAATATAAGAACGAAATTAGAATATTTTTGTCATGCAGTTCCTAAAGAATAAAAAGCCTCGTCTATTGGAGTAACTTTCACATGGCTTAATGATAGTATCTCTTAACAGGACACTTTTTAAAAACTGATTTAGAGTCATCTTTGGAATTATTTTTTATCTAGCCAACATTTCTCAATCACGTTTCTATCACTTACAATTTCTAGAGTGTATATTCAAATTTAATAAAACATTATTTTTTCATATTTATTTAAATATTTATTTCGATTTACAGAGGTTCAAAAACCTTTAAATGAGCCAGAAGCCCGCCTTAATAATGTATATTGATATAATACAAGCTGAGCCCCGCGGCATCGCCCGCGTGGCGTGTGGACATTTTTTTGGGATAAAAGTAGCCTATGTGCAATTCTAGGAACACATGATCGAAGCCTAAATGTATCTAAGTACTTATATTATAATACTAGCTTTCCCGCCCGCGACTGTCTGCGTGGACTACAGTTTATTGCGAAAAGAAGCATCGTATGTACTTCTAGGATATTAAAAAACAATGCAAGAATAGGTATAGCACCGACACTCTTGATGTTAATTGACAGACTTGTTATTTCGTTTCCATAGAAACCATTCCTTATAGCGAGTAATCAACATTTCCCAGTTTGCCTGTGGAAACTGACAATTTTCCGGAATAAAAAGTGTTTTATTCCAGGTATAAGCTATCTCCATTCCAAATTTCATCAATATCCGTCCAGCCGTTATCGCGTGAAAACTCCCCAAACAAACAAACAAACAGACAACGTTTCACTTTTAAATATTCGTATGGATTACTAATCAATACACATGTAGTTATTAATCAATATCCTCAATAAATGTTGTTACTCATAATAGACAATTGCAAAGTTTCACATAGTTAAGGTTTCGAACAGACAACGTTTCACTTTTATATATTGGTATATATTATAAAATATACAAAAAAAAAACTTTTCCAGAAAAAAACTGCTATTTTGTTATAAATTACCAACGTAATAATAATGCAAAATTACAACATAAGATTTTTGAAGGCGGTGCCAAACCGAGCCATAATTATTAATATGTTGAGTTTATTCAAAAAGATAATGTCTTAAACGGCTATATAAAATAATAAGCTATTAAAGTAATTCTCTACAAAAACTTTATCAATTACTAGATTGCTGTATTAGTGTCAATCAATTTGT
Organism: Alsophila aescularia; assembly: GCA_946251855.1. Taxonomy (NCBI): domain Eukaryota; kingdom Metazoa; phylum Arthropoda; class Insecta; order Lepidoptera; family Geometridae; genus Alsophila; species Alsophila aescularia. The sequence goes on along the minus strand of OX276386.1, from coordinate 33,579,192 downwards.
GAACGTGTGAAAGTCAAAATCTGCTCCTGTAAGTCTCTTGTTTTGTCTCTTCTGCGTGCGTGTGCGTATGTGGGTACGTCATAGACAACTACATATTATTTCATATGTAGATAATGTATTAATTTTGTAAATTAATACATTATCTACTTTCAGGATATGCCTAAGTTTGGCACCGCCTTCAGAAAACTCTTTCTTATCTTATGTTGTATTTTTGCATTATTATTACGTTGGTAATTTCGTAAAAGTGATATTGTTCCGGCTCAATGTAATTATTTTATTCTTTTTAGTAGTTGTTTACAAAATAACTTTATTGATATGAAGCCTTTTTTTTACTTGATTTTGTGTGGCCTAAGCAAACATCCGAAATAACATATGCCAAAGAAAATATTCAAACTCACTATAAAGAGTCAAGGCGTTGGTAAATTAAAACCAAAGATAAGCTAGGTTATCCCTACCTATTGGATTGAAATGGAATTCTTTAAAAACATGGTTACTCATCTCGTAGATATGAGGAAACAAACACAAAATAAATGGATTTATAAGTTGTAAATATATAAATCACATTTTTAAAGCAATCTTTTAAGAGACATCACAGCTAGTCCTGAATAAATATACCTACATTCTAAAATAAATAAGAAGTATCAAAACGTGTTCTTTAAACATGTAATTTTTTTATTTGGCTAGTTTTTGCACTCGCAGTCAAGCCTACATTATAATGGCACCTGCGCATTTGTCAAAGTTAAATGATGCGTACGAGTAGTCGTTCTATAAAACAGCTAACAATGTACTCGTTTTTACCGCCGAATTTACAGTTTTTGTACTTTTACAATACCTACATCATTTCATCTAAAAGTAGCCCATACGTGTTATTCCAGGACCAAAAGTATTTATAAAGTATAATATACTGCATTACTTCCGAATTCGTTACGTCGAAAATCGCATCGCAATCGGTCTAGTAGTTTTTACGTGATGCGTGAACAAACATACAGAAAAAAAGACAAACAACAGATATTAAAAAAAAAAATTGCTAAGTAGCCTATTTTGAGTTCCTTAGACCATATTCTTTAATCATCTTCATTTTACAGTTTTTTTTGGTACTTACTGCTTTAGTAAAAGGATAGATAGATAGATAGATAGCTGTTCGTGCTTTATAATAAGTCTACTCGTTCATAAAGTGGCCCGATATCCAGAATTTTTATTTAGATATTAATAGAACTGAACTGAAACAGCACATATTTAAAGAAGCAACTAAATAAAATATAACCAGTAAACTACGTATTATAAGTCTCCCATTATGTTGGACCGTCTTACAAGAAAAGTGTCATAAACGCATAAATCTGATATATTTTACGTCGGACATAAACCCAATCTTCAATATTTTACCCTAGAGTTTATTGCCTATTATTTCCACTGTAAGCCGAAACAAAGAGATTGTTGAACAATTATGGCCTTTTTGTATTAAAAATAACGTTTAATAAAATACGTTTTTATTTTTGTACCATCAAAAGTGCAATGGAACGCACATTAAAAAAATATTGCTTCTTAGAGCCCTTGTAACGTCATCTGCCTGAGGTAATAAACGAGTAGTAACAAGAACCTACTCGAATTTATCATTGAAATGTTGACATATAAGAAGAAGAAATACGATATAAATACACAGCTGTATAATTTGGGAAGATTTATAGTAGGCATGTACCAAATTATTGATTGATTAGTATTAACTATTTTGTGGGATGTCTATAGTACAAACACCACCTCAGTACTCCAAGTCAACCTCACCTGCCCATGGTGCATCCTGCCGAATAACAAACGAGGCTCTGACGACCGACAAATAGCGGTATAACCATTCAGAATTAGCGCAGTTAAATTCTATAGACCAGTGACGAGCAGCAGCGTCATCGGTGCAAGAAGCTGTGCTCTGCGATCGCCAACCCGCCAGCCCAGCGTGGCGATTATGGGCATTAACCTCCCAATGACAAGCACAAATAAAACACGGCCTCCAGTTCTCGGCTGCCTTGCTATTCCTGGCCACGGCGGCGGCCACGGTAACGGCAGAGCAGGGGGTGCTAAGAATCCCCAAGCTACGGAAGGTCGCCAAAACCGACTGACCCTGGCAATGTATAATGGACGAACGTTACGGCTCGACGAGAATTTGATACAACTAGAGGACGAACTGAAAAACATAAGATGATACATTCTGGGGTTGTGTGAAGTCCGAAAAAAGGGAGAGGATACCGTTACCTTGGAATCGGGCCATCTTATGTATTTCAGAGAAGGAGATCAGCTATCCCAAGGCGGCGTCGGGTTCCTGGTTAAAAAGGTCCTCTCTGACAATCTGAGTTGAAATCTCCAGTGTGTCGACAAGAGTTGCGTACCTCGTAATTAAAATAGCTGAAAGGTATAACCTCAAGGTTATTCAGGTATACGCACCGACCCCGTCACACTCGGATGATTAATTAGAGGATATGTACCAGGACATATCCAAAGCCTTGAACAATACCTCCAAGGCTCACTTCAACGTTGTCATGGGGGACTTTAATGCTAAAGTACAGGCTTGCAGCGAATCGGTAGTAGGACCACATGGTTTTGGCAGCAGAAATCCTAGGGTGCAAATACTCGTCAACTTCCTAGGGAAGCAGGGGTTGTTCTTAATGAACTCATTTTTTAGAAGCAGCCTCAACGGAAGTGGACGTGGCAAAGCCCCGATGGTATGACGAAAAATGATATCGACTTGATCATAGCGGACAAAAGGCGCATATTCAGAGATGTCTCAGTAGTCCCTAGGTTTAAAACTGGAATTAATGACCGACTTATCCGAGGCACTCTGGATATTGATTACAAGCGCGAATGTGTCCGTTTGATGAAGTCAACGCTGCAACCAAATCTGCTCCAGAACGTAGTTGGATCCGAAAAGTTCCTGTTAAATAAAACTGGAGAAACGATTTGCTGCTATGGAAGCACAATCGACGTTGACATAGACCAGGAATTAGACCAAGTGGTAGGAATTCTCCGTGAAGAGGGTACAAAGCTCTGCGAGATGCGACGTACTGGCAGAAAAGCTAAACTTTTGGGAGAGTCTCTGAAACTAATGGAGAAACGACGCAAGATTCCGGAAGTCAGAACAGCGAGCTTTGAGCAAAAAAATAACTAAGCTGGTGAGACGAGACCTCCGAAGCTCCAATACACGCTCTATAGACGAAGCGAATGAGCAAAATCAGGGGTCGAAAGTCTTCGTTCAAAAGCTGGGTCGGAGCCATCTGACGAAGCTGGCCACATCTAGTGGGGAAGTCATCGTTTCGAAGCCAGAAATTCTCGCAGAAGTTGAAGATTTTTATGGCCATTTATACACGTTGCCAGCATCCAGACTAAAATCCAACACCGAGTATTCCAGGGCCACCCTGACTCGCCACTTTACCAAAGAGCTGCCAGAAGTCAGTCTTGATGAAGTCGTGATGGCTCTTAAACAGCTTAAAAATGGAAAAGCCCCTGGGGAGGACCGAATTACCATGGAACTTCTAAAAGCAGGAGGTACACTCACGCTCAAAGAACTGCAGCGTATATTTAATTCCGTTCTCTTTTCTGGGAGAACTCCACAGGCATGGAATAAGAGTGTAGTCATCCTGTTTTTCAAAAAGGGTAATAATACCCTGCTGAAATACTATCGGCCCATCTCGCTCTTGAGCCATATCTATAAGCTGATTTCTAGAGTCATCACGAATCGTCTCGCTCGTAGACTAGATGAATTTCAACAACCGCAACAAGCTGGGTTTTGAGGAGAATACGGCACCATAGACACCATTCACACATTGCGGCAAATTATACAGAAAACCGAAGAGTATTATTACCCTCTGTGCTTAGCGTTTGTGGAATATGAGAAGGCCTTTGACTCCATCGAGACCTGGTCTGTCCTGGAGTCCCTGCAGCGATACCAAGTTGACTGGCGATATATTCAGGTGTTAAGATGCCTGTATGACGCCGCAACAATGACCGTCAAGTACAGAATCAGCAGACTAAGCAAATCCTCCTGCTTTGAGTAGTGAGACAAGGGGACGTTATTTCCCCGAAATTGAACATAAATGCATTGGAGGATATGTGTAAGACTCTGAACTGGAAAGGACGTGGCATAAACATCTCAAGTGCGAGCACATCTCACACTTAAGATTTGCGAATGACATTGTCACTATCCGCTGAATCCCTTTTGGCGCTGAAGCGACCAAAATCCAAAACGGCAAATCCCCCCGCTAGATCCCCCGCGGTCGCTAGAGCAACCAAAAAAAACATGGAAGGTCGGATCCGTACAAAACTTGGCCTGTGATTAACTGAATATATGTAGCCACTGACAAACCGAACTAAAGTTTTATGAAATTATTATGTAAGGAGAGGGCACCGCGGAAAAATGATGAAGCCAAAAATGGGAGTAGTTTCAGAAAAAAAACGTATTTTGGAAACGAAAGCGATGACATACTGTTTTTTTGTTTTATTTATAGATGAACCAACCTATCCTTTAACATTAAAATATCAACACAGTTTAGTAAAAAAAGTGACCAGAATATTTTTGTGAAAACCAACAAAAATTTCAAAAATTTACGGCTCGCGGAGAAAAGCCGTGGTTTTATTTAAAAAAAAAACTTTTTTGGTGTTTTTACGTATAATATATGTATCCCTTTGAAGAGAGAAACACACAAATTCAATAATATATGCGAGATTACATTTAACGATTTAAATTGGTCAAACAGTTAAAATTATTCAACAACAAGGGATTGCTACGGGTTACTCTAGAAAATAGATTATGGTTTCAGGAAGTGACGCAAAAATTACGCTTACTGGCGTATTCTTTCAGTTCAGTAGAACCTGTCAGATTGCCATAAAAATTACGAGCATCATCTGGTATCAACATTGACATAAAATCACGTAACATTATAGGTATTTACAAAGGGATACCCTTTGAAGAGAGAAACACACAAATTCAATAATATATGCGAGATTACATTTAACGATTTAAATTGGTCAAACAGTTAAAATTATTCAACAACAAGGGATTGCTACGGGTTACTCTAGAAAATAGATTATGGTTTCAGGAAGTGACGCAAAAATTACGCTTACTGGCGTATTCTTTCAGTTCAGTAGAACCTGTCAGATTGCCATAAAAATTACGAGCATCATCTGGTATCAACATTGACATAAAATCACGTAACATTATAGGTATTTTCCGTTTGGCCTTTATCCATGAATTAGCATGGTCCACAAAAAAAACATGCCTCTACCACATTCTAGATTGATTTAGGTACCTACTTTTTCTAGACTGTGGCTTTACATTATTCGAGAGTCAAACTTATCATATGTACATAAATAGCTCAAATTGACCTACAAATCTTAATTTGTAAGTACCCGTTGAATGCCTCGTTCATTTTTGCCTACGCAATTACCAATATTGAGTCTCTCTACTGTATCATCTCCTACATTGTCTACCAGCTCCCTTTATCTATAGATATATTGTAGATACAGTCTGTTGGTCGTTAATTAACCCGCTGGTGATCAATCTGGACAGTGCTCTTTTTGTTGTGTATAGGGAATTAGGCGCAGTTTTCTCAAGGGTTATTACAAGCCATGTTGTCAGCGCTTTATGCCGTAAGCAGAACACTTTTATAGATTTATTATTCTACTAGATTTACTTTTCCTTTCACATTTTTTTTAATTCTGTTTTCTAGGAGTCAAACATCAGTAACAGCATACTGAGCTCCAAGACCCAACTTGCCAACGTTGGTCAAAAAGTTGCTAGTTTGAAATGGAACTGGGCTGGACACATCTGCTAACTCTTACTAAGTGGAGCCCACGCAAACATAAAGGAGACGTCATGGCAGGCCGAGAAGGAGATGGCGGGATGAACTGGACTCCTACTGGAAGGACTGGCAAGTCCAACATGAACATGAAGGGTGTTCACCTTTCATGCGCGTGGAGGTCACGTGTGGACACTGCGGTGCACCTATGACAGAAAAGGTAGCTTATATATATGCGGAGCCAATATTAATATGTGTGTTGAATAACAACTACAAATTAAAACTAGCTAACTACTACACGAAACAGTTAGCCAACCTACATACAGGCGTGTATTGAGTAAAATTCAATTTCCATCCCAGTGCACGTGACTGATTTATATTAGCACATTTATTTTATACTAGCTGTACCCGCGGCTTCGCACGCGTGGCCATTTCTCTAAGTTTTAACTCGTTTACTATTCCAAGACCTAAAATATCAATATACCAACACTTAAACAAAATTCCTTCAGCTAACAAAAAGTTTTTATCGATTACTCCGCTTCTAGGATTGAGATAATCAGTACACCAGCTTTTAAGTCAAACCCTAAGCTATCTAACAGTAAACACCGCATCGCAATCGGTCCAGTAGTTGCGTGAACAGACTAACAGACAAACAGACATACACGAATTTTAAAAAGGTTTTATTCTTTTTCAGTAGTTTATTTTTAGTACCCTTGATAGTTTTTTTTTAATATCTTACTCATACAGAACTTTTGCTTTATTATAAGTATAGATGCCCTTCACTTTTGTGCAGAATAATAAAAATATGTGTGTTATTACATTATTTTTATCATGCCTATAAAACAGTACCGTGACATACCTACTGACTGACTGACTGACTGACAGATAACGCCCAGCCTAAAACGGTAGATCTAGGTATTTGAAATTTGGAGGAATGTTCCTTGAGTATCTTAGAGGTGAACTATGGAAGTAACTATAAACCGTAAAACATGAATACCAACTCCAAACAAAATATCCCCCTATCCTGTTTAATTTACCAGTATGAAAAGTATCCAATGTTCTACCTCGTAATATGAACTCAAATTATGCCAGCTTTAATTTGAATTCATTCAGTAGTTTCGGTGTGATGTGCGTCCAAGATACAGACAGACAGACAAAAACAGACAAAAATGAGAAAAAAAATACAGTTTTTGCTTCAATACGAATAATAGAACAGCCTCCAAAAATATTACCATATATCTTCAATGTACAGAATTTGGACCATATCCCGCAGGAATCCTTATTTTTTTCGGTATAAAACGTATTCTCACTTTCACTCATCATATAAACTATGACTGCCAAGTTGCATCAAAATCCGTGCAGTAGTTTCAGCGTGATACGTGTTCTTTTAAATAACTGTCAATACCTATCCTGCGGGAACCCTTTGATTTATCGGGATGAAAAGTATGCAATGTCTTACCTGGTAGTATGAACTCAAATCATGCCAAGTTTCATTTGAATTTATTCAGTAGTTTTGGCATGATGCGCGGCCAGGATACAGGCAGACAGACAAAATAAACAGTTTTGGCTTCAGTATCAAATATATTACAGCCTCCAAACAAAAACAATATATTTTCAAGGTACAGAATTTGGACCCCTATCCTGGAGGAACCCTTTATTTTTCGGGATAAATAGTGTCCTAATTTTTTATCCATCATAAAAACTATGACTGTGCTAAGTTGCATCAAAATCCGTCCATTAGTTAAGAGTGGTAAGTGCTTTTTTAAATAACTTTCAAACCCCAAACCCTTTTGGCTTCAGTACGAAATACAGAACAGCCTCCAAAAAAAGTTATCTCCAGTAAGTAGCCTCCATAAAATATCTTCAAAGTACGGAATGGATCTGTTACAGTTTTATTATAAGTATATATCGAAGAAGAAGCTATGGTTATATTTTTTTAAAAGCGCAGAACCGCTGACCTTAGGGGCCATCGGTTCTGCATTTGAGATCACTTGTCTATTGTCACTACTTGTTTCTAATTACTTGAAAGACTATCATGAAATTCACTTTTAAAAACTCACTAAGATTTACTTTAAATGAAAACGATAATAAGGATTTTAATGGATAACTAGTTAAAACAAGCCATTTTTATTAAATATTTACAAGCAAACCTTACAAATAATTCAGCTCGAAAATCCAACGCAAAGTGAGCTCTCCGCTCAGTTTTCAAGCGCCTGCGCGCCGCCATGTTCCCGCCACTCGGCTCCACGCAAAAGTCGGAACAGATGGCGTCAAAAGCACTTGAATTTACTAATAAATCAGCAATAATGATAATAACAATTTACAAAACTATTTCTAAATTAAATTACAATTTATTAAGCTTATTAACAAGCAATCAAAGCCCAGAAAAGCATTGGATGATCATCAATAAACTTACTTCGGAACACCATCACAATTTGAAGTCAAATTAAAGAATCATTAAAATAATAATTGAACTATTTACAAAACCATTACTTAACTTGATGTTTAAATAAGATTCTACGATTTTAGAGATAAAATAGTACGCTGAATCAGTTCATAATTATAATCAGATAAATCTTCATATTTGCTTGATTGAAGAAACTTCGCGGTGACATATAGTATTTTTTCAGATTCTATTTCGCAAATCATTTCAAAAAAATCAAGCACCGAAGTATGCATGCAACGTTGAATTGTGTGCGTTCTTTTTATAACATTTTATGCTGCGGATAACCCGCAAACAACTTTCAACCAAAAGAAATAATGTGAATGAAAGTTGTTTGCTTATAAAACAACTTTCATTCATATTCAGCACTAGCTTTCCCGCCCGCGACATCGTCCGCGCGGATTACTGTTTATCGCGAATAAAACCATTCTAAGTTCTTCTAGGATATTAAAAATCAATGCAAAATTAGGTATAGCAACAATGCTTTGGAAGTTTTTTGACTGACTTGTTATTTATTTTCCATGGAAACCGTTCCTTACAGCGGGTAATCAACATTTTCCAGTTTTCCCGTGAAAACTTACAATTTTCGGAATAAAAAGTATTATATGTGTTATTCTAGGGTATAAGCTACGAGTTTTAAATTTCATCAAAATCCGTTCAGCCGTTATTGCGTGAAAGCTCCCCAAACAAACAAACATACAAACAAACAAAGACACAACGTTTCACTTTTATATATTGGTATTTATGATCCAATTCACCTGTTTAAAATAAGCACTTAAGAGCAGGGGCACAAGTCTGTTAATATAAGAACGCTTCCATGGAATCTTGCTGGCATGTCGATGGCCTAGTTTTACACATTTGGTAGCCTGCTAGTTAAATAATATATATGATCGTTCAGTGATTTTCCATCGAATTGCAATGGAGCTTATTTGGTATTCGGCTATTCCATGGATAATCAGTGACCTCTCGATAGTTTTTTAATCGGTAGTCTGCTCGTTACTTTGACATTTGTTTCAATGGCATTTTTCATCGAACTACAATTGAGTAGTCATGGAACAAAAGTTACTTTTTGATCGACTTCACAAAAGGAGACGGTTATATGTTCGAATATATTATACATATGTTTTTCTTATATATATTTTATTTCTAAACGAACGGACCGTTTCGGAATTTTCATTGTTCTAGGGATGTGAAAAAATAATCGATTATTAAAATATGTAATCGATTCTTATTTTAAATATGACGATTTCTTGGACCTTTTATTGTCTCAACTCCCCCCCCCCCCTCCCCCCCCTCTCCTCCCATATAGCTAAGAACCATCAGGATCACGTCAGTTTTCAAACATAAAAAAAAAAAACAAGATCGGTCCTATCGTTTGGAAGCTACGATTCTCACTCCCCCCCCCCTTTCCCTCCTCTCCCCCATTATAGCTAAGAACCATCTCTTTTACCCAGCTTACAAACATAAAAACCGCAGCTAAATCGGTCCATTCGTTTGGAAGCTATGATTCTCAAAACCCCTATATATCTAAAACCATCTCAATGACATCAGATTTCAAACAGAAAAAACGCATTAAAATCAGACCATTCGTTTGGCAGCTACGATTCTCACCCTCCCCTTCCCTCCTTCCCCCATCATAGCTAAGACTCATCTCGTTTACACCAGTTTTCAAACATTAAAAACCGCAGCTAAATCGGTCCATTCGTTTGGAAGCTACGATTCTCACCCCCTTTTCTCACCTCCCCCCTCTCCCCCCGCATGCCCCATATATATAAGAACCATCTCGATCACATGAACTTTCAAACAGAAAAAACCGCATCAAAATCGGTCCATTCGTTTGGGAGCTACGATGCCACAGCATACATACACACAGTGATACACACCCTAAACTTATAACACACGTCTCTTTGTTCGGGGGTTAAAAAACAAGCATTACATTGAAGCTAGATACTGAGGCATAAAAACGATCTAAAATACCTAGGTGTTGTCGGATTACTTTGGACCGTAACTTCGTTAGTACTGAACGAAATTAATGACCAAAGGTACTTACAGAATCAGAAAAATACGTCCTTTCCATTTATTACATCAATTCAACGTAAATCGATAATCTTATTTTCCAAATAAGACCACAGATAAAAACGACATACGAAAGAACACGTCAAACACGGCGGAATATATTTGTCTCATTTTTTTTTGCTTGTGGGGAAGAGAGATAGAAATATGTAGTGTGAAGTTTGTTCAATCCATTGAATCGACAGGCAAGTGAACAGCCATGGAAGCCACTAAAGTTTTAGCAGAATACCAAATTTGTCATACATGATCATGAACAGTCGCTGGAATGACATTTTGATGGCATTTTATTTAAAATTAGCGGAATCGGCCCCCTGCTAACCCGTCATACTTTTCATACAAACGCTCGTACGTGACTATGGCGTTATAGCACATCTTTCTTTGAAATGTTTGATCTAATTGGTATCTTGTGCACTGTATCTAGTTATCTAAGTAAGCAAAAAATAAAAATTTGGAGAAATAAACTCAGTACTCAGAACCAATTTTACCTGAACTTTGGCCGTCCATAATGTACTCATTCATTGTAATAGTAAAATAAAACATCATCTTAGTAACCTTGCGAGATTTTAAAATGATATACATTTGTTTTCCAATCTTATAAGGATTACTCTCAAACACGTATTTCTTAGAACAAGTTTTATGAAATTTTCGCACACTATTTTTCGTTCAACGTTGTTAGTATTCTTATAATGCGGAAGTTACCGAATGCAAACCGAGCGTTCAGACACTATCTCTCTCTTTTCGCGTTGCTTGTTTTTTAATCATTGCGCCGGATTAAAAAAACAAGCTTTTCGACCATGCTCGCGTTGGCGATATACGGTCCGAGGGGACCCCTTCGGATATTAAAAACAAATGAAAAAGTAGGTATAGCCACAGTACATATATAGTCCTATCCTACGGACAGTAGTGTATCGAAGCACTGTTTTCGAGTTTGATGTCTACTGTCATTTGGAGACCGAGGGTTGCTACTGGCGGGTCTTTACCCGGCTACAAAATAGGAGTGCGATGCGGTTTTCACTGTTAGATAGCATATGGATTGACAAAAAACTGGTGTATTTTACATTCCGAGCAATTGATAAAATACTGGCCGACGGCTGAAAGAAATTTGGTATTTTTTAGGTGCCTACTTGCGGTCCTCGAATAACACGTCGTGTTAAAGTATTACACGTGCATACACGTGTCGTGCATGTCCTTAGAAATAGTATTGATATTATTATTATTAGGAATCTATTAGTTTTCCAATTTAAAATAGGCACTATTCCGCTTTAAAAACATCACAATACACCGAGGTTAACTGGAAGATAATGCTTGCTAGCATTAAGTTCGCCTATGTACCTATCTTATATGTGTGCAATAAAGAATTTTCTATCCATCTATCTATCTATCTTTAACGAAATTTGGTAAATTGTAATTTATCTTACTTTTGTCCTGGAATAAATTAGCTACTTTTCCCCAGGAAAATTTCCACACGGGCAAAGCCGCGTAGGATAATATAACTACTCGATACGTAGATTATTTAAGTTTATTCCTATCGGTGTCAGATGGAAGTAAAAATACCGATATCTTTTGTGAGTTTTTTTTTGAGTCATTCAAACATCCATACACACAGCAATATGTAAGGGCTATTTTGTCAGAGCAAGATAGGTGATATACCAGGAGGCCCGCTGATGGAGAGAAGCACGCAAACACGACCGAAGAAAAAAAACAGACTGGCAGAAGCAGAAAGATATGAAAATATTCACAAATATTTGTCACTTAAACCGTTTATATGACAAACATTTGTGAATATTTTAAACGGAGTGGATGCGTTGTCAAAGGTTTGATAGAAAAATGAAGTTCATTATTATCGGGTTCCAAGCCCAGAGGCGGGGTCAAGAAGATTGGACTAAGGAGTCCAATCCTGATATATATATATATATATATATATATATATATATATATATATACATATATACTAGCTGTACTTCGCTTGCTTGTTCGTGGCCGCCATTCGAGAACCTTTATTCCCCAGCGGTTGTCGGTTCTGCGAACTATATGACCTGCCCATTGCCACTTCAACTAGCAAATTTCCTCTTTTCGAATTCTATCACGTAGTGAAACACCGAGCATAGCTCTCTCCATTGCACGCTGCGTAACTCTGAGCTTGTGTATGAGACCAATAGTTAGCGACCACGTCTCAGTGCCGTATGTCATCATCTGTCATCACTGGCAACACGCACTGATTAAGCACGAACAAGCAAGCGAAGTGTGGGGAGACCCCCCACACGATGGACCGACGACATTGTAGCCATCGCAGGAAGTCGGTGGATGGAGGTGGCACAAGATCGCTTGTCATGGCGCTCTTTGGGGGAGTCCTATTAAAAAAAAGTTTTTATAGATTGCTAGGTTTCTACTCCTTCGTCGCAATTGGTCCACTAGTTTTTACGTGATGCGCGAACAAACAAATAAGCAAACATACAGACAAACAGACAGACACGTTTTTTTCAAATGTTATATTCTTGTTCAGTAGCTTATTTTAATACATTAGGTTTTTTAAATTATCTTCTTTGTACAGACTTCTTTGTAATTTTTGCTTTATTATAAGTATAGATATACCTATATTACTAGGTTATACTCTTTGATCTAATATAATTTGATATTTCAACCGCGGAACTCGCTCGTAGCCTTCTTTTCAAAACCACGCTGAGACCCCTGCCTCCCGGTCCCCGCACCGCGAGCGTCAATTCGGCCGTTTACTCTTCGCTACACTACTCTCCGTAGGACTATATATGTACTGTGGTACAGCACCACTATTGATGTTTTTTGACATTTCGTTTCCTTGGCAACTGTTTCCTACAGGGAGTAATCCGCATTTATCCACTTTTTCCAGTTTTCCCGTAGAAACTTACAATTTTCGGGATAAAAAGCCTAAAACCTATCGAGTGAGGTATCAAAATATCAATCTTTAAAAGACGTTTTTCTTATATCTAAACAGTAGCTTTTATCTTTTAAGCTTCTTACAACACTTTCAATTTTAGATTATTCAAGTTAATGTAAATACTATAGTCTAATATTACAATTGCAACTATTAAACTAAAATAAAATATGTAAACTTACAATGTTCCGGGATAAAAAGTATCCTATGTTTTATTCCAGGGTATAATCTATATCCATTCCAAGTTTCATCAAAATCCGTCCAGCCGTTAGCGCGTGAAAGCTCCCCAAACAAACAAATAAACAATCAAACAAACAGACAACGTTTCACTTTTGTATATTGGTATGGGTTATACTAAAGTTATAGTTATCAGGCTTAGTACATATGCGCGCGTAATGTTTCTTGTACTGAGTTTTGGTTACCACAGGTACCGCGCAAATTGAGCCTTTTCATAAACATTTAGTTAATTTTTGAGGATTCCTCCGATTAGTTAATGCAATAAGATAAATATTTAATTTCTAACTAAGAAGCGAACTTATTTATAAGCTTTTATTTAGGTTTAGTTTTTAGTTTAATTCTTCCAAGCTAATAATCGTTTTATTCAAGACGTCATGACTTCGGGTATATTATTGATTTGAATGTATGGCTGTATGTTTATCAAATACCTACCATATCTATAGTACCTAGAAATTATATATTACAAACATAATAAAGATGCATAGAAAATCTTTTAAAAATCGACTTAGAGATTAATTATAACGCCTCATAGCGCTTGTTTCAATGCGGCTCACTAATAATAATAACTCCGAAATAGTAAGAAAACTCCGATGATGTACATTGATAATAACTGTAGGTACCATGAGGTACATTGCAGGTATTAACTGTTTACACCTATTTGAACTGCTGCATTTGAACTTTAAAAGTGGTACAACCGCGATACTCGCGATTTTTCCGATTAGTCCACGGACGGAATAATTGAAAAATCAATCGATGAATCGAAAGATTTTTCAATTCTTCATTTTCAAGAAAATTTCGTAATACTCAGGAAATTTGCGAAGCTTCCTCGACTTCTTTGTACAAATGTAACCTAGCTCTGCTTCTCGATTTTCTTAACACTACGCGATCCTGTTACATATATATCAAGTCAATATAATTACTCCGTAGCAGAGAAGCTCGCACGATTACAATACATGCTCCCCTCAAGCGTGTTGCACCAATTACTCGGGCAGAATTTATCACTTTTCGTATCCGACGGGAATTTACACAATTACGAGCTTTTCTGGGTGTAAATTCATTTGGGGAATTCCGTTGTTATATGAATGGGTTGTTTGAATATTTGAATTTTCAAACAACCCATTTTATTAGGCTACTAGCTGATGCCCGTGGTTCGCACGTGTTAGGTTATAACTTATTGATATGTGTAATCTATCTAGTACCAGACATTTTTATAACAATGTAAGAGCTGACGATATTCAGTTGCGGTACTGGACGAGATAATACAACTTGGTAGTTACGTTTTACGTATTTAACAATGTAATGAATATTCTCACTGAATCACCTCACCACTGACGATATTATAATGTATTTATAAAATATTGCACTTCAAGACAAAAGTGACTACCGATTGAATCTTTTTGTAAATAATTATGTAATTTCTTAGATCTGTGGCGAGTTTATAATCTGTGATAATAACAAATTATGTTTATGAAGAAAAACTGATCTGGAATCTGTTCCACAACTTATTAAGTAATAGTTTACAATTGATAATTATAGATTTATATAATGGTGTTTAAAATGCTTAGTACAATTATCCTTTAATTTTAAGTACAATTACTGAGTCATTGTATTATAACTTTGAAACATCTGTATTTATATTTCCGTTCAAATTAGAATGATTTAAAATCATGTAAACTTACGATATTGATAAAAATGCTTAAAACTAAGTACTTACCCGATTAATATTAATGTATTATTACTTAATCAGCTCTGTACATTTAAACCTATAATTGTAGTAAAAATACAACTTCTCCCGCTAAAAATTGTAATTGATGAGAATCATATAAGATTACTGTTCTGACTTTCAATATTTGTTAACATTCTGAAAAATATGTATAAAAACGTCTTAATTATTTAAATGATTAACAATGTGTAAACAATACCGAGTTAACAATTATTAAATAGTTTCAATGTAATAAAATATGTACATTTCTGTCACTT
Source organism: Alsophila aescularia (assembly GCA_946251855.1). Taxonomy (NCBI): domain Eukaryota; kingdom Metazoa; phylum Arthropoda; class Insecta; order Lepidoptera; family Geometridae; genus Alsophila; species Alsophila aescularia. The sequence goes on along the minus strand of OX276386.1, from coordinate 33,563,771 downwards.
CGGCGCCATCTGCAGGCTCATTCCTGCTGTTGCAATGACTACGTGACTTTGGCGGGTAGAATCTCTATAAAAAGCAGCCTCTGGGCTGAGCAGCCCTCTCTGTTCGTTTTCTGTCGTCGTTGCATCAACAAGACACCAAAAGTTAAGTACAATTAATATTACCTACACTGTTATTCTGCTAGTCTGTTTCTTTGTCCCATATTTACTGTGTATTTTGCAAATAGATATTGTCGGTTCTATGGTTGTTTCCATATTGGTTATTATAACCAATGTGACTGTGTTAGAAATGATTAGGATCACTTTGTTCATGGTAAATGCTTTAATTTTGTGCCTGGTGTAACTATGGTGATTTTAAAACGATAATAAAGTGTCATTATGACCTAGTATCACATAGAGGTTGTTAGTATGTTAGGTATTTAGTGTATGATACCTATATTAATAATAATTGTAAAACTGATGATGAAAAAATATATTCGCCCCGTAGTTTCTTGCCAGTTCTTTTATGGTGGTGTATTCCGAATCTGGTGGTAGAATCAATAAAAAATATAACAATTCTATTTCCGAATCAATAAAAAATATAACCATTCTATTTCCTTGTTTCTATGAATAATCCTTAGATTATACCCCTTTTTAGTACACATTAGGTAGGTACTAAACTGCTCAGTAATTTTCAAGCTTTTATTAAATATTCCTTAGGTTATTTATTCTGTAGCTGTAGCTACTAGGTACTACAGATACCAGCTATAGGATAAAGCAACTTGCTTTTATTATTAGGTGCAGATAAGTTTTATTTCCTATTCGACAAACCTGACCAACCGAGGGCTAACATTACAAAACTTAGGTTTTGATAATCTTAACAGTACGTATAATTATCTATACATATGTATATAAATCTCACATCAGAAGTGGGATCGTTTCCACGTGAAAATAGATTCTAATACGATGTCTTTTTCAGTTTATCCGGCTGCTCCACGCCTCGAGGTTTCTCATTCACGAAGTTTCACGATGGCGGGAAATGCTGACATCGCACTGTTACCAGCTACAAATGGCGTAAGCGGCTAAATGCTGACATCTCGGTGTATCAACGATGGTGGCGCATTGTGTTACACCAACCTGGAGATCCTCACGGAAGAAGTTCCAGGAACAGTGTCACAACTTTCACTACGGCAGGTAAAGTCCCTGAAAGGGTCTGCGTTTCTATAGTAAACACCTGAAAATTTGTGTTCTATTATAGTGAAAGATACTTTTCCAAGCTGTTATGTACCTACGTCCAATCCAAATAGACTGACTCATGTAATTATAAATTTAATCCTTGGAGCACAGCGATTGATGAGTAAAGTTCAAATATGCTAATAAACTTAGACTGAATTGCGAAGCGTATAGCTTCGAACGTTAAACATAATCTCATGAAGACCGTTAGATATAAAAATAATTCTGCTCATTCAACTAAATAACTCACTGAGACACTCGCAAGTTTTGCCTCCTTTAAAGTATTACTCGCTAATGATTCTGGTGAAAGGTTAAGTTTACTTGTTAACTTATAATTGACTTATTTTATTGCCATTACTAGTGCCTCGCCCCGGTTTCACGCGGGTATCGCTCACACCGCGAAATTTTTCATACTTTTAATGTTTTTATACCCGTAGTAACGTCTAAAAGAAAAACAAAAACATAAGTAAGCAAGATTCAAAATATTTGGCAGCAACTTTCGTGATGCTTTTTGACCATAGACATCTGCATTATTACTCACGTACTTTGCAGACTTGTTATTATTCCGTTTCCACGGAAACGTAATTCCGTTACTTACAGCGAATACAGGATCTCAATTTTTGAAGAATAATATTCTGCTCATGATTAGTCGCTGATAATGTATATTTCTTTAGGTGAAAGAATTTTAGAAAGCGATACAGTATTTTTTGAGATTATCCATAACAAACATACAAAAATACAAACATAAAAGAAATTAAATCTTTCTTCTATAAAATATTAGTGTTCATGAAAATTAAAGTGAGTAAATTGGCGAAGATAAAACTGTACTAGTGAAGTGAATACTCTAAAATATTTATGTTTTTAGAAAATAAGAAAATATAACCATATTTCGGTTATGGTTCGTTTCGGCGTTTTTATTTTATTTGAGTAAATGAAATGCATTAATACCTTGGCCTGTAGATAAAAGCTACATAATATTTCAAACATATCATAGCTTCTAGCTTTCCTGGTTTTGAAATCTAGAATACACCTTAGCTTGTATATAAAAGCTCAGTACATACTTCGGGCAAATGTTGGCACTTAGCTTACCTGGTATTGAAATCTAAATCTGCATTATTATTTACTAACGGCTCTGCCCTGTGGCTTCGCCCTGAGTTTTCCCGTTACCACACGAAAACTTGTACAGCTTCCTGTTAATCGTAACAAACAAACATACAGCAATAAAAATACTTTGCCTCTGTATAATGTTAGTATAAGAGTAGATTTTGTACGTGACGTACACAATTACGAACAACTTACATATGTTTACATTGTGTATGTAAGGTATTATTTATAATTACGGTAGTAGTAGTAGTGTCGGCGGTTTTGCTCATTTCAGGCGTACAGTAACATAAGTAGATGAAAATATAGTATCAAAGAAATCCTTTAAGTTAAAATAAATTGCTATGAAACTAGTTAGCTAAATACTCATTCAGCTGGTGAAAACTTCTAAACAATAAGCAAGCTTTTATTTATCTTTGTGATAATCATCCAAAAATAAATGGTTACGTACTCTCATGGCTATGAACGATCATGTAAAGTCATTACATTACTTAATTTGGCGGTCTCTAATAATATTAATAACATTTTCAATTTCTTTTGCTTAAGGTACAGGTCTTTGTTGAAAATAAATAATTATTTTTGAGTTTGATATTTAGGCCATTGTTTTTAACGCCCTTAAAGAATTATGAATTTAACTTCGTTTTCTTCCCTATGATATTTTTGCTCTTTCCTATATCATTATTAATTATGATTTTATTTGATATAGGATTATTGAAGGTCTTAACAACAATAAATTGATCATAAAATAATATAAGTACTTCTAATAAAATAATGAATCTAAAAGAGTCAATTGGTGGACCTTTTCATTATATAACCTTTTATGATTAAAGACAAAAGGGGCATTTGGGCCTTAAGCAGTATTTGTTAAATCCTTTTTGTGATTGATGAATATATACAAAGATTTAATCTCCTCTTTGAATAATTTTATGTTAAATAAATTCTGAGTTGTTTATCGGGTGAATTTTCCATGTCGTATAATACCATTAATTACTCAGTAAATTAACTGAGATACTCAATAATTATTACAATAGTTGGACCCAAGTATTTTATGTAAAATGTCAAGATTGGCCAAGCGGGTTAAAGTCAGTTACACAAATGTTTAGTAAAATCTTGCAACGTTTGATAATTAGAATTAATTAAATCGAAACTATTGTTTGAAACTTCAAAACATAATGATAAAACGCTTTCTTCGATTTATGCAGTAGTTTACTGGTACAAACATTTAGAGAACCCTCGTTATCACTATGCTCTAAGAGGTTTTGGTGTTATAAGTTAAAAATATGTAATAGAAGTTAATGTGATAGAAATTATTATTATTTACAAGGCTTAATTTTACCTGAATACCAAACTCAATGAATGACTATGACTGTGACTGTGTCAGTGACTATGACAATTTTGATACGCTGGGCGCTTACTTGTTTGGTGTTGGTCTAAGATCAATTACAGCGGTTGAAGCTACCAACATGTCTATGCAAGTAGCAACTCTATCCGCTGGACGGTTACTTGTTTGGTGTTGGTCTTAGGTCAATTGCAGCGGTTGAAACAACCAACATGTCTATGCAAGTAGCAATAGAGTATCTCTATCCGCTGGTCGGTTACTTGTTTGGTGTAAGTTCAAAGTTAGTAGCAGCGGTTGACGGACTTACATGTCTATGCAAGTAGCAATAGAGGAAAAAATTAAATATTTTATTAATCACTATTCGCTGGTCGGTTACTTGTTTGGTGCAAGTTCAAAAGTCAATAGCAGCGGTTGATGAACTTCCATGTCTATGCAAGTAGCAATAGAGTGACAGTAAATTACAAAAAAACAATTTTATACTAAATTTACTGCTGAAAAGTGACACAATAAATTTACAACTATGACATTTATTAATGAATATTGACAAAATTATTAAATAAAAACTATAACAAATGATATAGTGGAAAAAAGAAAAGAAAAGTTAATTGTATTTACAATATTTATAATAAAGCCAATGAAATGTATTCCTAATGAGTTAATCTACAATATTCATGGAAAGGCTATGAAATCTATATCTAATGACAAAACGATAAAGTACTTCGAGGACGAAGCACAGTCAGTATGGCCGTGTTAGGTTATAACTTATTGATATGTGTAATCTATCTAGTACCAGACATTTTTATAACAATGTAAGAGCTGACGATATTCAGTTGCGGTACTGGACGAGATAATACAACTTGGTAGTTACGTTTTACGTATTTAACAATGTAATGAATATTCTCACTGAATCACCTCACCACTGACGATATTATAATGTATTTATAAAATATTGCACTTCAAGACAAAAGTGACTACCGATTGAATCTTTTTGTAAATAATTATGTAATTTCTTAGATCTGTGGCGAGTTTATAATCTGTGATAATAACAAATTATGTTTATGAAGAAAAACTGATCTGGAATCTGTTCCACAACTTATTAAGTAATAGTTTACAATTGATAATTATAGATTTATATAATGGTGTTTAAAATGCTTAGTACAATTATCCTTTAATTTTAAGTACAATTACTGAGTCATTGTATTATAACTTTGAAACATCTGTATTTATATTTCCGTTCAAATTAGAATGATTTAAAATCATGTAAACTTACGATATTGATAAAAATGCTTAAAACTAAGTACTTACCCGATTAATATTAATGTATTATTACTTAATCAGCTCTGTACATTTAAACCTATAATTGTAGTAAAAATACAACTTCTCCCGCTAAAAATTGTAATTGATGAGAATCATATAAGATTACTGTTCTGACTTTCAATATTTGTTAACATTCTGAAAAATATGTATAAAAACGTCTTAATTATTTAAATGATTAACAATGTGTAAACAATACCGAGTTAACAATTATTAAATAGTTTCAATGTAATAAAATATGTACATTTCTGTCACTTCGGCGCCATCTGCAGGCTCATTCCTGCTGTTGCAATGACTACGTGACTTTGGCGGGTAGAATCTCTATAAAAAGCAGCCTCTGGGCTGAGCAGCCCTCTCTGTTCGTTTTCTGTCGTCGTTGCATCAACAAGACACCAAAAGTTAAGTACAATTAATATTACCTACACTGTTATTCTGCTAGTCTGTTTCTTTGTCCCATATTTACTGTGTATTTTGCAAATAGATATTGTCGGTTCTATGGTTGTTTCCATATTGGTTATTATAACCAATGTGACTGTGTTAGAAATGATTAGGATCACTTTGTTCATGGTAAATGCTTTAATTTTGTGCCTGGTGTAACTATGGTGATTTTAAAACGATAATAAAGTGTCATTATGACCTAGTATCACATAGAGGTTGTTAGTATGTTAGGTATTTAGTGTATGATACCTATGTTAATAATAATTGTAAAACTGATGATGAAAAAATATATTCGCCCCGTAGTTTCTTGCCAGTTCTTCTATGGTGGTGTATTCCGAATCTGGTGGTAGAATCAATAAAAAATATAACAATTCTATTTCCGAATCAATAAAAAATATAACCATTCTATTTCCTTGTTTCTATGAATAATCCTTAGATTATACCCCTTTTTAGTACACATTAGGTAGGTACTAAACTGCTCAGTAATTTTCAAGCTTTTATTAAATATTCCTTAGGTTATTTATTCTGTAGCTGTAGCTACTAGGTACTACAGATACCAGCTATAGGATAAAGCAACTTGCTTTTATTATTAGGTGCAGATAAGTTTTATTTCCTATTCGACAAACCTGACCAACCGAGGGCTAACATTACAAAACTTAGGTTTTGATAATCTTAACAGTACGTATAATTATCTATACATATGTATATAAATCTCACACACGCGTGATCATTTCTCTATGTTAAAAGTACTCTACTTACTATTCGAGGACCTAAAATACCAATACACGAACATTTGATTAAAATTCCTTCTGCCGTCAAAGTTATTTTTATCGATTGCTCGGCTCCTACTCATCGGATTGAGATACCAAGTACCCCAGTTTTTAAGTCAAACCCTAAGCTATTCAACAGTGAACCGCATTGCAATCGGTGCAGTAGTTTTTACGTGATGCGCGAACAAACATACAGACAGACAAACAGACAAACAAACAGACGGACACGAATTTTTTAAATGTTATATTCTTGTTCAGTAGCTTATTTTATGTACCCTAGACCATTTATTTTTTAATTATCTTCTTTGTACAGACTTTTTCATTCCTATTGCTTTATTGTAAGATATATTTTCTTTGGGCTTTTTGTCTTTTCCCTTTTTTCCTACTAGTAGGACCACGAGGATATACTATTTCTCATGGTCCTCCTGCAACTTTTTCATGAAACTTTTGTAATTTACACTCGTAAAAATATCCTTGTAGAAAAAATAGGAAAATAATTTGTGTGTACAAATAAATTAGTTTTGGTAGTACTAACAAATCTACTCAATTATAATATTGTTAAAATAATATTGTTTTAACAATATTTAACAATATTATAAAAGAGCTTATTGACACGATCGATGAATGAATACTCAATTATGTTACCAATTAGTTGCCAGTCCGAGTAGTGAAGTGGATTAACAGAAAACTTATTTAACATTCGTCTTAGAGAAGAAAATGATTAAATCAGAATAATCATTTGTTTTAGTTTGGTTGTGCTGTTGTTTGTTTTTTCTTGTTATTGTTATATCTTTCTTTATGCTGAGTTGGGGCCGATTTGTGACATATCATGTAAATGTTTTTTTTTGTGTTGTGTTGTGTCGAGTGGATCGTTTGGCTAATGGTAAGGCATGGCGTTATATTATTATATGCGCTCAATATGCGCGACGCATATATATGCAGGCGGCATATAAAAACTCCAGTGCCACCATACCTTTGCTTGCAAAATCTTGCACGTCATTTACCTGTGCATGTCACTCTGGGCATGTTTTTTTTTGCTGGGTGCTTGGTGGTTGATAATATCTGGAAACAGTGTTCTACTTCCCCAGGCGGACTCCTACATAGTGTATAAGAAAAAAAAAGAAAAAAGTGCATAGAAAAAACTTGTAGAAAATTTTATGAGCTTTAAATTAGTCAAAGAAACCGTTTTTCCTACAACGCATAATTTTTTGTGAAAATCCCAAAAGTGGGAACTTTGTGCCCCCCTCCCTACTCTGGATCACCTACTAGACGTCAGGACTTTTAGTATGCTTAATCCCTAAGCACCCTGAACAATTTTCTGAAGTAATCGCTCAAGTACCTGCTCACGCACTCTACAACTCCTTTATTAAGCGACTTCAGAAAAGGAGGCGGTTATATATTCGACAGTATGTATGTTTTTTTTTAAATCTTCTCTTTTCATAATTGCATTTCAATTACTCCCTACAACTTAACAACAATAACCAATCAACAAGTAAATCAAATTGTACAAACCAGAATCAAAGCCAAACAAAAATCAAATCGAGAGAAAAACAAAACAGCCACAGAATATTTCTATATTAGAAATTTCTGGAGGTGAGAACCAAAGAGAATATAATCACTACGTATACGTGAGAACTGTCCATGGCTGTTGTTAATAATTCTGTAGTGCCGACTTGACATCCAGTGAATATCTTGTCACCGCGATCTATCTTGCATACTAACGCTATCTAGTTTCATTTTAGTGTACTAAAAACCTCTCGGTTTCTCAGAGGTACATGCGGTTCTCCATCGCTCCGTGCTTCGGAGGGCACGTTAAGCTGTTGGTCTCAGCTGTTATTGGATTAATAGCAGTCGATAAGCCATGTCATAGGTACTCGGGCGGCTTGACAAACTCTGACATCAGAGGCCATTCCGGTATAGATAGCCATACCGGTGTATTCGTATATATTCTTGTCCAAACACAATAAACACAGCTCTCCAAAAGCGGCTTTTTGTCAGCTTTTGTTTTCAAAAGTGTAAAATTTATAAATCGCAATGGCGGTAGATTGCATGTCGTATATATCTATATCGGAGGGTGCTTTTTTTTCAACTACCCTAAGTTGGAAAGTATTTTTCATATATTTTAGATTATATGTCCCAGAGACCTAATGTATAATATTTGTAACTGTTTCAAAGAGCGAAGATAGGCTAACGATTCAATAGCGCAACTTATAATCCAAAGATACCGGTTCGATCCTAGGCTCCGCATCAATGACTTTTTTAAGTTCTGTGCGGTTTCCATCGCTCCGCGCTTCGGAGGACATGTTAAATTGTCGGTCCCGGCTGTTATTGATTAATAGCAGTCGTTAAGCCATGCCAGGGGCCCTCGAGGGGCCTGACAAATTTGAAACCAGAGGCCAGCACTACCTCATACGACAAACAAGGCAAACAACTGTTTCAAATATTAGGGATCTCTGAAAACCTCATCAGGCCATCAAAGTACGATTCGTTCGATGCATGAGGCTTAAACATATACCGCACCGCGTACAGATGTTTTAATTTAAAGTTGAAAGTTTGATTACATATTTGAAAAAAAAGAAGTTTTTATATAGGAATACTTGTGATAAATTTTCTCGTAGATTCAATCAATAATGTTTTGATGAGAAGTAGAATTGATCAAGCTTACTTCGATATGACAGCAATATTAATGATGGGCACGTTCGAGATTGAGATTGCATCAATTCACGCTTCAAAATAGCGTAATGATGTAAAGCATTTTAAATTATACTATATATTTACTGATAAATCTATTTTTTCTCGAAGTTGCTAAGCTAAAATGTTTACTACCAAGTATCAAACACTACAAAAATATGTTTATATAACTTCTCATAATGCCTCGGAGGAAAACGCCACAAACAAGTTTTAATGAATTATATTTGGCGTCCCTAATTTAATGACAATAAAAGTTGTACGTTTAACTTTAGGCATACGACTATAACCGCGCTATAAAGATAAAGTCTGTGTTCGGAACTTTTATATGACTGTGCTTGATGGCTTTACATTGTAAAACATCATATTAACAAACGTGGAGACCGAAACACTTTCATGGTTTAAGCCTGATTCACGTTACACCGTGCCGGGGCACGGACAAATCTATATAATTATATTCTTTTGTATGAACTTATTCATGCTAGACCAGACCGGGCCCGTGCCCGGCTCGAGCCCGGCTGCACTTCGGTGCAGAAATATCGGTGGGTATTGTTTAGGATTATTCACGTTACGCCGTACCATGACACGGCACGAGCACGGCCCGGTGTAACGTGAATCATCCTAACGGTCATTATACACGTAGCAAGCAAGCAAGCAAACTGCAGACTGTAAATACAAGATTTTTCTAGGCCAGCGAGTCCAATTGCAAAATAAACAGCACCGTGGGTTGGACCATCAGGTATTGAGAGTAGCGAATATGCCTAGAATAGAATAAACGATAGATTTAAAAAAACAGGTCAGTTTTTTTAAGCACTTGGTATTTTTTACCCGATTACGACGAAAGCAAATGAAGGGTTATGTGTACAGACTAAAACTTGATCCGATTTTGACCAGCGAGATAACAATCAATTCGCCTTCATTGCAAGAGTGTAAAAACCTAATTTTTACCCAGCCGTAGTCGAGATTTAGCTTATTAACTTATGTCTTGTTTATGATTTTAATACAATAATGTTACAGTTTGTTTATTTGTCCTGTGAGGTAGTGCTGGTGCACTGGTGTCAGTGCCAGGCCACCCGAGGGGTGGGCTTTTAATATCATATGGCTTAGCGACTTCTATTGATCAATAACTGTCAGGACCAACGTGGCCGCGGCTTTGCCCGCGTAGTCATTTCATTTAAAAGTAGCACATACGTGTTATTCCGGACCAAAAGTACCTAAATAAAATACAATGGACAACTTTAAAATTCGTTCAGCTGTCAAATAGTTGTTATCGATTGCCCGAATTCTACACATCAGATTGAGGTACACCAGTTTTTAAGTTAAACCCTAAGCTATCCAACAATGAAACATGCATCGCAATAGATCCAGTAGTTTAGAAGTAAAGCGCGAACAAACAACAGACAAACAGACAGACACGATTAAAAAATAAACATAATTCTTGTTCAGTAGCTTATTTTAACGACCCTAGACTTCTTTTTTTAAAATAACCTCGTTGTACAGTTTTTTCTGGTACTTACTGCTTTATTAATAACTAGTGCCCGCAGCTTTGCCCGTGTGGTTTTTGCACTGTCAATATTCCTTGTTTTCGTGACGATGATATCGTAATTCGCGCGCTTTTAATTTTTTTCTTCTTCTCCATACATTTAGATGTTTCTTTTTTTAAATACATGCAACTCGCCACGCGCGCGACCCAATCAACAAAAGAAATGAGCTCCTTGGTCAACTGTGAATCAGCAACCATTCATCAAAATCAAACTATTTTATTGTATATAGGCAAAAATAACATCTCATGAACAAGGTGAAATACATAAAATATTATAAAAAGATCAAATCAATAAAAATTTAGGTAAACTAAGTATTCTTTGTGTTTGACAACGTAATTTCCCTTTCATGTGCCAACAGATTTATATCTCACACTGGAAAAGGAAATACCCTTCTGAATCTACCGCGACCGGTACTTCGGAAATACGCCCGTTAGAAAAGAGAGCACCAAGTAAACCAAAAACTCTTCGGGGATGTATTTTTTTCCATATCTGTTAATTGGTTATATTTTTTTTCAAATGTGTCAAATTATAACAAAATATAAGTAAACATCAAATATAAAAGATAAAAGTGACAATGAGATGTCCCACAATCATCAAACAATAAAACTGGGAAAAATTAAATAAAAAAATTAACTAGATAAGTTGTATAAAACAACGTGACATCATATCATGGTCTCATGGTATGTTGTGAAACATCTCACAAAGTACTTTGAACATTTTATTCGCTTAACGTAAACATCAAAGTTATCACTTATAATTATCATGAGCTTGGTGACAAAGTAACCTCGTTTTACGGTACCTATAGTGTACAATATACTTAACTAGCTAATGCCCGCGGCTTCGCACACATTGTCATTTTAGTATATAGCCTATGACACTCACAAATAACGTGGCTTTCTATTGGTAAAAGAATTTCAAAATTGGTTCAGTAAATCCAGAGATTACCCCCCTACAACCTCACAAATTTGTTCTCTCCAAGATAAGTCCAAAATGTTCCGAAGACATTAGTAAATATAGATAGAGTTGAGTCATCGCTCTACTCTCCTACTTCGCGAACGTCATCCGTCTCATCTCCATAAAATAGAATACTCATTCTCAATTGTGTGTTGTTGATTGTATTGTGTTGTATAAAGTAAATGAATGACCACAAAGAATGCTTTTCATCATCATAACGTTGCTAAAACGGCGGGCGCGGCTAGTAATATAATAACACTTGACCAAAACCCATTAAAAATGTTATGAATCAATGAATTACAATCGCGAAAACCTAACAAATTACTAAAACTACTTGAAATTCCGAACTCACATAACGATGCCGCATATATATATACAGTACCTAAACTCAGGTTGTACCTTAAACACACGCCCTACTTCAACCAAGCCATTAACTCGGCGAGATAACAGTTAGACAAGTGTCAACCGCAATTTATCTGCTATTGAACTGTACTACTTTTATTGCCTAAGTTTCCGTCGAGAAATTTGTTATCGCTCCCACACGGAGTTAGGTTTCATATGAGTTATTCATGGTTCATTTCGCCAAAGAGAAGCGAATATAGAGCATGTTTCAAATGTCAATTATACACTTAACTTATAATTATTGTCTTGCAATGTGTTTGCCAATGTGTCTGAAGAAAGTTTTTTTTTCTTCAAATTTGTCTCATAGGTGCAGTAATAAGTTTATCAGAATGAGTTATATCTATGATATTTGATTTCATCGGTTCTTTTTACTGGCATTGATTGTGTTAAACACTATCTACTTTCTATAAAACAGTATCCCTATTATTAAACTTGGTTTTCAAACTCTATTCAATATTTCTTTAAAACACCAATTTATTTCGGAAATAAAACATAATCCTCCATTTTCTTCGTCATATATAAACAAGATTTATGTCACCTTTTCCGAATCTCTCTAAATTGAATTGTGGATTCGGAACACATTGCAATAACGTACAGAGACATGTGAAATACTGAAATAGTAACGAGCGCCCCCGGTCTCGACGTAGTCGTAGGTGCGATGTGGATCGGAACAGACCCAAGACATTTGGAAACCAATCGGGATAATCCTTAACGGGTACTAGGGTGAATTTGACTATGACGGTTAGATAAAATCTATACCAATATAAAAAAGTGAAACGTCTTTGTCTGTTTGTTTGGTTTTTGGGGAGCTTTCACGTGATAACGGCTGGACGGATTTTGATAAAACTTGGAATGGAGGTAGCTTATACCCTAGAATAAAACATAGAATACTTTTTATCCCGGAAAATTGAAAGTTTTCACAAGAAAACTGGAAAATGTTAAATACTCGCTGTAAGGAACTGTTGCCACGGAAACCAAATAATAAATCTATCAAAAAACTTCAAGAGCATTGGTGCTATACCTACATTTGCATTGGGTTTTCATATCCTAGAAGAACGTAGGATGCTATTTTTCGCGTTAAACAGTAGTCCGCGCGGACGAAGTCGCGGGCGGGAAAGCTAGTGTTATATAATGTGTGAACGTTAGACCCGTGAGAATCGCTTGTTATTTCGTGAAACCAGACATCGGGCTGCAGAGGCGGGCTTAAAGTTCTGTTGGACCAGCAACGGTTATATTAACATCCGAAGGAGAGAAAGAAGCCCTGCTATTCAGATCCGCAGCAACGAAGACCTGGCCGATAAACTTAGAGGCACAGCTTCCATGGCAGGAGTCAGGCCGTTATCAACTAAGTAGTTAGTAGGTATTAAAATTCCCCTCATATTGGTTAACATATTTCATGGTATTATTAACGTTTTAATATACTGTAAAATTTGTTATACTCACACGGACACACCCTACTACTCAACACAAACACCTTCTTCTACGCATAAACAGCACAATAATGATTACAGACACACTCTAAGCGTGGCAACATTTTCGCTCTTTGTATTGACCATTTTCAAACAAAAGTTCTACATTTGGCCATTATGGCCACTCTAGATTTAGTAGCCGAGCTTGACGAAACATTTACTACTGATTGCCATGCCTATGAAAAAGCAGAATCTTGTAAAATAACTCTGAATGATCTGCATAATCTCAAAATTCTGACGTTTAATATCAGAAGCCTTCAAAAAAACTTCGACGCTTTTATGGTAGTCCTCAGGAGACTTACAATTAAATTCGATGTCATTATTTTAACGGAATGTCATTTAGGAACGTCTACTCTAATTAGATCTATGCCTAATTATTCACATTATTTTACCTCTGTAATTAATAACCAATCTGGTGGTATAGTTGCCTTTGTCCGCGATGACTGGAATGTGAATGTGAGCGAACCCACAATTTTAGAAGCCGATAGCATAATCATAGATTTACCCAATTCACAATCAATACTCGGAATTTATCGTTACCTTCATTTACGAATATTAGCAACTTTCTTGTTTCACTTGATAGCGTAGTTAAAGATCGAGCGTCGACTACAAAAGATATTACTTTGGTTGCAGATATTAATATTAACCTGTTGCGTGATAACAACCAAATTAATGAGCTTATCGGCGGACTTAGGGCTCAAACATTTAATAACTGTACCAACCAGAGGTATATAATGCCTGGATCACATTCTGGTTGACGTCAGATCACAAGCAGTTGGCTTAGTTTGTACGAGTAAAACAGCCATAACTGACCACGATTTGGTAATGGCCGTAATAAGTACAAATATCCCAAAAACCTGTCGAAATAAGTTTATTGATAGAACAGGCTATGAAGCAATATATAACGAACTCGAAACTGTGGATTGGTCAGATATACTGTTCTTAGCTGATGTTTCTTTAGCGGCTAATAAGTTCACGACGAAACTAGAGTTAAAATACATACTAATAGGATACCTGTGAGTCGTCGAAAACTTACTCTAAAAGATTGGATAACATCAGGACTGCTTAAGAGTATGAAACAAAGGGACGCTCTGCATATGATAGTCAGGAAAAACCCAAATGATGCTGAGGCCCTGAAAAAGTACAAAAGGTATAGAAATGTGGTTTATGACCTGATGAAAGACTTGAAATCTCAACACAATAAGAAGCAGTTTAGTGAAAATAAAAACAACCCAAATAAACTTTGGAAGACCATCAAAAGTGTCTGTGAATTGAAAAATAAAAAGGATTCAAATGTTGAGTTACTTAACATTTCGTCAACCCCTTCTGAATCTTTGAATGTATGTAATGATTACTTTGTGACGGTCGGGCAGAATCTAGCTAACTCTATACTGACAAATATGGGAAAAACCGAGGAAAAACTAGCAGCGAACGTCCATGTAAACTCTTGTTTCCCGGACTCTTTTTCATGTCACCCACTGACCCAGTTGAAATCGATAACACCATTAAGGCTCTTAAAAATGATAAAACCCCAGGACGAGATGGTCTTAAAAATTCTTTGATCAAAAAAGTGTGTCCACTAATCGTCGAGCCTCTTACCCACATTATCAACCTGAGCCTATACTCTGGACTCTTTCTTGAGTGCTGGAAAACTGCTACTGTCGTACCGATACATAAAGGTGGCTCAAAACTAAGCGCGTGTAATTATTGACCAATCTCTCTCCATGGTGTTTTCTAAAGTTTTAGAAAAAATTGTGAATAAAAGATTAGTAAAATTTTTGGAATGCCGTAATATCTTGACACCTTTTCAATTTGGCTTTAGACAGAAAAAATCGACCGAAGATGTTGTAACCTTGCTTCTAGATAGTATAGCATCATCTACTGATAAGGGACTGAAATGCATCGGCGTCTTTTTAGACCTAGCCAAGGCCTTTGATACGGTTTCCCCAAAAATTCTCTTGAGGAAACTTGAAGGAATGGGAATCCGAGGACTTGCTTTGGACTGGTTTGGAAGCTATCTTTCGTGCAGGAGACAACATGTTGTGCAGGGTGGCTACGCTAGTGTCACTAAGAGTATCTCGTTTGGGGTACCACAGGGTAGCATCCTGGGTCCTACACTATTCACCGTTTACATCAATGATATTGCTGATTTTCTAACGTCTCGATGCGGTGATGCACAGATTGTGTGTTATGCTCATGACACAGCACTCTTATTTAAAGGCAAATCAAGGACAGAAGCTTTTGAACAAGCAGAATCTGGACTTTCAAATGTGGCGACATGGCTAGACTCAAATTTATTGACTCTTAACACGAAAAAAACAAAATATCTATGTTTTCAGAAGACGAGTATCAGTAATCCTTCGAGTAATAATGAAATAAGAATTCACAAGTGCAAAAGCCCAACACAACCCATATCCTGTTCCTATGCAAAAATTGATAGAGCAAATTCAATCAAGTATCTTGGTGTTACACTTGATGATAAACTTTCTTTTAAGCCTCATGGCGATGCTTGTCTGAAAGAGGTAGAAAAATTATACCCGTAATGAAGCTACTTCGTAATGGAGCTGACAAAGATTTACTCATGCTAGTCTACACCACTCTCTGCCAATCTATATCTCTGTGTGAAGGGCTGATTCCACTGGTAGAAACCTAAAAGTAAGAAATTTACTGCATTTTGAGGAGCTATTATGCTCATCACGCTGAAGATCCTCATCAGATCTTCACCAAAATTGTATGAGGCCAATTTAAATAGGTCTCAAACAATAAAAAAATAATAAAAAAAACGAAATTGGATGTAATAAGGCATCTACTTTTTGGAGTGTTCATTTCGACCTGTGCTTGTTTAATAATTTGTTGTTAAGGCGTATGAGAATGCATGGTATGGCAAAGAATAGAATAGTAATGTACCTACAGTTTCTCACTCAAAAACAATTGTCTAACAAGTTTGTGTAGGCTTGGCCTATTAAACGCTCAGGGCCCTGATTCTGTTAGCTATTGAAACGCGATAACGTAAGTTAATCGCCTGATTTTTTTATGAAATTTTCTCATTTATCATTTAAAAGTGCTGGTAAGGAAAATTTTGCATTATGTAATATTTTTGTTTTTTTTTTTGTTTCTATTTTTGTATATTTTTTTCTGTTTTTTTTTTCCAAAATTTTCGCTTCTAGCACTTTTAAGTGATAAATGAGAAAATTTCGCAGAATCGGGGCCCAGGTCCTTACTGTATATTTAAAGGTTATGTACAGACAACCGTTCAAATAACCATTTCTAGTATCCACGTACACTCATGTTTATTCTCGAAGTCTTGCCCACGGCAAACTTCAGAAACCGGTTTTTGGCTTGCGGTAAACCTATAAAACTTGTGGTTACTCAGAATATGTATGAAATGGGCATCAAATTTCCTTAAGAAGTGTTCTAGGTACTGAATTAACGTAGAAGGCAAGTGAACCGCTCAGAACATGATCGGCGGGTCGGATACTTGGTTTACTCACTAAAATGACAAAATGACATAATCTTTAACAAATATTTTAGGTACATTTCGTTTTAAAAAGAGTTTTATGTGGCGTGAAGACAACTCTCCGTATGATTGGATTTTTGATTTGGACGAAACTTCTATTCTTTCTTCCATTGATACTTTACTTTATCAGAAGAAACAAATGTGCAGTTTTCCATCGCTCCGTGCTTCGGAGAGCAATTTAAGTTAACGGACCCGGCTGTAATTGATTGATAGCAGCCATTTAGTCATGTCAGATGCCCTTGGGCGGCCTGACAAACTTTGATACCAGATGCCAGCACTACCTCATACGACAAGCATGCAACTAACATAAACTAAGGTAAAGAAACTAACTGATATTCGATATTTTGTGTGTTCATAACGCCGCATATGTAGGTACTAAAACAATCAGTAGCGAGCATCTCTAAAGAAGCAGCTGGACGTTCCGCATTACAAGTATGTGTCACGCTCAGACCTACACCTATCGCTCTACGTCGTAGCGCGCTTGCTACGACCTACGGGTGCTACAACAAGGTCTATTCCACTACGATCACCTGGGTAATCATAGACGACTCTTAAGTGTCCTTTGATCACCCATGAATTTAATCACCTAGATGATCATAGTCAACTCCATTCAAATTATCAATTCATTATCCTTAAATCACCTGTAAAGGACCATTACTTTCCAAGTTTTTTTTTATATATTGGTAAAATTATATATAAGAAACTATACACTCTTAATAATTTATGTTTAACTGATCTGGAAGTTATGTTTTAAGGATATTATATAAGTTTACGCTGAGTTAAATCAATCGTGTCATTCTGGTGCCATATATCTATATCTGTGAGCGTCATGACTGCGGGTGTACCTACCACTTTTTGTGTCGAAATGCAGCAGTTCGAACATGTGTGTACTGTACCTGCAATGTTTATAACTAGCTGTACCCGCGGCTTCTCAGGAATGGCTATTTCTCTACGTTAAAAGAACTGTATAACTATTCCATGACCTAAAATACCAATATACCAACATTTAAACAAAATTTCTTCAGCCGTCAAAAAGTTTTTATCGAAGGCTCGGTTTCTACTCATCAGATTGAGAAATAAGTACACCAGTTTTTAAGTGAAACTCTAAGCTGTCCAACAGTGAAAATTGCATTGCAATCGGTCTAGTAGTTTTTACGTGATGCGTGAACAGACTAACAGACAAATAGACAGACACGATTTAAAAAAGTTTTATTCATTTTCAGTAGCTTATTTTTAGTACCCTATTTTTTTAATATCTTCATTTTACAGATTTTTTGGTACTTACTTCTTTATTATAAGTATAGATGCCCTTCACTTTTGGGCAGAATAATAAAAATATGTGTTTTATTATATTATTTTAATTATGCCTATAAAACAGAACCGCGACATACCTACTTACTGACTGACTGACAGACAACGCCCAGCCTAAAGGAATATTCCTCCAAATTTCAAATACCCAGGGTATTTGAAATTTGGAGGAATATTCCTTGAGTACCTTAGAGAAGAACTATGGAAGTAACTATAAACCGTAAAACATGAATGCCAACTCGAAATAAAATACCCATATCCTGCGGGGACCCTTTAATTTACCGGTATGAAACGTATCCAATGTCCTACCTCGTAGTACTCATATGGACTCAAATCATGCCAAGTTTAATTTGATTTTATTCAGTAGTTTCGGCGTGATGCACGGACAGAATACAGACAGAAAGAAAAACTAAGAAATATAGAGTTTTGGCTTCAGTATCACACTAATCACACTTAATATTATAAATGCGAAAGTTTGTATGTTTGTGTGCGTGTGTGTGTATGTGTGTGTGTGTTGTGTTTGTTGCTCCTTCACGCTCGAACGGCTGGACGGATTTGGATGAAATTTGGTATGATACAAAATTGACAAATAAAGTTATTTAAAGTGAGTATACCTCCACATGAAGATTAAACCGTGTGATTATATTAAAAAAAAAGCATTTTAAAGTACCAGGAGAGCAGAAACACTTTAGAAGTTGGAGATATGACATTGAAAAATAAAGTTATTAATACCTACCTCCTCGAGAGTGTAGTAGCCGAAGATCGGGCTTAGTGACGTACTTTGGAAAAGACATATGTCCAGCAGTGGACTGACACGGGCTGATGATGACGATGATGATGAGACCTCCCCATGAACGTTAAATAGTGTGATTATATTTTAAAAAAGTATTTCAAAGTACCAGGAGAGCAGAGACACCTAAGAAGTTTTATCATCATTAATATATTTTTGCAAATTCTTTGTCAAAGTGGCATGGCGGAGGTGGGAGTTGAGGGTTGTTGGTAGAGGTTTAAAGGGGACGGGGCCAGGGGGAGGAGAATGGGACCAAAATAAGGAAGAAAACAGAAGCTTTGAAGGAATTATCAAAATGATAAGTGTCAAAGTTAAAAGTGTCAAAGTCACAGGTGTCAAAGTGACATCCAAGAGATGCAAAAAAGAGGGATTTTTAAAATGTCTTTCCTAATGTGGCAAATATTGACCGCGATTGTGTGTGTGTTTGTTGCTTCTTCACGCTCGAACAGTTGAACGGATTTGAATGAAATTTGGTACCAGGATAGCATAAGTTAGAGATACAAAATTGACAAACAAAATTATTAGATTATACCTCCCCATGAACATTAAATGGTGTGATTATATTTTAAAAAGTATGCACTTTTTTAAATGTAATAGAATGTTTTAAAAGATATACAGATTTACATATATGTTTTTAATAGAAACACAAATATAAATAAATACTAATAATACTATTCGTTTATCAAAACTTTTTCTTTAATTGATAACGTCTTGCAGTTGGCAATGCATTTGTATTTAGCAGAGCTTTTGTGTGTTTAAATAAACAAAATAGATAAATGAGATTCTATTATAATTTCTCTTAAAAGTTTTTTCATTCAAAATTAATGATTCCTTGAGTATCCAAGAGGTGCACTAAGGAAGGTTTTATTGAAATGCCAGCCTTATGGGAGTGACTCTCATTTGCAATTACTAAACAAGGCGCATGGATAATCACTACAAGTATATGGATTAAATTTAAAAAATACATGCTCCTCACATGGACAATTGTTATGTGCCGTGCTCACGTGTTGGGAAACCGTCAGACCTATTCGCGTACCTACTCACAAGATGGAAGAAAATTGTTTATCAAAAGAACTGCAATATAAGGAATATATAATATATAAAAATATATAATTTACAACCAAAAGCTCTTTTAAATTATGTGACATGATTGTAACGCTAACTGTAGAATTTTTAAATAGGATGGGGAGAAGATTGCACGCAGGCAAAGCCGCGAGCGCAGCTAGTCTGTATATAAAACAGAAAGTCAGAAATTTGTGTTACTTACACTATTTATAGCTATAGAACGGCTGGACAGATTTTTATTATCTTTGATGTTTTGGTTTTGTATCTGTCCCGAAAGATAATAAATATAGATGAAAAAAGGAGGGATTTTTTAAGATTGATTTTCTAAACTGGCAAAGTTTGACCGCGGGCGAAGCTAGTTTTCTTATAAATTCAACCAACCCTCAAAAGACAAACAAAAGGAAAACGATAATTATTCTTTCAACCCTTTGTGCTTTAGCTACCTTGCAAAGACGTAAATAATACCTTGAGACAATAAATAATGTTCACAGTACCCGCTTTGCTTAGGTTTCGTGAACATTTTTTGTTAAAGTTAAGGAAACGGACAGTTAAAACTCCAAATGGGACAAGATGGGGACTTTAAAATTGAGTTATTTTAAGGGGACCCGCGCGGGTCGGCTTTTACTTGTTTTGCCTTACATTTTTCGTGAGATTTGTGTTTTGGGAGAAAACGTTTCTACTATACTTAATCATAACCACATCCAATAATTCTTTTACTAATTATTATTCACAAATTAAGCTAGGTTTAGAGCTGTTAACCTTAATTTATTTTTATTTTTCATTTAAACAGTACACGAATTTGAGATGAGAAAATATCGGTAATTAAACACTCATTAGTTCAAATTCTTTACAAATTATGATAGAAATAAAAAGCTATAAACATAGTATATTCTGAGATTAATAAAAAAAGACCAGAATTTTTGGATTTTGTTTTGGTTTACTACGGTACAAACGTTTTCTCCCAAAACTCAAATTTCACGGGAAATGTAAGCCGCATGGGTGCCTTATCCTCACAGTACCTATCAATGATGTTAATTCTTACAAAGTTGTATACCACGGTATCCTCTTGTCTCCGAGAGAAGACCCAGCAGTGGGAATATAACAGACTGATGATGATTATTATGACTATAAGTTCTGGATGGAATAAATTTCTAACATAAATAGCATTTCGTGAAAAGTTACTTTTGTCATGGTCATAATATCTCTTACCATAATTTATTAAATGAAACCAATGAATCATGCAAACAAAGAATATAAAATATATTTAAAAGCGACTTCACAAAAAGAGACGGTTTTATGTTCGAATGAATGTTTTTTTTTTTATAAGTATGTCGGCTGATTTCTCCGTCAATTGCAGACTGATTTAAAAAAAAATTATATGAAAGGGTATATAATTGGTATAGCAGTTTTAGGAGTATTTTTTTTAGTAAATCATTTGATTTTTTGTTTATATTGCCTTGAGTTTGTGTTTATCTCTATGATTTCTAAACCAATTTAGATAGTTGTTTGTTTATACAAAACGGTAATTTTTCAGTGAAGTCCCATATAAACTACATCAAAATAGGTAAAATAGTTTTTATTAGAAAATCTATTTGTTTTATAGTTTATGTTCTCAAATATCTTGTGATTTCTGAACCAAATGAGATGATTGTTTTTACTTGAGAAATACTTCTTATACATTTCATCAAAATCGGTTTAATAGCTTTAAACAAGCTTTATATTAATTCAATGTGTTATTATGCTTGGGACTGGTTTGCAAGTCAATTTCCAAAATGTCCAAAGATGCTGAAATTTTGCACATGGGTGTAGTTCTGATGACAATTATGGTAGGTACTATTTATAATATTGTTGGGAGAAGAATTTCTTCGAGACAGCCACCCACCGCTCGCCTATAAAAGGAGCGAGCAGTCGCCGCGCCGTCCTCTTTGATGGCGTGCGCTCGAGGAAGACGGTCGTGTCGAGACTTCTTCTGTGTCGTTGTTTTCAATAATTCTTTGCAAAATAGTTGTCCGTCGTTGTAAATAATTAAATTATTAGTTTGTGATATTTTCTTTTTTAATTAAATAAATAAAAGTTTATAAGATCAGAAGTGGGATCAGAATTCGTTGCCAGTCCGCTTCTGGTGTCATTTTCTGATCTTTTTTGCTATTATTGTAATGGCATCCAATAAATGGAAGGCCCAAAGAGAGCGCACGCTACCGCCGCCCGACAGGGCAGCAGCTTGGTTCTATCCTCAACAGGTTGATCGCGCTCGAGCAACGTTCTGGCTCGGAGGCCAGCGGTGTGCTCGCGTTAGCCGTGTCATGTTCGCAAGCCCCACAGGCTTGTAGCGAGGCAGGCGTGTCGACGCCGCTTGGCGGGCCACGTGAATCGCTCGAGCCTTCGCCGTCCGTTGCAGTTGCGCCCCAGGGTGCGCCACCACCGGCCACATCATCGGTCTCTGACTCCGTTGCCGCCTCGTCGCCGTCGGTGCCAGCAGACGACGTGGCTGAACGGCTTGTTAACGCTATTAGCGCGTTAAATCCAGTGAGACCAAACCATTATGTGTCCGATTTTGACCCTGCTGTTAATGACGTCAAAGTGTGGTGTGACGGTAGACCGTGCGGTTATTCATAACCACTGGGGTGATCGCGAGTGTCTTGATCGAATCGGTAATTGTTTGAAGGGAGAAGCACGTTCCTGGCTAAGCCAGTGGGTGCATACCGAGCGCACGTGGCCTAACCTCAAACAAGAACTTATTTCGCTATGCCCGCAACACGTTGACGTCGCGAATATTCTTTTCGAAGTGATGTGCACGGATTCAGATAAATATTCCACCTATGCTGAATATGCATGTAGGTCTTTGCTTAGATTGCGCTTGGTAAGAGGCCTCAGTGATGATCTCTTATCTGCCATTATAGTTCGTGGAATAACCGACCTTCAAATACGTGCAGCAGCTACGAACGCAAAGCTTATGCCCGTAAACATAGTGGAACTTTTATCAATCTATGTCAAACCTAAAACTACACGTGATTTTCATAACCTCAACAGTGCTAGTAGAAAAATTAATTATTCCTGCCTACCCACAACTAGCACTGGTGATAAGCACGTAACGCCGTGCTAAGGAAAGTTCTGTTCGTTGTTATTCTTGTGGTCGCTGGGGTCATCGCCAAAATACTTGTCTATCGAAATCGAAAGCGCAACAGCCCGCACAAATTAGCAACGATGCGGCTGGTTCGAAAGCCAGCATTAGAAAAGTGATCGATTTGAAAAAAAAAATAAAGTGTTTATAATGAAAGTAAGTGATTTGCTAAGGAACGATCCGTGTCGCGTAATAAAGGGAATGTCAAGTTTTGCAAAGAAATTTACGGTGGTTTTAAAAATCGTGATGTAACTACCGCGGATCCTACATATCGTTGATCTCCTCGGATTTGTTAAAACACTTTCCTTGTAAAATGAACTCGGGTAGTCAGTTACTACGTGGCTTGGGCAGTACTGAAATACATTCAACATCGTATGTTACGTTGCCGATTGAGTTGAATGAGATTTCATTAGAAGTTGATTTCTATGTAGTCCCACGCGGTTGTCTTAACACCCCTGTTGTGTATATTCGGATTGCTGACTTTTGACGCATTATTCGATTAAACGCTGACAAAAGCAAGTTTTTCCATCAACTTACGCAAATGCACTTTTCTGGCCAAAGAAGTGGAGTATCTTGGAAGGTTAATAAGTAATGGTCAGGTACGGCAGAGTCCTCAGAAAGTTGAAGCCTTGGTCAACTCGCCTGTACCAAGCAACGTTAAGCAAATTCGCCAATTTCTTGGCCTGGCCGGTTACTTCCGGCGGTACATTCCAAGATACGCCACCAAAACAGCTTGCATAGCGGCCTTAGCTCGTAAGGGTTAGTTTTAACTGGGGCGATGATCAGGAACAAGCGCAATGGGACATTATCACGGATTTGACTAGTGAACCCGTCCTTACAATTTTTTGACCCAAAGCTACCCACCGAAGTCCACACGGACGCAAGTTCACTGGGCTATGGTGCGGTATTGCTCCAGGTCCATAGCGATGGACGTAAGCATGTTGTAGCCTACTTCAGCAAAGTCACAATGGGCGCAGAACCGAAATACCACTCCTATGAGCTGGAGACCCTTGCCGTTGTAAAGTCGTTACAGCACTTTCGCCAATATTTGATTGGTTTGCATTTTAAAGTCGTTACAGACTGCAACGCACACGCAAATGACGCAACGGAAAAAGGATCTCCAGCCGAGGGTGGCGAGACGGTGGATGTACCTCCAGGATTTCGATTTTACACTGGAGTATCGCAAAGGTACGCTAATGCCCCACGCTGACTACCTGAGTAGAAACCCCGTTAACGTTTGTGGTGCAAAAAAAACCGTTAAACTGGGCTCAAGCGGCGCAAGCGGCTGACGATGAAACTACCGCTTTGATGGAAAAGTTAAATGACGGTCAACTCGATAGTACACATTATGTCAAAAAGAATGACATCTTGTACTACAAGTATGACGTAGCTGGCGAAGATGCGCGCTTGCTATGTTATGTTCCTAAAGCGTATAGACTGAGTTTATTGCGCGCTTTTCATGACGAGCACGATCACATCGGTCCTGAAAAGACGTTTGATTTGATTGTGAAACATTTCTGGTTTCCTGGGGTACGTCATTTCGTTAAGAAGTACATATCTCAATGTGTCGTGTGTCGCACACAAAAGGGTTCCTAGGGCTCCCCTTCAGCCTATAACTTCATGGCAAAAGCCGTCCAAACCTTTCCACACCATACATGCCGATGTATTAGGTGCTTTGCCCGAGTCAAACGGTTATAAATTCGTTTTCATTCTTGTAGACTCGTTTACAAAATATTGTCTTCTCTATCCCATGTTCAGGCAAGATAGTGCTGAGCTCAAACGCGTTATAACCAACGCGATTTCCCTTTTTGGTACTCCTGAAACCTTAGTTTGCGACAGAGGGCGTATGTTTGAATCTGTCAGACTTCAAAAATCTGATGTCCGAACTCGGTATTCAGTTGCACTTCATAACGCCCGGTATGCATCAGTCTAATGGGCAGGTGGAGAGATTTTGTGGCACTGTTCTTAATATGATAAGAATTGAGGTTAACCATAAGACGGAATTGTGGTCTAATGTCCTATGGAAATTGCAGTTAGTACTAAATGTCACCAAACATAAAACCACTCAGTGCTCTGCACTTAACTTACTTATCGGCACAGAAACTACTACGCCTGTAATAACCTCTCTGATCCGTGATATTGCGATCGAAGGCTCTAACCCAAACCGCGAGGCATGGCGCGAGCTCCGCCGCCAGCAAGCCGAGAGCCTGTTGGCCGATAATCAGAGGAAACAGGACGAGTATGTCAATAAAAACAGGACTGCTCCTCGAAAGTTTGCTGTAAATGACCAATTTTATGTTATCAAGCAGACTCAAAGCACGGGCAAACTGGACAGTGGAATGCGCGATCCCTACTGCGTCACTAAGCTCTTGCCTAATGGGCGGTATGAGCTGCGATTGCTTGCTGGTTCTTTTGGAAAGACCACGCAGGCTGGCGCCGAGTATATGGTGCCTTGGCGCGGTGAGTGGACGCCAGACACTTGCGCTGCATTCTTCGAGAGTAAGTTTAATAACGCTTTCTGTGCCACTACCAGGTATTTTGCATCTACCGTTTTTATGTGTAGCTATGTGTTTGAGTACGTGTGCGGGGTACTTCAGTAAATACCTGTGTCAGTCTCTGGGCGGTTTTCCATTGAGCATCGGGGTGAATGAAGTCCCGATGGGTATCTGGGATGACCTAGACGTTCCGTGTTAGCCTCTGGTATAATTCCATTGAGCATCGGTGTATATCTAGGAAGAGTCCTGTATAAATCCTATGTTCGTTGAGGTATCTGGGATGACCTAGACGTTCCGTGTTAGCCTCTGGTATAATTCCATTGAGCATCGGTGTATTTCTAGGAAGAGTCCTGTATAAATTCTATGTTCGTTGAGGTATCTGGGATGACCTAGACGTTCCGTGTTAGTCTCTGGTATGATTCCATTGAGCATCGGTGTATTTCTGGGAAGAGGCCTGTGTAAATCCTGTGTAGGTATCCGGGATGACCTAGACGTGCCGTTTTAGTCTCTGGTACGATTCCATTGAGCATCGGTGTATTTCTGGGAAGAGGCCTGTGTAAATCCTGTGTAGGTATCTGCGATGACCTAGACGTGCCGTTTTAGTCTCTGCCATGGTTCCATTGAGCATCGGTGTATTTCTGGGAAGAGTCCGGTATAAATCCTATGCTGCAGGTGCAAGTTGACTCAGTAAATGTCTGTATTAGCCTCCGGAGCCTGTCCGTTGAGCATCAGTGTCTCTGAAAAGAGACTTCATAAGTCCTGTGTAGTACATACGCAATCCTATATCTACTGCAGGTGAAAGGTGACTCAGTATATGTCTGTGTTAGCCTCCGGAGTCCCTCCGTTGAGCATCGGAATGAATGAGAAGAGACTTTGTAAGCCCTGCCTGTGGTACCTTATGGTGCCTGTTTTGTGTGTGTGTGTGTGTGTGTGTGTGTGTGTGTGTGTGTGTGTGTGTGTGTGTGTGTGTGTGTGTGTGTGTGTGTGATACATACATGCTTGTCTAAGATGTGGATTTCATTCTAAATGAAAACACATAGTATAACGATTAAAAGTTTTATTTGCTTATGGCTTCTTAAACATTGTTTTAGCTAATGATGACGATGACACTATTCCACGTCAAGGTGACGCCACGACGTCTACCGAGCGTCGCGAGGACGCCTCACCATCGTCATCGTCGATTCCATGTCACAGCAATGATGTCGTGACCAGTCAAGAGGATGCGGCTGCCTGTGATGCCCCAGCTACCTCCACATGGGCCGCGAGGACGCAGCCTTATCAGGAGAGGCCGTGTTAGGAGAAGAATTTCTTCGAGACAGCCACCCCACCGCTCGCCTATAAAAGGAGCGAGCAGTCGCCGCGCTTTGATGGCGTGCGCTCGAGGAAGACGGTCGTGTCGAGACTTGTTCTCTGTGTCGTTGTTTTCAATAATTATTTGTAAAATAGTTGTCAATCGTTGTAAATAATTAAATTATTAGTTTGTGATATTCTCTTTTTTTAATTAAATAAATAAAAGGGTATAAGAATATATATAATATATATACTAACCTAACCTGATGAAGGAGAAGGTGGTTAAAAGAACTCAACAATCGGATGATGAACCCCTTCAAGTTTGGGCTCATTTGTTGTCTTGATGGGTTCTCTGTTATTATGTGATATCCAAGGTCTGATTATGGAGCTGGAAGATAGTCAAAGAAACTCAACATTCGGGTGATAGGTGAATTTGGTGAAGCCAAAACTAGAAGGGGTTCCCCTTCTAGTTTTGGCTCGTTTGCATTGACTTGATGAGTTCTCTGGTCTTTTGTGGTATCCAGGGTCTGATTATGGATCCAGAAGGTAGTCACAGGAACTCAACAACAAATAGGATGGAACCCCTTCGAGTTTGGGCTCAGTTCGTTTGTTTTGATGAGTGCTCTTGTGTTATGTGGTATCCAAGATCTGATGATGGAGCCGGAAGGTAGTCACAGGTACTCAACAACAAAATGATGGAACCCCTTCGAGTTTGGGCTCATTCTCAGTTCTCTAGTTTTGTGTGGTATTCAGGGTCTGATGATGTAGCCGGAAGGTAGTCAAAGGAACTCAGCAACAAAATGATGGAACCCTTTCAAATTTGGGTTTATTTGGTTTGTCTTTATGAGTTCTCTGGTTTTATGTGGTATCCAGGGTCTGATAATAAAGCCGGAAGGTAGTCACAGGAACGGAACAAAAAATGGATAGAAACCCTTTGAGTTTGACCTCATTTGGTTCGTTTTGATGAGTTCTCTAGTGTTATGTAGTATCCAGGATCTCATGAAGGAGGCAGAAGGTAGTCACAGGAACTCGACTACAAAATGATGAAACCCTTTCAAGTTTGGGCGCACTTGGTTTGTCTTGATGAGTTCTCTAGTTTTATGTGGTATCCAGGGTCTGATTATGGAGCCGGAAGGTAGTCACAGGTACTCAACAACAAAATGATGAAACCCCTTTGAGTTTGCGCTCATTTGGTTTGTCTTGATGAGTTTTCTGGTGTTATGTGGTATCCAGGGTCTGATGGTGGAGCCGGATGGTACTCACAGGAACTCAACAACAAAGTGACGGAACCTCTTCGAGTTTGAGCTCATTTGGTTTGTCTTGATGAGTCACAGGTGGCCCTAATTTTCTTTTTCCACTACTAGTTGGCAGAGTACCCAACATGCTGGCATTGCCCCGCTGAATAGCAATATTAATAATGGGTTGTGTATATTACCTAAATCGATTTTGGAATCGTGAAGATATCGGCAACGCAGATGGACAGACAGGTATGACAAAACTAGGGCACCTTGTTTGGCTGCGGGATACTAAAAACCAAAAATAAATAAATAAGAAAGGACAATTAAAGCTTCACGAAAACGTTTTGTACTAAATTAGAAAAACTTGCTGTGACTGCGGCTTTTATTTTTCTGGGATAACCCTGCTTCTTCTTCAAGTGCCTCTCCACTACTGAAGGTCGGCAGTAATCCACTTAAATTTATCTTTGTCCAAGGCCAACTTGAACAGATGTGCAACCTTACTAATCCCGGTCCATTGTCTGATATTACGAAGCCAGAACAATTTCCGTCTACCTACACGTCTCTTGCCCGCCACTTTTCCCATCATTATTGTTTGCAGCAGTTGGTAACGGTCATGTCTCAAGACGTGCCCCAGATACGCAACTTTTCTCTACTTTATTGTTGTTACAAGTTTGGGTGTGTTTGTCGTCATTCGTTTTAGGACATCAAAGTTGGTGACTTTATCCGTCCAGCTTATGCGGAGCATGCGGCGATATACCCGCATATCAAATGCTTCTAGTTTCTTACGGAGGTCTTCCTTGATGGTCCAAGACTTGCAGCCATAAAGAACCACTGGCCAAATGTAGCACTGCAAGAGTCTAGTGCAGAGCTGAATAGACAACCTTCTTGTAGTGAGCACTTTGCTCATGCTCATGAACGAAGCTCTTGAAATTTCTATCCGAACTCTTATCTCAGTGTCGCTCTCCCAAGAGTCAGTCACCCATCATCCTAAATACCGGTGCTTATGTACTCTTTCAAGATTGACATGCCCTACTTTCATGCTGCACTGCTTTGGCACTTTCGAAACCACAATGAATTTGGTCTTAGATGTGTTCATGTTAAGTCCCACTTTCCCACTGTACTCATTTGGTATTTATCCGGTTAAGTAACTTTTGAAGAAACTCTTCTGTCGATGCGATCAAGACAGTCATCAGCGTAGCGTAGATTATTGATCAGGCGCCCGTTGACAACGACTCCTTCGTGAACACCCTCCAGGGCTTCATTTATTACACTTTCCGAGTAGAGATTAAACAACATTGGGGATAGAGTGCATCCTTGACGTACCGTATCGTGGTGGGATATCACAGTTTTTTTAAAATATAGTATTATAAATATTATATTGCCCTAATATCATAGGATGCTTATATAAGCATCCTGTGATATTCTAGAACCAAATGTACCAAAATAATCAAACTTAAAATCAGACGTCAAACGGTTTTTATCGATTACTCAAATACTACCCATCAAATTGAGATACCAAGTACACCAGTTTTTAAGTCAAACCCTAAACTACAACAGTGACAACCGCATCGCAATCGGTCCAGTATTTTTTAAGTGATGCGCGAACAAACATACATACAGACAAACAGACTAACAGAAAAACAGACAGACATGATTATTAAAAATGTTATTTACTTGTTCAGTGGCTTATATTAAGTTTCTTAGACCATTTTTTTATATCTGTATTGTTTTTTGGTACTTACTATTTTATTATAAGTATAGAATAGATGGATAGAAGATAAGTGAAATCCCAAACACCACAACATCAAAAAGGACCAAAGAATAATTATAACAAGACATAATCGAACGTGCTAAAAAAACAGACTGCGAACAATACTAAAAGGAGACAAAAATTTAAGTGTGAATGGTTTCCTTAAATCGGTATAGATCCTAAATTCTTAAATCCTAATTGCTTTAACTTAAAATCGTTATAGATCCTATATGGTCATTCGACATGCAAAATTATAAGAGAAACCTAAACATGATTTTCAAATACCTATTCTATGATACCCCACTTATTCATGTACTATAATTTATTTTATGACTTAACATAGTTCATCGTAATTATTTTTCTATTTCACTATATGACATCCATTGGCGTCTGGTTGTAGTCATCTATCTATACTTATAATAAAATTGTAACGGATCCAATTCTGTACATTGAAGATTTTTAGAATTATTTTTTTTGACTTTATTCTAGATTCGATACTGAAGCGAAAACGGTGTTTTTTTTATTTTTGTCTGTATTTCTGTCTGTCTGTCTGTCTGTCTGTATCTTGGCTAGGCATCACGCCGAAACTACTGAATGAATTTGAATGAAACTTGGTATGATATGAGTTCATACTACGAGGTAGGACATAGGCTACTTTTCATACCGAAAAATAAAAGGGTTCCCGCAGGATTTTGGTTGAAAGTTATTTCAAAAACCACTTACTCTGTAACTACGGGACGGATTTTGATGCAACTTGGCACAGTCATAGTTTATATGATGAGTTAAAAATAAGGATACTTTTTATCCCGAAAAAATAAAGAGTTCCTGCGGGGTAATGTCCCAAATTCTGTAAATTAAAGATATTTTGTGATATTTTTTGGGGGCCGTTCTGTATTCCATACTAAAGCCAAAACTGTATTTTGTCTTTCTGTCTGTCTGTCCGTCTGTCTGTCCTTGGCAGCGCACCACGCCGAAAATACTTAATGAATTCAAATTAAATTTGGTATGATTTGAGTTCACACTTCGAGGTAGGAAATTGGATACTTTTCATCCCGAAAAATTAAGTGTTCCTGCAGGATAGAAGTGGAACATTATTTAAAAGAACACTTAGCACGCTGAAACTGTTGGGCGGATGTTGGTGCAACTTGGCACAGACATAATTTATAAGATAAGTGAAAATTATGGATACTTTTTGTCCCAAAAACATAAAGGGTTCCTGTGGGATATGGGTCCAAATTCTGTATATTAAAGATATAGTGGGTTTTTTTTGGAATTTACTCTTTGTTCTATTATGATGCCTAAACTGTATGTTTTTTCATTTTTGTCTGTAAGATACAGTCTATCTTAGCCGCGCATACCGCCGCTGGAACTACTGGATGAATTCAAAAGAAACTTGGTATGATTTGAATTCGTACTACGAGGTAGGACATATGATACTTTACATATGGAAAAATTTATGGGTTATTATTTGGCTTGGCACTGTCTTAAGCTATATAATGGGTTATAATTAGGGACACGTTTTATCCCGAAAAAGTAATGGGTTTATGCGGGATATGGGTCCAAAGTTATGTTAATATTTAAGTAATAAAAAATAGTTTTTGGATGGATCTCTATATTCGTTATTAGTTCAAATTCTGTACATTAACGATATTACGTTTTTTTTTTTGAGGTTGCTCTATATTCGATAATGAAGCCTAAACTGTATGTTTTTCATTTTTGTCTGTGTTTCTGTCTGTCTGTATCTTGGCCGCGCATCACGCCGCTGCAACTACTGGATGAATTCAAATGAAACTTGGTATGGTTTGAGTTCATACTACGAAGTAGGACATAGGATACTTTACATCCCGAAATAATAATGGGTTCTCGCAGGACAGGGGTTGAAACTTATTTAAAAGAACACGTACCACGTTGAAAATAATGGACGGGTTTTGATGCAACTTGGCACCTTCTTAAACTATATGATGGATTAAAATTAGGGACACGTTTTATTCCGAAAAAGTAATGGGTTTCTGCGGGATATGGGTCCAAAGTTATGTTAATATTTAAGTAATAAAAAATATTTTTTGGATTGTTTCTCTATATTCGATACTGAAGCCAAACTCTTTTACTTTTTAATTTTGTCTGTCTGTTTGTCCGTCTTGACCGCGCATCGCACCCAAACTACTATATAAATTCAAATGAAAAAAATGCTCTTGGGTGCTTAAAAAAGGTATTGAACAATATTTTTTTGTTAGTCGTTTCTTTCGTTCTGTTTGTCTGTATGTTTGTTTGTTCACGCATCACATAAAAACTACTGGACCGATTGCAATGCGGTTTTCATTGTTAGATAGCTTAGGGTTTGATTTAAATCTGGTGTATTTGGTATCTCAATCCGGTGAGTTAGAATCCGAGCAATTGATAAAGTATGTTTGACGGCTGAAAAAATTTTGTTCAAATATTGGTATATTGTCCTGGGATAGCACATTATGGTACTTTGAACCTAAAGAAACGAACACGCGTGCGAAGCCGCGGGTACAGCTAGATTTGAAATAAAATTACTGTCATGATATTATAACTTTAGTATAACTCGCAAGATTAACCCTCCATAATGGGGGGGGATGAAACGAGTCGTTTTTCCAACGTCTCGTTACTTTTTGACGTTTTTCGTATGGCGTTTATGTTAAAACGCCATACGAAAAACGTCAAAAAGCTTACGAACAGTAAGCGAAAACGGTTCGTTTTAAGATATAGAAACCTGCCATAAGACAAATCGATTGACGTAAGAATGATCAAAATCGGTACAAAACATACAAACCAACATAAATACATACAATGGCTGATAAACACAATATTCTACGCTCAATCGGGTAAAAAGTAGTGACCCAAGTTCTTATTTACAGCAGGAAGCAAGGAAGACTGAATGCTAAGTGCACATTGCATTCAAATTTAGATTTTAGTTAGTATGAGTTGGAGACGCAGTCGTTAATTTAACGAATGTTTAATACCATAACGTTTTATCTATCTATATATATATATATATATATACATAGAATAGAGCATTAGGTACCCCATTATAGCTACGAAGAATCTCGATCACATCAGCTTTCAAAAATAAAAAAACAACATTCATTTGGGAGCTACGATCCTTACCCCCTCCCCCATTACAGCTAAGAACCATCAATCACTAGGGGCTAGTTCTATCAATGAAGAAATAAAATGAGCATATTTTAGTTACATGGTTAGTATCTATGCCGTGGTGGTCTCAGCTTAGAATAAGACCCCTCTCAATCTTCCCGTAGATGTCGTAAGAAGCGACTAAGGGAATACACACCGGGAGATGAGCAGCAGCGTCCTCCGAGTACATATTTGTAACACTGCGGTCACCAATCCGCCTGCCAAGCGTGGTAACTATGGCAACACCCCGAATATCAACGTAAAGCTTGAGAGGTCTCGTTTGGTGAGATCTACTAGAGGTCTCGTTTGGTGAGATCTACTCTTCGCCCAAGTCCTGCCTAAATCCAAAACCCCGAGAGATTTCAGTTGGTACTCCAAAATTGCTTCCAAATCCTTACCGAATGCAATGCAGTGGACGAACTAAACAACGGGCTGGTGGAAATTATAAACGCAGTCGCGTCTGAGTTCTCTAAGACCCACTGCAAAAATAGAACACAGAAACTCTCTGACCATACACTCACTTTTGGCAGAACGAGGCGAGATGAGGCTGCAGTCTTCAGTGGATGTAACTGACATTACAGTTTGCTTAATAAACAGATGTCCAAGTCGATGCGACACGATTTACGTTCTTATAATACCAATAGTATTAAGAACGTAATAGAGCGGCATAAAGGCTCCAAATTGTTCGCAAGATATCTGTGTAATGATCAAAGCCTGTTGACGCAGCTGAAGACCGGCTGTGGCATCATTTGAAGCCAGAGATTTTGAATGAGCTCGAGAAGTTCTATGAGCAATTATACACCTCATCGCGTAGTCTTCCTAGCACGACTAGCGATGTAAGAGCCCGTTTGACCCGACATTATACCTAAGATATCCCGAACGTCAGCCTATACAAGATCAGAATGGCTCTCAAACAGCTTAAGAGCACAAGGGGAAGACGAAATTACGACAGAGCTACTGAAAGCGGGTGGGATACCGGTACTTAAAGTCCTTCAGAGGCTGGTTAACTCAGTTATCCTCGAGGGTACTACGACAGAGGCGTGGCACAGGAGCGTAGAGGTGTTGTTCTTCAAGAACGGTGATACCACCCTCTTGAAAAATTATAGGCCCATTTCACTGCTGAGCCACGTCTATAAGCTGGTTTCGAGAGTTACAAACCTTCTGGCTCGTAGGTTCGACGACTTTCAGCCTCCCGAACAAGCTGGATTCTGGAAAAGCTTTAGCACCGTAGACCACATCTATACGCTCCGGCAGATTATACAGAAGACCAAAGATTATAATTGGCCACTACGTCTAGTGTTTGTGGACTACGAGAATGCCTTTGATTCAGTCGAGACCTGGGCAGTGCTATAGTAATTACAGCGGTGCCAGATTGACTACTGGTACAGCAAAGTGTTGAAGTGTTTGTACAGCAAGGCCACCATGACTGTCCGTCTTCAGAATCGGAGCACGAATTCTATCCAGCTGCAATAAGAGGTGAGACAGGGAGACGTTATTTCTCTCCGAAACTGTTCACCTCTGCACTGGGAGATAAATTCAAGCTTCTGAACTGGAACGGATATGGTATTGACATCAAGGGCGAATGCATCACTCACTCACCTTCAATTTGCTGATGATATAGTCAGAATCCCAGGAAGACCTAAGCACAATGCTCAGTGACCTCAATATTGTTTCTCAACAGGTGGGTCTTCAAATGAACATGGGTAAGACGAACATCATGTCAAATGCCCATGTCGCACACATGCCGGTCTATGTTGGGAACGATATTATCAAAGCTGTTGATCACTATTTCTACTTGGGTCAGACGATCCAACTGGGTAGATCCAACATCGACAAAGAGGTCAACCGACGAATCCAACTCGGATGGGCAGCATTCGGGAAATTACGACACATCTTCTCGTCACAGATACCGCACTGCCTCAAGACGAAAGTTTATAATCAGTGCGTGTTGCCAGTGATGACATACGGCACTGAGACGTGGTCGCTAACTTTTTTCTCATACATAAGCTCAAAGTCACGCAGCGTGCAATGGAGAGAGCTATGCTTGGAGTTTCACTACGTGATAAGATCTGTAACGAAGAAATCCGTAGAAGAACCAAGGTTATCGACATAGCTCTCAGAATTTGCAAGTTGAAGTGGCAATGGGCAGGCCATATAGTTCGCAGAGCCGAAAACCGCTGGGGAATAAAGGTTCTGGAATGGTGACCACGAACAAGCAAGCGAAGTGTATGGAGACCACCCACACGATGACTTCAAGACTTCAAGACATCGGGATGGACTGTGGTATTGTACACACTTTTTAACTGTATTGGCCAATACTGTAAGCTGTGATCTACCAAAGGTCCAAAGTAGAAAACCAGTAAACGACATAGTTATGTCATCCTACCTAGTTCAATACCTAATTAGTGTTTTAGTTTTCATCAGAAACACTCGACGACGACCGTCGATAGAAGGCGAACGAGAGATACGGCTGATTTTGACTGGGGTCAGGGACCCCCGCTCCACCCCGTTTCGTTCAAGATATATACCGTGAATGAATAAAAAAAGGAATAATAAAATATATTGCTATTTACAGCTGCCAATAGAATGCTTACCAAAGAAATAAGACCAATACACAAAAAAATACTTTTCTTAAAAAATAAGTACCAAATTTTTAACGTAGACAAAGTACCACGCGGCCCAAGCTGCGGGCACAGCTAATAAAATGATATAACGGTATATTGTTTTCTTACTGTTCTCATACAAATGTACAATTCAATTGAAGTTACCTTTTCCGGGGTTCTGTTTCAATCTAAATTATAAACCATCGTTTTTGGAAGTGTAACTCACACGCAATCCTACAACATCAAAACCGATTTCCCAATCTTTCACAAATATCTAAATAGTCGTTACAATATGAAGATATTACGAAAAGGTTCCAAGCTATCTCTCCGTCAGATCTCATTTGGGACCTTGCCATAGGTGTCCCTCAGGGACGTTTCGTGCTAGCCACGTAATTGAAGGAGATTCTTAGAAGCCTACTCTAAAAGATTGTAAAATTCTTTCTTTGAGGTTTTCATCGGCATTACTTTGAAATATCTTTGAGGATTTTGTGACAGCGATATCTTAAGTTCGAGGAAAATTACAATTATTGCTTCAGAAAGATATAATACATGCAACCTTGCTCTTAGAGCTCTTAATTGCGCTGCCTATTTTGAGCTCTTGCTCTTAATTGGCAGTAAATAATTGTTAGTACAGAGCTAGTAAATAAAATTATGGAATCGCTTCGGACTTGTTTGTACAAGTGGCGCTCTAATGTCATAACCACTAAACATATATTTTATCACGTTTTTATTAAGCCACTTTCTTGTTTATCTGTCTGTCTGTCATTCCAGGTGGAATCTCGCACCTCAAATTTCGAGCTCTTCTCGATTAGCTATCGCTCTGAAACTTTCAGAGTAGCTCACAACTCGACGACTAAGCAATTTAAAAAAAAAACATGGATATTAGATTATTTTGTTAGTCTACATTTGCTACTTGTTTTAATTTCATATAATTAATAATGCGCATACGGTCACTTGTTTCAGAATAGTCTTCATACGAGCACTGTACATCCTAACTGTATATAAAAATAGATAAAATAGATTTCGATAAGTAACTGCCTTGATTGACGATTCTCGCAAAATGTTTCGGAAAGGAATAATCTCCGGAGGCTCATGAAATATAGAGTACGTACAACTGTGATGATGAGAATGGTCACACTGGCGCTAGATAATTTCTAGGAAAAGCTATCCATAATTCCCATAAGCATTTGTAAAACATTGGAAGTTTATCTAATAAGAAACAAAACATTATCTTCTAAAATAAAAATCTTTTTTTTTTCTCCTTTCATTATGTATACAAAGGAAACTCAATATTTGTATTCGTAGAATTCTCTCTCTCAATCACTAATGAGCGATTACGAGATAAAAATATTTGAGATCGTTCGACTTCGTTTGAGAATTTTTGAAGACGAACAATTGAACCGTAACATTTTTCTTTGTTAGTGATTCCCTCAGCTTTGATTTTGTCTGAGAGAATAGGTAAAGGCATTTCCATAGGCTGTAATAAGGGAGATCTTGAAATAGTAAGGCTGGATTTGAAAAAAATGGATTCAATGTTCTTGCAAAACAACCGAAACCGAGTTGTTCCGAACAACTCACCCCGTGTCTCGTAATATACTCGTAAGCGCACTTCTATAATAGATTATCAAGTCGATCTGCAATCACGAAAACAAAATAATTGCAAGAAAAATGACTTCAGTGAAATGGCCGAATCACTCCTGCAACGCCGTTCACTATCTAGGATACTAGTTTTCCCGCCCGCGACTTCTTACGCGCAGACTACTGTTTATTGCTAAAAAAAGCATCCTATTTTCTTCTTGGATATTCAAAACCAATGCAAAACTAAGTATAGCACCACTCGTGATGTTTTTTGACAGACATGTTATTTCGTTTCCATGCCAACCACAGACCATTATGTGATGGCAACCGTTCCTTACAGTGAGTAATAACTATTTTTCAGTTTTCCCGTAGAAACTTTCAATTTTCCGACACAAAAAGTATCCTATATTTTATTCTAGCTCTTATATTTTATTAAGCTGTCTCCATTCTGAAGTTCACCTAAATCCGTCTAGCCGTTATCACTTGAAACTTCCCCAAACAAACAATCAACCAGACAACGTTTCACTTTTATATATTGGTATGGATACGGAGATTCAACCGCCGATCTTTCTTTCTTTAAAATATCATATTTTGACGGGAAGATTTTCGTTCACCATTGATAAAATTGAATCCTAATTATCTAGTACTAGCTGTGCCGGTTGGCTTTGCCCGTGTGGTCGTTTCATGTAAAAGTAGCCCATAAGTGTTACTCCAAAAGTTGGTTGGTTATAAAGAATAATATACAAAATTTCTCCAAATTTGTTCAGCCGTCAAATAGTTTTTTATCGATTGCTCGGCATCTAATCATCAGATTAAGATACCAAGTATTCCAGTTTGTAAGTCAAGCCCTAAGCTATCCAACAGTAATAACCGCATCACAATCGGTCCGGTAATTTTAACCTGATGCGCGAACCAACAAACATACAGACAGACACACTTTTTAAAATGTTATTTTCTTGTTCAGTAGCTTATTTTAAGTAGGTACAATAGAGCATTTTTTTTTTAAATTATCTTCTTTGTACAGACTTTTTCTTGTACTTATTGCTTTATTATAAGTATAGATAGATGACGATTAATAAGAAAATATACAAAATATACCGTGGCGACATCTAGCGAGTTCGCTTCAAACCAATAGCACTGAACCATAACTTTTTTTTTATTATTACGGAATAGTCAATCATTTGACCACAATCTCACCTGATAGAAAGCGATGATGTGGTCGAAGGTGTAGCACGCTTGCCTAGTAGATACCTAAAGAAAATATATATATAAATTTAACAAATTTAGGCATTTTTTAAGCCTGAATTACACTAAATGTTTGCATTAGAATGTCCAGTATTTTGTAAACATGATGAAATAGAAAACGTAGTTATGATGCTGTCATAACTTCGTTTATAACAACAGCCGCCTCATAACAACAGTCAGCACCTAGCGGTAGATTACCGAGAATATGGCGTGGGTGGCCGTACCATCGTCCATCCGCTCTAATTGCAACTTAGCATTTTAAGTTCCTTTGTTCTAGTTGGTATCAAGACAGTCGATTCGTGAATCGAATTCTTTGCGGTCGCTCTAATTAAAAATTATATTACCATTTAAAATTTTATGTTAATTAATTTAGTTTTTAAAAACTGTTTTTGTGCTCCCGCAAACTTAGCTACGTACTAAATATTGTAGAATGAAAGCTGGACAGAATAAGATTGAGCTGCATTGCGTTGCAACAAACAGAAGTTGCTCAAATCACCGAAAATGCCTGGAAGAGCTATTGGTTCACGAAAGACCTTATGAAGGGTCCATTAACCCTTAAAACTAAACTTATTAATATATATATATTTGGGTCAATTCCACACCAACTACCTAGCCCCAAACTAGGATACCCTGTACTATGGGCACTAGACAACGGATAAACATACATAGATACCAACATTACATCCATGAATCGGAAACAAACAATTCTGCTCATTGCACCTTGCAGGATTTGAACCCGCGACCGTTTGATTTTGAGTCCCTAGCCACTAGACCAACCAGTCGTCAACTCACCTATACAGACTATATTCACTCACCTACAGTGCTCAGATTTGGTTCTTGACGGAACATTAAAAGCACATTTTAGGGGTTTGTCAGAGAGCAATAGAGCGCAGTATTCTATCTGACCACATCAGAAACAGCATACTGCGCTCCGAGACCCATATCGCCGAAGCTGGTCAAAAAGCTGCTAGTTTGAAATGGAACTGGACTGGACACGTCTGAGCCCACGCAACGTTAAACGAAGTAATGCCAAGCCCAGAAAGAAATGGCGGTATGAATTGAATTCCTATTGGAAGGATTGGCAAGTCAAAGCCCTAGATTGTGATTCATGGAAGGAGGGTAGAGAGGCCTTTGCCCAGCAGTGGGATAATCCAGACTGAATAATAAAAAATCTATTAAAAACTACTTAATTATGTAATATTATTCAACATTCCAATTTGAGATTTATTTAAATGACATTATAAATGCATGAGAGGAACTTGAAAGGTTGGATCCTATCTACTCGTATTCTTGAAAATGTCTCAAAGCTGGCAACTCTAATATTTGGACGATAACCAGCGCAATCACCTACTTTCATAGGTCTCGTTGTGTTTGATCGAGAAGCACCACAACTGTACCTAGACACAACTTAATGCTTTTGTAATCCAGTTGGTTACGATTCCTACTACGAGTACTTCTCGGTAAACATTAGCATGTCTGCAGTGGATCCCGATTTTAATTCTTATTCAAAATTTACGAGAGGGGAAAAATGCATTTTCGCGCATTTAATTATTACTTTCGTGGCCATAATCACAATCATTGTGATCTACTTCATCCACGCGGCCGTGGTGCGACACGAGGGCGACGACGTGTATGGCATTAGCCTCCGCGCGCCCGAGTCCGCGTCCCGAGCCACCGGCATCCACCAAGGTAAGTATCGCATCAGACACCGCACGCCCGCGTCCGCGTCCCGAATCGACGGCATCCACCTAGGTAAGTAACACATCAGCCGTTGCGCGCCCGCGTTTGCTTTTCGAGTAAATATCTAAGTTTTATGAGCGTAGTGTATATTTCCAAGGTGTTCACTTTCTTCAAATTTAGGGAAAGTCAAAAAACTCAAGCTCGTCACGGAATATCAGTGACGAGCTTGAGTTAAGTGACTCGACTGACAGTAATCGAGGTGACTTGGACAGTCAGGGAAAAATTAGGGTTTTCCAAGTGATTGTAAAATGAGGGAAATATTACATGCTCTATCTTTTCTAAACTACCACGTGGTAGTGGGGGTGCTTTAACCAGTGTTTTTATCTTGTGCCCCCGCTATAAAAAAAACAATATTGTAAATACACTCCGACCACGTGACCATGACATACTGACATACTGCGGCAAGACGGCAAAAGGGCGCGAAAATATTGTTGCCGAGTAAAACTTATTTTCCGTTCCTTCCTCAAAGGTTTGGCGGATCCGTACAAAACTTGGCCTGTGATTGACTGAATATATGTAGCCACTGACAAACCGAACGTAAGTTTTATGAAATTATTATGTAAGGAAAGGGCACCGCGGAAAAATGATGAAGCCAAAAATGGGAGTAGTTTCAGAAAAAACAACGTATTTTGGAAACGAAAGCGATGACATACTGTTTTTTTTTGTTTTATTTAAATACTAGATGAACCAACCTATCCGTAAACATTAAAACATCAACCCAGTTTAGTAAGCAGTTTAGTACAAAAAATGACCAGAATATTTTTTTAAAAACCAACAAAAATTTCAAAAAATTATCGTTCGCGGAGAAAGGCCGTGTTTTTTTTTTGTTTTAATATATACTTTTTGGTGTTTTTACGTATAATATATGTATCCCTTTGAAGAGAGAAACACACAAATTCGATAATATATGCGAGATTACATTTAAATCGATTTAAATCGGTCAAACGGTTAAAATTAACATCCATGTTTTTTTTGGTTGCTCTAGCGACCAGGGGGGATTTGCCATTTTGGATTCTGGTCGCTACAGCGCCAAAGGGGATTCAGCGGTAAAATTAATAATACAACAATTGATCGTCGTAAGCATGACAAGTGATCACTTTGCCATCAAATGAATCATTTTGCTGACTGAAAGATTGTTTGTGTACCACGTACCTATAACGTACGTATTTTTTAGTAAACAATTATTTTACTTATCAAATTATTTTCCTGGCTTACCGAATATATGAAATGCACACCAATTGAAAATTTCCCGTTTTAAAATGTACTTACGTCACGAAAACCCCGATATCTCTAAGTCCCAAAACAGATGCATCTTATCGCTTAAGTAGGTACAGCGGTGAAACGGCAGAGATTTTGATGAAATTTTGTTTATGGATACTTTAAGTCCGACATACGATCATATCACACAGTAACAGCCGGTAAACGTTCACGAATGAACATTGAGCTTCCCCTTACTTATATGGACGACGGAGTACGACAGGGCATGTCATAACCCCGATACTGTTTACCAAAGCAATGGAGAACATATTATTATTCGATGTTGGACTGGAATGGAATCGCATTAATAAACAGCGAGTACATCTCACACTTAAGAGTCACAGATGATATCGTCCTTATGGCGGAGTCACTTCAAGAGTTGCAACAAATGCTGACTAGCCTTCTATAGCAGGGCATGCCTCCCGGCGAATGAGCCTCCGTCATTGACAAATCAGAATTGGTGATAAATCACCATATTACACCGGAATCAATAGTCGTCAGTGCCCCGTAAAATTGCCTCACAAATTTGTCCATCAAGGCTTCTGCCTAACATAAGAGTTTGACGAGAAGACGACGAACTTTGAGAGGGAACCCGATAGGCGGATTCGGCTGGGCTGAGCAGCATTTGGGAAACTTCATCACGTCTCTTCGCTCGTTCCACAGTGCCTATAAAGACTAAAGTCTTCAACCAGTGCGTACTATCTGTAATGAGATACGGAGCCGAAACATGGATAACCGTAATGAGAATCGAGATTTCTCTATGGAATAACATAGCTGCTACAATAATTAGCAAACTGAAGTGGCAATGGGCTAGTGACATAAGTAGAAGAACCGATAACCTGTGGGATAGACGAGTTCTTGAGTGGAGACCACGTATATACAAACGCCTTCCAGCCAGATGGAGTGACGAAAAAAAAGCAAAGTAGCTGGTAGCAATCACATGAGAAGAGCTGAAGATTAGGCTCAGTGGCACGCATTAGGAGAGGCCTATGTCCAGCAGTGGACTAATGACAGAGACATAATACATTTCAACACTAGCAAATGTAAGGTCATCTCAATATCACGAGTTCGCACTCCAATTCACCATGAATATTTGCTGGTCAGTACGGCACTAGGACACGTGAATGAACGTGACGTATTAACGTCTTTATAATTGTATGAGGTAAAAAAAATAGGTGCAATGTGCAATTGGTGCATTAAATGTGCAATTGGTATATTAGCACCAATTGCATTTTTTACAGCCTACGTTAGAAGCAAATTAGAGTACAACTAGAGCATATGGGATCCTCACGAGACAAAATATTCGCTTAGAAGCAAATTAGAGTACAACTAGAGCATATGGGATCCTCACGAGACAAAATATTCGCTCGAACGAATACAGCGTAAGTTTTGCCATATATAATATTTAAAAGAAACTCTACGGTTACTACCCCTACATGTTTCCGTCACTGATTGTAACTGGTATGGTCGGATTATACACCCTATAGCTACGGCGTAAGCAGTAAGGTTAGCAATTCATCCGTGCTTGGGTGGCTACGGCTGCGCGTGCCGTCGCACCAGATGCGCGGCGCTGACGCCGAGTGCGGCCCGTGTTGTAGACACCGCCTGTTTGCGGCTCTGGCTCACCTACATGCCGTACGCACGCATAACGCCCCAACGGCCAGAGCAATTACTCTGATAAACGACATACTCGCTCAACACCCAGAGATTGATATGTTTCATGATAATATGGGCGTGTTCCATATGGAGCTTCTTGCCCACCTTAGTTTTTCCATGTAACGTGATGGACTAGTACTGTAAGAGAAATGAATAAATAAACAATAGTATACTTTAGGATATAAGTGTGCTATGTTGGTCATTACACTCGAGACAGTACACTTGCCAGGAAAAAATAAAGTTATATTGTTATTAACTTTTCATTATTGAAACAATTAGTGAAGTACTATTCTCAAAATGATACTGAATAGTTTTTCTCTCAAAATTTTGGTGGCAACAGGCTACCTTCCGCGTTGCGAGCGTTGATTAGTATTTCTGGCCGGGTCATATCTACGTATTGCTCTTCTTCATTACGTAAAGTCGACATTTTTGATAATAATTAACCATAACCACACAACAAATATTTAAAATGCCTTGCTGGTTTTGTATTCCCCGCGCGCGCCACGCTAGCAAAGCGCAATTAAAGGCACTGGCAAAACTGCTATACAGCCTATGTAAAAAATATAATAAACACAAAATAATGTTTTGAATATGAGAATTCAGGTAAATGTGTAGTAAAAAATATCCAGCCCGGATGCTGCCTTGGGAAAACTGTTTTCAAATCTAAACTCCCCCAAAACCTGAAGAGCAAGGTGTTTAACCAATGTGTCCTGCCCATACTCACATACGGTGCGGAAACGTGGCCGCTAACGAAGGAGCACATAATATAAAATAAGAGTGGCCCAACGAGATATGGAGCGCGCCATGCTAGGCATCCGCTTGGTAGATCGCATACCAAACGTCGAAATTCCACGTCGTACAAAGTTGAAGATGTAGTTATGCGAATTGCCAGGCTAAAGTGAAAATGGGCAGGACATTTGGCAAGAATTGACGAAAATAGGTGGACCATGGCAGTCACCGAATGGTATCCAAGAGAAGGGCTAAGACCTCGAGGCAGACCACCCATCCGATGGTCAGATGACATCCTGAGGTACGCTAGGTTCCAATGGATTAGATTAGCACAGGACCGGAAAGACTGGCGTGAACGAAAGGAGGCCTATACTCAGTAGTGGGTGGATACGGACTGATTACATAGATAGACACAAGAACTCATTGAGGGATTAAAAAAATTGTTAAGTTAAAAACACTAGTGCGTAATAAGCTGAAAACTCCTCGTGGTTACACTAATGTGACAAAACGCTGTGACCACGAGTCCGTCGCCTGAATTATGAACATAAATGCGTTGCCATAAGAGTCATTTTACGAGCAAGTCTGTTGAAAATAAATACATTATGCAAGCTGTTGATGATTATGATATTTGTATGGTCAAACAACCGCACGGCTGGCACGTTGTGACATGCTTCCCAACTAGCACATTTGTGAAAATAGCAGCTCTCCTAAAAGCCTTAAGGTCTAA
The DNA here is from genome assembly GCA_946251855.1 of Alsophila aescularia. Lineage (NCBI taxonomy): Eukaryota > Metazoa > Arthropoda > Insecta > Lepidoptera > Geometridae > Alsophila > Alsophila aescularia. The sequence continues at coordinate 33,519,281 of OX276386.1, read as the reverse complement.
AGGGATGGCATAGGGGGATCAAAATTAGGCAAAAGTTCTACAACAGGTAACATTAAACTTATGACCGCAGCAAGAGCCTAAGATTTTGTTGTGTCACCTTATGGCACCATTAACTGCTCAATCGTTAAAAATATATCTATTTTGCCCTTTTCAGCTGCATGGTATGGCATCAATGGTTTCACGTAGTATTTTATACCACCATTGACTGCACAATAGTTAGAATTGTATATCTTTTAGCACTTTTAGCTGCATTGCGGTCCCGCGTGGCATACTATGCAACGCAGTGCTGCATACAATATATTTTTGTAACTGATTTACTTCTTACTTTTTTTTAATGCATATTAGTTAAAATTTGCTTCGGCTCGTAACATTCATTTTTGTAGAAATACTAAAGAGCCTGCAGTGCTTCAAGATAGGGAACAATAGCTTTTTATAAATTGGAAGAACCGAGATGGCTGCCGTTTTATTTACGGCTTAAATAAATAATACACGTATTTTATTTATATATTTATTTGTTGTAGTAAAAGACTCTCGCCACACATCTAGTGTAGATACTAATGATTTATATGTAAAAATGATTAAAGAATTTATTAGAAACTTACTTTAGCTTTACAAGCAAGGGTTTTTATTATTATTTTTGCTGATCTCTAAATTAACTAACTGTCTGTACTGTACGTGTGCTGCGATGCAAATTTAAGCTTTTTATGATATCAAATTCACAATCCAGGTTATAATATTAACTCTATTGGACCTGATGTGAAAGTGATGGTTGTTGAGCTAATAATTATGCAACTATCCACTTTAGTTGCATAATTATTAGCTCAACAACCATCACTTTCACATCAGGTCCAATAGAGTGACTGGGATATTCTTAACACTGAATTGTAGCACACATTTGTACAAAAGAGGGCTTTTGTAGTGAAAATTAGAATGCAATAGCAGAAACGCCATTTTCTGAGATAAACTTTGTATTTTTTCTCATATTTTTGTTTATTTAAACACACAGCACACTCAAATATGATCTCGAACATCACTTTTTGATTAGTTAGCTACAAATTAACTTATGTCAGCTATAGTATTTTCTAACTTAGATAAAAATATTATACCCCGTTTCATTTTTATATTAGTTTTAATAAGATATCTTCAATAAATAGAGGGCCCATTAATTTAATACCAAAAACACCGTAAATGTATCACAGGAAATTAAATTTGCCGATATTTTTCACCCGAATTAGTAAAGCAAACCAAATTTTACATTTACACAATAAATTCTCCATTTGATTATTTTAATATATGATGCCGCAGCCGTTAACTAATCACTGCAAGATTAGCCAATTCAAGTGACGTTCGTTCATTCAGTTAGCGCCAGTATCAGCTTTTAACTGCTATTTTCACCGCTTAGGCACCTGCAAGCACTATTTAGCAACTCTACTGGATCTGTTTAATAGTGCTATATGGCGCCCTTTTATAGCTTTAGTAGCTGCAAAAGGTCTGCATAGCTACTTCTGGCAAACTTTAGTTATAATTATATAAGCTATATAGCTCGTAACCCACTACTTTGTGATCGTTGGGTTGCGACATCACGTCGATGCGCCTGACATTAAAGCTTACTCTTTACCAGAGTGTCATCCCAATGAGCCTCATAGCATGTCTTTCAATTGAATCCAAAGTCTCGAGCTGATACTTGGCCGAATCATCCTAGAGATGGCAGCAATACTCCATACAAGATCGGCCCTGTGCTTGCTAAAGATTCAAAAGCTGCCTCGACGTGAAGTACCGCCTAACCTTAGACAAAATACCAAGTTTCTTTGCAGCTACCTTGGCTTTGGATTCAATATAAGACCCAAAATTCAGGTTCGATGTGAGTTCGACACCCAAAAGCTCCAGATGGTCATCTAATCACTACGGAAAGACGGAGATCGGTTTAGAGGATTCCCGTGGTCATTAACGTGCAGTTAAAGCAGTGTAGCCGAGATAACTGATCCCTGAGATACACCGGCATTGATAGCCATTTGATCAGACGAGCAGCCCTCTCGTCTAGTTTACCTATTGAATATATTAGCAGAGACAAACGCGTACCGGTGCGTGGGCACGGCGTACGTGGCGGTGGGCGGCGCCGGAAGCGCGACACGGGTGGCGTGCGGCGTGGCGCTGGTTGGCACGCGCTGGTCGCTGGCACCGGCGCGCTGCATCTCTGCGCGCGCGCGCCCCGCCCTCGCGCACCTGCTGCCGTACTGGAGCCTGCACTACGACGCCGTAGACAACAGCGGTAGGTACCTGCTATCCACCTCTAGGTACTCTATTGACCAAGCGTAGAAAGGTTGCACGAGTCGACGCTCTTATGTATGTTAGTGTTTGGTGAATGATAACTTTCAAACGGTTGTTATTATTTGTATACTTTTAATCCGATATTAAAAAAACTTTACTGTGATCCGTGCGATCTCTTTGGTAGTAACAATATTTTAATATAACGATACTCGACTTACGCCAGTACGAGGTGTATCTTGGCTCGTGCTCATTCAAGATATAATATTAAGGCATTGTCAGAGGTGGATGTGAACAAAGGTGTGGCTGTAGCAGGAAAGAGCGGCGTGCGGCGCGGGGTCGTGCATCCGCAGTACGACGACGACGAGTTCGTGAACAACGTGGGCCTCTTCGAGCACTCCGATGCCGTCGCTGCGCCTTCCTGCGCCAGTGAGTATTGTCTTCGTGCCTAAGGATGTCTTCCTCCCTCGACGGTTAGATCCCTCTAAAATCGATCATTCATCAACAAACAAATCCGATTCAGCTCGATGAAATTCTTTTTTTTTTATTATTATCTATTTCACTTGCGATAAAAGGATATCCGTAGCTCTTCGAGAATTCCAACTGAACTCTTACCGTAGTTGATTACTTACTCGAAGCCATAATTTAATTGAATAAGTTGAGACTGTTAATATTATCTTATTAAATTTTTTCAATGTGACTCCAAGAACTTTCCGTGTTTATTGGCATGGAATCAAACTCAGAACAGTCTACTGATTATAATCATGTATGTACGTACTAATTTGTCCAACTTTAGCTAGCTTCCAGTCAACAGTCCCAAATCTTGCTAAAATTGTACTATGATTTTATTAGATGCTGCTAAAACCTGTTTATTTTAACCTACGACTAAATTTGATATGATCTGAATTGGCGAATCAATCTGATCAAATTGTCAGTCAGTCAGTATAACTTCCACCTTTTCCACCGGGAGAGTGGTAGTGGTAGGGTTTGGCGTCGGTTTTCATGCCCATTTCCTTGGCGGCAGGGGCTCAACTCTCAGGGGCTTGAACTTGTCATACCTTTGCATTGTTGCCTGGCGCTTTTGTAGTCAGTAATTTTTTGACTGAAATTCAGCCATCTCATCTATTCATCTGTTTCCCTCGGGTGGAATTCAATGATCTCTGTATTGTTGTTTAAGGGTAATGGGGTGTAGCTCGTATTGCATCTCGAGTTGTTCGGCAAGGGTCTCAGTTTTGTCCTAAGCCGAGTATCTGCGTTGACTCCTGTTCTCAAGAAAAGGGCATACCTACTGGCATTTTGGCTTGTGTGAGGGCAGTTTAGTTGTTACAGTTATTTTTTCGTTTTGTCTTAGCCTATCTCTGTACAAAGAGTATCCTACCGGAGTCTTCTCCTCCAACGAAAGTCCTCAGAAATCAGACAGAGTTTTTGCCAAATTGTTAAATTCCACTATCACCCTTGGGCAGCAGATTTAAACCCACAGCGTGCTGCTGAAGCCTTCTTCTGACGCATTGCTCTGAGCATACGGGTGGGAGTTATTCCCTCGCTGGGTGCCGTTTCTAACGCCAACTCCTTGGTTATCTAATTGGCGATGTTAGGTTCGCACGTTTCCACCTCATTCTAGGTCATGAGCTGCCCAATGTCGTTTAAAATACAATACTATTAATAAAATATTTATCCAAAAAAAAACGACTTCATAATAAAAATGTTATTTTGTAAACAACCACTAAAAAAGAATAAAATAAATACAATTGAAATTACTAACGTAATAATAATGCATAAATACAACATAAGATAAGAAAGAGATTTTTGAAGGCGGTTTTTTTACATTTTTAGTGGCCTCAGCAAACATCGGAAAGAATATATGCCAAAGAAAAAAGTAGACACTTTAGACTCAAAGCGTTGGTAAATTAAAACCAAGGATGAATAAAACCTACATATATACCAACTGAATTAGTTTTGACCATTTTCCATCATTTTGTTGTTGCGTTCCTGTGACTACCTTCCGGCTCCATCATCAGACCCTGGATACCACATAAAACCAGAGAACTCACTGAGACAAACCAAATGAGCCCAAACTCGAAGGGGTTCTATCATTTTGTTGCTTAAGCATCTTTGGACGTCCTTAAATTGTTCAAAATTGACTTGCAATTGCAAGTCCTAAGCACAGTGAATTAAATTAAAGCTTGTTTAATGATACTAAACCAATTTTGATGAAATTTATACAGTACCAAACTAGATGTCTTCTTATACTCAAGTTAAAACAATCATCAATTCGTATCAGAAATCCCAAGATATTAGAGAACATAACCTATAAAACAAATTGATTTTGTAATATAACTACTGAACCAATTTTGATGTAGTTTATATGGAACTACACACAAAGATTACTCTTTTGAATAAAAAAAACAACCATCTAAATCGGTTTAGAAATCTTAGAGATAAACACAAAACAAAGGCAATATAAACACAAAATCGAATGGATTTACTCAACAAAACTATTTATTCTAGAAAAACTGCTAAACAAATTTTGATAAAATTTATATGGGACCACCTGGAGAGCATACCCTTTCAAACAAAAAAATAATTTTTAAAATCAGTCCGCAATTGAAGGAGATATCGACAGACATAAAAAAAAAACAAGCCGAACATATAACCGTCTCCTTTTGTGAAGTCGATTAAAAATACAACAATATGTTGTTTTAAATACAAAATAATGATGAAAAGATTTTTCTTAGACCATGGGTGTAAAGTGAATCTAATAATTACTAGATTTAAGTACATGTAACATACAATTACACTGAAATTTGGTGAAGCAGTAACTAAATGTTTTACTGCAACGGGAAGTATGACACGATGAGAATACGAAAAATGACCCTGTTTTTTGACCATTCGTTAATCTTTGGTATTATTTTTGCTTCTATTATTATAAGATTTTATTTCTTTTGTAACTGTCACCTGGCAGTTTACGCATAAGAGATAAATAAGAAGCCTACCTACCTAGCAGTGGCGGTAGGTGTAGAAGAAAAAGAAGATATAGATAATTACCAGTGTATTCAGAAGAAGTGTAAGGTCTCAGTGAGTGTGTACGAGGAGTTTTTTGTTTTTCTTGACTAGGCAATCGTTTGACCACGATCTCACCTGATGGAAAGCGATGATGTGGTCGAAGGTGTAGCACGCTTGCCTAGTAGATACCTATTCACTCTTGACTTGAACACACCGGGGTTATAATTTACCGGAAACACTGACGAGGGCAGGGCATTCCACTCCTTTGCAGTTCTTATAATAAATGAAGAAGCGTAACGCTTCGTTCTTGTGCGAGGTATTTCAACCATGAATGGGTGGCGTTTTGCTGATCTTCTAGTCATACGGTGATGGAAAGGTGATGGGGGAATCAGCTTGTGCAGTTCTTGTGCACACTCTCCATAGTGCAATCTGTAGAATACCGCCAGGCTTGCTACCTCACGTCGATGCGCCAGACTTTGAAGCTTACTCTTTACCAGAGTGTCATCCCCAATGAGCCTGATAGCACGTCTCTCAATTGAATTCAAAGACTCGAGCTGATACTTGGCAGAACCATCCCAAAGGTGGCAGCAGTACTCCATACAAGATCGGACCTGTGCTTGATAAAGATTCAAAAGCTATCCCGGTGTGAAGTGCCGCCTATCCTTAGACAAAATACCAAGTTTTTTTGCAGCTACCTTGGCTTTGGATTCAGTATAAGCCTGGCACGTTAGAGGCACAGTAAGTCAAGATTAGAGATAAATATAGAACAATCAGTTCGTGGATTCACAAGAGTAACATATAATTTTTCCACCAAAATATTACGGCCTGATGGCCAGTAAATACAAGCAATTGAGAAGTCACATGATATACGAAACACTTACCCAATATTGGGGTTTTCCTACACTTGGTAAAGTTGGAATATTTGAAGTTAAAATTTACTCGTACAATGGTTTGTCCAAAATTACTACAAAACGATTTAGAACCGTTATCCAAGCAAGTCCAAAAATGCCCAAGTTGAAACCAAAAAGATGACTCATCACCACAGACTCAATAGTCTCCTTTCTCGGTGTTGTCTGTGATGGTTGCGTTCGGATTACCTGCGTTACTATCACCCATCCTGTTTCAATCCGAGCTTGTTATTACAGTCATTCGATACGGTGCGTTGGAGTCGATATTGCCATACAAATTAGTTTGCAACAAGACATATTGGTTTAGTAAAAGGAGATGGTCCACTTTTCATACATTATTTGCCCCAGAGGTTGAAAATTGCTGAAAATGCATGCGTCACGATGAAATTGGATTTTCTGGGTTGGTTTTTCATTTTCCAATAAGACTCCGTAGGTTTTTTTCCTCTAAATAGTGGGATTTAAAAGCTATAGTATATTTGGCACCACAACGTGAAGTGAATTTTTACGATCTAAATAACCGAGAAAAAATGTACTTTTTTATGTATTCTACAAAGAATGTGAGTTCTTTTGCTATAGATATTATTTGAAATTAAATTAAAACTTGCCTGTATGAAATAACAAGTTGTAGTCTTTGCTTATCGAGGTGGCTAAACAGTCATACATCATTTATAAGTCTATGCAGTCCAATAGGTACTGTTGGAAGGTAAATAAATAAAACTCTGTATCTCCTTGATGTAATTTTTTATAGGTAGGTATAGGTAGATTATCTGAGTTATATAAGGCCCAAGATAAAAACCAATACCACTAAAACCATTACATGGGCACAGCACCCAACAGTTCAACTAACTGCCTTGCAATTAAGGTATATAGCCTGTTATGCTGTCTTCTGTGTGTTGATTTGTCACATTTGAATAATAAACCTTGCTCGAGTGGCGAGACCTTATTCGACCCCGAATTAAAGTTCCTGATATAGTTTCACTTACGGGCACTTCCGATTGAGAGTTTAATTCATTTATGAATATGCCACCCACTCTGACGAGCTCTCCATAATAGGAATGAGCCTGTTTTATTTGGTCGGTGCCGAGAGCTATCAACTCCAACTGACTCATTGTCAAACGTAGGAAAGTGTAAAGATGTGGTATATGTACATTATGTTGTGAAAATTGTCTCTTTGGCGAAAAAGAACAAGAAAATCACAAAGACGCAAACTGCAATGCAACCGAATGCAACACAACGAAATTCTCTGTATAATCGCTGACCTGACGTGCTTGTGACAGCTTTGATTTGAACTTGTTTGATGTTTGTACTAAAACGTGGTGTAAAGCAGAGTATATAAACACTACGTTCTACGTGGTGTAAAGTAAGCGTAATTCAAAATCTTTGGGTGTAATGGCACAGAATACCTAATAATAATAAGTAGTAATGGTCACAGAATAACTAATATACTACGTAAACGGGGAGACGATAATACACGACCAAAATAATGTACGATCAGTATTGTACAGCCAATATTACACGGCCAGATATTACGTGTACATAGATTCGTAATATTTGGCCGGCTAATACTGGCCGTGTATTATTGCCCGTACAAAATCAGTCCAGGTCGATAATTTACGGCCAGTATTACGCGACCAATATTACGTGTACAACGGGATACGTAATATCAGCCCGTGCCGATTTTGTACGACCAATATTACACGGCCAATAATACGAAGCCAACCATAGACAAAGCTAGAATCACTCCTTGATGCCTCGTTTGTGTAGGCGAGTGTCAAGATGAAAAAAACTGTCACAGAACCGAATCGGCCAACCCCGACTCCACGTGGTCTTGTCTGCCCTATACTAGAGTGTTTTTAAAAAGCCGGAGGCGCGGAGGGAGTGCAGCCCCCGTCCGCTGTAATAAAGTACAGGTACCAGGGTGAGCCGAAGCTGCGGAGGCGAGCGTTGGTACCTGTGCTTTGTTACGCAAGGGCGGAGGGGCAGCACTTCCCGCAGCGCCGGAGCAATCATGATTCATAATCTGTGGTAAAAGGAAACTGGAACGTGCAAACGAGGCTTTGACTATTTCATTTCTATATTTTAATCTGTGATGTACACGTAATATTGGCTGTACATTATCGCCCGTACAAAAAGTGTCCGGCCCGTATTACATAGCCAATAATGCACACCCTGTTATTACATGTACATATTTTGGCTTCGTAATCCTGGCTGCGTAATATCGCCTGTACAAAATCAGCACGGGGTGATATTACACGGCCAATAATACGCAACCAAATAATGTACACCCTGATATTACGACGCCAATCCACGTAATATTGGTCGCGTATTATTGGCTGTACATTATTTAGTCGCGTAATATTGGCCGTGTAATATAGGGACTCCGTAAACGTATGGTCATTAGGTATTCTGTTGTATAGGTATTGTGTGGTTTTGTTTTGTTTGTGACCACAGAGCGCGTTCCAAAGTTCCAATAGACAAAAATGCACACATTCCGTCACACTAAAATATTGATATATATTTTCTAACTACATGGTGCACTAACATCATATTCATTTTTACATGTTATTTTTACGTGAAAATCTTTTGAAGCCATTTATCTATCTAGCCAGTAGTATATTACCAAAAAGCAATAAAATTTCATATTCTTGTTATAATGTTATCGTAGCAAAGGTTGTTTGAAGCATTTGGCGAAAATAACTGTTAAAAATGCAAAATATGACCACATTTGCCGTTCGCGTTGGACATTTTTGGGCAAAATTAGCGTCCTGAAATGTTTTCCGTCCGTCAAACTTATGGCCGTTTTTCATTCGGTTTGGAAAGGAACGGTAGTGTCAAAAGTTGCATAAATGGCAAAAGTGTTGAAAGTGTTCAAACCTTGTTAAAAATGTACATTTCGAAACTGCTCACAACGCTATCTCATCAACGCGAACGCAGGCGTAGTGTGTTTTGGAACGCAAATGTCAAAACAGAAGAGGAAATGGTAAAAGTTACTATTAAATTAACAAAATACAATTCTCGCTAGGCACTACTTATTGAGATATGCCTTGTTTACCGATTAATTATGTGAAATTTTATTGAAATAGTTTTGCTCAGTCTCTTGGCCTATTTTGATATTCAAACATAAAACTACTCTGGGCAGTTATGGGCCGTCTCCTTTCTGTTTATGATTTTAGATTACAAAATCTGAGTTTACCCCCTTTGCCCTTAAATATAATTATATCCTTTTTGTATTGATACTGTGTGCACACTTTACTTTATTTCTAGTGGCAATAAATACTATTTTACTTTTTACTTTACTTTTACTAATTAATTAAATTCTTGAAAAGGAATATACATTTTAAGGTTACGTAGTTCTTTGTTTATTATTGAATATTTATTTTATTGGTTATTTTATCGTGAAAGTGGACTTATTGTGTTGATATTACATGAAAATATAATGAAAACCCAACTAAGCGGAATGAAAACAAACCTATGTCAAGTGAGACGTTACATACCTAATAGATGTTTTATCTTCCAATTCACAAATTCTGTTTCTATCTTTTACAGTTTAGGAAATATAACTGTGTGACCATCAAGTTTGAACTTTGATGAAAATTACCCCTGAGTCTAAAGACTCTGAGTCTGAACTGAAAAGAGTATGACTTGAGCAGCTCAACTGCGCGGTGGCGGGCTCCAACTCCCAGTCTAACTTGGAGAACGCGAAGCGTGCTCGGTGCTCATTCGCCCCCATATCCACCAGCTGCTGCACCTTTACAATAAACAGTTTTCAAATCGGAAAATGGAGTTTTAAGAAATTTAGGTATATTGTGCACTTGAAGTCTTTCCTTTCAAATAAAATAAGGATCATCAAAATCCCAGGGATATGAGATAAGTACACAAAAACCAGAAATTGAGAACCTCCTTGCTCAATTAAACATTACATATTCATCATCAGCCTGTATCCGTCCACTGCTGGACATAGGCCTCTCCCAATGAACGCCACAGAGCCTGGTCTTCGGTTCTTCTCATACAGTTTTTGCCGGCCGCCTTTCGCAGGTCGTCACTCCACCTGGCTGGTGGGCGTCCTACACTAAGTTTGCTAAGCCGTGGTCTCCACTCAAGAACCCGTTTACCCCAGCGGTTGCCGTTCTTCGACAAATGTGACCAGCCCACTGCCACTTCAGCCTGCTAATCCTCTGAGCTATGTCGGTTACTTTGGTTCTCCGTCGGATTTCCTCGTTTCGGATCCTATCCTTCAGAGAAACTCCAAGCATAGCTCCATAGCTCACACTCACAGCTCTCCATAGCTCGCTGAGCGACCTTTAACTTGTGGACCAGTCCCACCGTGATTGTTCACGTCTCGGCTCCGTATGTCAGCACTGGTAGGACGCACGCATTGAAGACATTCGTCTTCAGGCACTGTGTCTCGAAGTTTTGTCTACCCAACTGCAAAGTTTGTCCGAGATAGACATATTCATTATCAACTTTGAGAGGCTCACCATTGGCAGCTACAGGTCTTGGGGTAATAAGATCGTTATACATGATCCCGGTCTTATCTAAGTTCATCCCGAGACCGATCTGTTTGAAAGCATCAGCCAGGCCGTTTAGCATTTGTTCATGTTCCTGCACCGATTCCACCATAAGGACTATGTCATCGGCAAATCGTAAGTGTGAGATGTACTCGCCGTTTATATTTATGCCCTTCCTTTTCCAGTCCGCAGTCTTAAATATTCTTCCAAGGCGTTGGTGAACAGTTTCCGGGATATAACGTCCCCTGTCTCACTCCCCTGCGCAACTGGATATGTTTAGACTGCTGGTTCTGTACTGTAACACTCATAGTTGCAGCATCATAAAGACATCTCAGCACTTCGATATACTGACAGTCCACTTAGCATTGCTGCAGTGACTCCAAAACTGCCCAAGTCTCAACGGAATCAAAGGCCTTTTCATAGTCCACAAAAGCAAGACTCAGGGGCTGATTACACTCTGCGGACTTCTGTATAATCTGCCTCACTGTGTGTATGTGGTCTATGGTACCAAATCCTCTACGAAACCCGGCCTGCTCCGGAGGCTGAAACTCGTCAAGTCTTCTTGCAAGTCGATTTGTGATGACCCTTGAAAACAACTTATAGACGTGGCTCAAGAGTGAGATGGGGCGGTAGTTTTTCAGATGGGATTTATCACCTTTTTTGAAAATAATACTTCAATACTCCTGTTCCACGCCTTTGGAGTTCTCCCAGTATTCAGCACAGAGTTGAACAACTTCTGAAGCCCTCCAAGTACAGGTTTACCACCTGCTTTCGAGATCTCCGATGTGACTCCTTCCTCGCCTGGGGCTTTTCCATTTTTAAGCTGTCCGAGCGCCATCCCAATCTCATCTTGGCTGACTTCTGGCAGGTCTTCTGTGTAGTGGCGAGTAAGAGTGGCTCTGGCATCCTCCGTAATAGGGGCGGGTTGTGAAGCACGCGATTCGTACAATTGGGCATAAAAGTTTTCTAGCTCAGCTAAGATCTCAGGCCTTGAACTTACATTTTGGCTACTTGAACTCTTATGCTTTGTCAGGTGCGAGCGCTTCAACTGCTGGGCGAACACTTCTGACCCCCGATTTTGCAGAATCGCCTTTTCAATTCTGAGTGTGTTGGAGCATCGGAGGTCACGTCATACCAGTTTAAAAGCAGGTCCATTAGTTTAGGACCTACGATCCCACCCATGCAAACAATACATGTCCAGGCAGATGTAGCCCGTCACCGAACAAATGTTTGGGTGCCAGACCTTCGTCATGAACTGGATCTGGAAACGACAGCTAGCACCATTGCTTTTTCGCAAGCAAAACCCGACAACCGCTTTTTTTTTTGACTTCCACTTTTCTTCTCTTTTTGTCTTATCGCTCTGAGCGATAAGACCTGAGCTGAGCTAAACAAGCCCATTGTGGCACTTTATTATTAATTTTGTTTTTTTAGTTGTAAGATTTTTATTTGTGTGGTTCAATATCTTAATTTTTTTTTTTAGATAACTCTTGTTATCTATCTATCTATCTATCTATTTTTGTACTACCTATGACATTTTCTTATGGCATTAGGCGTTCGGGTTGTCATAGACAGGTACCGGCAGAAAATCAGTTGTAAGGCCCTCGGCATTTGCTGAGTCGGAAGCGAAACTTAATTGTAACAATTTTAAAAAACCTTATACCTGTTTATCAAGTTTCATCCAGATCGGTTGTATAATACGGTTGTAATCGTGTATTGGTAGTAAGTACCAACAAACTGACATATTAAAGATAATGGTACTTAAAGCAGGGACTTGAGCTCGCTTCGCTTGCTCGGTCAATTAATTTATGGTGTAAAAAAAGCAAAAGTTTGCACTAGAAGACGCGATGGTATAATAAAGGATATAAAAACAAGTTCAATTTAATTTTGCAGCATGATTTACAATTCAAATACCTTTTTACTCATTACTAATTTCATCAGAAAAATACTTGTACCTTATTAGGTTTGGATATAGACATAAACATAAATTGGAAAAGTCATATTCAAAAGATTAAAGCCAAACTCTCAAGCTTTACTTATGCACTTAGTACGTATACGTAAGGTTACGGACCTCACAGCCATATCAGCATATGATGCTTATGCATATGCTTGGCTCCAGTACGGTATCCTGTTATGGGGGAATAGTGTAGATGCACAAGACGTTTTTATTTCCAAAAAAGATGCATTCACATACTTGCCAATATAAAAGAGCCGGAAAGCTGTAAGCCGCACTTTATTAATTTCAGTATTCTGACTTTGACTTCAATTTATATCATGGAAGTGGGTATTTTTGTTAGGAAATATCCACAGTTGTTTATTAAGCGTGCTGACCAAGTATGTCGAATCGACTTAGAGATCTGTTTATTAAGCAAGCTGTAAGTCGACATATCCACTGAAGACTGCAGCCTCATCTCGCCTCGTTCTGCCATAAGTTTGAGTGTATTCTCAGAGTTTCTGTGTTTTATTTTTGCGGTGGGTCTTAAAGTACTCCGACCTAACCGCGTGAACAATTTCCACTAGCCCGTTGTTTAGTTCGTCCAACTGTTACGCATTCGGTAAGGATTTGCAAGCAATTTTGGAGTTCCAACTGAAAACTCTCGGAGTTTTGGATTTGGGCAGGACTTGGGCGAAAAGTAGATCTCATCAAACAAAACCTCTCCAGCTTTACGTTGATATTCAATGATCCTCTTACCATGCGGTGAACACTGCCGGTCTTAACCCTGTTGATCACAGAGACATCATTGAATATATGCTGATTGGTTAAAAATGAAATCTATCTCATGCTTATGACCACCGGGGTGCAGCCACGTCTATTTCCTGGACGGGCGCTTCTTGAAAACGGAGTTCATCATAAAGAGAGAGTCCTTCCTTGTCCATGAAGTCGACTAATCGCTGACCCATTTGGTTCCGCTGTCAAAATCCAAACTCCCCCACTCTCAGTTCATCGACATTCCTCATGCCCAGCCGTGCGTTGAAGTCCCCTATCACCACTGTGAAGTGTGTTTTTCGGGCATTCATGGCAGTAGAAATATCGTCGTACATAGCTTCCACTTCATCGTCCGCGGAGCGCTTCGAGTTTGGGGCGTACACTTGTATGACCTTCAACGAATACCGTTCGGTAATTCTGCTCGAAACACTTTCGATCTACACAATGTTGTTGACAAGGGACTTGTGGACGAGAAACCCGATACCGTGTTGGGACTGCTGGTCGCCCTCCCGGTAGTACTTCAGTTTCAAAAATATCATGTATAGAGTCAGAATCAGTTGTCTCTTTTTTAACAGTTTGTAGTGTCCCTTTCATAAATATCACACACGAAATAAAACATAACACCAGATTATAGGTACAATGGGCGGTCTTATCGCTAAAAGCGATCTCTTCTAGACAACCTTTGGGTGGACAGAAATGATTCATTAACAAGGACGGTGGTGTAGCAATATTACAGAAATATATAGGTGAAATTATTATTATTATTATTATTTATTGATTATTATTAAAATAAATAGGCATAAAAAACTAAATAATTTAGTCAGTAAGGTCTAGATAGCTGGCGTCAGCATAATCAAGAATTGGTAGAAGAAGAATTTGTGCAAGTGCCACTTTACTAGCAGTAGCTACGAGTAAAAAATTACGTAACCTAATGAGTGAGGCCCCAGATACACTTTTCGGCTCACAGACTGTAACTGAGGACCCCAAGACATGTATCTGTCCATAATGACTCCGAGATTTTTACTTGTGTACTATATGGTACAGTTACACCGTCAAAAATAATTTTGGGTAGAACATTATGATCTCTCGAATCAATCTAGAACTACCTTCTACGATGACCTGACTTTTTAAAGGGTTAACAGTGAGTCCGTAGGATTTGCTTCATTGAACTATACGACCCAAATCATCATTAACATTATCAATAGCCTCGGTTAAGCGGCCAAGCGAAGCCTGAAAGTATATTTGGAGATCGTCTGCATAGAGATGGTAGGATGATGTAAAAAAGTAAAATATAGAATTGATAAAGAGAGCAAAAAGGACAGGAGAAATAATGCCACCCTAAAGGGCACAGCACTCGTATCACACCAAGAAGGAAAAGAATCTTCGATTCGGAAACGCTGCCGGCGCCCATACAGATAACTGTGAAACCAGTCAAACAGTGTTGGAGATATGTTAATTGAGCGGAGTAATGCTAAGAGGATGTCGAAATCAACAGTGTTTGAATGCAGTGTGTGTGAATGCATTGCTGAAATCGAGCAAGGTAAGGATTGTTAGCTGCTTGTTTTCCATGTCCAGCCTCATGTCGTCAGTTATTTTGACAAGAACGGACACGGTGCTATGGCCAGGACTGCAAATGATTCAGAAGGCTATTTTGGTTCAGAAAGATACTGAGTTGGCCATGGACAAGCTTCTCGAGGACTTTAGACAGAAATGGAAGAATTTAAATAGGACGGTACTCGGAAAAGGATTTAGGATTAGGCTTCTTAGGCAGAAGGACAATTTGAGCCTCCTTTCAGCAAGTTACAGCACCCTTCAAAATAGAACTGTCAGTATATGGGATATGATGGGTAGGATTTCTTCCACAATAGGAACAATCATATTTCGACTGATGCTGTCACCACCCACTGCATTTGAGAGACATAAAATATTATGTTAATGACAAAAACAAAAAGATGCTAATATAACAATTCTCCTAGTGCGAACTTGTACTATTATTTAATCTGAGGCACGAGTACCTACGTATGCAATCTGTTTACGATCGAAAAAGGAGCATGGCACGTTGACACTATTGAAGCATGACACGTTGTAAATAGAATACCTCATAGTAGGTAAAAAAACTCTTGGTCTGTCAGATTGCAATACATAATCAAAGTATCAAACAAAATATACTTAATGTAGTCTGTGTCATGATATAAAATTATTGTACCATGTCTTTGTATAATTAGAGTTGAATTTGGAATAAATATGACTACTAAACGTTAGCAAACAAACTGATTTACAGAAACGTTTTTTTTTTTGTAGAAAGTGAGTAGATTATATAATTTTGCGATAGGTATGCGCTATAAGATTAGGTTATAGTTTATAGAATACTACCATAGCTGGAAGCTGTCGGTCCCGGCTGATAATGATTAATAGCAGTCGTTAACCATGTCAGAGGCCTTCGAGTGTACCAAAACCCGGGGTTCTGGTTTGGGGGCCTGACAAATTCTGACACCAGAGGCCAGCGCTACCTTATACGACAATACACAAACCAACAAGCCACGCGGGGGATTTAATATTCAGTTGTACCGAACTATATAAGTATACCACTTCGGAGCGATCTTTTTATTCAATTTACATGGTTTAAACAAGCACAAATTTAAAAAACATATAACTACTAACCCCCCACCCCCATCATAGCCAAGAAGCATCTCGATCACATCAATTTTTTTTTGCGGAAATCTAAAGGACGGGCAGCGAGAGGGGCAGTGCGTGGTTACAATCAGCTCCGTCACTCACTCCCAGCCGAGCGCCTGGTCAAATTGGACGTGCGTGCCGCCTTGTTTTTTACAGTTTTTACAGTAAAATACAGTTTTTTAGGTACTAGCACGTTACAATATAATTAGAATTCCGTTTACTTACCAAAGTATAAGTATATGCACACAAAAATCAGTTATGTAGGAGGCATTGATGTATTATGTTACTATATTAGTACTTACAGAGTTATATTACGATGGATGGATATCATCTACCATCTTCTATGACAAGTTGTTTTTTTTTATGAATTTTGTATCTTTTGAAACAATTAATAAAATTATGTAGGTATAGCAAAAAGCAACAGCGCGGACGCTGTAATTATGGTGAATTTCATCATGGCCCATTGCCGAAAGTCGAAAGCGATGTGAGTGGTAGGGCAGAATTTAAACACACTTCTCTCGATCCTGCTACGGCAGTGTTTAGGGAATTATTGCTGGCAGCGCGAGGAGCAGCGGCAGAGGGGCAGAATGTAAATGAGGCATAAAAGGCCCTCCAGCACAAAAAGCATAGCTATAAGCAACAATAAGCTACAATATTCCTCCTATAAGCGTGATTGTGTAAATACCTACAAGCGCTTTTGTTTACAGTACTTTCTAAAATGATAGAACGTGAACATATGGAGACAGGCACGAAGAACGATGTGGTCCTCGTTGGATTAAAACTGCAAGGTAGATATTATTTATGCTTATAACCGTTGTTAAAAAGCCTAATCCTCCGCCTACGGGACAAAAGCAGTGACATACCGGATGACAAGAAGGTTTAAACTTTAAAAAATGCACTACTTTTTTGGGCTGTCGTGTAACAAGTAAATCATCATGGTAAGAGAAAAAAACACGATACCCTTGCCAAAAAACTAACTTTAGAAAAATATAGTCTACGAGTATGTCAATAAAAGCTAAATTCAAAAAAGTGTTGCCGAAAATACTGCGTACTTTGCGTGGCGCTCCTTGTTTCGGAGGACACGTTAAGCTGTCGGTCCCGGCTGTTATTAACTAATAGCAGTCGTTAAGCCATTTTAGAGGCCCTCGGGTGGCTTGAAAAACTCGACATCAGAGACCCGCACTACCTCAAACAAACAAACAAACAAGCCTCACGTAGACAGTAGACTCAATATTGCGCCAGTTTGGGCACATTTTTCCCCTAGTGTATCCAAGGCTTAAGGCGGGGTCAGTTCCAAAATCAGCAAAACGACAAATAGCAAAACGTCGAGAACTACGTAATGAAACAACTTTATGCGAACCAAAAAATACTGTGGATAGAAAAGTACATTACCTAAAAAAACGAACTTTTTTTTGTTAAGCTATGTCAGAGGCCTTCGGGCGGCGTTACAAACTTTGGTTTGACACCAGAGACAAGCACTACCTCATACGACGAATAAACAAACATAAGCAGTTGTTTTGGTTTCCATTTTAGTGCAGTAGGTGGAAAATGCGAATTACCCGTGCACCCACTAGTGGGTGAAGCCGGTGGTTGGGGTTGGCACGGGTCGTGATTTATGAGAATGTGTGTTGTTTTGAACTGTACATTTTCTGCGCAAATGCGCATCTGACCTGAAGCGAACAAACCATGTGATTGTCAGGCGGGGTGTGGAGAGCAGGCGCGCGCGCGTTGCCGGCGGCACAGTGTGCGCGGCTCGCGGCGCCCGTTGTGCAGCGCGCGCGTGCCCTCGCCGGCGAGCTGTGCGTGCACGCACCTCACGCCGAGCCCGCGCCGGACCCACACACACCTTTGCTAGGTTTGCTGTTTCCATTTTATTCAGAGATTCCACTGTAAGATCACTGCCCTCATAATATGTTATGCATTATGTCCTTGTATACCTTAGCAATATATTATCAGTTTGTATATTATAGAATTGAACTGATTACAACGTTTTTATAGTCATTCCTATGGATAGGAATAGGCATAGGTAGGTCAGACATGCGGCTTGCGGCCCCGGCTTGTACTATTATTTATTCTAAGCCCCGGCTTAATAAATGATCCAATATAATAATATATACTCTAAGATCCACCACTGACAATAACATTATCCTGTGTATCAACATCTACTGCGATCACCAAGCCGCCTGTGTAGCATGGTGGTTATGACAAAACCTCCTGGGGGACATTGAGGGAGACCCATATTCAGCAAGCTACTAAACCAATTTTGATGAAATGTATACAGTACCACTCTAGAGGTCTTCTTACTCAAGTAAAAACAATCATCTAATTCGGTTCAGGAATCCCAAGATATTAGAGAACATAAACTATAAAACAAATTATGTTTCTAATAAAACTACTGAACCAATGTTGATGAAATTTGTATGGGATTACACGGAAAGTTTACCCTTTTGAATATAAAAACAACCATCTAAATCGGTTTACAAATCTTAGAGATAAATACAAAATAAAGGCAATATAAACACAAAATCGAATGGATGTGCTCAACAAAACTATTTATTCTCGAAAAACTGCTGAACCAAATTTGATACAATTTATATGGGGACCACCTGTAGTATAAAAAAAAATAAAGATTTTTTAAAATTGGTCCGCGATTGACGGAGATATCGACTGACATAAATAAAAAAAAACCTACATACAGCCGAACATAAAATCGTCTCCTTTTTAATCGACTTCACAAAAGGAGACGTTTATATGTTCGGCTGCATATATGTTTTTTTTTGTGAAATCGATTAAAAATAAACTTCCGCGTGTTACATGGCTGACTCCGTGTAGGTATAATTCTTGAGATTTGTAAATTCCGAAAACTAGCGAGCTTTCTTATGAAAAACGAAGTAAAATAAAGAGTGCCCTAAACTTTAGGCCAAGGCTGTATACAAGTAACCCTTTGCTTCGGTCACGTAATGTGTTATTGTGTTGCATTTTGCCTCAGGAGCTGTTCTGTTCGTGGACTCGCGGATGGTTGGTATTGCTTCGTGGGGCGACAACAAAGGCGAAGGCTATCCTTATGTAGTTATAGAAATAGCCCCTTTTAAACATTGGCTTGAAACCACGATGTCCCTCTCTTCGGTGAATCTACCTTATTAAAATTATCACTTGTTTACAAAAAAATAATGTGCTATTTTACTATCAAGCCGAGTTTGTCCTATAGGTTTTTTTTTTTTGTTGTTATTGTTTTTAATCTTTTAGGCCTCTTAGATTCTATATAGGTAAATGCCAGGAATGTACACGACGGAATGGTAGGTTACCTATTTCATAGAGCGTTTAGTAACAGCCTAGGTATTGCGTGGTATCCTGGTAAGAGATTAAGTAAGGAGTGAATAAAGCTGTCACGAGGCGGTCCCAGAGTTTGGGCTTGCTCCACCAGCCCCGGGACCAAGCCTCAGTGGACAACATAAAAGGGTCAGGAACAAAACTATTGGAAGCACAGGAACAGGAGGAGATGATCACAGACTTTTTGTACTTCGATGATACGGATTAAAACCACTTACGTAGGTATTGTGATATATATATATATATATATATATTTTTTTAAAAGACTCATATATATTTGTAATAAACTTATGTAGATATTTTATAACATATTATTTTGTAAAATTGCAGTTCTGCTAAAAATCAATATCCGAAAAGACAATTTAAGAATGACAGGTTATTTGAATATAGAATGAATAATGAACTATCAAAATGAAAAGAAATGGATTATGAAAGAATTAAGATATCAAAAGAGTATTATTATGAAAGAGGTTTGGACCTCGTCACAAAGCATGAAATAAAAGATTTTTGTAGATATCATGATATATAATACCTTATTCTGTTTTGATTGAACTGAACGATTATGAGCACAGTACCACACAGTACCTAGAATTAAAGCCCCCGTCAGAACTATTTTGCCAAAGTGCCACAGTCATATTTGTCGACGATAAAGTGTTTTGTAGCAGTGTGCGTGGACATCTGTTCTTTGGCGAACAATGGGAACGCGTTACAGAGAAAAAAATGTCTATGGACAATAACAGAACTGGTCGGATTACACTTCGGTTTTGGGGATGGGTGTCGGTAAATGGACCGGCTGAGCTTGTGGAGGTAGGTGGTCATCTGAAGCGTTTTCTCGCTACGTACCTAAAACGCAGTGCCTTAATCGCGTTGTGCTTAAACCAAACGCGAGGTAGGCATATTGAGATTTAGGTCCATTGAGTTTTAGTTCAAGAGCGAGATAGACCCTGTGAGACTTAGGTTAATTGATTTGTAGTTCAAGAGCGAGAGAGATCTAGTAGCGTAGAGCCAACTGTCGTCTAAAACTTTTTGTCTGGGAGTCACTACAGGCTTTTTGGCAGGCACGCGATGTTGCATGCCAGCTTCTTTTAACTCTTTCACTGCTAAACACATTATGTTTAACGTTATATTTTTTACGAGTCGCCAGGGTGGCAAATCACGCCCAGCGTCACCCAGCGTGTTTTTAGAGGAGGATTTCACCCAGTGACGTCATCGACAGCAGCCGGAGCTGGACTCGCTTTTTAAGGTTAGCAGTGAAAGTGTTAATGGGCGACGAACAGTGCTCTGCGACACACTAAGTTAGTTACCAGCTGCGATATGTTAAATTTATGTTTATGCTTTAACTTAAAAAGACTTTTTAATCAGCCAACCAAAATGTGCGACCTGTAGCAAGAAGAGGAAGAGTTTTTACCTGATTTCCATGTAAATCAGGTAAAAACTCTCAGGAGTTCACTTACATGCCTATGCTAAGCGTTTGGAACGGTTTGCAGATAACATTGATAATCAACCACAAAACTTGATTTCAATCGGATTGTCAATATTGCTATCACTAATGCCTTGCAATAGAGACGAAATTGCTATGAAAAAAGTGACAATCTGATTGATACCAAGTTCTGTAATACGGCCACTGATGACCTTTGCAATTCCTTGTTTAATATAGGTAATGGATAAAGAGTTTGTTGACGTATAAGTTTTTTACGCGAACCGCTAGATGGCGGCACTGCCGCTTCTACGCTCGGCTGATTGCGCAAGCGTTTACTTACTGGGATTCGAGGAGGCGGTGGCAACATTTGAAAGGCACATCAATCTTGCGTATGTCATTATTGGAGTGCTTAAATACTGTCCACAATTATTGACGGTCATTCGGAGCCGGATTTTTGGCGAGTTTTTGACCACTGGTTTGTGGTTTTTTGAGAGATCTCGGCGCTAGATCAGGAGAATCGCGGTTGAGGATCTCTTGCTCCTGGAAACAAGAAATAAACACTACCACGGGAACTAGAGTGCACACATCGCGCTACAGAGAGTGGACGCAAACAACGGCGAGTGAATAACATCGCGCTGAAGTGAACGGGTCAAATACGGCGAGTTGCGACCAAACCGGTGAATCGATCAAGAGGACGGAGATCACCGCGGACAAAGAGAAGTGTTTGTTGAAAATGTAAACTGTAGTACTTTTACTTTGAAATTAGCTACTGAATGTGTTTGTAAAAAAGTGAACTTGTAAATTCGTAAGAGTAATTTAGTATAGTTGGAGTAAATTTGACCGACGGGAACCTATGGCCGATTTTCTACCGGTGTATTTAATCTGAAACACTTGTAAAATTATCAGAAATCTATTCTATAGACTTAGAAAATTTTCGATACTACATTTTGAACTTTTAACTTGTTAAGGTACAATAATAACATCATACAACAAGTACAAAGCGCAAAAATTAACTTCAAGAAATGTCCTAAAGAAAGATTAACTAAGCAATACATTATGTACACGGATACAAATTTTAGACAAGAAATGGGAAGAGTTCACAAAGAATCACTATGAAATAGTCAAAAGCGAGGATTCGGAAAGTTGTGAATATTTAGATAATGACCAATACAACGAAACGGAAGAGTTGTACTTACCGTTTAAAGCGGAATTACAAGAGATAGTAGACAGGCAACAAACACCACCTTCAACCAACACGTATAGTAACGGGTCGGCACCGACTGAGGATCATAAATCTTTCATCAAGCTTCCGAAGATTTCGTTTCCGGTATTTTCCAGTCTGCACACTGATTGGATTAGTTTTAGGGGCTTGTTTGTATCGCTCATACACGATAATTATTCTATGGCAGATGTACAAAAACTACATTATTTAAAGGGCCACCTTTGTGGAGAAGCTGAGCAACTGATTGTACATATTCCCATAACTAATGACAATTACAAGCAATGTTGGGCTTTGTTGGAACATCGGTATGACAATAAAAAGTATTTGGCTAATTCCATATTAAAGCAGTTCTTTAGTCTCAAAAGTGTTTCAACAGAGTCTTCCAATGCCATTAAGCAATTGTTAGACGGAACTACAAGTATGTTACAATGCCTTAGCAATATGAGAATTGACACGAAATCTTGGGATGTCATTGTTATATATATTGTAAGTGGGAAATTGGACAATGAATCGAGGAAGCAATGGGAAGCGAAAGTCAGCGAGTTGACTAATCATTCAAACGAACTGCCCAACTTCCAACAACTTAAAAGTTTTCTCGAAAAACGATTCCACTCCTTGGAGTTTTTTGATCCGAAATGTTCAAATTATAAAAGGAAACCTACACATCCCAGTAATAGCAATGTAAAGTCAGCAAATTTTGTTCAAGCCTTACATGTGTCGCAAAGTGCATGTACTTATTGTGAACGCGACCACAGAATAAGTAGCTATAATAAGTTCATAAAACTAGATAGTTATAACAAGCGATAACTTTGTCCAACAGAACAAGCTTTGTTTCAACTGCTTAGCAATTAACCATTTAGCAAGTCACTGTCGTACCACAACTTCTTGCCAAATCTGCAAAAGGCCTCCATTCATTACATCACGCAACCAGCTCTCCTCAGCAAACAGTTAACAAGGATACACAACATAATTCTACCACACAACCATCGAAGAATACTGCCGCAGCACACGTATCTCAGGTATTCTTCGAAAACCAGGAAGGTGAATTACCAGCCAGAGTAGTTTTGTGACACGGGGTTTAAGTCACTACTCTTTGTTACCTGCAGCATTAGTAGAAGCATACACAGCAGCTTCTGACACAACATTAGTGCTAGGTCAGAAGTTGGATCGATCCAGCATCCCATCTCTCCTTTGTCATAGAGTCAATAGTTCAGTTGCTTAGTCTGAAAAAGAAAGTAATTAAGGAAAACTTATCAGGATTGGGAGGTGAACCGACTTTGGTAGCTAAATCAAAGGTCAATATTACACTTTATTCAACTGACAATCTCGATAAAGTAATCTATGTAGAGGCATATATTTTAGAAAAACTAACGGGACTATTAGTACCACGAGAAGTATTCGTCAAAAAAAATATTCGTAAATAAAGCGTAAATATCGCAAAAAAATGCATACGCGCGATGGTAGTTATTCGCCCATACGAGTCCTGCAATCCATTTTTTAAAGATCTTGGAGTCTTGACGTTGACTTGCATGTACATTTTTGAAATAGCGTTATTTGTTCGTAGTCATTCTGATCTGTTCACCACGGCTAAATATGTGTATCCACGTAACACAAGAAATGGAGAGAGACTTGTTCTCAGCCACCATCCGAGACTGGCGCTGTTTCATAAGAATTGCTATTCCATGTGCATCACTGTTTATAATTAATTACCGACATCGCTAAAAGAGCTTTCTTATGGAATGTTCCGGAAAAAACTAAAGACGTGGTTAATCGAAAAATGTTTTTATTGTCTTAAACAATTTTTAAATGTAAATATCAACAGTAAAATTGTTATTTTTACGTTGACATAATTATTTTGTAATCAAGCATTTGACAACATATTGTATACCTAGACAAATTGGACGGAGCCGAGATTTTAATAAAATAAACAACAAATTAAATTTGAAGTTAATTTTATTGGTCTTACTTTTGACCGTACAATTCAAGCGAAGATTAAATAATAACAATTTGTACTTAGTAACTTCCTTATATAACTTTTACAAATGCGTAGGCGATTTCTAGTACATTCTTCATTTGCAATAACAACTAAGTAGTTACATTTCTCATAATTTAGCGAGAAAAACATCTAAGTACATAAATGCTTATTCAGCTATGCGCAATTAAATCAAATCAACATGTAGATTACCTCTACTGCGCATTATTCATAGAAAAACAACATAAGTACAAAAAGTGCTTACTTGGTACTTTCACAATCTAAGTTAGTACCTACTTGTATGATTAAATATGTCGCAATTGGACTTCGGTAAACAACGGTGGGTTTGTGGTACATATAACTACCTTGACATAGGGGCTGTAATTTATTCTATTTGTTTCTTTTGATATACCAACCTATTGATATTAATTATGACCACGCATTTGACATCGAATTGTATAACTTCTAGTACTTTGCTTTTTTATATAATAATTTTAATTATTTATAATGACCAAATTCACATGCCGAGTAACGGCAAAATAGAGGAACATAAAAAATATTCTTAAGATTAGTGTATAATCCTATTTTTAGTGAATAAATTTCATTTCATTTCAAGCCATGGCACATTTTGGACGAAATCGAATTGGCTGATCCGGAATTCAATGTTCCCAATAAAATCGATATTTTACTAGGATCCGATGTATACGGCCGTCTTCTGAAAGAAGGTTTGAGGAAATGTCTTTCTGGGTCACTGGTAGTTCAAGACACAGTATTTGGATGAGTTTTGACAGGCCATAACAAATCTGGAGTTACATCAGGTAATATGGTTTCCATGCATGTTCGAGCGGACCACCTTCTCATGTTGTTCTGGGAAATAGAAGATGAACCTAGAGCTGTATCAAAGATCATGTCTGAAGAAGAGCAACGATGTGAGTAAATATTTGCAGCAACCACCAAACGGGATGAATCGTTGTACATCGTCAAACTGCCTTTTAAAAGCGAAGATCCAGCCTTCAAAAAGGGGTAATCACTGGATATAGCGTTGAAGAGGCTCTTTTCTCTTGAGCGGAGACTGGAAAATGGTCCAAGCCTGCAATCAGAATATAAGAAAACATTTGATGAATATTTAGAGCTCAATCATATGCAACCAGTCACCGAAGAAAATAAGAATATAAGGGCTTACTTACACTTTCATGCTGTCCTTCGCGAGGATAAAACTACTAGGAAAGTTTGTATTGTTTTTGACGCGTTCTGCAAGGGAGTAAGTCTAAATGATGACTTAATGGTAGGACCGACCTTACAAGCGGAACTCTGGCATATCATAATGCGCTAGCGGCAACATCCAATCTGTTTTACCGCCGACTTATTCAAAATGTATCGATAGGTACTTGTATATGAAGATAACATAGATTATCAGTGGATTTTAAGGCGTGAAAATATGACCGATAAAATTCGTGAATACGAATTGCTGCGAGTAACTTTTTGTACCTCTTCAGCGCCATATTTAGCTGTGAAATCATTAATACAGTTTGCTATAGATGTAAAGATAACTATCCACTGGCGGCTGAAAAGGTAAAAAGAGATTTTTACATGGATGACCTGATGTCAAGATGCCAAATGAAGAAATAGCAATTGAAATTTACAAGCAGTTGAAAGAATTACTAAAACAAGGTTCTACTCTATAAAAATGGTATAAAGCAATGAAAAGGTAGCAAACATAATAAGGGAAGAAAAAGCTAAAGAGAAAATCAGTAGCGAAAAAGCTTATAAAAAATCTAGATACTTAGGACCTACTACTATGGGAGTGCTTAAATACAGTCCACGAATATACAGTGTTTAATGATATATTTAAATTAAAAAAATGTGGAGAACCTTATACCCCAGGTTGGGATTCGATGACTGGGCTACTACAGGTATTTACAAAAGTAGAAACAAATTATACGATTAATTTCTCAAAAAATATGAATGCTAATGACACGAAATTTGTTGAATACTTAAATCAATATTCTAAGACATTTAAATCCGTGTGTAATACCTCGAAATCGAGGTAGGGTAATTAAACAATCGGAAGATAAAATCAAAACAACATGGAAAATAATAAATACCGATACCGGCAAAATTAACCTCGAGACCGAAATTTTTATCCTAAACATCGGCCATAAGTTAATTTCCAAAGACCACAAAGTTGCCAATGCATTTGAAGATTTATTTACAAAAATACCAAATGTGAGTACCCAGTCTTTAAAATCATCCTTCTTGTATGCTCTCAAGCAACGTTGAGATGTGTGATGTTATATTTAAATTTTAACCATCGACCCTATTAAACAAAGGAGGACGGGGCAACCTAGAACTTAATGTAAACTAGATACAACTACAGGAAAACACACCCACACAGCTAAATTTGCACTATCGTACACTTCATGCACCAACAACAAAGATAGAGAGACATACGCAGATAGAAGCGCAAAAGAGAACAACATTAATTCTCGAACCAAATACGATTCAGGTATCGGGTAAGTTCGTCTTAGTCCGTAAACATAAAGTAATGTAAGGAACCGTCAGCAAATAAATTTCAATGAAATAAAATAATATTAGCTTCTATCGCGGTTTTGATCACCAATGTAAAAAAATATATGTTAAGTTTAGTGGTTTTTTGTAGTAGGTACTTAAAACAGCGGTGTTAGTGTGTAACAATATATGAACATTTTATGGTCCGATAATACCTTCTACGAAAGTTTGTTTTTATGTTACACAATCACGGTCGGACTGCTGATAAGACTATGATGAACATTTCAAAAAAAACTCGATTTCTTGGCCATAAATGAAATTGATGCCAATCGATAAGGAAAATTATAAACAAAAAGTATTCTATGAAAACAACGTGATATACTTTAAGACATATTTGGGTTTATTTTTCGTCCAACTTTACGGCAATATTAATATGTCGTGCAATTATGGGATGGCGCATGTTAGATTAGTTGTTTGTGACATTAATTTCATCAGACCCCCTCATCTCTTCCTGACCAAGACTGAAAATCAATATTGCAACTTTATGTTCCTAACACATGTAAAAGACGAAAAAATATTTGTATACCCAAATATCTCAGAAAATATATCACTCAGGCAGTTTATTAATACACTTTATGATTATTATATTTTTTCCAGTCGGTTGACACTAATTCATTAATGGCCAAGAAATCGCCATTTTTTTTCAAATTCGCTGATGTTTAGGTATGCCAATAAGATAAAATAATATGCTCTTTAATATAGGTAAGTACACATCACCTACCCAAAATTATGGACTTGCGCTTTTTAATATATTCCGATATCCTTTGTGAGTTGTATACATAATTATGTTCTGATTTGAAGTGTATTGAATATAATCAACTGTTATTGTTGGGTAGCCAATCTGGCTCTTCCCCATAGACAACTGCATATTACTAGTACTCTAGACAGGCTATTGACGAACGTCGCAATTAGCTCATTTGATTATCGCCACTTTGGCGCTGTTAGCGCTTATTGCACTACTTTGGCATCCACGGAACTAATGTATTTACTACGTACGTAAGTAGTTAACGTATTTTTTTTTTGTACTACCTATTGTACGCTCAGTGGAGCGCTTTGAATCGGCACAAACG
Source organism: Alsophila aescularia (assembly GCA_946251855.1). Taxonomy (NCBI): domain Eukaryota; kingdom Metazoa; phylum Arthropoda; class Insecta; order Lepidoptera; family Geometridae; genus Alsophila; species Alsophila aescularia. Next base: position 33,491,635 of record OX276386.1, on the reverse strand, counting down.
AAAGTACGGCAGAGCCTATCCATAGAGATCAGTGCTCTTCCCTCTGTCTTCTGACAACTCGTAGCCACTTATGTTTCCACAGTTCGTCTTTAGGAAACATATTAATAACAATTAACATATCAGTGGGTCTAGAGTAGACAAAATAAACATGTGAAGAAATATCAGGAACATGTTAGAAAATATCTATTATGTTGATGCTTCTAATATAAACAAGGGTCAAATACCTAAAGGTTATTCACTTAAATATGCATTTTTTAAGTGAATAAAATCAATTCTTAAATCTATGTATTTTTTTTCTTCCTGACGGTACAAAGAGATCTGGGTCCTATTTCATAAAGCGACAAATCATAATAAACCTACAAATGTCAGTCTAATACGCAAAACCTGCCTTTCATATAACAAAAATGTACGACATTTCTATAGTTTGACTGACAATTGTGGGTTTGATTGACATTTGTCAGTGTACTATAGTTTTATAAAATAGCGCCTTGATCAAACTTTTGTACTCCGTTTGTCTTGTCGCACTCTTACGAATGGTATATTTCTGTCCCTTTCTGCAAATGGCGATTTTCAAACAATATCAATCTGTAGAATTTAAAAGAAAATTATGATTTAAAGTACTTACGAGTGAAAAGTAATGCAGTGCAACTTATTTTTGGTTCTTGAGCTATTTGTGCACTTTATAAAAGAACAGGAAGGCATTTTTGCTGTGAATTCCGAACAATATGTGGTAAAGTACACGCACGTGTTACACCAATGCAACTCCGATTACGACTAAGGCCAATTGTGTGCGTTGCACCTAATATACGCGGTCCATGCTGAGTAGTTGGTCCCTAGTCCTCCTTTATTTAATAGGGTCGATGATTTTAACACATTAATTTAAATTCGATTGTTATGACATTTATATTGCTTGACATAAAAAATACAGCGGATCTCAAGGGAATATAAAGTACAATTTTAAGTTCTACAATTGATATAATTGCTACATATTAAGTAATTATTTTTGATAATAAATTGTGTTGATAAAGGAGTTTTGCCCGACTTAATGAAAAATTGTATAATTATTCCCTTATTCAAGTCTGGCAGTAAAAATGATCCGAATAACTCTAGACCTATTTCTATACTTCCCGCTCTAAGTTTTTTTTTTTTTGACAAAGTTACATAAAACCAGGTTTTAACAGACTTTAATCTCAACGGTCTGTTTAAGAATGAACAAAATGGCTTCACTAAAGGCCGTTCAACTACAAACGCAGGCACAGGGCTCTTATTTGTTTAATAGGGTCAATGCTCTTAAAGCATATATTCGATGCTTGGGAGAAGTCACAGGACGCAATTGGCGTTTACTGTGATTAATCCAAACCATTTGACTAAGTTTGCCACGAAACATTAATTTTTAAATTGAAGTATTACGGAGTGGAAGCATAAGCAACTTAAAACTGCTTCCTGAACTCTAATGCCGCTATCATATATCTTAAAGTTACAATATATGCTGAAATTTCCACTAGTGTGTCGGTTGGGAATGATACTCTTTTGTAATTAGGGGATTAAAAAACAATCTAAGCTTCAAAATAGTTTAATAAAACTAACAGCAAATAATCACTATACACTCGTATCTAAAAGCTCGCGGTTATTCTATTCGAAAGAAAATCTTATGTAGCTGGATTGTCTTGAGTATGTAGACATTGACAGGCGTAAATGCACTATATAAATCCTGAGCGGGACCACAGAATAAATAATAGTACAAGCGGGACGTTAGTGCAGGCCTTATACCTACCAGACATCACTATATTCAGTAAATTCATGAATGAAGTATAAGTTCCCAGGTTGTTAAAGTCCGGTGTATAAATCAAGCCACACGCAGTATTTTTTTTTGGAAATTAATTGTACAGTTAAACTTCACCTACCTAATTTTGGTCCCAAGCGACCGTTGTCAAAACTTTTTACACTATTCGCTGCTACACGGAGAGTACAGTCAGGATCAGATATACGTTAGGGTGGGGGCATCAAGGTAGGTGTAGTTTGAAATTAGAAGCTTTTGTTCTTAGGTAACATAAGAGAAACATATTTTGAGGAAAAAAAATAGTTTTTTTTTATAACCCTTTTCCTCTTTTTTCCCATTCTTCTCACCACCATTCCCACCAGGAAAACTTTTCCCAACTTACTAATTCAAACCGTAAAATTTCAAAAATCTCAGAATATCTTTTTTCTATGAAGAGAGCGGCGGGAGGGTAAGCTAGGGGGCAAAAGAGGGTGAGGGGTGAGAGGTAAGCGGAGGAGAGGCGCGGGAGGATGGTGTTTTGCGGGGAGGGGTAAGGGCGTAAGGGGAAGAGGGTGCGAGGGGAGGCGGAGGCGGGATTTTGGTTTTTCATACCCACTCCACCGCTGCACCCTTCCCCGCACATTCTCTCCCTGCACCTCCCCTATCTACATCACCCCTCCTCAACCCCTTCCTCACCCTCTACCGTGCACAACAAAATTTCCCCTCCCACTCCAAGTCCCTTATTTCCGTCACACTGATGTTTACATTTAGTTGAAAGTATCAAATAGCTTTTAAGAACTAAATGTAGTTAAAACTAACTAAACTAAACTTAATTTCTTCAAATGTAATTTAAACCTTGTTGGCTTCGTAACAATTTATTTTTTCCCCTGGCATCTATTTTAAACTTACGTTAGTTTAAGCTGCATCGCTTAAAATAACGTTTTAACACGCTGTCTAACAGCGTTTGGAAAAATCGGGACTCTCGCCGCATGGAAACAAAGTCGATTTTACGCTGACAGGCTTTAGTGATAGTTTAGTGAGTGAGAAAGACCTGTCCTGTTAAAAAGACCTTGTTACAAAGTCGACAAGGTTTAAATAACATTTAAAGAAATTTAGTCTACTTTAATTTAAAGAGTAAAATGACTGAATTGCTGCCACTATCTAATATTCTAGCTAATGGATTTTGGCGAGATATAATAGGTGCGTAACCTCCAGTCAAGGTATAAGTTGAGTTACCAGGTAACCATATATAGTTACTTCTGCAGTAGACTGTGCATGTTAAAAAAGCTTACGCACAAGTTAAATAGCTTTTACACAGACTGTTGAAAGTTAAATGCTGTTTACAGTCTTGTAGCGGTTGGACTCGTGGCAATCACAAAAGTTTGTTGCTTTTTAGGCCCTGTAGGTAGGTACTTGCTCGTACGAAGTACAGAAAGGTAAGTTACAAAAAACTCTCGACGGTTTAAGTTAAATTAAGCTTAATATTTTAAACAAATGTTAATTTAACAAAAAAATAACGTGAAAATTAGGACTCCAGATGGATTTTCCTTCCGAAACTAACAGAGTTTAAAAACAAGATTAACCATTTTTGAATTAAAATGAGAAGGGCAGAATATTTTCATAAACGAGGCTACAAACGAGGCGAGCTACGATGTACACATTATCCATAAAACATACGAAAATATTGCGGCTGAATTAATTTCACTATATTTAAACAGCAACCGAGCAATTTCACCGAATGGACGCCTACAAATTGATTTATTATTATAATCACAGCAAAGTTTAGATTATGCCGGTTATTTGACGCCAGGGAACAATTCATTTGAAAACCAAATGAGAGTGCTGCTTAAATCTGTCGTGGTATCTACGAGAGGCATTAGGGTGTCTACGAAAAATGTAATAAGTACATACGAGTACCTACCAAATTTATCTCTTAAACAATTTAAATGAAATATTTGATAGATTCAGGCGTTACTTTGCGGAAATCCATATATAAAATGAACAAAATAAAAAATATGTAGCTTACTTCCGCCAAAATTGTAAGTCTGTGAAATGATAAATAGTAAAATTAACACTAGTAAACCCCCACGCTAAACAAACCCTACCCAAATTGAACTATTGTAAAATATAAATGAAATGAAAGCTAAGGCCTGGAGGCCACAAAAAAACGCAACTACAATATAATAACAATATAAAACCCCACGCTAAACAAACCCTACCCAAATTGAACTATTGTAAAATATATATGAAATGAAAGCTAAGGCCTGGAGGCCACAAAAAAACGGAACTACAATATAATAACAATATAAAACCCTACGCTAAACAAACCCTACCCAAATTGAACTATTGTAAAATATAAATGAAATGAAAGCTAAGGCCTGGAGGCCAGAAAAAAAAACGCAACTACAATATAATAACAATATAAAACCCCACGCTAAACAAACCCTACCCAAATTGAACTATTGTAAAATATAAATGAAATGAAAGCTAAGGCCTGGAGGCCACAAAAAAACGGAACTACAATATAATAACAATATAAAACCCCACGCTAAACAAACCCTACCCAAATTGAACTATTGTAAAATATAAATGAAATGAAAGCTAAGGCCTGGAGGCCAGAAAAAAAAACGCAACTACAATATAATAACAATATAAAACCCCACGCTAAACAAACCCTACCCAAATTGAACTATTGTAAAATATAAATGAAATGAAAGCTAAGGCCTGGAGGCCACAAAAAAACGCAACTACAATATAATAACAATATAAAACCCCACGCTAAACAAACCCTACTCAAATAATATCGTAACACTTATATATTTATATACATATATTATAAATACACAATAAAAATCATATACCTCAATCCAAATAATCTTGGAATCTCAATTCCTTCAAGTCTTGGAATTTAGACTTGTACCAAAGAATATTATCCATAGCTTTTATTACCCGACTGAGGAGGGTTGTGTGTTTTAGTTGTATGTATGTTTGCATGTTTTTTAGGCGCGTCTTACAGCCTAAGCAGCATGATGGATTTTTATTAATGAGGTATCATTGGATTCGTCTTGATTACGAGAGAGCTATAGGATATAATATGAAGTGTCAAGAAAACTAATATGGCGGCTTATAGCTGCCATATTGTATTTTCAATGTTACAAAAATTACCAAAACCTATCGAGTGAGGTATCAAAATACAAATCTTTAAAAGACGTTTTTAAAAATATATAATTCTTATAACTAAACTGGAGCTTTTTTCTTTTAAGCTTCTTACAACATTTTCAATTTTAGATTATTCAAGTTAATGTAAATACTATAGTCTAATATTACAATTGCAACAATTAAACTAAAATAAAATATGTAAGTAAAAATACCAAACGTCTGACATCAATACGAAACGTGGTTCGCCTCTGCACGAGGCATCCTCGGGTGATGTTGACTCGTCGAGTGCTGGACTGAGAGTCTGGTCACACTCAAAACGCCCGGACGATGAAGTGGAGGCTACGTATGACGACATTTCTAATGCCATACATGCCCCGAAAACACATTTCACAGTGGTGATGGGGGACTTCAACGCATGGCTGGGCATGAGGAATGGCGATGAACTGAGAGTGGGGCAGTTTGGATTTGGACAGCAGAACCAAAGGGTTTAGCAATTAGCGGACTTCATGGAGAAGGAATGATAAACTCCTTTTTCATGGAGTTACAGCTTGCTTAATAAACAGATCTCCAAGTCGATGCAACACGATTTGCGTTCCTATAATACTACTTATATTAAAAACGCAATAGAGCGGAACAAGGGCTCCAAAGTGTTTGCAAGAGATCTGTCTACTGGGCAAAGCCTGTTGACGAGGCTGAAAACCGAGAGTGGCAGCATCGTTTCGTCGAAGCCTGAGATTTTAAGTGAGCTCGAGAAGTTCTATGAACAATGATACACCTCATCGGGTAGTCCTCATAGCACGACTAGCAATGCAAGAGCCCATTTGACCTGACATTATACCGAAAATATCCCGGACGTCAGCCTATACGAGATCAGAATAGCTCTCAAATAGCTTAAGAGCAACAAGGCACCAGGGGAGGACGGAATAACGACAGAGCTACAGAAAGCGGGTGGAACACCGGTGCTTAAGGTCTTTCAGAGGCTGTTTAGGCTCGGTCATTCTCGAGAGTACTACGCCAGAGGCTTGGCACAGAAGCGTAGTGGTGATAACACCCTCTTGAAGAATTATAGGCCCATTTCGCTTCTGAGCCACGTCTTTAAGTTGTTTTTGAGAGTAGTTACATACCGTCTGGCTTGTAGGTTCGATGACTTTCAGCCTCCCGAACAATCTGGATTCCGGAAGGGCTTTAGCACCGTAGACCACATCCATACGCTCCGGCAGATTATACAGAAGACCAAAGAGTATAATCGGCCACTATGTGTAGCGTTTGTGGACTACGAGAAAGCCTTTGATTCAGTCAAGACCTGGGCAGTGCTACAGTCATTATAACGGTGCCAGATAGACTACCGCTACATCGAAGTGTTGAAGTGTTTGTACAGCAAGGCCACCATGACTGTCCATCTTCAGGATTGGAGCACGAATTCTATCCAGCTGCAAAAAGGGGTGAGACAGGGAGACGTTATTTCTCCGAAACTGTTTACCTCTGCACTGGAAGATATATTCAAGCTTCTGAACTGGAACGGATATGGTATTAATATCAATGGCGAATGCATCACACTCACCTTCGATTTGCTGATGATTTAGTCATCATAGCGAAACCCTGGAAGACCTAAGCACAATGTTCAGTGACCTCAATATTGTTTCTCAACAGGTTGGTCTTAAAATGAACATGGGAAAGACGAACATCATGTCAATTGCCCATGTCGCACCCATGCCGGTCTATGTTGGGAACGATATTATTGAAGCTGTTGATCACTATGTCTACTTGGGTCAGATGATCCAACTGGGTAGATCCAACTTCACCAAAGAGGTCAACCGACAAATCCAACTTGGATTGGCAGGGTTCGGGAAATTACGCAACATCTTCTTGTCACAGATACAGCAGTGCCTCAAGACGAAAGTTTGTAATCATTGCGTGTTTCTAAACGATTGCCTAGTCCAAAATAAAAAGAAGAAAAAAAAAAGTGTTGTCAGTGATGACATACGGTACTGAGACATGGTCGCGAACTAATGGTCATACATAAGCTCAAATTCAGGCAGCGTGCAATGGAGAGAGCTATGCTTGGAGTTTTACTACGTGATAAGATCCATAACGAGGCAATCCGTAGAAGAACCAAGGTTATCGTCATAGCTCTCAGAATTTGCATGTTGAAGTGGCAAAGGGTAGGCCATATAGTTCGCAGAGCCGACAACTGCTGCGGAATAAAGCGAAAACAAGCAAGCGAAGTGTCGGTGGATGGAGGCGGCACATGACCGTTCGTAGTAGCGCTCTTTGGGGGAAGCCTATGTTCATCATTGGACTACTAAAGGCTGAAATGATGATGATGATGATGGACTATATAATTATGTACTGTGGTAGAAATAGGTAAAGATATACATTGGCCTTCAAAACTTAATAGTATCACATTTTCACAAATAATAGTTTTTTATTCATTTGCGTGGCTTCTACTCATTGGATTTAGATACCAAGTACACCAGTTTTTAAGTAAAACCCTAAGCTATCTAATTGTCGAAATCGCATCGCAATCGGTCCAGTAGTATTAACGTGATGCGCGAACAGACGTGTGGTACCAAGTTTTGAAGTCCAGTGTAGTTCTGGAATAACGAATCAGAAACTTTTTTGTCTCGGAAAATTAATACATTACATGAATTGTATGCGCTGTTTATAGTCCATCTTGAGCGAGCTTCTACTTGAGCGAAATAAATATTAAATGCTGAAAACGTATAAACGGTGACATAAAATTAAGTAGCAAAATTTTGTAAGCTACTTGACTACTCGTGTAAATCAGACTTAAAGTTCTTGGCTGTGGAAGCTGGTACATGCAGAACAAAAAATTCAAACCGTACCTCTTACAAGAAAATTCAAAATAGCATTCCATAGATCTAGTTAAATGTGTAAAGTTACGACACGCTTGAATATCACATAAACTTATACTGTGCCTAAACAAAAATTGGACTACATACAACTACAGATTAACACAGCCACACGTTAGTCCAATCCCTGTAATCTAGGCGACCACCCAAGCCGAGGTTCGTAGGTGTCCTTGAGCTGATCGCCAATATTTAAACTTTGGCGTGCACCTTCTGCGTCATGCATTGCGGTGGAGCGCTGTGGCGCCGCCCGCCCCCCAGTCCAGTGCTGCTGTAGAGGTCGGTAGAGAGCAATGGAACAAACAACCACGTATACTCCCTGACCCTGGCAAATAATTTTCCCACCATTCTCATAATATTCAATTGAAATTATGCGCTTGATTGTGCAAAAATGTTACTTACAGAATCGTATATCGAACGACCCAAACAATGTAATGATTTTACAAAGTATAAACAGCGAAAGCAGGAACTTTTAAATCCAATACCCGCAGGTATACAATAAACAAACCAAACCGACAGCCAAACATTGACGATGCTGATACAATTTTATTTTACCGTATTTGGAATGGAGATAACTTTTGACTCGGGTAATGTAGTATTTGTATGTTTTTAGGGGTTTCACAGTGTGGAAAAAAGCTAGTTATAATATAGTAAGGTTTAATGCAAAACCAAATAAATTAAATATTAATAATTAATTTAATGTTTTCTCATAACACCGACGACCGATTGGTCTTGTGGCTAGGGGATCCTGGGTACGAAATCGTACGGGCGCGGGTTCGAATCCTGCAAGGTGCAATCATTTGTGTGATGAGCAGAAATGTTTGTTTCCGAGTCATGGATTTAATATTCTTTTCTATGTATGTTTATCCGTTATCTAGTGCCCATAGCACAGAGTATCCTAGTTTGGGGCTAGATAATTGGTGTGGAAATGTCCCGAATATATTATATTATTATAAGCCCAAGATTTTAGCAAGTACCTAGCCTAGAGTGCTAGAATTAAATCGTTTACAGAGTGTAACAAGCGATCGTCATGATCGTCTACAACGCATCGTATCGTAGTAAACTAAAAACTTTAATAAAGTGAAATTCATCTTGTGCCTGCTAGTTATTGTCCATGCCATTTCTAACCTTTGTTTTGTTGATGAGGAGGATATCTTCAAGAAGATACCCGACAGCATTGGGATGCAGCCGGGTACTGTGGCGTTTGTACCTATCTAGATCCCAGGGGCCTCCTCGAAGATCTCGAGAGCCTCGATGCGTATGACCCTGGGATCTTCAGAAACGCACAGTGTGTTCCTCGCACTGCGCCTTTGCTCTCTTGTCTAAACTAACGTGGAATTCTACTTTTTTATCTCATGTCAAATGCATTGTAATTCAGTAGTGTTAACATAGAAACAACACGTGCGTGTTTCATTAGAATTCATCACATCGAATTAGCCTATTTTCCATGTTTTCCTTTATTAGGACTTTGTTTATATTTAAGTAATGTATTGATTAAAAGATAAAATACTGGTATGTACTTCGTAAATATTTGGTAAGTGTTTATAGACTGGTAACGTAAAAACAAGGCCCTCCAAATTGGGGAATAATTTCTAAGGCTCTTAGATGAAATTGACGTTACCGCCGGTTATTACAATAAAGAAGAAGTATTTTTTCTTTCTAAATAGTCCATTAACCATTACCATTTACCCAACTTCTACCTCTAAGGTTAGATTTCCTAAATGTTTTGCCGGACGCTTTTGTTCAACGTCTTTTGTGCTTCGTTGAGCAATTTCTTTACAAATTCGCGTAGGCTTACGAACTAATTTGGTTTGTTAGGTTTATTGCTAATCGTCATTGTTTGTCTATGTTCACGCAAAAATCCGGGGTTTTTAAATTAATTTGAATGCTTTTTTTATTTGATGGCCTTCAGTGTTTTCCCATTTAACTTCTTCAAAATTGGTTCAGCTTTTTTTTTCAGTTTTGTTAATTTTTAAATAAAACAATCATCTTTAATCACAATCTCTCTAAGCATGGTTTTTAACACAAAAGACAAAACCGTAATTAAAAAATAGTTAAGTAAATTTACAGTAAAAGTTTACGGTAAATGGTAGCTGTACTAAATATTGTTAGTACTCTATATACATATAATTATTTTCTGTGTATATTTAACTTTGGTTAAAAAATAGCCGCACCATTTTTAAATAATGGAGAGACAAAGATTAGGAAAGCCGGCCACATTCAAGTAATTACCTATTCCTTTTAAAAAATGTATTGTAAAAGCCTTTTGTCATTTGGAGGTTTTTTGTTTGGTTGAATGTTTAATCTAGTAAATCGCTTTGTGGGAAGAAAGCTTTGAAGCGTTATTGGCTTTTTTCCCCGTTGTCCCAAATTCACTGAATAATAGCAGAGCCTCTCTGTGAATGACAAAAACCTGTATTTCAGAGGCTTTTTTCTAGATAAGTATAACTCTGATTCAAACTATATTATTGTTACTGTTTTTGAGGCAAAATTGTTAACTGAAATATACTACTGCTCTCAAAATAGGCGCAGTATTATGTTTCCATGATTTAAAAAGTATCTAACATAGCTCATAAGCGCACCAACACAAAATGTTGTCTTTCAATTCCTCGGAGAGATCTCCAAAATTGCCTTCATGTATTATTAAGGGTGGAAACGAGATGGCTCAACATACAGTGTATGAAAATATTAAGCAACTCGGACTTTTATAACAGATATTTTTGAGGGTATCTACTGGATAGGCAACGGGATCGATGTCGCCTGAATTAAACAGAACAAGAATCCACACCAATATATAAAAGTGAAAAGTTGTCTGTTTGTTTGTTTAGGGAGTTTTAACGTGATAATAGCTGGACACATTTTGATGACACTTTGTAATTAGGTACTGTACAATATAGAGACCAATATAGGATACTTTTTATCCCGGAAAACGGTAAGTTTCCGTGGAAAAACTGGAAAATGTCTATTACTCGCTGTAAGGAACGGTTGTCACGGAAACGAAATAATAACAAGTCTGTCAAAATGAATCAAGAACGTTGCTATAATTTTGCGTTAGGTTTTTAATATCCTGGAAGAACATAGGATGCTTTTTTCGCGATAAACTTTATTCCGCGCCGATGAAGTCGCGGGCTTTCGCCCGCGACTTCATCGGCTAGTGGTTTAATAAAGAAGAGGCCAACATCCAATAATTGATGTAAGTATGTCCAAAAGCTAACAAGAATCTGTGCAGTGGAAAACAAGTGGTAAAAACTACCAAGGAAGTTTAAGGTCCGGCGGGCAAGCAAGCTGACGGCAATGTTTTGTTGAGATGTTGAGAGGATTCCTATGACACGCTACTATGTACCAAAAAAAGTACGCCAATTAGCAGTAATAATTTCAAATATCTAGAATATTTGTCACGATTATGTATAGGCACTTCCAAGAAATTTATTCAAAGCCATCCCTTCATCATAGCACCAATTAAGCCTCCGTTACATCGAATGAATAACAAAAATGATAAAGTAGCTCCTAACGACCGACACTCAATTACATTAAGTGTTAGTAACAGTGATATCGTTAATTCAGCATTTCTCAGTACCGTAGACTAGGCACTTATTGGGATTGGAATATTTGGAACCAGCAATCTTGTTTACATATAAAACTCAGTACTACTTACTGAAACAAAAATTAATGTAGAGTGCATTTAATTATTTAAACTTAATAGCGGCTAATTAAAGAATAGCAATCGCCACCAAGCAGAATTTGAACCTGCAACTCTGGAAACTGAGTCATCGACCGACCTTTACCAACAAAATTATGCTTACACATTATCCTGTAAGTGACGTCAGTTTCAAATAATACTGTGAAATGTTCACAGACTGTTGCTGTGACTATTCTTATAACTACATATTTCAAGATAGCGTTAGAAGTACCCCTTGGTATTTTAAATAAATTCGCACCTATTTTTTTTAACATCACCCGCGCGGGGCCTTTCTGAAAACCAGCGTCCAGTGTCTAGCACTGGTAATTTTTGCTGAGCACTGGCCTTTTTGGTACACCCGCATAGCTTGTAATGCTTATGTTAATTTGTATTACTAGGTATTAATTACATTTTTGTATATTAAACTTTTTCTTTCTTTCTTTCAAGTATAAACAAGAGAATCGTCAAGACAGTGTGATGGAAGGTCTAACAACGTACAAGGCTTGTAATACTACATCATTCACACGTGCTGCACGAGCACAAATGCGCCATTTTATCCCCTTGAGTTTGAGGTAAAAAAATACAGGGGTACCTATTCACAAGAAGAAAACCCGATTCATACAAATCCCAATTTTTTAATACTTTTTTAATGAAATAGTCCAGTACATCCTGACATTCAATCGTGCATTTTGGGAAAGGCGCTGTTATTACAGGACGAGGAAATACACGAGTATCATAACCATAATATGTATAAAAAAAACTTGAACACGCCTTTATTGCGACCACATTTAATACGAGATATTATTTAAGTTTATCTATTAGATTGTGACTTCTGTGTGTGTGTGTGTGTGTGTGTGTGTTTGTTTCTAGAGATGCATCAATTTATTAGAAAATGCTAATAAATTGATCACCACTTCGGTGAAGGTAAATATATTTCGACTTCACCGGAATGATATACGGTAATACCTACTTGACAAATTTAAGACCAGTTTATGTCTATAATTTTTGAAGTTAGGAATCCGTCATCGTAACGAAGAATTAAAGGTCAACGGCGTCCATGACTTGCATGACCTGCATCCAAAGTTTCATTTAGCGTGCATGGCACTTTGTTTGTTGGAGGATGACAAATATTGGGATTCTAGCTTGGATCGGAGGGTCCAGCCCTTTGTGCGTGAACGGTTCACTATAATGCTTGCATTCTGTCAGCTTTCTGACCTGCTAAATCTTTCAGAACGAGCACAATTTAAAAATGTACATAACCCCCGACTTCCCACTCCCCCCATTATAGCTAAGAAGCACCTCGATCACATCAGTTTTCAAACATAAAAAAATCGTTCCATCCGTTTGAGAGCTACGATCGTTACACCCATTTCCCCTAGACTCCTAGAGATATTAAGAAGCAGAAATACAAAAACAAACAGATTTACTTAAAAAAAACAACTGAACCAATCTTGATGAAATTTATGTATAACCTTACAAATAAAAAAAAATACCTTCAAGCCTAAAGAAAACCCGGAGTTATGAAGGAACAGAAACAAAATAACTTATCGAGTTACAAAAAACGGATTCTTTAAAAAAAAAACTGCTAAACCAATTTTGATAAAATTTCAATGAGTCGTACTATACCGAAACGAATATAACAATGGTCATTTAAATCAGTTCATAAATACCGGAGATATATTTTTATCATTGGACATTCTTATTAATGGACATTGGCTTTGGACATTCTTATTAATGGACATTGGCTTTGGACATTTTTCTTTTTTTGACTTTAGTCGTACGAATCATATAAGGTAACATAAACACACGCAAAAAAAAAGTACAGAGGATTTGAAAACCTCCTACTTTTGTTAAGTTGATTAAAAATAGCTCTTATAATAACGTTCTGAAAACTTGCATATCTATAAATTCAGTATCTTTAGGTAGAACCACAGATTACCCCCTATAGATACCGCTTACAAGGCATCAGACGCACTCAACACATACTTGCTTTATCTAGTATAAACAGGCTCGCTTTGAGACACGACTTCATTCTCGACCAAACTCTCGACCCGTGCGAGAGTGCTAGTTTATTGCGAATTTAATCGAAAAAACAACAATTTTTAATGGCTTGCTGTGCAGTAAAATGGTGTGGAAAGTCAGCCAAAACGTCGAATTATCAAAAAGTTGGCATAACGTTCCACCGGTAAGTAATTTTGATTTTTTTTCTGATTTCCTACGAGCCAAGCGGATTTCAGTTTATACTGGTTCCACAGGTCATGAGCGTCATGGAAAAATAAGCACGCGTTGATGTCTTTTTGAAAAGTCTCTTTCACTCATTACGCTTAGTAAAATAGTTATCCCTGTCTAACAAGAGCACGTGTAAGCTAGTGTTGGGATATCATAAAATATTCTCATGTTGGTACATATCGATATTTCAACCTAATTATTTAGAAAACCGTATCACAAAAGTTATTTTGTTTTTGTACGAATAACAAACTACCTTTCACGGAATACGGTTAAAGCTTGAAGTGTGGTTAATAGATACTTGATTGCTTTTAGATGCAAACGAAGATAGAATTAAAATACAATTTTACTTTACAGGTTTTACGAATGAAGCTTTTGAAGCTTTGAAATTCAAGACAGCATAGGCAAACAAGCATATTTACTGCTGTATTGTTTTCGACGAAATTAAAATTGAGAAAAGTAGAGAAGACATACGGTTTTGTAGATTTTGGCGAGGTGCCTTTTTTCTCATAAATAAATACATTAAATAATATCCTTATTTATACATTTTGTTTTCTTAGTACCTACTCACTGCCATTCTGCCACTTTGATGACGTCGTCTGACCATCATGCAGGTGGTCTGACTCTTAAACTAAGTCCTTCTCTTGGCCACCATTCCGCCACTTCCACATCCGCTTGGCGCAGGAGTGGAAATAGAGGCGTGCACATGAGGAGGTCAGCTAACAGTAACAGTAGCTTGATGTAGGGTGATATAGACTATAGAAAGATAGTACCTACCCATTTTAGGCGATCAATCAAAACTCAAAGCTAGTAAAAGTGGGGAAGAATATTTTTTATCTGCTATGTAAACCAAAAACTGATATGACTATATTTTTTATGTACAATGCTCTAGGCTTCTAAGTATCGTTAATCTATTTAAAGAAATTCAACTTTTATTAAGTTTGATTGTTTTCTGAAGTTTATCTCAAAAAGCATAATATTGCTTGTTGAGATTAAACAAAACCAAAACTATTTTGATCGGCCCTGCAGTCCCATCACTATGGTCAGTACATTTCTAGTGCGACCCGTATCTTCTTTGTAGTTTGTGAGTGCGACCTTGAATAGGCTAATCACGGCGCAATCGTTGCGTTCCCCGCGACCCGTGCTTTCCTCCATAATTTGTGAACTCGAATCCGTACAATAAACAATTCAATGATGCGGAATCTATAGGGGGTAATCTGTGGGTAGAACAGATCTTAAGGTATTCTGTAAGCTTAAAATAATGTTCACAGTTTAGTTTTTCCAATGGAGTAGAAACATTTACATTAACCATTTTTTTTGCCCTGATGTTGTAAATATGTATAATAGAAAGTTATTATTAACTCAAAAATAATTATTTTCATGTGTTTTATTAATTATGAAAAATGACCTAATAACGTTAGCACTTAAAAAATTTAAATAGTTGCAATGGCAAACCATTATACATTTTAACGAAAAAAATAAAAGGGGTGCGGATTCACATGCTATTTTATTTTTAAAATATTGTTTAACACTATGTTAAAGCCTCAGAGTCTTGTCTCCAGACACATTATATATCAAAGCTACACCTTTTATACCTATATCAAGATTACACCATCACTCAAAGCTGGATATTTAGTAAAACGAGTACATAGATCACGTATAATCAATCA
The DNA here is from genome assembly GCA_946251855.1 of Alsophila aescularia. Taxonomy (NCBI): domain Eukaryota; kingdom Metazoa; phylum Arthropoda; class Insecta; order Lepidoptera; family Geometridae; genus Alsophila; species Alsophila aescularia. The sequence goes on along the minus strand of OX276386.1, from coordinate 33,476,272 downwards.
AAATCGAACAAAATAAGCAAACATTTATATGGCCATTATAATTTTCATCACTATTCTTAAGTTGGAAAATTGATGGTTTAATTGATAGACAGCGTACTGATCATCGGTTTGAAAATAGACAGGATAAAATCCCAACAGCCAATTAATTCGACAACTGTTTGACAAGGGTCGCCGGTCCTGCCGCTTTATCAACTCCTGATTCTCTTGACCGCACATTCAAGCTATTGTTAACTCTATCAGTGAATTGATACTTAGTTTGAATTATTTTTACAAGAATGGGGCTGTTGGAGGTAATATTTGTAAACGCACTCATAGTTGTTTTACATAGTAGTTTACCCAATCTAAGGAACAGAACATTAAACACCAAATCGGAATTAATAGAACCTGTGTTAATCCAGAATATAAGCTACCCCGGAACCAAATATCATCCAAATCCGTTCAGCTGTTTGAGCGTGAAGGATTAGCAAACACAGGGACCGTGGAAGTACTCGATGAAGGGGGGGGGGGCAAACTTCCTTGTGTACCAGTAACACAAGGAAGTGTAAGTTCCTCCTCCCCGTCCCCCAGCACAAGCACTTTTTCAAACAAAGTTCTGTTAAGGATCAGGCAAAACCTTCTTTACCAGGTAGTAGGATTGGAGGGGGCACGACACACCCCGTTTAATTTTTAGTGAGAGGCATTTGGCTCCCTCAATTTCACGGTCCCTGAACAAACACACACAAATACACATAAATAAAATCTTTCACCTTTATAACATTAGTGTGATTACAAAATATTAGGTTATAAAAACTAATATGTTAGACTATCCTGGGTGTACAACTGTACATGCTAGTTTAAGAACATTACACGAGTGTTCAAAGATTGCTACTCTACTGGCTTTATATTTATATCTAGAGGGATAGCTAGCGGCACGTAAGTCTAGCGGTGAACGCAACGTGGAGGGGATCTTAGCACAGTCAGTTTTCGGGATAAAAAGTATTCAACATTTTAACACATTATATAAACTTTGACTGTGCCAAGATCCCCGCCACGTTTCGTTCACCGCTAGACTTATGTGCCGCTAGGTAGAACAGCAGCATGTCAGGACGCGGGGCCCGGGATCGGTCATGAATGCTTATTGAATAACATGAAAAGGTGGGCTTCTCCGCGTACCTAAAAGCCATGCTAGTACTCCAGTACGAGCTTTCAGTAAAGAAATAGGGTTATAAGAGTGTGCTATAATGGGGGAGGGGGGGGGGGGGTTGAGGATCGTAGCTTCCAAATCCCACACGAATGAACCGATATTGAAGCGTTTTTTTAAAAACTGATGTGTTCTTAGCTATAATGGGGGGGGGGGGGGGGGGAATGCGGGTGAGAATCGTAGCTCCCAAACTAATGCACCTATTTTGATTCGTATTATTTAACTTGTAGGAACTGAAGAAAATGTTGCAACTAAACGAAACTACATTTAGTTTTATAAAACTAACTATAACAACTCGTCCTAGGGGTATAGGTCTAGTTGCTACTGCCTGGAGGAGACAGGTAAGCTTTACTTAGACTTTTGAACGTATCAAGATTATCCAGCACAATGACTTAACCTGTATTATGTAGGTAGGTTATTTTAGCTGCATGTGTCTATCCCTTTCATTCATTTACAAATCACCATCATTTATATGGCATCATGGCAGCCTTAACGAACCCCGAAAATACCAAATACTAATCAACACCAACCGATTGTTATATTTGTAACTGAAGCACCCTACAGATTAACCCGGCCAATTAGGTCAACCACACTTATCCGGGGTTGGAAATCGTTGATCCGGGGCTCGGGACCGTTACGTTCCCTTAACGTGTTTCTCGTTACCACACGTCTTGAAATAGTCGAATAACAATTTCATATACAATAAGCAACCATGTTAAAAATACCTAGATATAAAAACTGAAAGAAAAAAGACAGTGACTGCGACCTGTCATCAGAATTTTTGTACTACTAATAATTCTTGTAATATGTGCTTTGGCCCGTCCATAAGAGAACATCACAAAATCATAATTCAATTAAAAATTAGGTAATTATATCATCACTAATAATATCAAAATAGCAATAGTAAAACTCAGACAAATTATTTCAACAACAATTTAATACCAACGAGATAATCCGGTTCCGGTAATTGACGACCGTTTTGTCTAGTGGCTAGAAGCCCTAGATAAGAAATCAATCGGTCGCGGGTTCTAATACTGCAAAGTGCAATCAATTGTGTGATGAGCAGAGAAATATTTGTTTCCGAGGATGTAATGTTCGTTTCTATGTATGTTTATCCGTTATCTAGTGCCCATAGATACGAGTACATTATCCTAGTTTGGGGCTAAGTAATTGGTATGGAATTGACCCGAATAAAAAAAAACTAGTGCTGGATTAGAGCACTCAATTATCTCGTTGAGTACCATTGGATGTTTAGAAATACCAAATTTACTATGGAAGGTAAGCGTGACCACAGTATATACATGGGACTACGAGTATATACGTACTGTGGCGTGACTTAAGCTTTATGGGAGTACAGCAGTTAAAGATATAGAGGGTATCGCAAGAAATATGGTATTAATGAAAATGGAAGGTAGGGGACTCCAATGCCTACTGGGATCACCTGTATACCGTACCCATGTGTAGGTATAGTGAATTCTTGAGATCCCGAATGAACAAACGTCCTCGAAGTCTTCTACGCTGATAAAGTGAAAACCCCAAAGGAAAGTACCTACACTCCTAATACCGATAATTTTCTGAGCCCCAAAACCCTGACACTTTGTTCCCTAGTAAACAAAAATCATCGGAGTTAAAAAAAACATCCATCTGCATTGGTGCATAGACCAATGCAGGATCGTATCGTAACCGATGTCAACGAACCATTCATTACACTAAACGTAACCTGTGACGCTCCCATCTATTTTCCGGCCGACTAAACTAACTTTTCAGGCCGCGCTGTATTTTCAGGAGACCGTATAGAAAACACCTGCTGCCAAAAATGTGGCCGATTCAGTATTTTGGAGACCCAAAATGATAGCTCGTTTTGCATCTGAAACACATAAAATACAATACGCCGTAATAACCACAATGAAATCATTCGTTTTTACACATAAAATATGGTAATAAAATTTTACTTACCTTGTATTTTGTGTCTACATTTGTGACACGACGTACTTGATAAAATACCAACATAATAATATTGGATAGCTCTAATGTATAGAGCGACTTTTTTTCAAGTGATATACTGATTTAATCATTTTCTATTTTTCTTTTCCTATAAATCAGCTCAGCTTAGAATAAGAAACCTCCCAATCCTCCCGTGGATGTCGGAAGAGGCGACTAAGGGAATACACACCGGAAGATGGGCAGCAGCGTCCTCCGAGTACATATTTGTAACACTGCGGTCACCAGTCCGCCTGCAGGGGGGGGGGGTTGCCAAAGTGTTGGGCAAAGCCTGTTGACGAAGATGAAGACCGACAGTGGCAGCATCGTTTCGTCGAAGCCAGAGATTTTGAGTGAGCTCGAGAAGTTCTATGGGCAATTATACACCTCATCGCGTAGTCCTCCTAGCACAACTAGCGATGCAAGAGCCCGTTTGACCTGACATTATACCAAAAATATGCAGGACGTCAGCCTATACGTGATCAGAATGGCTCTCAAACAGCTTAAGAGCAACAAGGCACCAGGGGAGGACGGAATAACGACAGAGCTGCTGAAAGCGGGTGTAACACCTAACCAAAAAGCTAATCTATATATACTTATAATAAAGCAATAAGTACGAAAAACAAAGAAAGAAGATAATTTAAAAAAACTAGGGTACCAGAACTTTTTTTTTTTAATTTCTAAAACCTACTCAACCGATTGTGATGCAGCTTCACTGTTATGAAGCTTTAAGTATGAATTAAAAACTGGGGTAGTTGTTATCTTAATCCGATGATTAGATTCCAAGCAATAGACACAAAAAATATTTGATGGCTGAACGAATTTAGAAGAAAGCTATAACTTATTAGAACTATATAATACTTTATAGGAACTTTTGGTCTAACACGTATGGGTTACTTTTAACGCAAGTATGGCCGCGGGTACAGCTAGTGTAAAATAGAGCAAGAATGTTGGGGGTATACTTTCAATAACCTATTGCACTGGATATACATTTGCGGTAATAATTGCCGAAAAACTGGACCGTTTCCAAGAACATTTATTTATCTTTGAGCAAAATATAATTTGCTCGACGTATAATAGAGACGCTAAATAAAAAAGTAATTCCTCAAACTATTGAATTATATTGGCCTTGTTTGAATTATTTAATTGAGACGTTATGATGACAAATGAAAAACAGGATCTAATGATGGAGATCGAAGGTGTGTCACACCACACAATGAATTCACTGCAGAAAATATATTGGTGTTGAAGCCGAATTAGTGACATCTACAGACTTTATGCCGAATTATAAATTAACAGTGCTTACAAGAAACTTGAAGTCTCTACCTATAAGGCTGTTGAGAGTTTGAGTTACGTTAGTTCTTTGCGTCGACTGCAGATGGCGTTGTGACGAGGTCCAAACCTCTTTCATAATAATACTCTTTTGATATCTAAATTCTTTCATAATCCATTTCTTTTCATTTTGATAGTTCATTATTCATTCTATATTCAAATAACCTGTCATTCTTAAAATTGTCTTTCGGATATTGATTTTTTAGCAGAACTGCAATTTTACAAAATAATATGTTATAAAATATCTACATAAGTTTATTACAAATATATACGAGTCTTTTAAATATATATATATATATATCACAATACCTACGTAAGTGGTTTTAATCCGTATCGTCGAAGTACAAAAAGTCTGTGATCATCTCCGCCTGTTCCTGTGCTTCCAATAGTTTTGTTCCTGACCCTTTTATGTTGTCCACTGAGGCTTGGTCCCGGGGCTGGTGGAGCAAGCCCAAACCCTGGGACCGCCTCGTGACAGCGTCTTCTATAAGAGGTACAATTATTATTATATTGTGTAAAAGTGACTCTCAATGAATATAATATTAAAAGTCTCTTACAATGAAAATTAGGAACTTTAGGTATAAACACAAACACGTAAAAAATTGGTACTGATTTGTGTCTTCGATATATCAATATATATAAGGTAGGTAAATACAGCATATCAAAAGCAATTTACATATAACGAATAAAATGCCTACGCCTAGGCCTACGTCCAGTCCGGCTGTATACATATACCTATATATGATGATGAATAAAACGCCAAAATCAAAGTATCAATGACGTTCCACTCACCGAGTCAATTCCAAGGAAGCGGGAAATCACACGAAATGTTCACTTTACCTAGTTACCAAAGATAAAGCATAACTAATGTTGGTGGTGCTAAATAGCCTCTTATTTACATTATCGACCAAGGCTCGGACTAAACATGACGCAAATCGTGTTTATCATCTTGTGCACTATAGTCGTGTCGATTTATTCTGCAGGTGAGGAAACCAATTTATTTTCTAGAAGATTTTTGTACATCTTGAGTTGAGCTAATTCTCCATGTGGTCCCGGCATGATAATAGGAATACTCCATTCTCATCCCGCGGCTGCTTTGAGAACTAGAAAAGTATTCAGGCGAGTTTTTAATAGCATCACTCGAGTGTTAATTCTTAGTTATGTGCCGCTTCATACACTTTATCTACACTCATGCAAAAAGAAAATAATTTTAATAAAAAAAAAAATAGGCATATTTTCTTGATTTTGGTGGTAAAATAGTTCGTTCGTAATTGATAGATTCAGGCGTTACTTTGCGGAAATCCATATTTAAAATGAACAAATAAAAATATGTAGCTTACTTCCGCCAAAACTGTAAGTCAGACAAATGATAAATGGTAAAATTAACACAAGTAAAACCCCACGCTAAACAAAGCCCTACCCCAGATTGAACTAATGAAAAATATAAATGAAAGAAAAGCTAAGGCCTGGAGGCCAGAAAAAACACTTATATACAAATAATATATATAAATATATATACACAATAAAAAACCCCCAAGCTAAACAAACCCTACCCAAATACAAGTATCGAAACGCTTATATATTCATATACATATATAAAAAAACAATAAAAAACCATATACCTCGATCCAAATACCAAACGTCTGACATCAATACGACACGTGTTTCGCCTCTGCACGAGGCATCTTCGGGTGATGTTGACTCATCGAATGCTGGACTGAGAGAGACTGACTGACTGAGATTTTTTATTCGTTCGTCATGTTCGTTGCTGTTTCCGTGATGTCAGTGGAGTCAAATTCTCCTCACTAACACTGATGCTAGTCATTTTTAATCAGGATAAAACTTTTGAACAACTAAACCACATAACACACTAAATTGGTAAGGTATTAATATAATAGTACATTATGATACAAGTGTGCTATATTGGTGGGTACACTCGAGACGGTATTATTCGCGCGAGCGTGCGCGATAAGGGAATCAAAAGGGTAATGATCAATGCACACGCCTCACACGCGACGTTTTCTCAACAAACTTGCGAGGAAAAAACAGACTTGTATTGTTATTAACATATAATTATTGAAAGTAAATTCTCAAAATAATTCCGAACAGTTTTTCTCCTTAAATTTTAGTGGCAACAGGCTATCACTCGCGTTTCGTACCTCGATTAGTATTTTCGGCGGGGCTAACACAAAGAAAACAAACAAATATTTATAAAAAATGACGTGCTGGTTTTGTTTTTCTCGCGCGCCGCGCTAGCGATTCGCGCGCATTTCTAAATAAAGGCACTGGCACTGGCAAAACTTCTTTACAGCCTAGATCCATAACAATGTATAAAACTGAAACGTTGTCTGTTTGTTTGGGGAGCTTTCACGCGATAACGGCTGGCCTGTTTTTATAAAATTTGGAAAGGAAATAGCTTATATCCTGGAGTAAAACGTAGGATACTAATAATTCCGAAAAATAGAAAGTTTCCACGGAAAAACTTGAAAATGTTGATTACTCGCTATAAGGAATGGTTGCCATCATCATCATCTTGTTAGCCCTTAGAAGTCCACTGCTGAACATAGGCGCCAAGACGAGCGATCTTGTGCCACCTCCATCCACCGACTTCCTGCGATGGCTACAATGTCGTCGGTCCATCGTGTGGGGGGGGGTCTCCCCACACTTCGCTTACTTGTTCGTGGCCGCCATTCGAGAACCTTTATTCCCCAGCGATTGTCGGTTCTGCGAACTATATGGCCTGCCCATTGCCACTTCAACTTGCAAACTCTGAGAGCTATGTCGGTAACCTTGGTTATTCTACGGATTTCCTCATTTCGGATTCTATCACGTAGTGAAACACGTGATAGAATCCGAATATATGTGATAGTCTCTCCATTGCACGCTGCGCAACTCTGCGCTTGTGTATGAGACCAATAGTTTGCAACCACGTCTCAGTGCCGTATGTCATCACTGGCAACACGCACTGGGGCCTAATTCTCTAATTTTAAGACGCGAATTCCACGCCGCCTGCGTGAAATTTGTTAGTGATTCCACGCAGGCAGCGTGGAATCGGCGTGGAATTCGCGTGGAATTGGCGTGAGTGGTCATACAGAATTCAGGCCCTGATTATAAATTTTCGTCTTGAGGCTCTACCCGCTTACATGCAGTCGAACGTGACATTTCAAAATGACGTGATGGTCGTCTGTTGAGCTGTCAAAATGGAGGGGGGAACCCATCTGCCGGCAGCTAACTTGCGTAAACAAACCGTTTTTATGTCCGCTTCATATGGTTATTTATTACACAAACTACTGTTCTGTGTAGCTAAAATAATATACAATAGATCTGCGTTATTTTAATACATCTTTATTCAAAACATTTATAAAAACACGCTGACAGTTGAAGAAAAGTCAAAATCTATGGATTGATATTTTCAACATTTTTTTGTTCGAGATTTTCAGCGACGACCTATAGTTTTTTATATGTATTTAGGACCGCTACAGATGTACCTTTCCAACAAATAAAAATTAAAACGAACAAGTCAAGGGTTTTTTTAAATAATCGACTAAAATCTAAATAAAATCGCGCAAAAATCATGCGTGATTTTTAAAAATTATCTATGGAAAATCTAGAGCTTATAAGTGAAATATAAAGTTAATATTGTGTTGTTACATATTACTACTAGTAACTTAGATTAAACAAAGAGCCTAAAATTCGATAACTTTTAAATAAATCGATAACATGTTCGTCTCGCAACTAGAGAAGCATGACGCAATCGGGCTTTAATTATTTTGTAAATAAAGAATCTCTATTCATACGAATGATTTAATCGATAGAGGTTGAAACAACGATAATTTTAATTTATAACACTTGTTATCCCATGAACTTACGGCTTATTTGCAGAATTAACAAAATATTTTAACGGTAATTATTTTTTTTTCAGAGTCGTGCGTCGCATTTTTTTAAGTTGGATTGATTCTTTTTCTGAGACTATGGCATTTTATTGGGTAGTTACATGATATTACTAGTACCGTAGATTAAATAAATGGCCCTCCATACGATAAAACTTGAATAAATCGAAAATAAATGAACACTTAGACCTTGGCCGCCACAGAGGTATGATGCAATCGGGCTTTTTTTATTTGGCAACCGTAGAGACTTGGCATTTGAGCGGCGGTATCTGCGACGAGAAGATATGGCGTAATTTTCCGAAAGCTGCCATGGAAACGAAATAATAGAGTCTGTCAAAAAACATCAATAGCGTTGGTGCTATACTTTTGCATTGGTTTATAATATCCTAGAAGAAAATAGGAAGCTTTTTTAACATGCTTTTATTGCCTTCACCTGTTTAAAGGGCGTTCCAAGACTATGCGATGTGAAGGGAAAGTACCTTAAATATTGTAGATAGGATATTTTGCTGACAGGAGACTTTATTTTATTTTTAAATCTTTATTTGCATTCAAAGATTTTCTACTAAATACTTGCTTCGTCTGGGACTCGAATCGACTTAAGTGTGAAAAAAACACATATTTTTATGACGCCAATCGAAAGAATGGACAAAAAATAATAATTCCTCTTAAGTAACATATGTAGTATCAAACACAGGAATAACGTAAAATTAATCATTTTAATCAAATTAAAAACATACTTGAAACTGCCGGAGTTAATTGAGTATTTTTTGAAAAATAATTCATTAAATGCCCAAAATGTGATCCTTCTTGTCTTATGCACATCATAAATCTTTTAGTAATTTCGCTGGCTGTTGATTTTCTTATCATATTATGGTGAATACTCGTTAGGATATGTCTCAATTCTGTATGTACTCGTAACTCACCCACGTTGTCGTATTGCTTTTTGTGTAGCAAATTTTTCACGTTCTTCTTATCACCATAATATGATAGTGGCACTTAGATACCCCACTATAAAAAAAACTGGGATAAATTAATAACAAGACAATTAAGTTCAAAAACTAAAACCCGACTACGGTTGGGTAAAAGTTAGCATATGATAATCTTGCGATGAAGACTAATCGATTGATTGATACCTTGCTTCTCAAAATCGGATCAAGTTATTTCTTCCATGCTACGCCGTAATTGGGTAAAAAATAGCCTATGATTGTCTATTAAGGCCAGGCTCCAAGGTTACATTTTCCCACTCCCCACTCCCCGGCCACCTACCCTGCACTCTGCCACCCGCTACCCGCAATAAGCACTGAAATACCTGCGTAAAAAGGTTGAATATCGCGAGCGCTGTTTGAACACACAATTTAGCTTGGAACTAAATGAGAAACCAGTCTGGACCGGTCCCCACAAGCAGGAACTGTTCACGAGTAAAACTTGTGTTCTGTGCTTGTGTAGCAAAACTCTTCTCATGATAGGCCAACAGCAAGAGCCGCTCGTTGGGCGTCTTTTGGGGGGAGGGCGCTGTTAAACAGTGGACTTTTGGCGGCTGATGATGTAGTGTGAATAGATGTATTTATATTGTAATCTAGATAGAATATGGTGCAGTAAGTTAGCGCATTTAGCACTTGAGGAGTGACTGTTTTAAAGAGACTAATGTCATAATAACAAAATTTAGGAAACAGTGAAAAACTTGCCATATGTTTTTTCTTCTATTAATAATTGCTAATTTCATAGAATACTAGCTTTCTCACCCGTGACTTCATCCGCGCGGAATACTGTTTATCGCGAAAAAAAAACATCCTGTTCTTCTAGGATATTAAAAACCAATGCAAAAGTAGGTATAGCACCAATGCCCTGGATGTTTTTTGACGGACTTGTTATTTCGTTTCCATGGCAACCGTTCCTTACAGCGAGTAATCAACATTTTACAGTTTTCCCGTAGAAATGAAAGTATCCTATGTTTTATTCCAGGGTACAAGCTATCTAAATTCCAAATTTCATCAAAATCCGTCCAGCCGTTATCGCGTGAAAGCTCCCCAAACAAACAAACAAACAAACAGACAACGTTTAACTTTTATATTTTGGTATGGATACCTTACTACATTTAAAATATAGTGATTTTTGAATAATCAGATTTTAATATTTAAATAGATATTAACTGGCATTTTTTAAATAGTCCCTTATGTTTACTCGCTGCACAAAAAAGGTCTATTTTTCAAAGAAAACTCATGTGGATGAAAAAAGTGACTTACAAATCAAGGAAATTACAAACATAAAACTAGAAAAATTAAAAATGTATTAAAATTAAGTTAAAAATTAATAAAATTAAGTTATAAATAGGCCGTCCAAGTATGGAATATAGTTGTTGATTTTTATTCTAAATAACTGAATAAAAATATTAATTTCTATTAACATTTTTATTATAATAATATTTTATTGGGGTATCTATTTTTTTTTTAGTCCCTTTTGAACAGAATCTCTAACTTTGATGTAAGTCCAGAAAATATAAAAACGATACAAAGAAAAAAGCTTATTTTTATTTTCACTTGTAACAGAACTGATAGAACATCAAGCGATTAGGTTTCTCGAGTGTACAATTTAACGAACCAAACATCGAGCATTACTACTCCGGACAAAAGTAGCAGAATGTTTTTAAATACCTATATCTTGAAACAATTTTCAGAATCAAAATGTGGCCTTGGTGAAGTTGAAGACAACTGCCCAAATGAATGCGAGGACTTTTGCCCCACGGATGATAACTACAGCCGCTCCTGCGAAAAGTCAAACCCATGTTCAGCAACTGCTTGTAAATGCAGATTCAACTACAGTAGAGCTAAGAACGGCACTTGTATATCTACAAGGGATTGTCGTAAGCATACAGTAGTCTTTTAAACTAGCAGTATATTAGCTAAGTATACTAGCAATCGTCTATAGGCGCACAATGAAGCTTTTTAATCTCAGGGATAGCTCGCTTATCGGAGTTAAAATGAGAGTGAGGAAATGGCTCCTCACACTAGATTACAACGCAACAGAGTCGCTACTGATCATTCACAAATAATATGTACCTGATTATATTCTGATCTCGAAATTCGTTGGGAAGTACCCTATAATTTATTTAGTTAACATAAAATATTTACTTAGAGTTTTTAGAAAATATTTTTATGAATAATTTGTTTAGTCTTAAAAACTCAAAAGAGCCTACAAATCTTCAATCCCCGGCAATTAACATTTAATACAGAACAATTTAAAGATAAGTTGCACGTATGGTAAAAGACCCAAATCACATTGCAGTGATATAGGTAATGCCTGGACGTAGATATACCTGTTAGGGGAAAGGTGTGCGAGATGATCTCTCGGGGCAGGATGATTCTTTGACATTATAATGAAATTAATAGTGCTAATTGGTTTATTTTTAGATTAAGTATAGTTCCCCACTAGCTGCCTGTTAAATCATCGTGGTGAACGAGCACAGTTGATGCTGTGCGAAGAACAAAAATAAAAAAATTGTGGTGCTGATCTAATTTAAGACTAACTTTGAGACTAGGCAACTTTTTTCGTATTTGATATTATGTAATGTCTTTTCTATTTGTGGCTTACAAATATGCTCAATTTTGATTATGCTCTTTAAAATGTTTATCCTGCTCGTACAGGTTAAGCAGGTTGATGCATCTCGGGAGCCAATATTTAATTATTTTATTATATGCATATTTTTAATGAAAATATATATAATATATAAATAAATAGTTTTACATAAACTGAATGAACGCCAAAACGGGTGTTTATTAGGAAACATTACGTTTTTTTCTGTAGAGCCAAATTTATTTAATCGTGTATCGGTGAACACATCCTGCTAAAGTATTTTGTGAACATTTATTAAAAACAAATTGACCATTTTCAAAGATCAAAATAACCAAACTTTGGGCGTAGGATGGACTGATTATTTAGTTAAAAATATAGTTTTAATACCTTTTTAACTAATGATTTATTGCAAAGTTGAGCAATGCTATTTTGTACGCAAGAGAATGTTTTATATCCGACTACGGTGAAGCAAAAATGAGAGTTATGATTTTAACCAGTATGTATGTATACATATATGTGGGTGGGTATGTCTGTATATTCAGCTGTTCCTTCATAAATTCTAAACTACTCATCTTAATTTGACAAATTTTGGAAGAATCATCATCATCCGCTAGTTATAAGCTACGTGATATCACATAAAATTGAATGTGGCGCCTTTTAGAGGACATAAAGAAGTGAAAATAAAAAAACTTTGATTCCTTGTTTGTCATAATATGAAAGGGCTTAACTAGCACATTTTGAAAATGTATATATTATTCCCGAAAATAATTTAAATACATTATAATTCCAAAAACTTAAACCCGACTACAACAAGAATATTGAAACTTTTTGGAAATTAAAAACTTTAGGGCCGTAGGAGTGCGATATATATTTATCAGTACTTAACCAAGTGTAGATAAAGCGCACTCCCCCGGCGCTAAAGATTTAAATTTCTAAAAAGTTTGAATAATCTTGTTTGTGACTGTTTAGACTTATACTAAGACCGTAGGCAGGTTTTAGTTTTTGAACATATATTTTTATCTATACGTGCCTTATAAACGATATTAATTTCGTTATATTCATGTAATAATAATGTATACAAGATTTTAATTGAATTATAATTGGGAATCCTGTAGGATTTCCATACTTTAGGGATCAGCTTGGACATCCCAGTATACTTGATGTTATTTTATTAGACAAAAATGAGTAGTTTTTTAATATACCAATATTAAGTTAGAAAATACAAGGATGCCAATACTTACACACTGCAGTGCAAGTAACCAGATTAACCAGGGTACCAGGTACTTCTGTGGCCACAAATGTGTCTGATTCACTCGAGTGGTAGTAGTAAATACACTGATTATTCAAAACCGTTATAGCATTGAGGACATGTTGAGTATTCCTTGTCATATGATAATTCATAATGATCCCATAGGGGATCATCTCGTACACCTTCGACTCTACACCTTCGACTTCTTCGACTTCGTGAGTACAAACTTTTTTGTCAACAATCTAGCGGTGTACAGTAGCGCGATCTATTTACCTTATTGAAAAACTAACATTAATAACCAAGGGGCTCCATCAATCGATACATAGTAGATAAAGGGCTGATTCCATTGGTAGAAACTTAACAGTGAAAAATTTACTGCATTCTGCTCATCATTCCAAAGAGCCTCATCGGATTTTCACCAAATTTTTACTCGTTTGTTAACTTTCAAATAAAAAAAGAACCATCGAAATCGGATCTAATTAGGCGGAGATATTCAATAGCCCCCTTTTTGCCCCTTTTTAGGGGAAGTCAAAAATCCCCGACGAAATAATAAAATTTTGAAAATTCGTTTAACCTGTATACCAAGTTTCGAGTAGATCGGTTGAGAAATGCGACCTGTAGAGGAGAACAGAGATCCGGACAGACATACGAAAGCATTTTTGCCCAAGCTGAAACGGAGACGCTTCGCGCTCGCTCGGTCAATTATACTGAAGTCGCACAGACAATTTAATAGTTTTTATTTCACAGCTGCATTTCCTTGTACGCGTGTTAATGAGGAATATGTCTCATGTCCTGGCTACTGTCCAACTGACGACTGCTCGCAGGCCACTCCTGACGGAAGGTGTCCAGCATTTGGAAATATATTTATAGTCGTGGAATGCCGACCTGCTTGCCGCTGCAAGAAAGGTTATTGGAGAAGACAAGGGATCTGCGTTCCTTATGACGAATGCCGTTAGTATTCAATGTTTTTTTTAGTAGACAAAGAAGACTCATACACTTGCCACAGTGGGTACTTTCAAAAGGCAAAACAGCAGATGATAGATTCTAAAAATTCAATTAATTATGCTTGTGTTGAAATGACTTACAATCTGAATAAAAAAGCTAAAGTACCTTCAACAGCAAAGGGCTAAATCAAATAATAAAATGTTATTTTAAAAATACGTTATGTAGTAGATAAAAATGATTTACATTACCTACAACAGTTCATAAAAATATTGATTATAAAGAAAAACTTAATCGCTCACAGTCATGCCGACACTTTCATTCATACAACAATAGATAACGTTGTTTACGACATGTGAGGGATTCAAGAATAATGTAAAATGTGCGAACCTATCGCTGAAATATATGTATTTAATTTATATTTTCTTTGCAGCTAAGAAAGATAAGAACGAGTCACTGATGGGGCCGTATGTGTCGTCTTTCTATTGACTTAAGTAACACTATTGTGTTATGCTGAAATGAAATAAAATATTGATGTTGAATCTGGCCTTGTAATCATTACTTTATTATTATTCTTGAACCAGTTTAGCAAGCAATAGTAAGTAAGTAAATGCACATAATTAGGTATCATTAGCAGCTCTTCATTTTCATTTTATTCCCTAATGTAATTTTACGATACAATAAGTATAACCAGTTTTTTTTAATTATTTAATCTGTGTTAAATTATTTATTTCTAATTTACCTGCGAATTTTTTCGTGGAAAATATTGGAAAATTCGAAGAGTTGACTATATTTAAGGCGTAATTAACTGTCATAGGGTACTTACAATACCAATGAAAAAAAGTCACCAATCGTATTTCTGTCAGTCTGTTAATTACGTGAGGCGTTTAGGGGGGCGGGGTCGGGGGGGGGGGCGAATCTCACCCAATCTAACGTGGGGGAGAGGGTGGATGTCGGCAAAAATCACGTTTTTTTTAAATGAATCTAGTCCTGTTTCTGTGTACAAGCGACAACTGTTTAGAGTGGGTAAATCAGAGCGAGGTTGAAGGAGCAGATAATTTAACTGAAATCACATGGACATGTTGGTTCCAGTAGCCAACTTGAGACTCATACTGAATTAATTAGAATGAATTTTCTTTTACGAATTTTAGTAGTTGCTATTTAGTATTTTATTGTAGAAAACTAGTTAAAAAAATATAGAAAGGTTAAAACAGAAAATAAAAATAAGATGTTAGATAACTGAACTGTGTGTTTGGGGAAAAAATAATTTAAATATTTTGCGTTAAAAAATATATCTAATTCTTCTATTTTTGTCGAGAAATCATTGTATTCGTTTGAGATACGATTTGTGCGTGCGGCTGGGGTATGAAATATTTTTTTTTAATTGGATATCGTGGATAGTTCTAGGGAACTGACAGGGGGAAAAGTTCAAGTAATTAACTACATTGTATTTTGCCATTTATGTTTTTGTGTAAAAAAAGGTTAAATCTGTTAATTTTCGGCGATCACGAAGTGATATCATATTGAACTTTACAAGGCACTGGCTATAGGGATGTCTATGGAGAAATCGGGTATGAGAAATGCAAGATGTCTAGTAAAAGAACGTTGTAAGCTCTCAACGCGTTGTGGGTGAATGGTGTAATAAGGACTCCAGACGACAGATGCATATTCTAGATGGCTGCGCACAAGTGCGTTATACTATATTAATTTAGTATGTGCTTTAAACCCTACAGTATTGCGTTTAATGAATCCTAACATTTGAGCTCCTTTTGTAACTATTTTATCTATATGCGATACAAAATTTATTCTAATATCTATGTATACTCCTAAGTCACGAATTTTCTCAACTTCTAACTCTCACTTCTCTCACTAAGCGATTTATTGAAAATAAGAGATAATGGAAATGCGATAGCGGTTACACATTGTTTTACGAATACCGGAGGTATATTGTCTGGGCCAGAACCTTTTAAAGGATCTAGTGTTTTAATCATATTTTTAACGTCTGTTACTGAAAACTGTGGAAATGGTAAATAGTTATTGGAAAATATTGGTAATTGAAAGATGGTAGATGGATCAGATGAAGAGAGTGTGTAAACAGATGAAAAATGTTTAGCGAAGAGATTTGCTACCTCTGTATTAGACTCTGCAATAGTGTTGTCAAGTTCCATAATAGCAGATAGTGTGGACTGACCGCCTCTCTTTTCCTTAATGTAACTCCAAAAGGCCTTAGGGGCTTCTGATATATTACTTTCAATGTTATTTTTGTATATTCTATAGCATATGTCGTATAAACTATGACGACGTTGCCGAAGGATTTGATATTCGAACTTATTACGAGGGTTACCATAAATGTAAATTTTTTAACGTAGGTTTTTTTTTTCTGCTAGAATTTTTATTAATGGTTTACTGAACCATGACGTATCCGTCATGGTTCCTACTATTCTTTATGTTACATTTAAGTACAAATTTGTCAATAGTAGTTTTTAAGATATTGTAAAATTCTGTTACCACGCCGTTGCCATTGCCGTTGCCGTTGCCATTGTTCGACTAGCTGTGCCCGCGGCTTTGCGCGCGTGGACATTTCTCGGGTTCAATAGTAACTAATGTGTTATTTCAGGATCCAAAGTACCTATAAAGTACAAAATACCAAATTTTGTTCAGCCTTCGGTTACTTTTTTATCGGTTGATCGGCTTCTATACTTGTACCCAGATGCCAAGTACACCAGATCCATAGTGAAACCGCATTGCAATCGGTCTATTACTATTTTTATGTGATGCGCCAACAGACAAATAGAGAAACAAACAGATACGATTAAAACATCTTGTTTAGTAGCTTATTTTATTTACACTAGTTTTTTAAAATTATCGACATTTTACAGACTTTTCTGTACATACTGCGTTATTTTATGTACCTACAGTTTACTTACTGTGATTAAACTAAACTAAACTATTAAATTTAATAAAAATAATGACTAACATATCAGAAGCAAACAATTATCAACTACCAGTGGATCTTGTCACCGAATATATTTACCTCGGCCACAAAATAACTTTGGGAAGCGCAAATCAAACAGCGGAAGTAGAAAGACGGATATCCCAAGCCTGGGCAGCATTTGGTGCAAATAAGAAATTACTTCGAGGCCAACTGTCTTTGAAACTTAAGGCAAAAGTGTCCGAGGAATGCATAATGCCAGTCTTCACATATGGCTCCGAAACCATGTCATTTACTGAAAGGTCAGCCGAGAAATTCAGAGTCGCGCAAAGAGCGATGGAAAGAGCTATGCTCGGGATAACTTTGCGCGACCGAAAGAGGAATGAGTGGATCCGGCGGAAAACGAGAGTAAGGGACGTGGTCCAAATAATCGCGGAGCGAAAGTGGAGTTGGGCCGGTCATATTGCTCGCATGGACAGGAACCGTTGGACCAGACAAGTGCTCGAATGGAGACCGTGGGCGAACACCAGACGCGCGGTCACGCGGTCATCCTCCTAAGCGTTGGAAGGACGATATACGGGAATGCGTGGGACATGACTGGATGGCCAAGGCACGGGATCGTGTGTCATGGAGGAAATTGGGAGAGGCCTATGTCCAGAAATGGACCCAAAACGGCTAAAGAAGATTATTATTTATTATTGTATCATTAATCATTCATTGAAGATATCAAAAATTTGCCTTTCAAAGCACAGAATAAATAATAGTACTATTAAAGTCATAATTTGGCGTGCGCTGCGAAAACTATTGATGTTACTTAAAATAATGTACTACAGATTTATATGCGTGGCTTATGTCTAACTATTATAGTTCAGTCACAATAACCGTCTTTTGTTCAAATTAGTCTATCAAAACACGGGTAGAATCGTGTACAAATAAAGAGAAACACTTAGCTACCCGTGTGAAGCCGAGGCGTAGTGACTCGCCATTCCATTATAGGTCTGAAAAAAGTTTACCTAGTAAATTTTATAGGTACATAATATTTACTTTGTTATATTACTAAGAGGGAAGGGAGGCCTTTGCCCTAGAGAGGACGAAGATGACTGAAAAAATATATCGTCGTTGGCGAGCAAGAAGTCATTAAAGTGCAAAAAGCTAGTTTGTAGATAATCGCGTTTTAAAGTTTTTATGTTCTTTTAATCGGTATAACTGATCATCGCTTATGGTTACAAAAATGGTTTCTATGAACAAAATATTAATATTTTTACCCTGCAGCCTAATAATAAAAAAATATTGAAATATTTGTAACGTTACAGAGATATATAATAAAAAGTATGATAATTAAATCTTGCATTTACAAAAACAAAAACTTGAGTTGGTTTTGCTTTAATTAATAAACTTTAGTTAGATTTCGGAGAACGTAAAGACCGAAAAACGTGCGATTACCTGGATATACATTACATGAGATCTGTTGGTGACTTTCCGAACCACAGAATTGCATTTTAAGTTTTTCCTCTGCCGGGCAGCTAATAGCGCAGTGCTGCCCCATTATTTGATTAAACGTTAGTAAAACGATTGTCATTATATTACTCAAGTACCGTTAGTTAATTTTGACAGACTGATTTTTTGCTTGACAAGTAGTTATGTACTGCTGACATTGTTGTACTATCGGAAATACTAAAAAAACAACTCTTTTATCATTCAATAAAGTAGAAAATGGGCTTAAAAACACTTTGACATCATTAACTCATTTTGCCTAAAAATTACACTTAGTGACTTCTTGCTCTCCAACGACTATAATATATGATGAATGCTCAAAACCGCTATCTTTTTTTTCATATATTTTCGTTCAACTAAATTATCAAAATGATTGTACCCCGCAACCGATCGTCATTAGTAGTTAAGGGGTAATAAGGTCGTTAAAATAACCTGTAAAGACTATATTATGTACTGTGGTTTTACCCATGTTTATCCCGAGACCGATAGGACTAGAGGCGTGAGCTAGGTTGGTCAGTATTTACTCGAGATCCTGCAGCGATTCCGTCATAAGAACAATATCATCACCGACACGGAGGTGAGAAATTCAATCGCCATTTATGTTAATTCATATTTGGCTTGTGCTAATTGAACCACCTAGATAAATATTATTTGACAAAGAAGACGGAAAAAAAACTGTCTCGGAAGTATTGTTAGTTAATAATATTATATGTAGCTTCTGCAAATTGGACCACCTCAGTAAATATGATTTATCAAAGAAGTCGGAATAAAACAACCGTCTTGGAAGTATTATTATGTGTGTTATGCTGTGTGTTCTAAGCACTTAAAATTAAGTTGTTTTTTATGTGGCCTATTTTATAATCATACATACATACATACATGAACCCCGAAAACAATACACTCCCTTTTTGGGCAGACGTGCAATAAAAGTTTTTCCGTTGGTAATAGAAAATCTAAATTTTAATGTCTTTTTTTCCTTTATTGTTTCATTATCAATATTATTCGTGTGGGCGAATGGCGTTTGTAAGAAGACATAGCTTACTTCCTTTTCCTATATTGTTTTCGCACGAGAAAGTAAAGCTGTCGCCAGTAGGTATTTTCTGATGTTGGGGCCACAATAACGGGATACGTTAATGCCCATCATCGCGACATATAATTGCGTTAATATTGACGCGTTAAGTGGAGTGGTCACACTTGAACGGGCAACGTAAAAGTTGACGTTTGGATGTACCGCCAGTCGAGTTATCGCCTAACGTCAAACGTCAATGTGAAAGCCGTTGTAAAATTATAGCGACAAGTTGTGGCTTCACCAACGCACAGTACATACATAGGACAGTAGTGTATCGAAGAGTAAACGGCCAAATTAACGCTCGTGGTGCGGGGTCCGGGAGGCAGGGGTCTCAGCGTGGTTTTGAAAAGAAGGCTACGAGCGAGTTCCGCCCTTGAAGTATCTTCACGTAAATATGCTAGAAAGAGAGAGCGTGCTGTGCAAAACGAACAATGGTGAACTCGGATACATATTTTTATGTCAGTAAAATTCATGGCGTCTTTACATAAAATGTCGCTAATAATTCAGCATCATTTCCTGAGATTGTTAGTCTAAGAAAGTTTTATTGGGGAGGCCAGGTATAATTGTTATTAGGCTTCAAAGTTTTGTAGGTTATGTTACTGTTAACAACTTGAAAAAGTCTTAGAGATTTTAATTTTTTTATCTGCTTAATTAGGTAGGCAATTAAGTACTTATGCGGATAAATATAATGTACCTATTCAATTACCTACCCAGTGTAACAGACTAGGCTTTTGAATAATTATTATTTTCAATCTATTACTACCTAGCGAGATTACAAAACAATATGTTTAGATATGTTGCTGCTGTTTCACTGTGCAGGGAAACAGTTGTCCAATATTAGCACAAATATTTTGCAAAAAATCCTTAGACTAAATACTTTATTTACACAAACCTTTGGTTCTTTTGTATTTATTGTTCAATACTTGAAGCCGCACGCCTTATGTACTAGTATTTCTTGCACGACCCGTATGACTAGTAGATAATGCAATTTAGCATTAAGTCCTTCCTTGTACACTATTTTTGTGCAAAACAATTAATTAAATAAATAAATAAATAAACATAACCTAGTGACAATTCCTTACACTTTCCTCCATAAACTATAGTGCATTGTATTCTCTTTGATAAAATGTTTTGTTGTCTATAGGTTTTATATTGACGTAACATTTTGTCTATAGTGTTATTCTGTTTATCGCAAGGAGGTTGAATTACGCTTACTGTTAAAAGGTGTAACGCCAGTAAGCGTAATTCAACCTCCTTTGATTTAAAAAACCGGGAGGGAAGTAAGCGTAATTCAACCTCCTTTGGTGTAAAAACCGGGTGGGAAGTATATATATATATATATATATATATATATATATATATATATATATATATTTTTTTTTTTACGTTTCCCCGTCTAATGTCGATCGTGTAATTTTTTAAGGCAAATGTTGATCAGTTAGTTTTGCCGATTACTCCTCCCCCTCGGGGTACATCGGTGCAAGCTCGCAACAGCGCCTATATATTCGCGACGTTGCCCCTCCTCGTCCAATCCCCGCGTGAATTACTCATCATCAATTTTCCAATCAAATCTGGCTCGCCTAACGGTTTTTTTCCTTACATACTGTCGCACTTAGTGGCTCCGATTGTATAAGTATTTCTGGTAGTAGATGTGGCTCATATACTATTTGCTTACGTTTACCCATCGTTGGTGGCTCTTCATCCGACTATATCAAATGTGGATCATATGCACATTGCTTACTTATAACCATCGTTTGTGGCTCTTTAATTTATATTCAAAATATGAGGATGGTAATTATATAAACACAAAAAATGTACAATTCTCCCGTCTCATGTGACTCAAGAAACAGATATTTTCGCAACAGACGTAGCTCTTATATAATTTTATATTCATCATTTGTGGCTCTTCATGGTTCGTTTGCTTTCGTTCAATGTTACATCTTTTCAGAAGACGCCGCTTTCAGATTATGAAACTCCTTTTCTACCCTATTCGTCGAATTAATGCTATATTGCCAGATGTCCAAAATGGAACATTTTAGTGTCCTATTTAAATTTGTAGTACCATTCTGTCTTTTAAGTATTTTTTGTTCATTGCAATGATTTTACATTCCTGACCAAAGTGACCAAAAAGCAATTACATTGAATACTATCTGATGAAGATATTCTTGGATTACCTGTCGTTCCGGGTCGAATCCTTCAACTCCAATTTCGAACACTTCCCGGTTAGCTATCTGGCTGAAACTTTCAAGGTAGCTCACAACTTGATGTCAATGCAGTCTAAAAAACATTATGAAAAAATGTTACATTTACATTTTCTGCTTTGTTAAACCTTGAGCCTTACATAAATTTACTAACAAAATAATCATTTATGTCTAGAACTGACTAGTTTACGAGGTATACCAAGTTAACGCTTAGTTTTTCCCTCGTCAACTCTTAACAAATTCCATAGCGGGAGATGGAATCCAACTGTAAGAACAAATTTGTTGGTGCATTACATAAAAACTAACGATTGATATGAGGTGTAGTGTATAACAGTTGCCTGACAGCTGACTCCATATTGTGTCAGCTGTCAGTATCAAATAACGTCATGAAACAGTCGACGGTGTTGTCTTCGCCACGCGGCTACAACCTATAAGAGACGGCCGAACAGTCGGTCGGCTCTCTCTATTAGTTCGATACTCCCCAACTTAGTTCGATACTCCCCAAGTAATCAATGGCAACTGTCCAAGCCGAGGTTCGTACCCCCTGAGTGCCCTTGAGCAAGTGGCCAAACTTAACTTTGGCGTGCGCCTTCTGCGTCACGCATTGCGGCGGAGCGCTTTTGCGCCCGCCCCACCGTCCGGTGACGCTGTAGAGGTCAGTTATAGACCAACAGCACATACCCTTTCTAAAAAAAAAAAAACGGTCGGCTCTCAGTACTTCAGTAGCCACCGCGGAGGCAACACCTCCCCTTGAGTTCCTTACGTGTAAATAAGTTGTGTACCTATATCGAAACGTGTGTGTATAAGTTATACAGTAATAAACAAGTATAAATATAACCTGGAGTATAATTCTACAAACTTGGAGTTACAATAAGTACATTGTACATGATGTATTCATTGTTCGTCTGTTGTTGACATAGCTAAGAAAGCTTCTGTATATACTCTACAACTTATCAACACAGAATCCCAGAAATCAGTCTATCTAGCCAAATAGACTTTCTTATTTATTAATGCAAACGCAAGGCTGGTTACATTTTTTAAATACATCACAATCAAATAAAAAATAATATTGAATAGCATTCGAGAATGAGCAATTGATATTTTTATTACATCATCTTCTGTAGGCCAATCATATACTTAAATCTTAAAATAATCTATACATGATTGTAGCATTAACGCCTGCTTATCGAGAACATAATATCTAAAAAAAAATAAGGTAATTTGAATCACATGTGAGAATCGAACCTGCGTTCCATTCCACTTCACAGCACAAAACATATTGGTAGATCTTGAAATAATTGTGAAATAATTTATAGGTGCTATCAAATTTTTAATGTCTGACAACACCGACTACTTTAAGTTTCCTTGCAAAATATCATGAATTGCAAATAAACTAAACATTGCAACTTGCTCGTTCATTTCCATGATGTGTGGCTACTTATAATTTTATTGTAAGTTATGTGGCTCATATATATTTTTTAAACATAAAACCATAGTTTGTTGATCATATATAGGGATTAAATTATGATATTGTATTTATCGGTAGGTTGTTTAACCATCAAAATGTGGCTCATATATAGAACATTTTACATAAAACCATCATTTGCTACTCTTAATTATTATAGATTCAAAATGATATTAATTTTGTAAGCTTAGCAAAAAATAATACAAATATTCTTTACTTGTAGGATAGTCTTAATAGATCGTTTTTTTATACTTTTCTTCTTAACTTAATTAATAACTTTTTTTGGTTTTCTATGACATAAACAAATAAAAAGGACAGGAAGACCGAAGCATTTCGTTGGCATTAATCCTGAGTGTCATTCAAAAGAGTGCGCAAAATGCTCAAGTTATTAAATTTATAAATCAAGATTAAATATTTGAGATAAGACTAAACAGTTTTTTAGTCATCATCATCATCATCTTTATCAGGCTATACCCGTCCACTTCTAGACGTAGGGCTCTTCTAATGCACGCCACTGAGCTCGATCTTCAGCTGTCCTCATCCATTTTCTTCCCGCTGCTTTTCGCAGGTCGTCACTCCATCTGACCACAGGGTGTCCTACACTACGTTTTCCTAAACGTGGTCTCAACTCAAGAACTGAAGTCCCCGATGGTTATCAGTTCTTCGGGAAATTTGATCAGCCCACTGCCACTTGAGCTTGCTTATCCTTGGAGCTATGTCGGTTACCTTGGTTCTCCGTCGGATATCTTCATTACGAATCCTGTCCTTCAGAGAAACACCAAGCATAGCTCTCTCCATAGCTCACTGAGCGAACTTAAATTTGTGGACTAGTTTGACCGTGAGTGCCCACGTTTTTTAATATGGCAGCCAATTATTTATTACTGGTTCTAAAATTGATAAGGTTTGCACTGTTTTAGTTCCAGTACCACCTCCCTACAAATTGTCGTTTTGGAGATCCTACTGGATATGTACTCCATTTAGGATTCCATTTTCACCTGAAATTGGACTTTTCCTATACTTACTAAGCCCAGCTATTCAAATCTCTCATACATCAGTCATACATACAACGACTCCTGAAAAAAAAACAGTCTCGTTTGCTACCAGTACTGGCCCAAGAACAGAAAATCCTTCCGTATATCCCAAATAACCAACGTTAAGAATTGCACGCACACACTATGTATAAGCACACAAGTTTTAACCAATCATGTGCAAGACGAGCTCTGATTGGTTCATTCAAATTGGATCAACATGTGCCAGAATGTAATTTGTACGGAGGTAAGCGGGGGGCTACTTTCTGAAGTTTAAAGTATATAGCAAATGTGGCTCCAATTGGAGCAAAATATTCCGTAAATTATTACAAAAGATCAACAAAGGCTGCCCAAGATCAACATTTGCTAAAGGATCAACATTTAACTGATGCTACGTCGCAAAATATCAACATTAGGCGGGAAGGGATAACTATAATATATATGTCGGAGGAAGCTATGAGTCGGGTTGATTGTTGTAGCAATTCTAATACTGTTTGTTTACATTTAGATTACTTCTAAAATTCTTAATTTGATTTTATTTAATTTGTTGTATTATTCTATTACTTTAAACCTTACTAATCTAATTAAAGTCATGAATATTGTAATTTACGTAATGATCAATCAGAGCAGAGCACGTGCCTCGAGTGGGGTCGGCTCGCCATCTCTTTTTTTTTTTTGGAGAGCTGACTGCTTTTGGGAAAAAACACTGTTTTGAGTAACGTGAAAGGATCGAGTTGGATCGTTGAAACTATAAAGTTAAAGTAAGATCGGTGCCCTGAACCTGCTGCTCGGTCTTAAGTGTTAGTCTTAAGTGTGTCGCTTCGGTACTATTGTGAAATAATGTTAAATCTCAATTAAATACTGTGAAACTGTGGTCATTGTGGTTTGTGCTCGCATTTTACCCTGATGACGCCCACTAGGCCCGTAACCACTAATGATGATGTCAACGAGAACAATGCTTCTCCGACATCAGAATTGAGATCGGTGCAGGCACAAAACGTCAGCGAATGTACAACGGCATACGACGGATGGCGCGCGTTATTTGAAGCGCAACAAACCAGCATGAGGCTACTCGGGGAGGCGCTAACCAACCCACCGAACATCGAGGATAAGAGCATCATGTTGACTAAATTTCAACCGGAAGATGCAGACACTAACGCCCGGGCCTGGCTGGCAACAGCGGACATCTGCTTATGGGATCGTGATATACAGGGAAGTAAATTAACTCTTATACTCAGTAAGGCCATGAGAGGCTCGGCCACCACGTGATTTTCCCAGATAGCTTTTCCTAATATGAAATGGGTAGAATTTAAAGAAATTTTTCTTTCTCGTTTCGATACGTTAGAAACATGTGCAGCTACGATTTTGAAGATGCTTACTAGTAAACCGCAAGAAGGCGAATGTCTTGTAGCATATGCAAGCCGTTTATTTACGTTACTTATGTCACGGTGGAGTAATTTAGGCAAGGAAGAAATGGTGGTATCTTTAATACTTGCACACATGGGGCAAATCGAGCCAAGGTTACAACCCAATATTTTTTCTGAAGAAATAACTACCCGCTGTAAAATGCAACGTAAACTAATGGCCTTTTCTTATCGCAAGCGCAGTTACCAAGAGATAACGAAGCAGGCACTACTCAAGACAATAAACGCCCCAGGCGTAGGTAACGTGGTAGCTGACTTTAATGACGTGGGTACCGATATACCTGATGGCATTAAACCACAACTAATAGAACTTCTTAGCTGCTTTAAGAACTCATTTGTTGAAGGCACGCCTACCAGTAGAGTACAGACAGGTGAATTGGAAATTAATTTAGTAGATCCTAGTAAAATAGTGCAACGGCGGCCTTATCACTTGAGCCCTGAAGAGCGAGCGATAGTACGTAATAAGTGTAGTGAGCTATTATCTGCTGGAGTTATAAGACCAAGCAAATCGCCCTTCTCTAGCAAAACTAGTGAAGAAGCGCAATGGCACAGACCGAATGTGCGTAGATTACTGTGAACTAATCTCTAATACAGTTCCCGACCCTTACCTCTAATCGGTGATCAAGTTCAGAGGTTATCAGGTGCGCAATTTTATACGTGTCTTGACATGGCTAGTCGATTTTATCAAGTTCCTATAAACGTAGAGTCGAATTCGATAGAGAAAACTGCATTTATTACCCCGGAAGCTCATTATGAGTGTACTGTTATACCGTTTGGCCTACGAATTGCTCCTTCTGTCTATCAGAGAGCAATTAATACGGCTCTGGGTGATCTAGCGCACTCTTACGCAGTCGTCTACATGGATGATCTGGTTATACCCGCGAATAGTGTAGAGCAAGGGCTAGAACGGTTACGCGTAGTACTGAAAACTCTTAGTGATGTTGGATTTTCATTCAATATGAAAAAATGTGCCTTCCTAAAGAACAGTTTTTGGGCTATGAAATATCAGAGAGCAAAATCAGGCCTAGCCCCCGTAAAATAACTGCGTTGACTAGTTCTTTACCACTACAAACCGTCACTCAGCTCAGACAATTTTTGGGCTTAGCGTCCTACTTTAGGCAGTTTGTCAATAACTTTTCGCTTAAGATGGCACCACTCTACCGTTTATTAGCTAACAATAATTCTAAAATAATTTGGACCGCAGAGCACGCAGCAATTAGACAAAACATAATATCGATACTGACTTCATCCCCGGTTTTGATGCTTTTCGACCCCGAACTACCTATAGAGTTACATACGGATGCTAGTAGCGAAGGTTACGGCGCGATCCTCTTCCAAAAAGCTGGTACAAAATTACATCCGATAGAATACTACAGTAAACGTACTACGCATGCAGAGTCCCGGTACCATTCTTATGAGTTAGAGACGCTAGCAGTTGTTAACTCGGTTAAACATTTCTCCCATTATTTGTATGGCAGAACTTTCAAAGTCGTTACTGACTGCAATTCCCTGAAAGCCTCGAGAACAAAAGTAGACTTAACCCCTAGAGTGCACCGGTGGTGGGCATTCCTCCAGGCTTTCGATTTTGACATACAGTACAGGGAGGGTAGGAAAATGGCCCATGTTGACTATTTCTCCAGAAATCACTCACCTGAGGCGAACAGCACTGCCCTTAGCGATACTCGTAACTTAGGTATAGAAAATTGTGTAGGAGAAAAACGCGTAAATATAGCTGAGTTATCTTCGAATTGGCTACAAGCGGAACAACGACGAGACCCCGAATGCAATGAAATTATTAGCAAACTAGAAAACGATGAACTGAACTTAGAAAGTTGTAGAATCTATGAATTGCGATCTAATGTTCTCTATAGAAAAAATCAAAGGAACAATCGCAACATTTGGCTATCTAATAATTAATAATTGGCCTAATAATTTGTAATTGTACCTAGAGCTTTTCGTTGGTCAATTATAAATCATATTTATGAATCAATTTTTCATTTAGGGTGGGATAAAACTTTAGAGAAGGCATATCAACATTATTGGTAATATGTCAAAATACAAAATATAAATTTAAAGTAAGATCGGTAACCTGAACCTGCTGCTCGGTCTTAAGTGTTAATTGTCGCTTCGGTACTATTGTGAAATAATGTTAAATCTCAATTAAATACTGTGAAACTATGGTCATTGTGTTTTGTGCTCGCATTTTACCCTGATGACGTCCACTAGGCCCGTAACCACTAATGATGATGTCAACGAGAACAAGGCTTCTCCGACATATATATATATATATATATATATATATATATATATATATATATATATATATATATATATGAAAAAATGATATAATATATACAATTTTTTTTTTTTTTTTTTTCGGATCCCAAGCCCAAAGGCGGGTCAAGAAGATTGGACTAAGTAGTCCAATCTTTAAAAGTACTATATATATATATATGATATATATGTATATATGTCGGAGAAGCATTGTTCTCGTTGACATCATCATTAGTGGTTACGGGCCTAGTATATATATAGTACTTTTAAAGATTGGACTACTTAGTCCAATCTTCTTGACCCGCCTTTGGGCTTGGGATCCGAAAAAAATGATATAAATAGTTTGGGCTACTAAGTACTTTCGACCATACCTGTTTGGTCAAAAATTCAAGATACTTACGGATGATAAGCCACTTCAGTGGATTATGAGCCTTAAAGAACCAAACTCTCGACTAACAAGGTGGAGGCTTAAACGTAGTGAGTATGCTTCACGGTCATATACAACAAAAAAAAACAACACAAATGCCGACGCACTCTCAAGAGTGGAGATTCATAATAAGGACATCAGCTCTGTCGCTGTCAACATATCAGAAAACCCAGCTAGTTCTGTTAGCGGTTCATCGACACTAACATCAAATACCAGCAACGAGAATCCTACCCTTGAAGTACCCATAACAGACGACCCTTTGAACAAATTCCATAGACAACTGATGCTGACAGTGGTAGGTGACGTAAAACGAAGACCGACTGCTACAAAACCATTGACACGCATACTACAACCTCTGTACAGATATCAGTTTTTTTTTTTGCAAATAACGTAGTAAGTGCTATAAAAGAATTTGTGAATCCAAAAGTCAAAACCTCTTCATAAATCCACCCTTACGCATGTACGACATAATTCCCATAATTCAAGATAAATTTCGTAGTTCAGCAATGAATTTGGAACTAGCCAAACAGGAGGTAGAAAACGTTAAAGAGTACCTCAGACAGTAAGAAATGATTCGACATTATCACGATGGTAAAACCAACCATCGTGGAATTAACGAATGTTTCTTATCTCTTTCAAACAGATATTATTGGCCCAAAATGACAGAACACATAACTAAATTTATTAATGACTGTACATTATGTGATCAAGCTAAATAGGACAGAAACCCAATTAGGCAGAAACTTAACATAGTACCCCGAGCTTTCTTCACTCTTGCACTCACCATAATCTCCCTATAACAATAAAGACAGACAACGGAACAGAATTTACAAATAAGTTATTCTCAGAATTTACCCAACTGCATAAGGTTAATCACCACAGAACATTACCTCATGCACCCAATGACAACGGTAATATTGAGAAATTTCACTCGACTATGTTGGAGCACCTCCGCATCCTTAAGTTACAACAGAATGAGGAACCTGTGGTAAATCTTATGCCTTACGCTATCCATGCATATAATAGCTCTGTTCATAGTTTTACTAAGTTCCTACCCTATGACATAATTAACGAAGATTTTGACCCTAGAGACCCCGTTCACATGGACTTCACTAAGCATCTGTTACAACGATACACCCAGATTCACCGCGAACAGATGAAAACTGTATACAGAATGATTAACGAGACTGCATTGACTAACCGATCCCATCTTATAGAAAATCGTAACAAGGATCGAGAACCCGAAGTAGAGTATGAGCCAAACCAACAAGTTTTCATTATTAACCCCTTAGCTGCTCGACAAAAGCTCGCACCGCGCTATACTCAAGACAAAGTCCTAGCCGACTTACCGATTCATATTAACACCTCTAAAAAACGTGGCCCAGTAGCTAAAGCCCGTCTCAAGAGGGTTCCTAAATCAGCAAAATTGTTACAGATTACTTCTGACTCTGACCGTGATGACGAGGCTGGCAGCTCAAGAGATAAAACTTGAAAGCCTGGATGAAGAACCTGGACTTTTGCCGTTCAGACTGGGACCGACTACACTAATAACTCATTATCATACATTTTTACAAAACGTAGAACTTGTCAATATTGAGAAGCAAATTAATGACTTACAAACTCAGCTTTTCGACTTTAAGAACAAACTTGAAATTGACACATATTCGTTATACGAACTCCAGATTGAATATTTAACAAATAAATTGCAAAAAACATTAATCATTTAAATAGTTTAGAGCCTAATCGTAGCAAGAAAGGCCTCGTAGACGGCTTAGGTTCTATTATTAAAAGTATAAACGGTAACTTGGATTACTCAGATGCAATTAAATATAATAATGCCATAAAAAAACTGGAAAATAACCAATATAAAATAACATATGGATTTCATAACCATATTAGAATCAGTAATGATTGGATGGCCCACCATAATAATATCATAACGCAGATAGTTCAAAATGAAGAACGAATAAATATTACCTTGGAACTTGTTTAAGAAAGTGACGCACATAAGAATGTGAGTTTATTAAAGTACGCTAGATTCGCTCAATTATTAATTATTATCTCAGAAAATGCAGATGCTATTATGGCAGAACTTGTGAGAGTAGAAAATATTTTAAGTTTCGTGTGTGCATCAAGCACACATCATTCTATAGTAGGTATCCTAAGGGACATATACTAGGATTAGATTTAAGGGAATACTATGATATAATTAAACCAGGCTACTATTTTTCAGGCAAACGTATAGTTATAACCCTGAAGTTTCCCATAGTATCTCCCGTAGAGTATGATTTATTTAAGCTGTAATTCCTAATAAAAATAACCCATCCATTTTACCCCCCTATCCTCTAATAGCAAGTAACAGGCAGGCATTCATGTATATAGAGACAGAATGTCCGAAGTACAATAAACGGTTCCTCTGTGAAGAAAACCTAGTCGTTAAGTACGGGCACAGGCGGACTGCCTTCAAAACCTCATCACGAACCATTCTCTTGACGCAACCGAGGAAGCTTCCTTGTAACAATCCCAGCCAGCTGCTTCTTGAAAACGGGAGAACTTACCATCAGCAACACCTACGACAGGATCAAAGGACAACCATTGAATATTATAAAAATATCAATGATCAATGAAATGCCTAAAAT
The DNA here is from genome assembly GCA_946251855.1 of Alsophila aescularia. Taxonomy (NCBI): domain Eukaryota; kingdom Metazoa; phylum Arthropoda; class Insecta; order Lepidoptera; family Geometridae; genus Alsophila; species Alsophila aescularia. The sequence continues at coordinate 33,445,176 of OX276386.1, read as the reverse complement.
ATCTCCACTACCGCACATCAAATTGAACTCAATAAACCTAAGAGATTTACACGAATATCAAGATAACGTCATGCTGCAGCTAATGTTGCAAATGGACCACACTTCACCTGACGTCATATACCACACTACAGGACCAATGTACAGTATACTATGTGTTATAGTAATACTAGGAGCCGCCCTTCTCACACGTCGCTACTACATTCAGTTTAAGAACATTTCGAGATTCAAAGCTGAAGTACCCACTACGAAGATGCTGAGAAGCCTGCAACACCTTCGGGAGCACCAGCAACATTTGCTCGCAAAATTCTCAAATAGTTGCCGATTTAAGGGTGGAGATGTTACGCCATCCCGTAGAAAACCGCTGTATAAGAAGTCGCCTATAAAACATTGCGACACGGTCACACGGTTCGCCGGACACCCGAGTCGCCGAGTCAGCTCCATTCCTGGAAACTTGTCCAACTTATCAAAATTAAATAAATTTCAAATAGTTTTGTTTTTTTTGGATCCTTCGTCTGCGGCCTACGTAATTTGCGCGTCACGGACTGCGTACCGCCACAGAATATATGTCGCTATATATGTGAGCATGCCCCAGGATGATTATGACAATGATGAAATGAAACTGAATTTGTTGTATTTATATTACTTAGAAGATGGTTCTATGATAATTACTATCATCATCATCATCATCATCAATGTCAGCTTCAAATGCAGGGCATAAACCTTCTCCCTCTGACACTATCATCTCTGCCTTCAGCCAATCTTTGCCAAGGTCATATCAAATTTAGCTCGACCCCTCGTTGTTGCAATGGTCTTCTACGGCTGCGATTTTCCACGCGGGGCCACCAATCTATCAGTGACCTACTTCACCTGCCATCAATGCATCTTGCCAAGAGTCCTTCTCATCGCCACTTGAGGTTTATGTACTGATGTCTTCCACCTTGGTTTTTCTTTGGATCTCCGTCTTTCGCACTCAGTCGCTCAATGTGAGCTTAGAAACAGTACCTACTTAAATAAAATAAGAAATCACATGGTGCAGTATTGGACCTACTTACCTAGAGCAAATAGAATTCTGTTCAAAATTGATACAGTGATATCACTTTTAGATATCGTCCCAAAAAAGAGCAGCGGGAAAAATGTTTTAACCAGTTCTATAAAATAATTGTTCAGTTTGTTTTGCCGTAAAAGTTCCAATGTGTTCTTTTTAAATACCTCCTTAACTGTTATTTTGGGCTGTTTCTATAAATATTCCTCAATCTTACATTGCAGTAGTACCACATCACTGCTTAGCAAGGTAGTGCGGGATGAATTTTAAAGAGCTAATTTAAGGCCGGCGTTTGGTGCTGGAAGGAATAATATAAAGGTTACTTTTTTACCCAGTTAAATAACCACGCGGGCACAGCTAGTCATACTCGTATAAATATACCAAGTAGCAACCAAATTAAGGTAGCGTCATCTTAGCAGAAAGTGTTTAATCTTTACACAGCTAATGGAATCTATAATTCTTAAAAAAGTAAATGTTGGATTTTTCGTTTACTTAGATGCAAAATTTGGATGTGCGACAACGAGTTACCACCTGAATCAATTAAATTATATGTTTAACGTTTGCAAAACATCTTACTGACAAACTTTATCGGATAGTTAAAGTGTAACGTTTGTTATTTATACACGACTGCCCAAAAAAGGACTGTAATGTTTTTAGGATTCATGTATGTTTGTGAGTTTATTTATTCCACCGTTACTTTTGAATGCCTGAACAGATTTAGACGTATGGGGTATCGTTAGAATCCTTACATCCCCCGAGTAACATCGGCAATATTATTTTTAAAACAAACACAAATTAAAAAAAAACCCCTTGCCCCACCCCTCATTATAGCTAGGAAGCATCTCGATCACATCAGTTTTCAAACATAAAAGCCGCATCAAAATCGGTCCATTCGTTTGAGAGCTAAGACCTTCACCCCCATTAAATTATAGCTAAGAACCATCTCGTTTACCTCAGCTTTGAAATATTAAAAACGCATCTAAATCGGTCCATTCGTTTGGCATAAGTTATTTTTTGGCAGGGCGGGCGTGTTTTTTAAGCTTTTAAGCTAGTTACTCTCTGAACTTCAACGAGAGGAATATTATAAGTTTAGGTTGTGTATGTATCATTGTTTGTATCCGCGTGTGTCTGTCTGTGGCATCGTAGCTCCCAAACTAAATGGACCAATTTTTATGCGTTTTTTTGTTTGAAACCTGAATTGATCGAGATGGTTCTTAAATATAAAGCAGGGGAGATAGTGTAGTATCAGGGGGGTGAGGATAGTAGCTCTTAAAAGAATGGACCGATTTTGATGCAGTTTTTAATGTTTGAAAGCTGATGTGATTGAGATAGATCTTAGCTTTAATGGGGGAAAGGAGGGCGGGGGAAGGGGGGGTGAGAATCGTAGCTCCCAAACGAAAAGAACGATTTTGATGCGGTGTTATAATTGAAAGCTGATGTGATCGAGATGGTTCTTAGCTGTAATGGGGGAAAGGGAAGGGGGGGTGGGGGATGAGGATCGTAGCTCCCAAACTAATGGACCGATTTTGATGTGGTTGTTATGTTTGTAAGCTGAAGTAATCGAGATGGTCCTTAGCTATAATGGAGGGGGTCGCGGGTTATATAATTGTATATATTGTTGTATAATTGTATGTTTTAATAATATCTCAGATATAATTTTTGATGCGTAGACGGTCGACCTCGAGAGAGAAGCCTCTCTGGAATAGGTATTGTCGCCCACGCTGCCGCTGGACGCTCCGGACTATGTTAAAACTTGAGGATCTCATACATACTTTTTTAGGCGTCTTGTGTGTTTTTCTTGTTGTTTATTAGTAAGGCTATGTCATAAATAAGCTATTTAAAAATCATATAAAAAGAGTTTTTATGTGGTAGCCATATCATGGTGAAACTTTGAATGAGCTATCACAATTAAATGCGTACACAACATTTCGTGTCTGTGCTGTTAACCGTTGAGGAGTTCCCTAGTCAGGACCCAACTCAGAGTGCAACAACCATGTCGTGGTAAAACTGAAAACTGGCTAAGATAAACAAAATGCGTACACAAAATTTCGTGTCTATTTCGGTATGTCGATTCAGGTCATGCTTACCATAAAAATGCATTGTAATCGGAACTGAACCAACATGTAAAAATTCAACTTCGTAGGATAAGAGGAAGTGGTTCTACTCGTAATTCAGTTTGCTAGATTTGACCTAAACAAACATATAAAAAAATAACATATAATAAGCATATATGTAGTACTAGTTATCCCGCCCGCGACTTCGTCCGCGCGGACTACTGTTCATCGCGAAAAAAGCATCCTATTTTCTTCTAGGTTATTAAAAACCAATGCAAAAGTAGGTATAGCACCAATGCTCTTGATGTTTTTTGACAAACTTGTTATTTCGTTTCCATGGCAACTACAGACCATTAGATAGATAGATAGATAAACACTTTATTGCACACTAAATAAATTATACACAAGAATAGACATTTAACTTAAGTAGAGTACAATGGGCGGTCTTATCGCTTAAAGCGACCAAACCATTCTGTGATGGCAACCGTTTCTTACAGTGAGGAATCAACATTTTCCAGTTTCCCGTGGAAACTTTCAATTTTCCGGGATAAAAAGTATGATATGTTTTATTCCAGGGTATATGCTATCTCCATTCTAATTTTCATCAAAATCCGTTATTTTTCTTTTTTATTATAAATTTACCAATACCTAATTTCAAAGACAAATTGCTGCATAGCTTCAATTAGCGAAACGAAGTCAAGCTGCTCGATAGACTGGGGTCAATTTTGAGCCCGTTGCTGGTTGGTCTCTTTGAAGTTATGGTTGCTGCCTTGAGTCGCCTTCTCACTGGCCTGGAACTGACAGCTACTCCACGAATTTCTCTGTGGTTCAAGTTCAACGGGGCCGTTGGACTTGAACCACATAAATAATCTTGAACCTCGGTGAGAGAACGATTTCTCAGTGGAGTGCGGAAGATGAAGCGATCGTCTCTCTCCGAAGTGCAAGTAATTTACCAGTATTATACCAAGTAAAGAGCTCTCTTTTATAAGGTTTTTTATTCGTAGTTTAGTTTCCTAATGGTTTCGAGCACTGCGTATCGCTACGCACAGAAAATATATTTCAAACTTTAGAGCCTTAGGTGTGCGATATTAATTTACCAGTATTATACCAAGTAAAGAGCTCTCTTTTATAAGGTTTTTTTATTCGTAGTTTAGTTTCCTAATGGTTTCGAGCACTGCGTATCGCTACGCACAGAAAATATATATTTTAAAAACATAAGTAATTTTTATAAGTTTTTTTTAACTCTGCACTATCTCCTAATCCTATACATAATAATAAAATATTTGTAATTTCCAGACTACCCATTGTAGATCATATTCATTAGATAAAAATTTAAGGAGATGGTGAAACAGACTTATTTTATTGCTGTATTTAGGTATTTAAATACTAATAGTAAACACTATATATATTGAAATTGATAGCACACCAGTTTTATTACTTGTCTTTTAATGTTAAAAGTTTAAGCCATTGTGTTTAGAACCTTTGATAAGATGGGTAGAGCAATTCGTATTAGTGTTTATTTGATTGTATTTTTATGTTTATCGGCAGGTGAGCTAAATTATGCGAAATTCGTTGCTAACATATATTTTTTCGATCTAATATCTTTTTTATTCCTTGCTTGTAATTAGCGTTCTGCTTGTCAATCAATAACATGCTGTTTATCAGTCTATACAAGTGTAGCCGCGGCTTCGCAAGTACTATATGTGCTATTCCAGGTCCTAAAATACAAAAATACCTACCAACATTTGATCAAAAAAAAATCAGCCGTGTCGTATACATTTATATCGATTGCTCGGCTTTTACTCATCGGATTGAGATACCAATTAAATAATAAAAAAATGCTAACTATTACAAATTAAAAAAAAGATAAAAAAAGATATTTAAAAAACTAAATAACACGCATTAATACCATTAAACAGAACTAAAAATAAAAGAAAAAACAGTATAATAATATAGTGACTAACGAGAAAATTAATGTCATTTTAAAAAAGCGTGGGGTGCTTTGTACGACATTTTTACACTAACTCTGTAATTTGAAATAGATATAGTAACATAAACAAATAATAAATAAATAAATAAAAATACAACATACAAATATCGAGCACCCCACGCTTCTTTTACAATGACATTAATTTGCTCGTTAATCACTTTATTCTTATATTAAAATTTTGTTTTCTACTTGCTAGATTGGTTTAAGGGTATTAAAGCGTGTTTTTTAGTAAGTTAAATTATAATTTATTTTAATGGAAAATTACTGCTATCTCAAAAAGTATTATTTTTACTCCTAAGAATACTTCTTCTTTTTTTTCTAATTCAATAAAATTAAACCATTTTATCTGAAAGACCTCGTGACTTGCATAAGTATTAATTATTTAAGACAATCAAATAATTTTCTAAACGAAAAATTTGAATAACGGACGGGATTCAAACCCGCATCATTCCGTGCCTCTGCGCGGGACATGCCTAGTTACCAATTTGGCTACCATGACAGGTACAATAATAATATAATCCTAATTTTCCGGTTAATTTGTAAATCCGTCTTACGGGGACGGTAACGCCATCTATTGGCAGTATTCTGAACTGACCAACCAAACACGGATAATATTGCAATTAACTTCGTGTCGTTAAGATAACGCCTTCCAAATATAATGTTTATATGATTTTAGCATTAACGCCTGCTTAGCGAGAACATATCTAATAACTTTCTGGACAAAAAATTTGAATCACGAACGGGGTTCGAACCCGCATCATTCCATGCCTCTGCGTGGCACATACCTTTATCAATTCGGCTACCGTGACAGGTACAATATCATCAAAAAATTCCGCTTAGTTTGTAAATCAATCTTACGGGGACGGAATTACAAAAAAAACAAATATGTATACTTGAAAAAGTAACATGGCAACAAGCTTTGAATAGATGGTTGCACCCCCTTCCTTTAATAGATGGTTGCACCCCCTTCCTTTAATTTCTAATTCAATAAAATTAAGCGAATAACACATTGAAGTACATGATCATCGGGTGGCGCAATAGCTAACATTGCGCAGTACTGAACGCGTACATGCGCGTGCGCGCGTGGCAAGCAATTAAAGTCTCCGAGTCTTGTGTCCAGACACATTTTATATTTTTTATAGATTAATTTATTTATTTTTTACTCTTGTTCTAGAAGAACATTTATTGCATTTATCTTCGATTTTCTAATAACAAAATTAGAGAGTTAAATAATTAATGATGCAACATACAAACACGTTTTATATTTATGAAAAATTTATATATTACTCTATGTAAGACATAAATAATATAAAATGTCACGAAAATTAATGGATTTGTCTTGCTCGTGTCTAATGAATGTTAATACAACCGTAGAATTAATATGAAAGCATTGTATTACATACATTTTATTTATCAAGGTATCATCCAAAACTCATCTAAGAAATGAAGTAAGTAGTACCACTTAGGTCTCATACAATAGGTACACATTAAGTTTAGCAGTCTTCTTTAAAACTTCCTTTATTGAAGGAAATAAGCTAATGATAAAAACAAAGAGATCTTTAATTGTTAATGATAGATTTGTTAATAATCGTGTCGCTTTATCTATGTGATCACAGATGCCACGCGGAGAAGTAGTTCTGCATCATCGCGAGCACAATCTTCAAGTGGGGGGAAATCTACAAAATCCGCAACGCCTGCGAGTGCTCATGGCAGTTCTTGTGCCAAAAATAAAGCAAAAGGTGAGGCCACTAAACAAAGCCCACTATTTTTTTCTGATAGTGCTGGAATTACACATAAGTAACTCAACTCAATGCAAATAAATACTCAAATAGAACTTCCAGTTCGTTTTAGAACCATTATTCTGTTTTCTTTCATATATAACAACTTTTCACGCCCGCGACTTCGTACGCACGGACTACTGTTTATCACGAATAAAGCTTTTTTTTCTTGTAGGTTATTATAAACCAATGCAAAAGTACGTATAGCACCAATGCTATTGATGCTTTTTTTCGCGATAAACTGTAGTCCACGCGGACTAAGTCGTGGGCGAGAGCTAGTATATTATATTAGTAACGCCTTAGTTTTCGTTTACTGGCGTATTAATTAAAGTCAAACCATGTCAAATTCGTCACCATTTAGAAATCTATAAATTGATATTTTGTGACATATTTGTATACTTTCTCCATCTCTATCCTGTTAGATCAAATATGTGACAGATCAATTTATTTAGAGAACTGACCTAACTGTTATAGAAATATACAGTTATATAATCCAACTTTTTGTATCTTATGCACACTGCGCACCATTTACTAAAACTCGTGTTTCAGCTGGAACCTGCGCTGAGAACGAAGAGTACTCAAACTGTACTCAAGCCATATGCCGAGCCCTGAACTGCTCTCAGAAAGGTCAACCAGTTGCCTGTGCATCTGTTGCAAAGCGGTCATGTAAAAGCGGATGTGTCTGTCAAACTGGATTTTTGAGAACTGCCGATGGCATTTGCGTTCCTGAATATCGCTGTAGTGGTATGTTTGTTTTTCTAAGTTTATTTGTTAACTAGCTGTAACCGCGCGCGTACAGCTTCGCACGCGTGGCCATTTCTCTAGGATAAAAGAACTCTATTACTATTCCAAGACCTAAAATAGCAATACACCAACATTTAAACAAAATTCCTGTAGCCGTGAAAAAGTTTTTATCGATTGCTCGGCTTCTACTCATCGGATTGAGATAATAAGTACACCAGTTTTAAGTCAGACCCTAAGCTATCTAACAGAAACCGCATCGCAATCGGTCCAGTAGTTTTTACGTGATGCGTGAACAGACAAACAGACACGAATTTTAAAATTGTTTTTCTGTTTTCTGTAGCTTATTTTTAGTACCCTAGTATTATTTTTTTAAATATTTTCCTTTTACAGTTTTTTTGGTACTTACTGCTTTATTAAATGTATAGATTTTCACTTTGGGCCTTTCGCTTTGGGCAGAATAATAAAAATATTACATTACTAGTTTTCCCGCCCACAACTTCGTACGCGCAGACTACTGTTTATCGTGAGCATCCTATTTTCTTCTAGGATATTAAAAATCAATGCAAAAGTAGGCACCAATGATCTTGATGTTTTTTGACAGACTTGTTATTTCGTTTCCATGGCAACCACAGACCATTCTGTGATGGCAACCGTTCCTTACAGTGAGTAATCAACATTATCCAGTTAATCCGCGGAAACTTTCAATTTTCCGGGATAAAAAGTATCCTTTATATATTATTCTAGGATATAAGCTGTCTTTATTCTAAATTTCATCAAAGTCCAGCCGTTACGCGTGAAAGCTCTCCAAACAAACAAACAGACAACGTTTCACTTTTATATAATGGTATGGATACTCAGCGATTTCACCAACTTGGATTATAATCATCATCATGATTATGATGTCGCTACATCACTCCATTCCTTGAAGTAGGTATCAATCAAAAATCACGTCCATTCTTCGCTTACTGCGTGAAAGAGAAACAAACAAACGAACAAACAAACACATTCCCAATAGAGTGGATTTTTGAGACGGGACAGTAAGGGCAGGTACTTTAACCGTTATAGTTACAGAAAAACGTTCTTATGAGGCCATCCATAACTTTTTGAGATATTCTGAAAGGCATTCAAAGATTTTGGAAAAAGTCAGTTGGAAAAGTCAGCAAGAAGATGGTAATTGTACACAAAAACTTTTTTGATGCCAATCGATCCTGTTTCTTATAAAGACCAAAATTGAGGTTTGAGTACTAGATATGTCTGAAATCGCGAAAATCTTTTTCCATACATTATGCACAGTCAGTTCAGTAGTCTTGATCCTTCTAAGAAACAGGATCGAATGGCATCAACAAAAGTTTGTGTAAAATTACCATTGTCTTGGTGACTGTACATTTTTTCCAAAATCTGTGAGTGCTGTTCAGAATATCTCAAAAGTTATGGATGATCTCCTATGAACGTTTTCCTGTAACTATAACAGTTAAAGTACCTGCCATTACAGTCCCGTCTCAAAAATCCATCCTGTACAATGTAAAAGTGAAGTGTGATAGTTATATGGACGTTCATAATGAAATACCTACTTACTATATTATTTCAAGATAAATTGTCATCAATAACTATTTCAGGAGACTTGGTTTGTGACGAAAATGAAACAGTGGACACATTATCTGGGAGCTGCAATGATTTCTGTCCCACAAGCGATGTCGCCTATAACTGTTCCTCTACGGACCCAACTCCTGACTCATATGAAACGCCGGTGTGCCGATGCAGATTCAACTACAAAAGAAGCCCTGACAGCGGAACTTGCATACCTACTAGGGATTGTCGTAAGTTATCAGCGCAGAACACGACCTTTGTGTTATTCCAAGACCAAATTGTACCTAAAAGGTACAATTCAGTATAGAATATATCTATGTATGTAATGGCACAGGAACTACTTTTTGCAAAATGATCGATCAAATTGGAATAAATCAATTAAATTGTGTTCTGACATTTTCTTATTCTTGCTTCCTTTTTTGTCGTGAGAGGTAGTGCTGACCTCTGGTGCCAGAGGTCAGCACAACCTAGGTAGGTTGGTGGTCTGGTGCTATTATTTATAACACAAAAACTGGATGGAGCCCAGATTACATAGTCAATAATTAATTATTAAAACTAGCTGTGCTTGCGGCTTTGCCCGTGTGGTAATTTATTTGGGTGTAATTTTGCATAATGTGTTATTCCAGGACCACAAGTACCAATATTATCAAACTTCGTCCAGGCGTCAAAAGTTTTTTATGATTGCTCGAATTCTACTCATCGGATTGAGATACCCAGTACACCAGTTATTAAGTTAAACCCTAAGCTATCCAACAATGAAAACCGCATTGCAATCGGTTGAATAGTTTTTACATAATGCGCAAACAGACACACGATTTAAAAAAAAACTTGTTTTGTAGCATATTTTTTTCATATTTTGTCTATCTACATTCTACAGTTTTTTGGTACATACCGCTTTATTATAAGTATAATTTTTTTAGTACCTATAACAAAGTTGTATAATTAGTAGAAAACAACAAAAAGGATTGGGTATTGAATTCATAATACGAGGGTGGATTAAAAAGTACTCGGCCTAACACAGATCCATTCAATTCTAAAAATCTAATCTACCCACATTATTTAGTTCAGTTTAGACTAGTTAATTGTCTGAAGTTCGAAACGTGTGCGATAATTAGTTGTGATTTTATAAATTCATTAACAAAGCAATCAGACATAATTTCCTCGAATGGAGCAAATCTAGCAGCGTGCCGCCATTAAGTACCTCCTAGTAAGAAGGAGCTATCATCAAAAGCCATCCATGATGATATGGTCAGTACATTAGAAGATTCTGCTCTGTCATATTCATCCGTTAAAAAATGGATAACAGAATTTAAGCGTGGCAAAGAGAGTGTGAAAGATGAACCCCGCTCTGGAAGGCCTTCGACGTCCACCACTGACGAAAATATTAAAAAAGTACTTGATTTTTAAAAATTAGAGAGACAGCTGAGATAGATTATAAGCATCTCTTATGAACGAACTCAAAACATCATAGTCAATGAGTTTGGTTTCCACAAGTGTCTGCGAGGTGGGTTCCTCGACTGCTTTCATTTGAACAAAAAAGGACGCGATTGACTATTTCACGTGACAGTTTGGAGTTATTTGAAGCCGATTCAGATGATTTTTTGAATCGTTTTATTACTATTGACAAAACATGGGTTCATTAATATACACCGGAAACAAAACAACAATCAAAACAGTGGAGAAGACCTGGTTCACTACCCCCTAAAAAGGCTAAGTCGATTTTGTCGGAAAATAAGGTGATGGCTTCAGTATTCTGGGACTCGAAAGGTGTTATTATGATTGATTACCTTGAAGGGGCTCTGATTACTACTGCACCTTACTACGTCGTTTACGAGAAGTAATAAAAAAAAACATCGAGGAATGCTCAGAAGAAAAGTCCTGTTTCATCAAGATAACGCCCGTGTTCAAACGTTGATCATCACGTCCGAGAAAACAGAAACAGTCATTAAAAAAATCAAAAATCTCAGAAAAATATTCATGTACCGTATCTACCTACTCACATCAACTCACGAACGCTCGTGTTCACACGTCTGTGCAGTCAATGGCTGAAATCCACATCTGTGGTTTTGAACTGTTACCGCATCCGCCTTATTCACCTGATCTGTCACCATCAGACTTCTTTCTGTTCCCTAACCTAAAAAATCACTTGGGAAGTCAAAAGATTTTTGACGAACGACGAGGTCAAAGCAGCAGTAGACGCATATTTTGACTCTAAGGAAGAATAAAGTTTTTCAACGGTCTAAATGCTTGGAAGGGGCAAAAGTGGCTGAGTAAGACGCACTTTTTTCACTTTAACTTATCAGGCCGAGTGACGAGACCACTGGCTGTATCAGTAGACAATACCACAATAGCACAAGTTAAGAATTCAACATTTCTAGGTTTCGAAATTGAGAGGGCGCTGACCTGAGAGTTTCACGTTAATAAACTATGCGGGAAAGTAGGAAGTGCAAGTGGTGACCGTGAAGGTGGCGCGCGCTTGTTACTTTGCGACGGTGCACTCGTTACTGCAGTACGGCGCGGAGCTCTGGGGGAGATGCTCAGTGTGGAATCGCGTCTTCCGCATGCAGAAGCGCGCTGTCAGAGCGATAGTAATAGTACCGCGTGACACTTCCGCGAGACCCTATTTCAAGGAACTTGGAATCCTGACCCTACCTGCCATTGTGATCCTTCAGGTGGCAGTGTACTCAAAGACCAATATTGCTTCTTATAGAAGACACTGTGACATGCACTCTTACAATACGCGTAACGCGAACAAGCTCGTAGCAGTACCGCGCTCCCTTGTCAAGTCCAGTAAGCTTACTCACGTGACAGGTCCTAGTGTATATAACAGGCTTCCCAGTGACATAATCGCAGCTCCCAGTATGACCTGCTTTAAAACTACACTGAAACGCTGGCTTATCGACCAAGCGTTCTACTGCTTTGACGAATTCATGAATATGTAATTATTATAATTGACATGTTGATATTATTATTTTTTATTTATTTTTTTATAATTAATGATCACTTTGACATATGTACACTTTTTTTTAGACCTATTTTAGTTTTTTATTATTATTTTCTTATTTATTCATATAATTGAACAAATGACATATTTTTTTTATGAATTGTTTGATTGATGTTATATAACATATAATATACGATTTTTACTCACTAAAGATTTTGACGTGTAAGCTTGTCTTATGAATAAATGAGTATTTGAGTATTCTTACTGCTTAGTTAAGGTAGATACATTCAAAGCAAATTTTATTATTTCAGCTCCCTTTGACTGCAGTGCCCGACCCAACGAAGAATACAACTCTTGTCCACCAATATGTCCCACCGACGACTGCAGCCAAGCCTCTCCTTCAGGCCGTTGCCCTCTTCTCGGAAGAATTGGTATTGTGTTACAGTGCAAACCAAAATGCAGATGTATCGAGGGCTATTGGCGAGATGATGGGATATGCGTACCTTACGCTGACTGCCGTAAGTTCTAATATGAATACCCAATCACAATACATATATTTTACTGAAAAGAAATGAACAGTGTAACCCAAAATGCAGATGTATCGAGAGTAATTGGAGATATGATGGGATTTGCATACCTTATGCTATCGTACGTTCTTATTTAGGTAACTAATCACAATACTTACATAATGTTTAACTGAAAAGAAATGAACAGTGCAACTCTAAATGCAGTCGTTTCGAAGATTATTGGAGATATGATGAGATATGCTTACCGTATGCTGACTATTTAAGTTTCTATTCAGGTACCTATTCACAGTACAAATGTTTAACTGAAAAGGAATGAACAGTATTGAAGCGGCCTTAATTCGTTTCGTATGTTGGAAATTAAATCTCACACTATTAAGTTATGATAACATATGTATGTTTAAAAATACAAAATTATAGTAGTTTTACATATATCTTTTTACTTTTTTTTTCCAAAGACAGCCTCCATCACGGACCGCACTGTTTATATTCAATTCCTGTCCATCCAATAGTTGTCTGTAAGAAATTGCTAATAGCAATAAGGCCGCCTATTGCACAACATTGGATTTTATGAATTGAGTTGTTTTTTTATTGTGTTGTGTAAAATAAAGAGTTATTGTATTGTATTAAAATTTAGAAGTCACTATGGAAGGGATTTGCCAAATATTTGCCAGAACAGACTAGAGATGCCGCAAATAGTCGTTATGGTGAATAATCGGTTAGTGATTATTCGGTATTCCCTAAGATGGAGAATAATTGAATTATTCGCCATAGTAAAATTATTTGACTTTCTGTAGTCAACGATACTATAGTTAAAAGTAGTCAAGAACCAACCGTTTTTTGGTTTTTCAATCGATTTTAGTTTGGTTCCTACCGAAATGTAACGATTCAGCCAATGAGAAAAGTTTGAATACATACAATTGTTGGTGGAAAAAGTACGAATCAGCATCAGTTTCTCCATTTTATGTAAGCTCTATGTGATTCCAGACTACTTCACCAAGCTCTTTTTATTCAAAAAGACGATTTTCCAAAAAAAAAACAATTATTATTTTCTGCACCATAATCTGCCCCTTCTGGACTATGAATATTAAATTAATTAAAATTCGATAGTAAATATAACGTGTCATGATTGATTAAATTACCATCTTAAATATATGACTGATTTATTGCTTACTTATTTGCATTCTTAATATTAATGATGGTTTAAATAAATTATACTAAATAATACGTATAATGTTGATCTTACATTATATACATATAATGTTGATCTCACATCACATCATATCATCAGCCTATACTGAGCTCGGTCTTCAGCTTTTCTCGTCCATTTACTGTCAGCCGCCCACTTCAGGTCGTCACTCCACCTGGTCCCAGGGCATTCTACACTACGTTTGCCTAAACGTGGTCTCCATTCGAGAACTCTTCTACCCCAACGGTTATCGGTTCTTCGCGAAATTTGACCAACCCATCGCCACTTCAGCTTGCTAGGGCTATGTCGGTTACCTTGGTTCTCTGTCGGATGTCTTCACTACGAATCCTGTCCTTCAGAGAAACTCCAAGCATAGCTCTCTCCATACCTTAAATTTGTGGACTAATTTGATCGTGAGTGTCCACATTTTGGCTCCGTAGGTCAATATTGGTAGGACGCACTGATTGAAGACTTTTGTCTTCAGGCGCCTCCGTCCCCTTTTCTTCCCTAACATGGATCCCCTGGGGGATTAATTTTGATCTTTTGTCCACACATATCCTCTAGCCAAGAACAATTACTGTAGGATCCACTGGGGGATTTATTTGGACTGGGACATAAATAAATTACAAACATAAATAATTTTCGACCTTATTGACAAGAGCTAAGTACCTATGTTTATTAACGTATTTTGACTAAATGAACTTAGTAAATGCCGAATCTGACTAAATCTGATTAATGTCAATAAGAGTCAAATTTGACTGACGCTGTTTTTTGTAATGGACATAGCTTTTAAATCATTTAAAAGATGTCAGACAATTTTCGACCTTATGGACATTAGCGAAGTGTCTTGTTTTTTACCTATTTTGACTAAATTAACACAGTTAATGCCGAATCTGAATAAATCTGATAAATTACAATAAGGTTCAAAATCGTGTGACATTAATTTTTGTTGTGTACATAGCTCTTAAATCATTTATAAGGTCAGACGCTTTTCAACTTCACCCCCCCCCCCTCCTTCCCCCCTCCCCTCACACCCCCTCATGACTTTTTCCCAACTTACCCCACCCTACCAACTTCCCCTACCCTCCCCACACATCCCCCACCCCTCCAATTTCCCCTACCCTCCCCTCACATCCTCTATATTTTGATTTAATTTTGTTTTTTATTTATGTCCCAGTCCAAATAAATCCCCCAGAGGATCCTACAGTCATTGTTCTTGGCCAGGAGATCCATGTGGACAAAAATCTAAATGAATCTTCCATGTTAGGGGGCCAAGTGGACGCAGGCTTGAAAATCAGTATATTTTTCTTTCAAAATGTATGTCAGTCGATTTTTCGCCATTATCGAACAATAGACAATAGATTTACGAATAATGTCGAATATCTAATAATAGCGGCTAATCTCTAGTAAAGACTAATATTATCTACCTTATTAGTTGTTTCATGTTTTTTCATCATATAACTTGGGTACCTTAATGTGATAATTTATTTGCGAAACGAAATAATATCAAAATTAATCATTTTTCTTTTAGCGAGAAAATGTCAAAAAAATGAAGAATTTTCGAACTGCACCCAAGCTTTGTGCCGTGCTCAAGACTGCACCCAAAAAGATAAACCGATAGCTTGCCCCGGAATAGCAGAAGATTCGTGTAAACAAGGGTGCGTCTGTGTTGAGGGTACTTTGAGAGCTGAGAATGGCAGTTGTATTGCAGAAGATCAATGTCCAGGTAAACTCACTTGCATCAAAGTTTATTTCATAACAATATTCTTTACAAACATAGACCCAGTAAGACCAGAGATTAATTCAAAGTCGTTTAATCCAGGACTAACCTGTGGTGAAAATGAAGAGCTAAACGAATGTCCCAGTGTTTGCAAAACTGATGCATGTCCAAATAATGTTACCAATCAAGATGAAGTAGCATGTATCAGAATGTGTGGTCCACCACGATGCCAGTGCGTTTCTAACTATGCAAGAGATCACAGCGGCACTTGTATCCCTATCAATGACTGTCGTGAGCACCTACTTTAATTTCTTTATTCAATAGTTATTTTCTTCTAGAAGTTTTTTTTGTTTATGTTGTTTTAATCAGCACCAGTATACAGCTTGCGAAAATACATCGAAGACGTTGATAGGTGGAGTAGAGAGATGTTTGTCTAGCAGTTATATATTTATTTTGAAATCCAACAACACCGGTTCGATCTTCAGCTTCGCACCAATTTCTCATAATTAGTTGTGTGCTTCAGGGGACACGTTAAGCCCCCGATCTCCGTTGCTTACAGTGATAGCAGTTATTAAGACACATTAAGGGTTGATCGGTCGCCAGGTAAATTCTGACACCAGTGAGGTCACTTCTACTTCTGCCTCATTCGAAATTAATACGAGTACATACTACTTAGAACGTAATAAATTAACCATAACTTAAAAATCCCCAGGTCTCACTCACAAAACAAGTGATTTTTCTTCAGGTAGATAAGTAATTAGCGTGTCAATCGAAAATTCTCTTGTGAGTAATTGATGGTTAAACGAGTTTACCTTAAGTGATGTTCGACCATAATTATACGAGACGTTATATACGAAGATATTTATAAACACTATGTAGTTTCACTTCTCAATGTATTAGGCATCACACGTAATTTTTAGAGCTGCTGAAATATAAATGAATTTTAAATGAGTCTTTAAACGATACCAACTACGCGACAGCGGCGCCCTCTCTGCCGTGCGTCATTTTTTCAGAGAAACATCATCTAGTTTGTTGTATATTTTATATATAAGGGGGCTTTAGTATTTGGGTCCTGGTGGGACTATAAATATCTTCAGATGTAACGTCTCGTATAATTATGGTCGAACATCACTAAGTTAAGTAAGTTCGTTTAACCATCAATTAATTATACTACGACGTTAAGAGCGATGGTGGCGTAACGGTTCTGTAGTGCAATTTAGAATCCAACGATACAGGGTTCAAAACCTAGGCACCGCACCAATGACTTTTCTAAGTTATGTGCGGTTTTCCATCTATCCGTGCTTCGGAGGGCACGTGAAGCTGTCGGTCCCGGCCGTTATTGATTAATAGCAGTCGTTAAGCCATGTCAGAGGCCCTTGGGCGTCTTGATAAACTCTGACATCAGAGGCCAGCACTACTTCATACGACAAACAATATAGAACAAGTCAGTTCTCAATCGATAGAAAACTAATACCAGACTAACGTCCTAATAATAATGCATATTTTCATGTGAAAATTTAAAATAATATTAAAATATGTGGGTAGTCAATAATCTTTGCTAATTAATCAGTGTACTACTTTTCTACGTAGAAAAAAACAAGAGCATGGAAAAACATGCGTTGTATGTCATTATGCGAAATAACGAAATGTTCTAGGACTTGCAAGTGATAATTAAAATAAACTAACCTTCATCATCCGTACTTACTTATTAAAAAGTTGCATAACCTTTGTTCCAAATATTGACTTATTTTTCGTCGTAATTTGGAATTATGACATTCCCTCTTTCTTTTCCTCGTCACTACACATTTAAATTACTATTACGCTATAATTACACTATAATTTCACTAAATTAAACGTAAAATATCCATTTTTATCGATATTAGAAGCTGCGACGCCCGCACATAAAAAAGGAATGAAGCACGGTGGAGAGGAAGCAGCTGTCGCGTTTTCGGAACGCTTACCCAAGCGCGCTGGATTTATATTTATACCTACTAATAAAAAAACTTTCTTGAATGAGGTTAATGAAAAGCCCTAGATAGAACCTAGAAGAAAGTTAATCGTTAAGTAATGTTTTACAGCAAAAATCTGCCCATTCAACGAGGAATACTCCAGCTGTACCCAAACTTTATGCCGTGCTCAAAACTGTACCCAAATAGGTCGACCAATAGCTTGTCCTGGAATTGCTAAAGGGTCTTGTAAGCAAGGGTGCGTCTGTGTTGAGGGTACTTTAAGAGATGAAGATGGCAGTTGTGTCTCAGAAGATCAATGTCCAGGTACTTTTTTTATTATTTTGTTTGGCTCCACACCATTAATGCATTTAGTCAGCGCAGCGTCAAGTAAAGAAATTTTAAAAGTTGTATATTACAAGTTGTAAGAAGTGATAAAGTGAAATCGGGGGTCAAAAGTCTTCTTACAACAGCTCGATCAAAGCTATCTGATGAAATTGACCACATCAAGCGGGAAAGTTGTCGTTTCTAAGCCAGAGATTCTCGTGGAAGTTTAAGATTTCTATGGCCGACTGTACACGTCGCGACCCAAACCTGATATCGAGGATTCTATGGCCAGTCTCACCCGCCACTATACCGAAGAGCTGCCAGAAGTCAGCCTTGATGAAATCGATATGGCTCTGAAACAGCTCAAAAATAATAAAGCCCCGTGTGTGGACGGAATTACTAAGGAGGTCTTGAAATCAGGATGTACTCCCACGCTTAACGACCTTCAATGTATGTTTAATTCTGTCCTCTTCTATGGGAGAACTCCAAAGGCATGGAACAGGAGGTTGGTCGTCCTGTTTTTCAAAAAGGGTGACGAGACCCTGTTGAAAAACTATCGGCTAATTTCCCTCCTGAGCCATGTCTACAAGCTGTTTTCGAGAGTCATCATAAATTGTATTGCGCAGATTCGAAGAATTCCAGCCAACAGAGCAGACCGCTTTTCAGGTAAGATACGGCACCATAGACCACATCCATACATTACGGCAGATTATACAGAAGAGAGAAGAGTATAATCAACCCCCGTGCCTAGCGTTTGTGGACTATGAGAAAGCCTTTGACTCTATCGAGACTTGGTCTGTTTTCGAGTCCCTGCAACGATGCCATTCGACTTGGATATACCAAGTGTTGAGATTTCTGTATTACGCAGTAACAATTACCGTTCAAGTACAGAACCAGCAGACTAAGCAAATCCCCCGGTAATGAGTTGTAAGACAAGGACACGTTATTTCTCCGAAATTGTTCTCAAATGCATTGGAGGATATTTTTAAGACTCTGGACTGGAAAGGATATGGCATTAGATAGATGAACTCATTATTGAAACACCGCAATACAGAAATATACAATAAATAAACTTAAAAATTAACAAAAACATGTTACAATTGGCGGTCTTATCGCTTAAAGCGTTCTCTTCCAGACAACCGTGCATGGAGAGGATTAACATAAACAAATTACAAACGGTAGTTTTTCTTACAACAACGTTGTACAACATAATTATATGTACTTAAATAGAAATGACAAGTGATTACCAAAACATAACAACTATACAAATATAAATATATATATATATATATATATATATATATATATTATATACTTTTAGATATATTTTTTGGAGGGTACTCTGTATTCGATGCTGATGCTAAAACTGTTTTTTTTTTTTTAATTTTTGTCTTTCTGTCCGTCTGTATCTTGGCTAGGCATCACGCCGAATCTACAAAATGAATTTAAATGAAACTTGGTATGATTTGAGCTCATACTACGAGGTAGGACATTAGATACTTTTCATCCCGAAAAATTAAAGGGCAGGATAGGTGTTGAAAGTTATTTAAAAGAATACGTATCACGCTGTAACTACTAGATGGTTTTTTTTTGCAACTTGGCACAGTCATAGTTTATACTAGCTGTACCCGCGGCTTCGCAGGCGTGGTATTTTCTTTATGTTCAAAGTACCATAATGTACTATTCCAGGACCATTATACCAATATTTGATCAAAATTTCTTTAGCCGTCAAAAATACTTTTATCAGTTGCTCGGCTTCTAATTTACCAGATGGAGATACCAATTACACCAGATTGTAAATCATACCCTAAACTATTTAACAATGAAAACCGCATTGCAATCGGTCCAATATTTTTTACGTGATGCATGAACAAACAAACATACAGACAAACAGACAGAGCGACACGATTACAAAAAAAAAGTGTTCAATACCCTGTTTAAGCACCCAAGAGGTTTTTTTTACAGCCTTTTTCGTACCTGTTGCTTTATTATAAGTATAGATATATGACTGTTTTAATTTGCATCAAAAAATTCGTCTAGTAGTTTCAGCGTGATAAGTGTTCATTTTAATAACTTTCAACGCCTATAGTGCGAAAACCCTTAAATTTTTCGGGATGAAAAGTATCCAATGTCTATCTCGTAGTATGAACTCAAATCTTACCAAGTTTCATTTGAATTCATTCAGTAGTTTCTGTGCGATACGCGGTCAAGATACGGAAAAAGACAGACAGACAGATAGACAAAAATAAAAGGCCAAAACAGTTTTGGCTTCATTATCGAATATAGAGAACCATCCAAAAATTATTATTTATTACTCAAATATTAATATAACTTTGGACCCATATCCCGCAGAAGCCCTTTAATTTTTCGGGACGAAACGTATCTTCAATTCCAACACATCATATAACTAATGACTGTGCCAAGTTGCATCAAAACTCGTCCATAAGTTTCAGCGTGGTACGTGTTCTGTTAAATAATTTTCAACCCCTATCCTGACAGAACACATAAATTTTTCGGGATGTAAAGTATCCTATGACCTACTTCGTAGTATGAACTCAAATCGTACCAAGTTTCATTTGAATTCATCCAGTAGTTCCGATGGCATGATTTAAGGCCAAGATATAGACAGACAGACAAACAGACAGAAATCAAAAAATATACAGTTTAGGCTTCATTATCGAACATAGAGTAACCTCCAAAAACAAATTTCACAATATCTTTAATGTACAGAATTTGGACCTATATCCCGCAGGATACCTTTATTTTTTCGGGACAAAAAGTATCCATAATTTTCACCCTTCTAATAAAGTATGTCCGTACCAAGTAACATAAACATACGTCCAATAGTTTCAGCGTGCTACGTGTTCTTTTAAATATTTTTTCCAGCCCTATCCTGCAGGAACTATTTACATAGACCACATCCATACAGTACGGCAGAATATACAGAGGAGAGGAGTATTATCAGCCCCTATACCTAGCGTTTGTGGACTATGAGAAAGCCTTTGACTATCGAAACTCGGTCTGTTTTGGAGTCCTGCAACGATGCCAACTCGACTGGTGGTATATCCAAGTATTGAGATGTCTGTATGACACCACAACAATTACCGTCTAAGTACAAAACCAGCAGACTAAGCATATCCCTCTGTATCGAGGTGTGAGACAGGGGGACGTTATTTCTCCGAAATTGTTCTCTAATACATTGGAGGATATTTTTAAGACTCTGGACTGGAAAGGATATGGCATTAACATTAACGGTGAGTACATCTCACACTTGTAATTGGCGGATGACATCGTCATTGTGGCAGAAACGTTGCAGGACTTGCAACAGATGTTGGACAGCCTAGCTGATTCGTATCCTCGCATTGGTCTCCAGATGAACTTGGACAAAAACAAGGTTATGTTCAAAGAACATGTATTTCAGGAACCAATTGCAGTTAACGGAACTGCTCTCGAAGTTGTTCAGGAGTATGTTTATCTGGGGCAAAGTTTGCTCAACTTCGAGAGACAACCCGCAGAAGAATACAGCTGGGCTGAGCAACATTTGCAAAATTTCGTCAAGTCCTCTTGTCGCCAATACCGCAAAGTTTGAAGACAAAAGTGTTCAACCAGTGTGCCCTACCTGTTATGACATACGGAGACGAGTCGTGGATACTCACGGTACGACAAGTCCACCAATTTAAGGTCGCTCAGCGGGCTTTGGAAAGGGTTGTGCTTGGAGTTGCTCTTAAAGATCGTATCCGGAATGACGTGATCCGGCAGAGAACCAAAGTTGTCGACATAGCCCTTAGGATCAGTAAGCTTAAGTGGCAGTGGGCTGGTCATATCTGTCGAAGAACTGATAACCGTTGGGGAAGACGTGTTTTTGAATGGTGACCGCTACTCGGTAAACGTAGTGCAGAGCGCCCTCCAGCTAGGAGAAGTGACGATATACGCAAAGTGTCTGGCAGAAATTGGTAGAGAAGAGCCAAAAATCGGGCTCAGTGGCTTGCTTTGGGAGAGGTCTATGTCCAGTAGTGGACTGACACGGGCTGATGAGGTTGATGATGATTATGATATATAATGTTATATAATGGAGAGTCCTTATTCAGTCAGCTAGTCATATTTCTAGTCAGGTCACTGTCAAAGTCAATTAACATACCTACCTTCAACGTTATAAAGAACCAATGTATCAAAAGCATTAAGTAGGTACTAACCGAACTATTTTAGTCGGTTTCACTCACCCAACAAGAGATTTTTCTTCAGGTGGTTAAGGAAGTAACGTATCAATTGCAAATTCTCTGGTGAGTAATAATTAGAAACTATAATGATACTAGCTGATGCCCACGGCTTCATGGTGGTCATTTTAGTATAGGTATTTGTTATAACACTAACAAATAACGTGGTTTTCTATTGGTAAAAGAATTTTCAAATTCGGTTAAGTAGATCCAGAGATTACCCCCTACGACCTCACAAACTCTTAAATTTTACCTCTCCATAATATAAGTATAGAAGTATACATTTTATACAAACGCATAATAAGATGTCTTGTAAGCAAGGGTGCGTCTGTGTTGAGGGTACTTTAAGAGATGAAGATGGCAGTTGTGTCTCAGATTTTTATTATTTTGTCTGGCTCCATATGATTAGTGCATACATCCAGCCCCGCGTCAAGTAAAGAAATGTTATAAGTTGTATGTTTTTTTCATTTAATAGTCAAAATTTCGAGTCCTAGTTAGTCAGCTAGTCATATTTCTATTCAGGTCATAGTCAAAGTCGCTTAACATACCTTCCTTCAACGTTATAAAAAAAAAACAAAGTTTCAAGAGCCCCAGATAGGTCCAAACCGCACTATTTTTAGTCTGTCTCACTCTACTAACAAGATATTTTTCTTCAGTTAGTTAGTAAGTAATTAACGTATCAATTGCAAATTGTTTGATGAGTAATAATTAGAAGTTATATGATATAATTTACAAATGTATGGCATATTTTTAAAGCAAGATCTGCCTCATCATTGAGTAGTCCTCTATTGAGTTGATTGGAAGTGCGTGTAGATCTATACTTAGATATTAAATCATTCTTATTTTCGGAACGCTTCCTCAAGCGCGCCGAGTTTATATTTCTTCCAACTTATATAAAATCTTCCTTGAATGAGATTGAGAAAACGTCCTTGATAGAACTTAGAAGAAAATTAATAGGTAAGTAATGTTTTACAGCAAAAACCTGCCCATTCAACGAGGAATACTCCAGCTGTACCCAAGCTTTGTGCCGTGCTCAAAACTGTACCCAAAGAGGTCGTCCAATAGCTTGCCCTGGAATAGCTAAAGGGTCTTGTAAGCAAGGGTGCGTTTGTGTTGAGGGTACTTTAAGAGATGAAGATGGCAATTGTGTATCAGAAGATCAATGTCCAGGTACTTTTTTTATTATTTTGTCTGGCTCCACATCATTCATGCATTTAGTCAGTGCAGCGTCAACTAAAGAAATTTTAAACGTAGTAAAGATATTACAAAATGTATATAAGAAGTGATAGAGTACAATCGGGGGTCAAAGGTCTTCGCAACAGCTTGGTCAAAGCTATCTGTCGAAGTTGACCACATCAAGCGGGAAAGTTTTCATTTCTAAGCCGGAGATTCTCGTGGAAGTTTAAGATTTCTATGGCCGACTGTACGTGTCACACGTGTCGCAAACTCAAACCTGATATCAAGGATTCTATGGCCACTATACCGAAGAGCAGCCAAAAGTCAGCCTTAATGAAATCAAGATGGCACTGAAACAACTCAAAAATGGAAAAACCCCGGTTGTGGACGGAATTACTACGGACATCCTTAAAAAAAGACGCCACGCTTAAAGAGCATCAGCGTATGTTTGATTCTGTCCTCTTCTCTGGGAGAACTCCAAAGGCATGGAACAGGAGTGTGGTTGTCTTATTTTCCAAAAAGGGGGACAAGACCCTGTTAAAAAACTATCGGCCCATTTCCCTCCTGAGCCATGTCTACAAGCAGTTTTTGAGAGTCATCATGGATCGTATTGCCCGGAAATTCGACGAATTCCAGCCAACAGAGCAGGCTGGGTTTCGAGGAGGATACGGCACCATAGACCACATCCATACAGTACGGCAGAATATACAGAGGAGAGAAGAGTATTATCAGCCCCTGTGCCTAGCGTTTGTGGACTATGAGAAAGCCTTTGACTATCGAGACTCGGTCTGTTTTGGAGTGCTGCAACGATGCCAACTCGACTGGTGGTATATCCAAGTATTGAGATGTCTGTATGACACCACAACAATTACCGTCTAAGTACAAAACCAGCAGACTAAGCATATCCCTCTGTATCGAGGTGTGAGACAGGGGGACGTTATTTCTCCGAAATTGTTCTCTAATACATTGGAGGATATTTTTAAAACTCTGGATTGGAAAGGATATGGCATTAACATTAACGGTGAGTACATCTCACACTTGAGGTTTGCGGATGAAATCGTTCATTGTGGCATAAACGTTGCAGGACTTGCAACAGATGGTGGACAGCCTAGCTGAGTCGTATCCACGCATTGGTCTCCGGATGAACTTGGACAAAAACGAGGTAATGTTCAAAGAACATGTATTTCGGGAACCAATTGCTGTTAACGGAACTGTTCTCGAAATTGTTCAGGAGTATGTTTATCTGGGGCAAAGTTTGCAAACTAGTAAAAACAACTTCGAAAGACAACCCGCAGAAGAATACAGCTGGGCTAAGCAACATTTGCGAAATTTCGTCAAGTCCTCTTGTCGCCAATACCGCAAAGTTTGAAGATAAAAGTTTTCAACCAGTGTGTCTTACCTGTTATGACATACGGAGCCGAGTCGTGGATACTCACGGTACGACTAGTCCACCAATTTAAGGTCGCTCAGCGGGCTTTGGAAAGTGCTATCCTTGGAGTTGCTCTTAAAGATCGTATCCGGAATGAGGTGATCCGGCAGAGAACCAAAGTTGTCGACATAGCCCTTAGGATTAGTAAGCTTAAGTGGCAGTGGGCTGGTCATATCTGTCGAAGAACTGATAACCGTTGGGGAAGACGTGTTTTTTGAGTGGAGACCGTTACTCGGTAAACGTAGTGCAGAGCGCCCTCCAGCTAGGTGAAGTGACGATATACGCAAAGCGGCTGGCAGAAGTTGGTAGAGAAGAGCCAAAAATTGGGCTCCGTGGCTTGCTTTGTGAGAGGGCTATGTCCAGTAGTGGACTGACACGGGCTGATGAAGTTGATGATGATTATGATATATTTTTTACTAAAAAGTTATAATTTCGAGTCCTTATTCAATCAGCTAGTCATATTTCTAGTCAGGTCACTGTCAAAGTCACTTAACATACCTACCTTCAACGTTATAAATAACCAAAGTATGAAAAGCACTAAGTAGGTACTAACCGCACTATTTAAGTCGGTTTCACTCACCCAACAAGAGATTTTTCTTCAGGAGGTTAAGGAATTAACGTATCAATTGCAAATTCTCTGGTGAGTAATAATTAGAAACTATAATGACACTAGCTGATGCCCACGGCTTCGCAACGCGTTGTCATTTTAATATAGGTATTTGTTATAACACTAACAAATAACGTGGTTATCTATTGGTAAAAGAACTTTCAAATTCGGTTAAGTAGATCCAGAGATTACCCCCTACGACCTCACAAACTCTTAAATTTTACCTCTCCATAATATAAGTATAGAAGTATACATTTTATACAAATGTATGGCATATTTTTACAGCAAGATCTTCCTAATCATTGAGTAGTTCTTTAAATGTTCATTAAGTGAGGTTGAGGAAACGTCCTAGATAGAACCTAGACGAAAATTAATAATTAAGTAATAATTTTCAGCAAAAACCTGCCCATTCAACGAGGAATACTCCAGTTGTACCCAAGCTTTGTGCCGTGCTCAAAACTGTGCCCAAATAGGTCGACCAATAGCTTGCCCCCGAATATCTAAGAGGTCTTGTAAGCAAGGGTGCGTCTGTGTTGAGGGTACTTTAAGAGATGAAGATGGCAGTTGTGTCTCAGAAGATCAATGTCCAGGTATTTTTTTTATTATTTTGTCTGGCTCCATATGATTAGTGCATACCGCCAGCACAGCGTCAAGTACAGAAATGTTATAATATGTATGTTTTTTTCATATAATAGTAAAAATTTCGAATCCTAGTTAGTCAGCTAGTCATATTTCTATTCAGGTCACAGTCAAAGTCGCTTAACACACCTTCCTTTAACGTTATAAAAAAAAAAAGTTTCAAGAGCCCCAGATAGGTCCAAACCGCACTATTTTTAGTCTGTCTCACTCTACTAACCAGATATTTTTCTTCAGTTAGTTAGTAATTAACGTATCAATTGCAAATTGTTTGATGAGTAATAATTAGAAGTTATATGATATAATGTACAAATGTAATGTAATATTTTGTAATGGCATATTTTTAAAGCAAGATCTGCCTCATCATTGAGTAGTCCTATATTGAGTTGATTGGGAGTGCGCGGAGATCTATACTTAGATATTAAATCATTTTTATTTTCGGAACGCTTCCTCAAGCGCGCCGAGTTTATATTTCTTCCAACTTATATAAAATCTTCCTTGAATGAGATTGAGAAAACGTCCTTGATAGAACTTAGAAGAAAATTAATAGGTAAGTAATGTTTTTCAGCAAAAACCTGCCCATTCAACGAGGAATACTCCAACTGTACCCAAGCTTTGTGCCGTGCTCAAAACTGTACCCAAAGAGGTCGTCCAATAGCTTGCCCTGGAATAGCTAAAGGGTCTTGTAAGCAAGGGTGCGTTTGTGTTGAGGGTACTTTAAGAGATGAAGATGGCAATTGTGTATCAGAAGATCAATGTCCAGGTACTATTTTTATTATTTTGTCTGGCTCCACATCATTCATGCATTTAGTCAGTGCAGCGTCAACTCAGGAAATTTTAAACGTTGTAAAGATATTACAAAATGTATATAAGAAGTGATAGAGTAAAATCGGGGGTCAAAGGTCTTCGTAACAGCTTGGTCAAAGCTATCTGACAAAGTTGACCACATCAAGCGGGAAAGTTTTCGTTTCTAAGCCGGAGATTCTCGTGGAAGTTTAAGATTTCTATGGCCGACTGTACGTGTCACACGCGTCGCAACTCAAACCTGATATCAAGGATTCTATAGCCACTATACCGAAGAGCAGCCAAAAGTCAGCCTTAATGAAATCGAGATGGCACTGAAACAACTCAAAAATTGAAAAACCCCGGTTGTGGACGGAATTACTACGGACATCCTTAAAACAAGACGCCACGCTTAAAGAGCATCAGCGTATGTTTGATTCTGTCCTCTTATCTGGGAGAACTCCAAAGGCATGGAACAGGAGTGTGTTTGTCTTATTTTCCAAAAAGGGGGACAAGACCCTGTTAAAAAACTATCGGCCCATTTCCCTCCTGAGCCATGTCTACAAGCAGTTTTTGAGAGTCATCATGGATCGTATTGCCCGGAAATTCGACGAATTCCAGCCAACAGAGCAGGCTGGGTTTCGAGGAGGATACGGCACCATAGACCACATCCATACAGTACGGCAGAATATACAGAGGAGAGAAGAGTATTATCAGCCCCTGTGCCTAGCGTTTGTGGACTATGAGAAAGCCTTTGACTATCGAGACTCGGTCTGTTTTGGAGTGCTGCAACGATGCCAACTCGACTGGTGGTATATCCAAGTATTGAGATGTCTGTATGACACCACAACAATTACCGTCTAAGTACAAAACCAGCAGACTAAGCATATCCCTCTGTATCGAGGTGTGAAACGGGGACGTTATTTCTCCGCAATTGTTCTCTAATACATTGGAGGATATTTTTAAAGGATATGGCATTAACATTAACGGTGAGTACATCTCACACTTGTAATTGGCGGATGACATCGTCATTGTGGCAGAAACGTTGCAGGACTTGCAACAGATGTTGGACAGCCTAGCTGATTCGTATCCACGCATTGGTCTCCGGATGAACTTGGACAAAAACGAGGTTATGTTCAAAGAACATGTATTTCGGGAACCAATTGCTGTTAACGGAACTGCTCTCGAAGTTGTTTAGGAGTATGTTTATCTGGGGCAAGGTTTGCAAGTTGGTAAAAACAACTTCGTGAGACAACCCCCCGAAGAATACAGCTGGGCTGAGCAACATTTGCGAAATTTCGTCAATTCCTCTTGTCGCCAATACCGCAAAGTTTGAAGACAAAAGTCTTCAACCAGTGTGTCTTACCTGTTATGACATACGGAGCCGAGTCGTGGATTCTCACGGTACGATTAGTCCACCAATTTAAGGTCGCTCAGCAGGCTTTGGAAAAGGCTGTGCTTGGAGTTGCTCTTAAAGATCGTATCCGGAATTAGGTGATCCGGCAGAGAACCAAAGTTGTCGACATAGCCCTTAGGATTAGTAAGATTAACTGGCAGTTGGCTGGTCATATCTTTCGAAGAACTGATAACCGTTGGAGAAGACGTGTTTTTGAGGGGAGACCGCTACTCGGTTATCGTAGTGCAGAGCGCCCTCCAGCTAGGTGGAGTGACGATATACGCAAAATGGCTGGCAGAAGTTGGTAGAGAAGAGCCAAAAATCAGGCTCAGTGGCTTGCTTTGGGAGAGGTCTATGTCCAGTAGTGGACTGACACGGGCTGATGAGGTTGATGATGATTATGACTAAAAAAATATATCAAAAATATATTCAGTCAGCTAGTCATATTTCTAGTGAGGTCACTGTCAAAGTCACTTAACATACCTACCTTCAACGTTATAAATAACCAAAGTATCAAAAGCACAAAGTAGGTACTAACCGCCCTATTTTGGTCCGTTTCACTCACCCAACAAGAGATTTTTCTTCAGGTGGTTAAGATTTTTCTTCAGTATCAATTGCAAATTCTCTGGTGAGTAATAATTAGAAAATATATGATATAAGCTGATGCCCACGGCTTCGCAACGCGTGGTCATTTTAATATAGGTATTTGTTATAACACTAACCAATAACGTGGTTTTCTATTAGTAAAAGAATTTTCAAATTCGGTTAAGTAGATCCAGAGATTACTCCCTACAACCTCATAAACTCTTTACCTCTCTATAATATTAGTATAGAAGTATAGATTTTATATAAATGTATGGCATATTTTACAGCAACATCTGCCTAATCATTGAGTAGTCCTCTATTTGGCGTAAGCTAAGGCCTACATTTAGATATTAAATCATTTTTCTTTCCGGAAAGCTTTTCCAAGCGCGCTGGGTTTATATTTCTTCGTACTTATATGAAATGTTCATTTAGTGAAGTTGAGGAAACGTCCTAAATAGAACCTAGGGGAAAATTAATAATTAAGTTATAAATTTCAGCAAAAACCTGCCCATTCAACGAGGAATACTCAAGCTGTACCCAAGCTTTGTGCCGTGCTCAAAACTGTGCCCAAATAGGTCGACCAATAGCTTGCCCCCGAATATCTAAGAGGTCTTGTAAGCAAGGGTGCGTCTGTGTTAAGGGTACTTTAAGAGATGAAGATGGCATTTGTGTCTCAGAAGATCAATGTCCAGGTACATTTTTTATTATTTTGTCTGGCTTCACATGATTAGTGCATACCGCCAGCACAGCGTCAAGTACAGAAATATTATAATTTGTATCTTTTTTCATTTAATAGTCAAAATTTCGAATCCTAGTTAGTCAACTAGTCATATTTCTAGTCAGATCACAGTCAAAGTCACTTAACATACCTTCCTTCAACGTTATAAAAAAACAAAGTTTCAAGAGCCGCAGGTAGGTCAAAACCGCACTATTTTTAGTCGGTCTCACTCTCCTAACAAGAGATTTTTCTTCAGGTAGTTAGTAAGTAATTAACGTATCAATTGCAAATTGTTTGACGAGTAATAATTAGAAGTTATATGATATAATGTACAAATGTATGGCATATTTTAAAGCAAGATCTGCCTCATCATTGAGTAGTCCTCTATTGAGTTGATTGGGAGTGCGCGTAGACCTATACTTAGATATTAAATCATTTTTTTTTTCGTAACGCTTCCTCAAGCGTGCTGGGTTTATATTTCTACCAACTTATATAAAATCTTCCTTGAATGACGTTGAGGAAACGTCCTAGATAGAACTTAGAAGAAAATTAATAGGTAAGTAATATTTTACAGCAAAAACCTGCCCATTCAACGAGGAATACTCCAGCTGTACCCAAGCTTTGTGCCGTGCTCAAAACTGTACCCAAAGAGGTCGTCCAATAGCTTGCCCTGGAATAGCTAAAGGGTCTTGTAAGCAAGGGTGCGTCTGTGTTGAGGGTACTTTAAGAAATGAAGATGGCAACTGTGTATCTGAACATCAATGTCCAGGTACTTTTTTTATTATATTGTCTGGCTCCACATCATTCATGCATTTAGTCAGTGCAGCGTCAACTAAACAAATTTTAAACGTTGTAAATATATTACAAAATGTATATAAGAAGTGATAGAGTAAAATCGGGGGTCAAAGGTCTTCGTAACAGCTTGGTCAAAGCTATCTGACGAAGTTGACCACATCAAGCGGGAAAGTTTTCGTTTCTAAGCCGGAGATTCTCGTGGAAGTTTAAGATTTCTATGGCCGACTGTACGTGTCACACGCGTCGCAACTCAAACCTGAAATCAAGGATTCTATGGCCACTATACCGAAAAGCAGCCAAAAGTCAGCCTCAATGAAATCGAACTGGCACTAAAACAACTCAAAAATTGAAAAACCCCGGTTGTGGACGGAATTACTACGGACATACTTAAAGCAAGACGCTACGCTTAAAGAGCATCAGCGTATGTTTGATTCTGTCCTCTTCTCTGGGAGAACTCCAAAGGCATGGAACAGGAGTGCGGTTGTCTTATTTTCCAAAAAGGGGGACAAGACCCTGTTAAAAAACTATCGGCCCATTTCCCTCCTGAGCCATGTCTACAAGCAGTTTTTGAGAGTCATCATGGATCGTATTGCCGGGAAATTCGACGAATTCCAGCCAACAGAGCAGCCTGGGTTTCGAGGATGATACGGCACTATAGACCACATCCATACAGTACGGCAGAATATACAGAGGAGAGAAGAGTATTATCAGCCCCTGTGCCTAGCGTTTGTGGACTATGAGAAAGCCTTTGACTATCGAAACTCGGTCTGTTTTGGAGTGCTGCAACGATGCCAACTCGACTGGTGGTATATCCAAGTATTGAGATGTCTGTATGACACCACAACAATTACCGTCTAAGTACAAAACCAGCAGACTAAGCATATCCCTCTGTATCGAGGTGTGAGACAGGGGGACGTTATTTCTCCGAAATTGTTCTCTAATACATTGGAGGATATTTTTAAGACTCTGGACTGGAAAGGATATGGCATTAACATTAACGGTGAGTATATCTCACACTTGTAATTGGCGGATGACATCGTCATTGTGGCAGAAACGTTGCAGGACTTGCAACAGATGTTGGACAGCCTAGCTGATTCGTATCCACGCATTGGTCTCCGGATGAACTTGGACAAAAACGAGGTTATGTTCAAAGAACATGTATTTCGGGAACCAATTGCTGTAAAGGGAACTGCTCTCGAAGTTGTTTAGGAGTATGTTTATCTGGGGCAAGGTTTGCAAGTTGGTAAAAACAACTTCGAGAGACAACCCCCCGAAGAATACAGCTGGGCTGAGCAACATTTGCGAAATTTCGTCAATTCCTCTTGTCGCCAATACCGCAAAGTTTGAAGACAAAAGTCTTCAACCAGTGTGTCTTACCTGTTATGACATACGGAGCCGAGTCGTGGATACTCACGGTACGACTAGTCCACCAATTTAAGGTCGCTCAGCGGGCTTTGGAAAAGGCTGTGCTTGGAGTTGCTCTTAAAGATCGTATCCGGAATTAGGTGATCCGGCAGAGAACCAAAAATGTCGACATAGCCCTAAGGATTAGTAAGCTTAAGTGGCAGTTGGCTGGTCATATCTTTCGAAGAACTGATAACCGTTGGGGAAGACGTGTTTTTGAGTGGAGACCGCTACTCGGTTATCGTAGTGCAGGGCGCCCTACAGCTAGGTGGAGTGACGATATACGCAAAATGGCTGGCAGAAGTTGGTAGAGAAGAGCCAAAAATCAGGCTCAGTGGCTTGCTTTGAGAGAGGTCTATGTCCAGTAGTGGACTGACACGGGCTGATGAGGTTGATGATGATTATGACAAAAAAAAAATATCAAAAATTTATTCAGTCAGCTAGTCATATTTCTAGTCAGGTCACTGTCAAAGTCACTTAACATACCTACCTTCAACGTTATAAATAACCAAAGTATCAAAAGCACTAAGTAGGTACCAACCGCACTATTTAAGTCCGTTTCACTCACCCAACAAGAGATTTTTCTTCAGGTGGTTAAGATTTTTCTTCAGTATCAATTGCAAATTCTCTGGTGAGTAATAATTAGAAACTATATGATATTAGCTGATGCCCACGGCTTCGCAACGCGTGGTCATTTTAATATAGGTATTTGTTATAACACTAACCAATAACGTGGTTTCTATTAGTAAAAGAATTTTCAAATTCGGTTAGGTAGATCCAGAGATTACTCCCTACAACCTCATAAACTCTTTACCTCTCCATAATATTAGTATAGAAGTATAGAATTTATATAAATGTATGGTATATTTTACAGCAAGATCTGCCTAATCATTGAGTAGTCCTCTATTTGGCGTAAGCTAAGGCCTACATTTAGATATTAAATCATTTTTCTTTCCGGAACGCTTTTCTAAGCGCGCTGGGTTTATATTTCTTCGTACTAATATTAAATGTTCATTTAGTGAAGTTGAGGAAACGTCCTAAATAGAACCTAGGGGAAAATTAATAATTAAGTTATAAATTTCAGCAAAAACCTGCCCATTCAACGAGGAATACTCCAACTGTACCCAAGCTTTGTGCCGTGCTCAAAATTGTGCCCAAATAGGTCGACCAATAGCTTGCCCCCGAATATCTAAGAGGTCTTGTAAGCAAGGGTGCGTCTGTGTTGAGGGTACTTTAAGAGATGAAGATGGCAGTTGTGTCTCAGAAGATCAATGTCCAGGTACATTTTTTATTATTTTGTCTGGCTTCACATGATTAGTGCATACCGCCAGCACAGCGTCAAGTACAGAAATATTATAAGTTGTATCTTTTTTTCATTTAATAGTCAAAATTTCGAATCCTAGTTAGTCAACTAGTCATATTTCTAGTCAGGTCACAGTCAAAGTCACTTAACATCAACCTTCCTTCAACGTTATAAAAAAACAAAGTTTCAAGAGCCGCAGGTAGGTCAAACCCGCACTATTTTTAGTCGGTCTCACTCTCCTAACAAGAGATTTTTCTTCAGGTAGTTAGTAAGTAATTAACGTATCAATTGCAAATTGTTTGATGAGTAATAATTAGAAGTTATATGATATAATGTACAAATGTATGGCATATTTTAAAGCAAGATCTGCCTCATCATTGAGTAGTCCTCTATTGAGTTGATTGGGAGTGCGCGTAGACCTATACTTAGATATTAAATCATATTTTTTTTCGTAACGCTTCCTCAAGTGCGCCGGGTTTATATTTCTACCAACTTATGTAAAATCTTCCTTAAATGAGGTTGAGGAAACGTCCTTGATAGAACTTAGAAGAAAATTAATAGGTAAGTAATGTTTTACAGCAAAAACCTGCCCATTCAACGAGGAATACTCCGGCTGTACCCAAGCTTTGTGCCGTGCTCAAAACTGTACCCAAAGAGGTCGTCCAATAGCTTGCCCTGGAATAGCTAAAGGGTCTTGTAAGCAAGGGTGCGTCTGTGTTGAGGGTACTTTAAGAGATGATGATGGCAATTGTGTATCAGAAGATCAATGTCCAGGTACTTTTTTATTATTTTGTCTGGCTCCACACCATTAATGCATTTAGCGCAGCGTCAAGTTAAGAAATTTTAAACGTTTTATAGATATTTCAAATTGTATATAAGAAGTGAAAGAGTAAAATCGGGGGTCACAAGTCTTCGTACAACAGCTTGGTCAAAGCTATCTGACGAAGTTGACCACATCAAGCGGGAGAGTTTTCGTTTCTAAGCCGGAAATTCTCGCGGAAGTTTAAGATTTCTATGGCCGACTGTACGTGTCACACGCGTCGCAACTTAAACCTGATATAGAGGATTCTATGGCCACTATACCGAAGAGCAGCCAAAAGTCAGCCTTAATGAAATCGAGATAGCACTGAAACAGCTCAAAAATGAAAAGCCCCGGTTGTGGACGGATTTACTACGGAGCTCCTAAAAGCAAGAGGTACTTCCACGCTAAAAAAGCTTCAGCGTATGGTTGATCCTGTCCTCTTCTCTGGGAGAACACCAAAGGCATGGAACAGGAATGTGGTTGTCTTATTTTTCAAAAAGGGAGACAAGATCCTGTTGAAAATCTATCGGCCCATTTCCCACCTGAGCCATGTCTACAAGCTGTTTTCGTGAGTTATCATGGATCGTATTGCCCGGAGATTCGACGAATTCCAGCCAACAGAGCAGGCCGAGTTTCGGGGAGGATACGGCACCATAGACCACATCCATGCAGTACGGCAGAATATACAGAAGAGAGAAGAATATTATCAGCCGCTGTGTCTAGCGTTTGTGGACTATGAGAAAACCTTTGACTCTATCGAGTCTCGGTCTGTTTTGTAGTCCCTGCAACGATGCCAATTCGACTGGTGGTATACCCAAGTGTTGAGATGTCTGTATGGCGCCCCAACAATTACCGTCCAAGTACAGATCCAGCAGACTAAGCATATCCGCCTGTATTGAGGTGTGATACAAGGGAACGTTATTTCTCCGAAATTGTTCTCAAATACATTGGGGGATATTTTTAAGACTCTGGACTGGAAAGGATATGGCATTAACATTAACGGTGAGTGCATCTCACACTTGAGATTCGCGAATGACATCGTCATTGTGGCTAGAAACGTTGCAGGACTTGCAACAGATGTTGGACAGCCTAGCTGATTCGTATCCACGCATTGGTCTCCGGATGAACTTGGACAAAAACGAGGTTATGTTCAAAGAACATGTGTTTCAGGAACCAATTGCTGTTAACGGAACTGCTCTTAAAGTTGTTCAGGAGTATGTTTATCCGGGGCAAAGTTTGCAAATTGGTAAAAACAACTTCGAGTGACAAACCGCAGAAGAATACAGCTGTCTAGGCGTACTCTAGAATTGATGCATACGCTGCGAATATATACACTCCGTAAACTCGTCAAGTCTGATCACCGATCACGTTTGCCTCTTAAGCATAACGTACGCCACAGAATAAATAATAGAAATAATTTGGGGGACTCCCCCCAATGTTCTCTAACCTCCCCTTACAGCCATCCCATGCCTTGCAAGATCTGGTCTGCACCTGAAATTTGTCTATCAGAGTCTAACAGCTTAAATGCTATGATCCCAATACATACTAGTAAATCCGCATCTGATCACCTGATGAATCTCCATCTGCATCTACTTGTTAGCAGGCCATGTCACGTCTTTCTCGTGCAATACCTAGTTCTATACATTACTTCATAAACTAACACGAGGATCTGCTCGCCATCAGGTCAGGTCTCGTCCTCTCGTGCAATACTTAGTTTTATTGATTAACACAATAATTTTACACGAAGATCTGTTCGCCATCAGATCTTGTCTCGTCCTCTCGTGCAATACCTAGTTCTATAGATTAACACAATAATCTTACACGAGGATCTTGGGTGAAATGATGAGCTGTCTTATCATTTTCATGATATATCTTTCTTGGTCTTGAGATCTATTTCTAGACTTACGGGGGCTTCTAATCTTTGCTCGTCTTTGGCTTCTGTCTTGAGCGTTGATCCGCACCTCGCTTGCTCCTGGGTATACTGGTACCAAACAAGGGCACTCTGATCCCATCATGGGTACCCATGGACCGCCCGCAGGGACCCCGAGTATCCGGCGATCTACTCATGCTTGGGGCCTTCCACGTGGCCCTGAATGAGACATGCACCCCCAGGACGCCCTCCGTCTCCTCGCCTCTCGGGTCGCTCCAGCTGGCCAGTCCGAGATGGATGGCGTAGCACAACTTATTGGAACCGTCTACATGGACTCTTCGAGGCCGCCAGAACCATACGGACAAGACTCCGAGCCCACTGCTCAAGGAATCAGCAAGCAGGGATCATCTTAAGCCCCCTGCTGGGTCTTACCGGAGGTTAACTTTACCGGCTTTTCTGGGTCTTATCTCTATCTGGGTCTTATCTCTTTACTGAGTCTTACTTCTTTACTGGGTCTAATCTTATCATCATTTCACCCTCGTCTTGGTCTTATATCTAATAGTGATCACTATTATCTATCTAAGCAATGGAAAGGTCTCACCCGAATCTTTGTTGCAATCCTTTCTCGAACCTTACCACCTGGTCGATAACTAGCATCGCAGCCTCTCCGCAACAAAGCAGCACGTTCTATTATCTATATTAACACTGTATAGGTCTCACCTAAATCCTCGTTGCAATCCTTTCTCGAACTTTACCACCTGGTCGATAAACTTCCATCGCAGCCTCTCCGCACCGAAGCACGATGCACCAGAACACATAGCCACACCGAAATATGGCCCCTCGTAGTGTAGGTCGTCGTCTGCTTTCCACGTGGTCAGGTTCTCGCAAGCGCCATCCATGACTAGCTCCAACAGCGTTCCCGCCACAGACTAGGTGTTCCCGCCGCAAGTGCAGTCTTGTCAGTCCCACAGAAAAACAATCTTCCCACAGACCGACAATCTTACCACAGACCGACAATCTTACCACAGACAGACAATGTTACCACAGACAGACAATCTTACCACAGACAGACAATCTTACCACAGACAGACAATCTTACCACAGAGATGTCATGACGTGTTACTGACACGTCATAATCGTGTGTCAGTTGACAGCTGACACCTCCCTAATTCCATGATAGGACTCGCGCTGCGCGACAACAGCTGGGCTGAGCAACATTAACGAAATTTCGTCAAGTCCTCTTGTCGCCAATACCGCAAAGTTTGAAGACAAAAGTCTTCAACCAGTGTGTCCTACCTGTTATGACATACGGAGCAGAGTCGTGGATACTCACGGTACGAATAGTCCACCAATTTAAGGTCGCTCAGCGGGCTGTGGAAAGGGCTGTGCTTGGAGTTGCTCTTAAAGATCGAATCCGGAATGAGGTGATCCGGCAGAGAACCAAAGTTATCGACATAGCCCTTAGGATTAGGAAGCTTAAGTGGCAATAGGCTGGTCATATATGTCGAAGGACTGATAACCGTTGGGGTAGACGTGTTTTTGAGTGGAGACCGCGACTTGGTAAACGTAGTGCAGAGTGCCCTCCAGCTAGGTGGAGCGACGATATACGCAAAGTGGCTGGCAGCAGTTGGAAGAGAAGAGTCGATGATCGGACTCAGTGGCGAGCTTTAGATGAGGCTTATGTACCGCAGTGGACTGACACGGGCTGAGGATGATGATGATGATTATGATATTATTTTTACTTAAAGGTCAAAATGTCGAGTCATAGTCAGTCAGCTAGTCACAGTTCTAGTCAGGTCATAGTCAAAGTCACTTAACATACCTACCTTCAACGTATCGATTGTTATTTTCTGGTGAGTAATAATTAGAAGTTATATGATATTGTATACAAATGTATGGCATATTTCTACAGCAAGATCTGCCTAATCATTGAGTAGTTCTCTATTTGGCGTGAGCCAAGGCCTACATTTAGATATTAAATCATTTTTCTTTTTGGAACGCTTCCCCAAGCCCGCTGGGTTTATATTTCTACAGACTTATGTAAAATCTTCCGTGAGTGAGGTTGAGGAAACGTCCTAGATAGAACCGAGAAGAAAGTTAATATATAAGTAATAATTTACAGCAAAAACATGTCTATTCAACGAGGAATACTCCAGATGTACCCAAGCTTTGTGCCGTGCTCAAAACTGTGCCCAAATAGGTCGACCAATGGCTTGCCCCGAATAGCTAAAAGATCTTGTAAGCAAGGGTGCGTCTGTGTTGAGGGTACTTTAAGAGATGAAGATGGCAGTTGTGTCTCAGAAGATCAATTTCTAGTTACATTTCTATTATTTTGTCCGGCTCCGCACGATTAGTTCATATAGCCAGCGCAGCGTCAGGTAATAAAATATTACAAGTTGTATATATGTTTCACTAAATAGTTAAAATATTGAGTACAGCTAGTCTTATTTCTAGTCAGGTCACAGTCAAAGTTACTTAACATACCTACCTTCAACGTTATTAAATAACTAAAGTTTCAAAAGCCCAAGGTAGGTACTAACTACACTATATTTTGTCAGTCTCACTCGTCTAACAAGAGACTTTTCTTCAGGTAGTTAAGTAATTAACGTATCAGTTGTAAATTCTCAGGTGAATAATAATAAGAAGTTTTTGATATTATAGACAAATGTATGGTTTATTTTTACAGCAAGATCTGCCCAATCGTAGACCTTCATTTAGATTATAAATCAATTTTCTTTTCGGAACGCTTCCCCAAGCGCACTCTACATATTTATCTATATACTTATAATAAAACTGTAACGGGTCCAATTCTGTACATTGAAGATATTTTGAATATTTTTTTGGACCATACTCTAGATTCGATACTGAAGCCAAAACTGTTTTTTTTTTCATTTTTGTCAGTTTGTCTATCTGTCTGTCTGTCTGTATCTTGGCTAGGCACCACGCCGAAACTACTGAATTTATTTAAATGAAACTTGGTATGATTTGAGTTCATACTACGAGGTAGGACATAGGCTACTTTTCATCCCGAAAAATGAAAGGGTTCCCGCAGGATTGGGGTTTAAAGTTATTTCAAAAACCATTTACCACTCTGAAACTACGGGACGGATTTTGATGCAACTTAGCACAGTCATAGTTTGTATGATGGGTTAAAATTGGGGATACTTTTATCTCGAAAAAATAAAGAGTTCCTGCGGGATAATGTCCCAAATTCTGTAAATTGAAGATATTTTGTTTTTTTTTTGGGGGGCCGTTCTATATTCAATACTAAAGCCAAAACTGTTTTTTTTTGTCCTGTCTGTCCATCCATCTGTCAGTGCATTACGCCGAAAATACTCAATGAATTCAAATGAAATTTGGTATGATTTGAGTTCATACCTCAAGGTAAGACATAGGATACTTTTCATATCGAAAAATTTATGGGTTATTATTTACATTTGGTTGAAACTTATTTAAATTTGGTATGATTTGAGTTCACACTTCGAGGTAGGACATTGGATATTTTTCATCCCGAAAAAATTGAGTGTTCCTGCAGGATAGGGGTGGAAAATTATTTAAAAGAACACTTAGCACGCTGAAATTATTGGACGGATGTTGATGCAACTTGGCACAGACGTAGTTTATCAGATAGGTGAAAAAAATGGATACATTTTGTCCCGAAAAAATATAGGATTCCTGTGGGATATGGGTCCAAATTCTGTACATTAGAGATATAGTGTTTTTTTTTTGGAAGTTACTCTATATTCGATTACGAAGCCTAAACTGTATGTTTTTTCATTTTTGTCTGTATGTCTGTCAGTCTGTATCTTAGCCTCGCATCACGCCGCCGGAACTACTGGATGAATTCAAAATAAACTTGGTATGATTTGGGTTCGTACTACGAGGTAGGACATAGCGCACTTTGAAAACCAAACCGTCACTAAACAAAATACTAGTTTTTTTTTATTTGAGCGCCATCTGCTGCGTTTCATTGAACTCCACAAAGTGCAGAAACACCCATTGTTCAATTTCTATTCTTAGTTACTAGATGGCACTAGTGTCATTGTGGATTTTGGAGGGACACGCACACACCAAACGTGGTAAACTGTCATTTTTTTAGTAGTGGGTTGGATTTCAATAATTTTGGAAGCAATTCCACGAAGAAAAGTGTCATTTTTCATATAGTGATGTTTTTCGGCAGCTGATGGTAAGTTTTTTGTTTTTATTAATGAAATAAAGTTCCATTTTGTTTAAAAAACTTTTTTCCTTTTAATCTCAAGTCCAATTACTTAACTCTATCATCAATGAATAATGTCATTTCTGGTTTGGTGACATGATTTCATTGTTTTTTTTTAGAACTCAACTTGTTGTTTATGGAATATCGAATTTGCTTGTTTTTCGACTGTGTTTTACTCATTTTAATTCAAAAACTTCCTTTAAACTTGAGTGTTCTTGTCATTTTAAGCTTACTGTCATTGTGTTCTGTTTTGTTTTCATTTAAATCTTCGCTTTTTTACAGTGATCGTGATACCAAAAAA
This sequence comes from Alsophila aescularia, assembly GCA_946251855.1. Lineage (NCBI taxonomy): Eukaryota > Metazoa > Arthropoda > Insecta > Lepidoptera > Geometridae > Alsophila > Alsophila aescularia. The sequence continues at coordinate 33,405,096 of OX276386.1, read as the reverse complement.
ACTAATTACTAGTATGTTATTGTTGCAGTACTAATGCCGTTACCGAATCCAAGGATCAAAAAATAATATATCTAATAAAAGGTGAAGATGCAGGTCAGCGTCCTTTACCAGAAAAAAACAGCCTGATGTTGAACAGAAGACAAAGACACCAAAACAGAAGACTCAGGGACCTGAACAGAATACACAGTCATCTGAACAAAAGACACAGAACAAGCAACTCAGACGCTTGATCATTAAATATAGTCACCTGAACAGAAAGAACATTCTTCTCAAGATAAAAGCACAGCAATGGAAGATAAAAACCTGTTCGAGTGCGAATCTTATAATATGCCAAAATACTCAGTACTTTCGTTACATCATGATCTTCAGATTCTTCACATGAAGACAGTAAAGAGTTCGTCAACCACCTTCTTCGAGTAATTTCTCATCTTCCGAATCGGATAATGGTTTGCGACAACTCACCATTAACAAGACACCAGTGAAAGAAAACAAACGTTGTGAAAATTTCTCTTCAAAACCATAATTCAGATTGAAATCGAGTTCAAGTTCATCGTCCAGTTCTTCAACATCCAGTTCAAGCACTGACTCTCAGAGTTCAGATTCCAAAGCACTCACTGTAAAAAAAACTCGTTTGAATACGCCCGATAGCTCTTTAGAAGAAACCTTCAAACCGCAGATTTCTAAAATATCGAAACTTGTTCCATACAGTTTCTGTGATAATGATATTTTTATTGGCCTTTCTCCAAAACGAACGATTTATCAAGCAAGCTTTTATGATAGCTGTGAACCAGGGTATAACATGCCAGGTGTAAGCAACAATCTTGCTGTAAGTTAATTTTAAGCAGAGAATACAAGATGTCCATCCATCTTAACAAAGAGCACGTATGTATTAGCAGGACATCCTCATTACCACATTATACGAGCATAATACGTGCTTCAGCTCGATTTTATGGAAGCCGTACTCCTTCTCTTGAACTAGGAAACGAGGACAATCCCCCACATAACATTTTATTGGACAGAACAGTAACAGCTGGTTGCCACAGTTTATCCAGCTGAAAGCGTACAATTCACCACAAGATATTTTTCCTGAAAATCACAATAATGAACTCCCACCACACGAGTTAGAGTTAGTAAATAAGAAAATAGAACTACAGACTCTGCCCGGTGAAGATCACGTAAGACGACGCGGTAGTAAAAAATTATCGCTAAGACTGAGAAACCTTGGATTGGAGTACACTTCAATTTCACGAAACTACAAGAAAGTTGATGAAAGGCGCATGTGGAGCCCATGTGGAGACTGATGCCTTCTGAAATGCACGGGCAACCTCTCCGAGGAAAGCCAAAAGACAATTTTTCGGAACTATTGGAACATGAAATTCCTAAGCCGACAAAGATATTTTATAAATAGTCATATTGTAGAGATCAGGCCCAAATGCCAATATGAGAAAATAGACAGCAACAAAAAGCCAAACATGGTTTTTTATTTATTATATAACAAACAGAAGGTAAGAGTTTGTATAAAACTTTTCAGAAACACACTGGGTATTAATGGTAAACCTATAAGAACTGTTATCGAAAAGAATATGAATTTGGACTTATCGAGGCTGAAAAAAGAGGGGAGAGCATGATAATCATGGCACGAAGATTTCGGAAGAATCGAAATAATGACATTATTACCCATATAGGGTTGTTAAAAATTATGTAAATGTGATTGGAAAAGTGACACAAAAACAAACTTTTTTTAAGCCTTTTATAAAATATACAAATAATAACAATTAAACTAAAATTTCAATGCAAATACTTAGATGCCCAAAGTGACGAAAACCGAAAAACATAAAACAATCTCATGCCATTTAACAATATTTATCAAGTAGTCAATTTTCAAAAACTTTAACTGTTGATTCCCAAAAATTAACAATTTCGTTTAGTGACCGTTTGGTTCTCAAGGTGCGATAGGATACTTTATATATCGAAAAATTTATGGGTTATTATTTAGGGGTTGAAACTTATTTAAAAGAACACGTAGCACGCTGAAAGTAACGGACGGGTTTTGATGCAACTTAGCACTGTCTTAAGTTATATGATTGGTTAAAATTGAGGACACGTTTAATCCCAAAAAAGTAAAGGATTTCTGCGGGATATGGGTCCAAAATTATGTTAATATTTAAGTAATAAAAAATATTTTTTGGATAGTTCTCTATATTCGATAATGAAGCCAAACTGTTTTACTTTTTAATTTTGTCTGTCTGTTTGTCCGTATCTTGAGCGCGCATCGCACTCAAACTACTAAATGAATTCAAATGTAAAAAAGAACTCTTGGGTGTTTTTAAAAGTATTGAACAATATTTTTTTTGTTAATCATGTCTTTCTTTCTGTTTAACTGTATGTTTGTTTGTTCACGCATCACTTAAAAACTACTGGACTGATTGCAATGCGGTTTTCATTGTTAGATAGCTTAGGGTTTGATTTAAATCTGGTGTAATTGGTATCTCAATCCAGTGAGTTAGAAGCCGAGCAATTGATAAAGTATTTTTGACTGCTTAAGAAATTTTGTTCAAATTTTGGTATATTGGTCCTGGAATAGCACATTATGGTTCTTTGAAACTAAAGAAAAGAACACGCGTGCGAAGCCGCGGGTACAGCTAGTATAAAATATTCCTTGAGTGAGGTTGAGGAAACATCCAAGATAGAACCTAGATGACAGTTAATAGGTAAGTAATGTTTTACAGTAAAAACCTGCCCATTCAACGAGAAATACTCCACCTGTACCCAAGCTTTGTGCCGTGCTCAAAACTGTGCCAAAATAGGTCGACCAATAGCTTGCCCCGGAATAGCTGAAGGGTCTTGTAAGCAAGGATGCGTCTGTGTTGAGGGTACTTTAAGAGATGAAGATGGCAACTGTGTCTCAGAAGATCAATGTCCAGCATCCCAATTCCATAACTTGGCTACACTCGGATTATCACTTTTTTCATAGCAAATTCGACTCTATCGCAAGGCATTAGTGGCTGCGATACTGAGAATTCGATTGAAGCCAAGTTATGGAATCGGGCTGCAGGTACTTTTCTATTATTTTGTCTGGCCCCACACGATTAGTGCATATAGCCAGCGCAGCGTCAGGTAAAAAAATATTACAAGTTGTATATATGTTTCACTAAATAGTTTAAATATTGAGTACAGCTAGTCTTATTTCTAGTCAGGTCACAGTCAAAGTTACTTAACCACTGACAAAATGTAGTGTAGTTAGTACCTACCTTGGGCTTTTGAAACTTAACGTTGAAGGTAGATATACCTATAACCTACCTCATCAGCCCGTGTCAGTCTACTACTGGACATAGCCCTCTCACAAAGCAAGCCACTGAGCCCGATTTTCGGCTCTTCTCTACCAACTTCTGCCAGCCACTTTGCGTATATTTTCACCCCACCTAGCTGGAGGGCGCTCTGCTACGTAAACTTTAGTTATTTAATAACGTTGAAGGTAGGTATACCTTCAACGTTATTAAATAACTAAAGTTTCAAAAGCCCAAGGTAGGTACTAACTACACTATATTTTGTCAGTCTCTCTCGTCTAACAAGAGACTTTTCTTCAGGTAGTTAAGTAACTAACGTATCAGTTGTAAATTCTCAGGTGAATAATAATAAGTTTTTGATATTATAGACAAATGTATGGTTTATTTTTACAGCAAGATCTGCCCAATCATTGAGTAGTCCTTTATTGAGTTGATGGGGGGTGACGTAGACCTTCATTTAGATTATAAATCAATTTTCTTTTCGGAACGTTTCCCCAAGCCCGCTTTACATACTAATATAAAATATTCCTTGAGTGAGGTTGAGGAAACATCCTAGATAGAACTTAGAAGAAAATTAATAGGTAAGTAATGTTTTACAGCAAAAACCTGCCCATTCAACGAGGAATACTCCAGCTGTACCCAAGCTTTGTGCCGTGCTCAAAACTGTACCCAAAGAGGTCGTCCAATAGCTTGCCCTGGAATAGCTAAAGGGTCTTGTAAGCAAGGGTGCGTTTGTGCTGAGGGTACTTTAAGAGATGAAGATGGCAATTGTGTATCAGAAGATCAATGTCCAGGTACTTTTTTTATTATTTTGTCTGGCTCCACATCATTCATGCATTTAGTCAGCGCAGCGTCAACTAAAGAAATTTTAAACTTTGTATAGATATTACAAAATGTACATAAGAAGTGATAGAGTAAAATCGGGGGTCAAATGTCTTCGTAACGGCTTGGTCAAAGCTATCTGACGAAGTTGACTACATCAAGCGGGAAAGTTTTCGATTCTAAGCCGGAGATTCTCATGGAAGTTTAAGATTTCTATGGCCGACTGTATGTGTCACACGCGTCGCAACTCAAAGCTGATATCAAGGATTCTATGGCCACTATACCGAAGAGCAGCCAAAAGTGGCTGACTTTTGGCTGCTCTTCGGTATAGTAGTTAATGAAATCGAGATGGCACTGAAACAGCTCAAAATGGAAAAACCCTGGTTGGGGACGGAATTACTACGGACATCCTTAAAGCAAGAGGTACTCCCACGCTTCAAGAGCATCAGCGTATGTTTGATTCTGTCCTCTTCTCTGGGAGAACTCCAAAGGCATGGAACAGGAGTGTGGTTGTCTTATTTTCCAAAACGGGGGACAAGACCCTGTTAAAAAACTATCAGCCTATTTCCCTCATGAGCCATGTCTACAAGCAGTTTTTGAGAGTCATCATGGATCCTATTGCCCGGAAATTTGACGAATTCCAGCCAACAGAGCAGGCTGGGTTTCGAGGAGTATACGGCACCATAGACCACATCCATACAGTACGGCAGAATATACAGAGGAGAGAAGAGTATTATCAGCCCCTGTGCCTAGCGTTTGTGGACTATGAGAAAGCCTATCGACTCTATCGAGACTCGGTCTGTTTTGGAGTCCTGCAACTTTTATAAAATCTTCCTTGAATGAGGTTGAGGAAACGTCCTTGATAGAACTTAGAAGAAAATTAATAGGTTAGTAATGTTTTACAGCAAAAACCTGCCCATTCAACGAGGAATACTCCAGCTGTACCCAAGCTTTGTGCCGTGCTCAAAACTGTACCCAAAGAGGTCGTCCAATAGCTTGCCCTGGAATAGCTAAAGGGTCTTGTAAGCAAGGGTGCGTCTGTGTTGAGGGTACTTTAAGAGATGATGATGGCAATTGTGTATCAGAAGATCAATGTCCAGGTACTTTTTTATTATTTTTTCTGGCTCCACACCATTAATGCATTTAGCGCAGCGTCAAGTTAAGAAATTTTAAACGTTGTATAGATATTTCAAATTGTATATAAGAAGTGAAAGAGTAAAATTGGGGGTCAAAATTCTTCGTACAACAGCTTGGTCAAAGCTATCTGACGAAGTTGACCACATCAAGCGGGAGAGTTTTCGTTTCTAAGCCGAAAATTCTCGCGGAAGTTTAAGATTTCTATGGCCGACTGTACGTGTCACACGCGTCGCAACTTAAACCTGATATAGAGGATTCTATGGCCACTATACCGAAGCGCAGCCAAAAGTCAGCCTTAATGAAATCGAGATAGCACTGAAACAGCTCAAAAATTGAAAAGCCCCGGTTGTGGACGGAATTACTACGGAGCTCCTGAAAGCAAGAGGTACTTCCACGCTAAAAAAGCTTCATCGTATGGTTGATCCTGTCCTCTTCTCTGGGAGAACACCAAAGGCATAGAACAGGAATGTGGTTGTCTTATTTTTCAAAAAGGGAGACAAGACCCTGTTGAAAAGCTATCGGCCCATTTCCCACCTGAGCCATGTCTACAAGCTGTTTTCGTGAGTTATCATGGATCGTATTGCCTGGAGATTCGACGAATTCCAGCCAACAGAGCAGGCCGAGTTTCGGGGAGGATACGGCACCATAGACTACATCCATTCAGTACGGCAGAATATACAGAAGAGAGAAGAATATTATCAGCCCCTGTGCCTAGCGTTTGTGGACTATGATAAAGCCTTTGATTCTACCGAGTCTCAGTCTGTTTTGGAGTCCCTGCAACGATGCCAATACGACTGGTGGTATATCGAAGTGTTGAGATGTCTGTATGACGCCACAACAATTACCGTCCAAGTACAGATCCAGCAGACTAAGCATATCCGCCTGTATTGAGGTGTGAGACAGGGGGACGTTATTTCTCCGAAATTGTTCTCTAATATATTGGAGGATATTTTTAAGACTCTGGACTGGAAAGGATATGGCATTACCATTAACGGTGAGTACATCTCACACTTTTAATTGGCGGACGACATCGTCATTGTGGCAGAAACGTTGCAGGACTTCCAACAGATGTTGGACAGCCTAGTGATTCGTATCCACGCATTGGTCTCCGGATGAACTTGGACAAAAACGAGGTTATGTTCAAAGAACATGTATTTCGGGAACCAATTCCTGTTAACGGAACTGCTCTCGAAGTTGTTCAGGAGTATGTTTATCTGGGGCAAAGTTTGCAAGTTGGTAAAAACAACTTTGAGAGACAACCCGCAGAAGAATACAGCTGGGCTGAGCAACATTTGCGAAATTTCGTCAAGTCCTCTTGTCGCCAATACCGCAAAGTTTGAAGACAAAAGTCTTCAACCAGTGTGTCTTACCTGTTATGACATACGGAGCCGAGTCGTGGATACTCACGGTACGACTAGTCCACCAATTTAAGGTCGCTCAGCGGGCTTTGGAAAGGGCTATCCTTGGAGTTGCTCTTAAAGATCGTATCCGGAATGAGGTGATCCGGCAGAGAACCAAAGTTGTCGACATAGCCCTTAGGATTAGTAAGCTTAAGTGGCAGTGGGCTGATCATATCTGTCGAAGAACTGATAACCGTTGGGGAATACGTGTTTTTTGAGGGGAGACCGCTACTCGGTTATCTTAGTGCAGAGCGCCCTCCAGCTAGGTGGAGTGATGATATACGCAAAGTGGCTGGCAGAAGTTGGTAGAGAAGAGCCGAAAATCAGGCTCAGTGGCTTGCTTTGGGAGAGGTCTATGTCCAGTAGTGGACTGACACGGGCTGATGAGGTTGATGATGATTATGATATATTTTTTACTAAAAAAATATATTATTGGCGTACTATTTGGCGTACTATTTGGCGTAAGCTAAGACCTACATTTAGATATTAAATCATTTTTCTTTCCGGAACGCTTTCCGAAGCGCGCTAAGTTTATATTTCTACGTATTTATATTAAATGGTCATTTAGTGAGGTTGAGGAAACGTCCTAGATAGAACCTAGATGAAAATTAATAATTAAGTTATAATTTTCAGCAAAAACCTGCCCATTCAACGAGGAATACTCCAGTTGTACCCAAGCTTTATGCCGTACTCAAAACTGTGCCCAAATAGGTCGACCAATAGCTTGCCCCCGAATATCTAAGAGGTCTTGTAAGCAAGGGTGCGTCTGTGTTGAGGGTACTTTAAGAGATAAATATGGCAGTTGTGTCTCAGAAGATCAATGTCCAGGTACATTTTTTATTATTTTGTCTGGCTTCACATGATTAGTGCATACCGCCAGCACAGCGTCAAGTACAGAAATATTATAAGTTGTATCTTTTTTTCATTTAATAGTCAAAATTTCGAATCCTAGTTAGTCAACTAGTCAAATTTCTAGTCAGGTCACAGTCAAAGTCACTTAACATCAACCTTCCTTCAACGTTATAAATAAAACAAAGTTTCAAGAGCCCCAGGTAGGTCCGAACCGTACTATTTTTAGTCCGTCTCACTCTCCTAACAAGAGATTTTTCTTCAGGTAGTTAGTAAGTAATTAACGTATCAATTGCAAATTGTTTGATGAGTAATAATTAGAAGTTATATGATATAATGTACAAATGTATGACATATTTTTCAAGCAAGATCTGCCTCATCATTGAGTAGTCCTCTGTTGAGTTGATTGGGAGTGCGCGTAGATATATACTTAGATATTAAATCTTTTTTTTTTCGGAACGCTTCCTCAAGCGCGCCGGGTTTATATTTCTACCAACTTATATAAAATCTTCCTTGAATGAGGTTGAGGAAACGTCCTTCATAGAACTTAGAAGAAAATTAATAGGTTAGTAATGTTTTACAGCAAAAACCTGCCCATTCAACGAGGAATACTCCAGCTGTACCCAAGCTTTGTGCCGTGCTCAAAACTGTACCCAAAGAGCTCGTCCAATAGCTTGCCCTGGAATAGCTAAAGGGTCTTGTAAGCAAGGGTGCGTCTGTGTTGAGGGTACTTTAAGAGATGATGATGGCAATTGTGTATCAGAAGATCAATGTCCAGGTATTTTTTTATTATTTTGACTGGCTCCACACCATTAATGCATTTAGCGCAGCGTCAAGTTAAGAAATTTTAAACGTTGTATAGATATTTCAAATTGTATATAAGAAGTGAAAGAGTAAAATCGGGGGTCAAAAGTCTTCGTACAACAGCTTTGTCAAAGCTATCTGACGAAGTTGACCACATCAAGCGGGAGAGTTTTCGTTTCTAAGCCGGAAATTCTCGCGGAAGTTTAAGATTTCTATGGCCGACTGTACGTGTCACACGCGTCGCAACTTAAACCTGATATAGAGGATTCTATGGCCACTATACCGAAGAGCAGCCAAAAGTCAGCCTTAATGAAATCGAGATAGCATTAAAACAGCTCAAAAATTGAAAAGCCCCGGTTGTGGACAGAATTACTACGGATCTCCTGAAAGCAAGAGGTACTTCCACGCTAAAAAAGCGTCATCGTATGGTTGATCCTGTCCTCTTCTCTGGGAGAACACCAAAGGCATAGAACAGGAATGTGGTTGTCTTATTTTTCAAAAAGGGAGACAAGACCCTGTTGAAACGCTATCGGCCCATTTCCCACCTGAGCCATGTCTACAAGCTGTGTTCGTGAGTTATCATGGATCGTATTGCCTGGAGATTCGACGAATTCCAGCCAACAGAGCAGGCCGAGTTTCGGGGAGGATACGGCACCATAGACTACATCCATGCAGTACGGCAGAATATACAGAAGAGAGAAGAATATTATCGGCCCCTGTGCCTAGCGTTTGTGGACTATGATAAAGCCTTTGATTCTACCGAGTCTCGGTCTGTTTTGGAGTCCCTGCAACGATGCCAATACGACTGGTGGTATATCGAAGTGTTGAGATGTCTGTATGACGCCACAACAATTACCGTCCAAGTACAGATCCAGCAGACTAAGCATATCCGCCTGTATTGAGTTGTGAGACAGGGGGACGTTATTTCTCCGAAATTGTTCTCTAATATATTGGACGATATTTTTAAGACTCTGGACTGGAAAGGATATGGCATTACCATTAACGGTGAGTACATCTCACACTTTTAATTGGCGGACGACATCGTCATTGTGGCAGAAACGTTGCAGGACTTCCAACAGATGTTGGACAGCCTAGCTGATTCGTATCCTCGCATTGGTCTCCAGATGAACTTGGACAAAAACGAGGTTATGTTCAAAGAACATGTATTTCAGGAACCAATTGCAGTTGACGGAACTGCTCTCGAAGTTGTTCAGGAGTATGTTTATCTGGGGCAAAGTTTGCAAGTTGGTAAAAACAACTTCGAGAGACAACCCGCAGAAGAATACAGCTGAGCTGAGCAACATTTGCAAAATTTCGTCAAGTCCTCTTGTCGCCAATACCGCAAAGTTTGAAGACAAAAGTGTTCAACCAGTGTGCCCTACCTGTTATGACATACGGAGACGAGTCGTGGATACTCACGGTACGACAAGTCCACCAATTTAAGGTCGCTCAGCGGGCTTTGGAAAGGGCTATCCTTGGAGTTGCTCTTAAAGATCGTATCCGGAATGAGGTGATCCGGCAGAGAACCAAAGTTGTCGACATAGCCCTTAGGATTAGTAAGCTTAAGTGGCAGTGGGCTGGTCATATCTGTCGAAGAACTGATAACCGTTGGGGAAGACGCGTTTTTTGAGGGAAGACCGCTACTCGGTTATCTTAGTGCAGAGCGCCCTCCAGCTAGGTGGAGTGATGATATACGCAAAGTGGCTGGCAGAAGTTGGTAGAGAAGAGCCGAAAATCAGGCTCAGTGGCTTGCTTTGGGAGAGGTATATGTCCAGTAGTGGACTGACACGGGCTGATGAGGTTGATGATGATTATGATATATTTTTTACTAAAAAATATATCAAAAATATATTCAGTCAGGTATTCATATTTCTAGTCAGGTCACTGTCAAAGTACCTTAACATACCTACCTTCAACGTTATAAATAACCAAAGTACCAAAAGCACTAAGTAGGTACTAACCGCACTATTTAAGTCGGTTTCACTCACACAACAAGAGATTTTTCTTCAGGTGGTTAAGGAATTAACGTATCAATTGCAAATTCTCTGGTGAGTAATAATTAGAAACTATATGATACTAGCTGATGCCCACGGCTTCGCAACGCGTGGTCATTTTAATATAAGTATTTGTTATAACACTAACCAATAACGTGGTTTTCTATTAGCAAAAGAATTTTCAAATTCGGTTAAGTAGATCCAGAGATTACTCCCTACAACCTCACAAACTCTTAAATTTTACCTCTCCATATAATTAGTATAGAAGTATAGATTTTATACAAATGTATGGCATATTTTTACAGCAAGATCTGCCTAATCATTGAGTAGTCCTCTATTTGGCGTAAGCTAAGACCTACATTTAGATATTAAATCATTTTTCTTTCCGGAACGCTTTCCGAAGCGCGCCGAGTTTATATTTCTACGTACTTATATTAAATGTTCATTTAGTGAGGTTGAGGAAACGTCCTAGATAGAACCTAGACGAAAATATTAATAATTAAGTTATCATTTTCAGCAAAAACCTGCCCATTCAACGAGGAATACTCCAGCTGTACCCAAGCTTTATGCCGTACTCAAAACTGTGCCCAAATAGGTCGACCAATAGCTTGTCCCCGAATATCTAAGAGATCTTGTAAGCAAGGGTGCGTCTGTGTTGAGGGTACTTTAAGAGATAAATATGGCAGTTGTGTCTCAGAAGATCAATGTCCAGGTACATTTTTTATTATTTTGTCTGGCTTCACATGATTAGTGCATACCGCCAGCACAGCGTCAAGTACAGAAATATTATAAGTTGTATCTTTTTTTCATTTAATAGTCAAAATTTCGAATCCTAGTTAGTCAACTAGTCATATTTCTAGTCAGGTCACAGTCAAAGTCACTTAACATCAACCTTCCTTCAACGTTATAAATAAAACAAAGTTTCAAGAGCCCCAGGTAGGTCCGAACCGTACTATTTTTAGTCCGTCTCACTCTCCTAACAAGAGATTTTTCTTCAGGTAGTTAGTAAGTAATTAACGTATCAATTGCAAATTGTTTGATGAGTAATAATTAGAAGTTATATGATATAATGTACAAATGTATGGCATATTTTTCAAGCAAGATCTGCCTCATCATTGAGTAGTCCTCTGTTGAGTTGATTGGGAGTGCGCGTAGATCTATACTCAGATATTAAATCTTTTTTTTTTCGGAACGCTTCTTCAAGCGCGCCGGGTTTATATTTCTACCAACTTATATAAAATCTTCCTTGAATGAGGTTGAGGAAACGTCCTTGATAGAACTTAGAAGAAAATTAATAGGTTAGTAATGTTTTACAGCAAAAACCTGCCCATTCAACGAGGAATACTCCAGCTGTACCCAAGCTTTGTGCCGTGCTCAAAACTGTACCCAAAGAGGTCGTCCAATAGCTTGCCCTGGAATAGCTAAAGGGTCTTGTAAGCAAGGGTGCGTCTGTGTCAATTCTCTGCTTCAAGTACAATCAATTTACTTTCATCTGTCATTTTGTTGGTACTCCTCTACAGGTCATATTTTACAACCGATTTGGACGACACTTGTTATACAAGTTTTAACGAATTATGAGTATTTTTTTTATTCTTTAGAGATTTTTGATTACTACCTCCAAAAACAGGCAAAAAGGGAGCTACTGAATATCTCCGCCTTATTAGATCCGATTTCGATGGTTCTTTTCTTCCAAATAAAAAAGTTGGTCTTATAAACATTTGGTGAAGATCTGATGAGGTTCTTCGGCGTGATGAGCAAATGAGTTCCTCAAAAAGCAGTAAATTGCTGACTTTTAGGTTTCTACCAGTGGAATCAGCCCTTTACCTACTGGGTAGGGATTGATGGAGCACCTTGGTTATTAAAGTACCCTTTAAGAGATGATGGTGGCAATTGTGTATCAGAAGATCAATGTCCAGGTACTTTTTTATTATTTTGTCTGGCTCCACACCATTAATGCATTTAGCGCAACGTCAAGTTAAGAAATTTTAAACGTTGTATAGATATTTCAAATTGTATATAAGAAGTGAAAGAGTAAAATCGGGGGTCACAAGTCTTCGTACAACAGCTTGGTCAAAGCTATCTGACGAAGTTGACCACATCAAGCGGGAGAGTTTTCGTTTCTAAGCCGGAAATTCTCGCGGAAGTTTAAGATTTCTATGGCCGACTGTACGTGTCACACGCGTCGCAACTTAAACCTGATATAGAGGATTCTATGGCCACTATACCGAAGAGCAGCCAAAAGTCAGCCTTAATGAAATCGAGATAGCACTGAAACAGCTCAAAAATTGAAAAGCCCCGGTTGTGGACGGAATTACTACGGAGCTCCTGAAAGCAAGAGGTACTTCCACGCTAAAAAAGCTTCGTCGTATGGTTGATCCTGTCCTCTTCAGGTGTGAGACAAGGGGACGTTGTTTCTCTGAAATTGTTCTCAAATACATTGGGGGATATTTTTAAAACTCTGGACTGGAAAGGATATGGCATTAACATTAACGGTGAGTACATCTCACACTTGAGATTCGCGAATGACATCGTCATTGTGGCAGAAACATTGCAGGACTTGCAACAGATATTGGACAGCCTAGCTGATTCGTATCCACGCATTGGTCTCCGGATGAACTTGGACAAAAACGAGGTTATGTGCAAAGAACATGTGTTTTCGGGAATCAATTGCTGTTAACGAAACTGCTCTCAAAGTTGTTCAGGAGTATGTTTATCCGGGGCAAAGTTTGCAAGTTGGTAAAAACAACTTCGAGCGACAACCCTCAGAAGAATACAACTATCTAGGCGTACTCTAGAATTGATGCATACGCCGCGAATATATATTTATACACTCCGTAAACTCGTCAAGTCTGATCACCGATCACGTTTGCCTCTTAAATATTACGTACGCCACAGAATAAATAATAGAAATAATTTGGGGGACTCCCCCCAATGGCCTCCAACCTCCCCTTACAGCCATCCCATGCCTCGCAAGATCTGGTCTGCACCTGAAATTTATCTGTCTGAGTCTAACTAGTAAATCCGCATCTGATCACCTGATAAATCTCCATCTGCATCTACTTGTTAGCAGGCCATGTCACGTTTTTCTCGTGCAATACCTAGTTCTATAGATTACCTTATAAACTAACACGAGGATCTGCTCGCCATCAGGTCAGGTCTCGTTCTTCTAGTGCAATACCTAGTTCTGTAGATTACCATAATAATCTTACACGAGGATCTGTTTGCCACCATGTCATGTCTCGTCCTCTCGTGCAATACTTTGTTCTATAGATTAACACAATAATCTTACACGAAGATCTGTTCGCCATCAGGTCTTGTCTCGTCATCTCGTGCAATACCTATATATATATATATATAGTGTTCTATAGATTAACACAACAATCTTACACGAGGATCTGTTCACCATCAGGTCTTGTCTCGTCCTCTCATGCAATACTTAGTTCTATAGCTTAACACTATAATCTTATACGAGGATCTGTTCGCCATCAGGTCTTGTCTCGTCATCTCGTGCAATACCTTATATATATATATATATGTGTTCTATAGATTAACACAATAATCTTACACGAGGATTTTGGGTGAAATGATGAGCTGTCTTATCATTTTCATGATATATCTTTCTTGGTCTTGAGATCTATGTTTAAACGTACGGGGGGCTTCTAATCTTTGCTCGTCTTTGGCCTCCGTCTTGAGCGTTGATCCGCACCTCGCTTTCTCCTGGGTATACTGGTACCAAACAAGGGCACTCTGATCCCATCATGGGTACCCATGGACCGCCCGCAGGGACCCCGAGTATCTGGCGATCGACTCATGCTCGGGGCCTCCCACCCAGGACGCCCTCCGTCTCCTCGCCTCTCTGATCGCTCCAGCTGGCTAGTCCGAGACGGATGACGTAGCACAACTTATTGGAAGCCTCTACGTGGACTCTTCGAGACCACCAGAACCATACGGATAGGACTCCGAGCCCATTGCTCAAGGAATCAGCAAGCAGCGATCCTCTTAAGCCCCCTGCTGGGTCTTACCGGAGGTTAACTTTACCGGCTTTTCTGGGTCTTATCTCTATCTGGGTCTTATCTCTTTACTGGGTCTTACTTCTTTACTGGGTCTAATCTCATCATCATCATTTCACCCTCGTCTTGGTCTTATGTCTAATAGTGATCACTATTATCTATCTAAGAAATGGAAAGGTCTCACCCGAATCTTTGTTGCAATCCTTTCTCGAACCTTACCACCTGGTCGATAACTATCATCGCAGCCTCTCCGCAACGAAGCAGCACGTTCTATTATCTATATTAACACTGGATAGGTCTCACCCGATTCCTCGTTGCAATCCTTCCTCGAACTTTACCACCTGGTCGATAAACTTCCATCGCAGCCTCTCCGCACCGAAGCACGATGCACCAGAACACATAGCCACACCGAAATGTGGCCCCTCGGAACTCCTGTAGGCCCTCGTCTGCTTTCCACGTGGTCAGGTTCTCGCAAGCGCCATCCATGACTAGCTCCAACCGCGTTCCCGCCGAAAGTGCAGTCTTGTCAGTCCCACAGAGAGACAATCTTTTCACAGACCGACAATCTTACCACAGACCGACAATCTTACCACAGACCGACAATCTTACCACAGACCGACAATCTTACCACAGACAGACAGTCTTACCACAGACAGACAATCTTACCACAGAGATTTCATGACGTGTTACTGACACGTCTTAATCGTGTGTCAGTTGACAGCTGACACCTCCCTAATTCCATGTGCCCGTTCACATAAACGTTCGAGGACGCACGGATCACCCGCGCGTACACTCGAAATCGTTCACGGCGTCGTCCGGGCGTTCGCCTGGGTCATCCGAAAAATAGTAGTGGAGGAATAGTATGAAACTGACACTTGACAGTTGTCAGTTGTATGTGGACGTCCAAAGTCGTTCACTATCTCCGGATGATCGAGCGATAATCGCACGGATGATTCGAGCGTGTAAGTGAACACAGCCCATGATAGGACTCGCGCTGCGCGACAACAGCTGAGCTGCATTTGCGAAATTTCGTCAAGTCCTCTTGTCGCCAATACCCTAAAGTTTGAAGATAAAAGTCTTCAACCAGTGTGTTATGACATACGGAGCCGAGTCGTGGATACTCACGGTACGACTAGTTCACCAATTTAAAGTCGCTCAGCGGGCTGTGCCTAATTATTGAGTAGTCCTCTATTTGGCGTGAGCCAAGGCCTACATTTGGTTGGGGTGTACCCTTAGGGGCGCTATGGAAAAAAGACTTAGAAAAATTTGAACGAAAAAACACTTAGCCCCTAAGGGTACACTCTGACCAGTGAGTTGAGGAAACGTCCTAGATAGAAACGAGAAGAAAGTTATTATGTAAGTAATAATTTACAGCAAAAACATGTCTATTCAACGAGGAATACTCCAGATGTACCCAAGCTTTATGCCGTGCTCAAAACTGTGCCCAAATAGGTCGACCAATGGCTTGCCCCGAATAGCTAAAAGATCTTGTAAGCAAGGGTGCGTCTGTGTTGAGGGTACTTTAAGAGATGAAGATGGCAGTTGTGTCTCAGAAGATCAATTTCCAGTTACTTTTCTATTATTTTGTCTGGCCCTACACGATTAGTGCATATAGCCAGCGCAGCGTCAGGTAAAAAAATATTACAAGTTGTATATATGTTTTACTAAATAGTTAAAATATTGAGTATAGCTAGTCTTATTTCTAGTCAGGTCACAGTCAAAATTACTTAACATACCTACCTTCAACGTTATTAAATAACCAAGTTTCAAAAGCCCAAGGTAGGTACTATCTACACTATTTTTTGTCGGTCTCACTCACCTAACAAGAGACTTTTCTTTAGGTAGTTAAGTAATTAACGTATCAGTTGTAAATTCTCAGGTGAATAATAATAACAAGTTTTTGATTTTATAGACAAATGTATGATTTATTTTTACAGCAAAATCTGCCCAATCATTGAGTAGTCCTTTATTGAGTTGATTGGGGGTGGCGTAGACCTTCATTTAGATTATAAATAAATTTTTTTTTCGGAACGCTTCCCCAAGCGCACTTTACATACTTATATAAAATATTCCTTGAGTGAGGTTGAGGAAACATCCTAGATGAAAGTTAATAGGTAAGTAATGTTTTACAGCAAAAAGCTGCCCATTCAACGAGGAATACTCCACCTGTACCCAAGCTTTGTGCCGTGCTCAAAACTGTGCCGAAATAGGTCGACCAATAGCTTGCCCCGGAATAGCTGAAGGGTCTTGTAAGCAAGGATGCGTCTGTGTTGAGGGTACTTTAAGAGATGAAGATGGCAACTGTGTCTCAGAAGATCAATGTCCAGGTACTTTTTTTATTATTTTGACTGGCTCCACACCATAAGTGCATTAAGCTAGCGTAGCTTCAATTAAATAAATATTAGAAGTTGTTTATTTTTTTCACCAAATAGTCAAAATGTGGAGTCTTAGTCAGTTAGCTAGACTTATGTCTGGTCAAGTCATAGTCCGTCACTTAACATATCTACCTCGAACGTGATACATAACTAAAGTTTCATTAGCCCCGGGTAGGTACTAACCGCACTATTTTAGTCGGTCTCACTCACCTAACAAAAGATTTTCCTTCAGGTAGTTAAGTAATTAACGTATCAGTTGCAAATTCTCTGGTAAGTATAATTAGAAGTTACATGATATTATATACAAATGTATGGCATATTTTTACAGCTAGATCAGCTTGTCATTGAGTAGTCAGTCCCCTATTTAGTTAATTGGGCGTGGGCGTATGTATACCTGTTAAAGGGACTACTGGTGGATGGTAAATAATAAGATTTAATGGTGCGGTATAATCACTAAATATAGTAAATTACGATGAGCAGTATAACAAAGGGAGGCGCAGGGGCGTGTCTACGGCCAACAGCACACATCCTTTTTTTAAAAAAGGATGTGTGCTGTTGGTCTATAGCTGACCTCTACAGCGTCACCAGACGGTGGGGCGGGCGCAAAAGCGCTCCTCCGCAATGCGTGACGCAGAAGGCGCACGCCAAAGTTAAGTTTTTTTTTTCTACCTGCGGCGCCGGAGCACTATATATATGGGTGCCGGTGTGGTGTGGTGGCTCGTTGTCCCCTCTGGTCCCCGCACTGGCGGAGGCTGATGCGTAGACATGCCTACATTTAAATATTAAATCATTTTTCTTTTCGGAACTCTTCCCCAAGCGCACTGGGTTTATATTTCTACCTATTTTTATAAAATCTTCATTGAGTGAGGTTGAGGAAAAGTCCTAGATAGAAACTAGAAAAAAGTTTATAGGTAATTAATGTTTTACAGCAAAAACCTGCCCATTCAACGAGGAATACTCCAGCTGTACCCAAGCTTTGTGCCGTGCTCAAAACTGTGCCCAAATAGGTCGACCAATAGCTTGCCCCGCAATAGCTGAAGGGTCTTGTAAGCAAGGATGCGTATGTGTTGAGGGTACTTTAAGAGATGAACATGGCAACTGCATCTCAGAAGATCAATGTCCAGGTACTTTTTATATTATTTTGACTGGCTCCACACAATTAGTGCATTTAGCCAGCACAGCGTCAATTAAAGAAATATTACAAGTTGAACATTTTTTTCACTAAATAGTCAAAATTTTGAGTCCTAGTCAGTTAGAAAGTCATATTTCTAGTCAAGTCAAGTCAGTCACTTCATCATCAGTCTATCTGAGTCTACTGTTGGACATTGGCCTCTCCTAATGCACGCCACTGAGCTCGGTCTTCAGCTCTCCTCATCCATTTTCTGCCAGCCGCTTTTCGCAGGTCATCACTCCACCTGGCCACATGGCGTCCTACACTACGTTTGCCTAAACGTGGTTTCCACTCAAGAACTTTTTTACCACGTTTATCGGTTCTTCGGGAAATGTGACCAGCCCACTGCCACTTTACTGCAATGTCACTTAATACCTACCGTTACCGACCCTATACCTACATCCAACGTTATAAAATACCAAAGTTTCAAAAGCCCTAAGTAGGTACCAACCGCACTAATTTTTGTCGTTCTCACTCACCCAACAAGAGATTTTTCTTGAGGTAGTTAAGTAATCAACTTATCAATTGCAAATTCTCCTGTGATTCATAATTAGAAGCTATATGATTATATACAAATGTATGGCATATTTTTATTGCAAGACCTGCCTAATCATTGTGTAGTTCTCTATTGTGTTGATTGGGCATTATACCTTTAGATAGATATTACGATAGATTACTTTTAAGACTTTGCTTAGATTAAGAGTTCCTAAGTTAGGCGTCGCCTTGTTCGTCGTTAGTGAAAACGGGTATCAGGTATCAGTGAGTCAGTAGTCATAACATAAGTCAAGGCAAGTCACAGTCAAAGTCACGATTCAGTAAAGTGGTGGAGGTTTACAAAAACTTCCGAGGGCGTTTCAGAGAGAACAAATGGCGCGTTTTTTTGGGCTTGTATCATTCGCTTACAGTCGTGCACGTAAACGAAAACCTAATGGTCAATTAATATCCCACCAATGTTACACATTAACACTCGAAGAAACACAAGTTTGAGAAAATAATTCAAAGCAAAACTGCGTCTCGTTTTTGTTGGCCCGCCGAAATCGGTCCAGGTACTTACTTAAAGATTTGCACATATATTTGATACACAGTCATAAACGTATTAGCAAAGAACAATGTGCAATAATGTTTGGGCCCACATAAAAATATTTATATCAAATCATATGATTATCTCCGGGCACCCAGTTAGTATGTGCACTAATTTTAATGAATGCATCAAGACTATGTTTGGATGACCTATATTTAATAAACGAGATGACAACGGGAATTGTATCCCTATTCAAGATTGTCGTACATATTTAATTTATTTATTTATTAATGCACACAAATACAATAGTCTTATGTCTAAAGATGTGTACCCTGTTATCGAGGATGTAGGAAATATTGATGATAGGTACCTTAAATGATAAACAGACAGTGTATTCGTGCTAAACTTAAGTAAGGTGCAACGTTTCAATCAGCGCTTCAAATTCAAATTTTCTTGCGTTTTTTGTCAATTACTCATCGTGGGATCATGAAAACTTATTTTGCGGCAATAATATGGAAAATACTCGTATATCTTAATATAAGTAACTACTATTACATCAACTAGGTACATACTAAAATTAGGGTAGATGTACCAGTGAATGAACACTTAAGCACTTTATCAGCATTTAGATTCCATTGCTCTAGTAGGGATAAAATTTACTTATTATGTTGCATCTACAATCATACCTATTAAATGGACGAATAGAATTAAAAAAACAGTTTCGTTATAAAATCATTGTATTTATTATTATAAAAAGAAGGTTTTCAAGTATCTAAAATCACCTATGTATGAACACTTTTCACGTAATAGCGAACAGGTAAAGCACCTATAAATGAACCTACTAAGGGCTATTTATTTGGAGCCCAATAGGTAAGTTCGAAAGAACTTAATAGACTTTTTTAATCACAATAATAATGTAAATTTGTAACTGCTGGTATTATTGTAATAAAGAAACAATATAACCATCTAGGTGAATAAATCATAAATTTAATAACCAAATTCGTTATCCTTATTACAAGTTCTTTTGTCTAATTTAAACATATAGGAACGATGCATATGAACACTAAGAAATAAACTTTTAGAAACGAAATATATGATAAGAATAAATGAAAATAAGTAGAAAGCATATTACTTCACAATATACAAATATTACATTTCATCTGTTTACTTACAGTGATGAGAAATCAACCGTTGCAGGCACCTCTTTCACGTGTTCTCCTTAGATTTTTTTTCCAACTGCGAAGGAGCACAGTGGGACGCGCTCATAAATTATTCCACAATTATATTTCAAATAGACCAATCACAGACGCAACGTCACTGAGTCAAAACATAATAGTGCTGCCACATTTTGTACAAGGTTCTAGAATGGTAGTTTTCACAAAATCCTTATTTTAGGAAAAATACCTCCAAGTTTTCATTCTTTGGTGTGTTCATTTTATGGTACAACTACCCTACTTAATATTTGCTATGTACGAGTAGGTATACCTAGCGGCACGTAAGTCTAGCGGTAAAAGAACCGTGGCGGGGATCTTCATCTATTTGTTTCAATATTAATATACGGTTTTATTAACATATTTAAAAAAACTATAATTAATATGTATAAGATTCCAGACCTTATACATTTTAATTATAAGAAGCGTTAGGTAAAAGCAAGTATCAAACTTGCTTTTACTTAACGCTTCTGAAATATCCATTACTTATCTTTGGAATAAGAAAGTAACAAAAAAAGAAGCAAAAGACGCAAATTCCAACTTGTAAAATCTTACGTAAGAATAGCTTACCATAAAAAAAAAAAGTTTTTCATGGAATTCATTAAAAAATAACCCTTAAAAGCAGGGGGGATAAGGTCATGTAGTGATTTTGTAAACTATTTCGCAAGTGTTTTTGAGGATTTTTTGACTTCGTAATTCTTTAACCGGTCCTCCTACGTGACACAATCGACACAGTTTTTTTTATGTTTAGTCAAAACTGGACATAAACACTAACATCATATAGAAACAGGCAGCCACACACAGGCACCATCATCAGCAAAGTTTTAGGATAAGGAAAATTCTCAAACTCTAGCTTCCTTCCGCTGTATACGTCATAACAAGCCCTTTCATTTGATATGTCACACGGTACAGTGGACAAAACTTTTTTTAAATTTTCCTTTTTTCCCTCAAAAATATAATGATTATTTTTATTTGTAATATTCAAAATTCATTAAATTACGTTACACGTTCATTTTTGTGTCACAGAAATTCATATCTGTACCACATTTCAACTTATCGGTCCAGTAGATTTGGAGCAAATTGGCTGTGACAGACAGACAGACAGGAAGACACACTAGTGATCCTACAAGGGTTATTTTTTTTTCATTTTGATTTACGGAACCCTAAAAATCTCAAAATCTTGACAACATTTTAAACCACCATGGATCATCATTCTATCTAAAAAAAAACGTAGTTGCTAAGTTTCGTTAATTAGTCACTCGATTCAGTACGCTGACACTCAAATATCATGTTATTGTTTGGAGAAGTCACCGTTAATTTATAGATTACAATGTAACGGATCCTAATTCGTAAGATTATCATTAACAAAAAAATTGTAAAGGGACTTGCTATTCGCTAGCTTGTGGACCAATAAGTGCACAGTCTTACAATTTTACAAAATACAGTCGCCTGATAGATATATTGTAAACCCTTTTCTGATTGGCTACAAATTAAAAAGAAGCTCACGAAATGGAATCGTAGCATCCCGACCTCCGCGAGGTCCGATCTTGCCCTACCCCCGGGTGTAAGAAAGAAGCGAAAGCTCTTTCTTACGCAGAGCCAGAAGCTCTCAAGGAGGGACGACGATGCGACAGTTCTGGCGAGAGCCCGTTTACTAATTCATAATCAATTTTAGTCCTTGAGGTCCTGTCGGTGTGAATAATCTCGAGATCATTTGCAAGTGACGGACTGTTTTACTTGTAACTCTATGGTGACTAAACATAAGTCTGACCAATCAAGGGCAGGTTCACAATTTGATCGTGCTAGTTCGTTTAAAATTTTTCGTCTGTTTGTAATAAAACGAATTAGAATCCGTCAGATTGTAAATCTGTCATCGTTTTATTGTAAGAACCGAAACAAATAATAATCTCCTACAGTCTTTAAATAAGCAATTATTGGTTTGCAGCTATCTGCCCAGTCTACGAGGAGTACTCCGATTGTACCCAAGCTTTGTGCCGTGCTCAAAACTGTAGTCAAAAAGGTAAACCAGTTGCTTGCCCCGGGATAGCAGAAGGATCTTGTCAGCAAGGCTGCGTCTGTATCGAGGGCACTTTGAGAACTGAAAATGGCAGTTGTGTACCAGAAGATGTATGTCCAGGTAAACATATGCGTTTTTTTTTAATATAAATTTTCAGTGATGTTAAGCTGGCAAGTTGATACTCAGAAACACTGGTCAAGAACGAAAATTGATTGACAGTTACCTTTACAACTCAAACGAATGTCGAGCGGCGTTTACCTAATTTAAAATGTTTTCTGTAGGACAAACATGCGGTAAAAACGAAAGATTAAACGAATGCACCAGCGCGTGCAAAACTGATGCTTGCCCAAAAAACTTGAACAGCGATAGTGAAGGTGCATCATGTATTGCAGTTTGCGGTCCACCGAAATGCGAGTGCATACCTAACTATAAACGAAATGACCACGGAAATTGTATCCCTATCAAATATTGTCGTGAGTATTTCCGGCTATTAATACATAGATCCCAGTTTTTTACAATCTTTCTTATCTAACGTTAATACCTACCCATTAGTAGAAATAGAAGAAGTAGGTAAGTAGTATTATTAAGTAGAAGCCGAGCAATCTGTATTATAACTGTGGCCTTTGTATATTATAATCTTACTTATCTACCTATTGTATAACCCGCTTGGTTAGGCCGAAACATACTTGAGTACCTACTAACAAAATATTATAGGCGTTTCATTAAATTGCAGAAATCTGTTGTTTTATCCTTTACAATACAAAAAACTACTACCACTACTACTTTTACACTATTACTTTTACACTACTACTTTTACACTACTACTTTTTTTTCTGTTGTTTTTTCCTTGTGTATGTTTTCTAGCTGGTAATTACAATAAAGTGTTGCGTATCGTATCGTATCGTAATACAATTGCTCGAAAAGTGTACTTCAAGACCACACACAAGTCTTAGTAGTAGATTTTATGACAAGGGAGCAAAATGATATTATGAGGGCTAGAGCGGAGTGAAGGACTTTAGAGTACAGTGATACACTCTACTTTTCATCCCCCTTTATGAGAAAAATAAATAAAAAAGACTTCGCTTCTTTTGCATTTTCCCAATCGATAAAATTGTTACAAATATTTTCCAGGCGTTTAGTTGATAATAGATTCCGTATCAAATTTATTGGGTAGTTTTTTCAGATGTAAGTCGGTAGCATAATACTTTCGCTACACTTGCATAATACTTTCGCTACACTTGCATAATACTTTCGCTACACTTGCATAATACTTTCGCTACACTTGCATTTTCGTGAAATTATTTAGTTTTTGCACTGTCAATATTCTTTGTCTCCGTGACGATGATGTCGTAATTCGCACGCTTTTCATTTTTTCCTCTTTTCTTTGCATTTACATGTATGTGCTTTGTGTAGGCCCACTTAACTACAAGCAATTATTTTACAGCTAAAATCTGCCAATACAACGAAGAGTACTCTAGCTGTACTCAAGCCTTGTGCCGTGCACAAAACTGTACCCAAATAGGAAAATCAATAGCTTGTCCAAGAATACAAAGAAAATTTTGTCGACAAGGCTGCGTCTGTGTTAAGGGTACTTTGAGAGACAAAAACGGGAATTGTGTTCCTAAGAATCAGTGCAACGGTAAGATAAGTAAGTACAACATTGACAGAATATTGAAGATCTCATGAAGCACATGGCGAACTAAAATAACTAATACTGCTCATAATATTTTAACCCTTATTAAGGACAGGGGAAATAATTTCTCACCAAGACCTACTTTCAGAAATGTATTTTTTTTATTTTACTTGATTAGATAGTCCATGGAAAGAACGCAATCGTACCTAATGTAAAGTTTGTAGTAGATTTTAATCTACAAAGCTGGCAAAACCTTTCGAAATATGGCAACTCTAAACTGATAAGTCAATGTCAAAGTGCACTGACGAGGACAATGCTGAAAAAAAGCGATGGTTTTTGGGTTGTTGCCGAGAATAAAATTTAAAAAAAAACACAAAAATCCCGTACATAGAATTTGTTTCTATCTCATATAACTATCCTAGGGCTGTTTTATACTGTTTTATGTGTATATTATTGACAAACAAACTTACAAACAATCAAATCTTTCCTCTTTATTATATTAGTGTAAATCAATGACCTCAAAACGTTCAAATTACGAAGTGGGTAAATAATTCCCGTAGTCCGATTACGACTTCTAGTTTTTTTCTTATTATACAGGAAATTTCCGTGACTGTGACAGACAGTTTACATACAAGTCATAAAGTCACAATTACGATATATAAATACGATATGATAGAACGCTGATATTGGGAACGTAGGTTTCTCAGGGGATTTAGGGGTGCACTAAGAAATGATTTCTCGACATTCACGGAACGGGAAATTAAGCCACAACACCAAGTTTTCTCTTCATGGCCAACTGTGATACTTACATGTTATGATTTATTTCTAGGATACTATGACCATCAGTAATACAAAGAAGACAGGGCAGCGGGAGTTAGAAGCAATTGTCGAGAACCTATCCAACTTATCTGATCTTGACTTGGACGATGCTTAATACCAAACAGCCCTTGTACGCAGCCCAGCAGATAACTTAAAAATATGATTGTAAAATGTAAAACTGCTCTGTTTATTTGCTAATACAGGTTGTAGTTTTCCATCCCCGCCATATTCGCAAAGTCGATTGTAATAGGTATAATCAACTAACAATACTATTTAATTCCTACATTTAACTGGAGGTAGAATTTTTAATTAAATATTTTATTGATAAATCGTAGTAGGCCCAACTTTATATTGGAGTAGAACGCCACGACACACATGTATGGTAGGTATGTGTGCGCGCTCCTATAGATGCACCACGCGCCGCAGCCCGCGTCACAATAAATAGCGAACCTTTAATTATCAGTTTGTATAAATAAACCTATTGCAAGTGAGAATATATTATCAACGTTGACATTAGCTTAGTTAGGAATTTCCGGTGTAGTAAAAAAAATTGAATCAGCTTATTTACAGTACGAAAGGAATGAAAAAAAATATGAACAAGTTTACATTACCATAAATTTACCATTAATTTACGTTACCTTGATACTGTTCAGTATCCTCCTTCATTTCTTTTGTACTTCTTTTATTAATGATTCGTGTTCTGCAAGTGGAGTATACCTACCTCTGCAAATATGGCGGGGGGCAAAACTACAACCTGTATAATTAATATTAAATTGTATAACATAACATAAAACAACATTTGTCTATTTATGACACATAAAAATATATTTTTTTAATTAATTAAAATAAACGTTCATCATCAATATCAAATTTTATTGCTAAAATAATATAGATAACATTCGAAGCCAATGGCATGTACTTGTATCTAAACAGCAACAAAAGTACAGCAAAATTTCATGACCTAAACAGGCAAGGTTCATTATTTTCCCACTTCAAGACATAGTGCACATACATAATCAGGCAAAGGGAATTTATTTCCCACTGCAAAAAAGGAGGATACAACCTTTTAAAAATATTGAAAAATTATGAAAATGAAAATGCTTTATTTGTCCGAAACATGGTACAATTAGGTGGTTTGTATGCCAGAATCTGGCATACAAAAAAAATCGTATGGGTGTTTCTGGTGAAACATGCTGGACTATTTCACGTATACTACGAGTATACCACTCCTGGCATACATTTTTTTTTACACATAAAACAATAGAATTAGAAATTATACAATACGATTAAAAAGATTCAAAATTAAAATTACTCACGCAAATTATGACAAAGGCATAAATTGAAATTATATATTGTTTTATTATTATATTGTTTGAATTCTTTGTTTTTATTTACCCTAAATCCACTTCAACTCACTTTCTGTCTTTCACACAGGCTAGCGCTTAGTAAGGGTTAAGTCGCTTCCTCAACATCATCTCGGAAACATTTTGTATGAATAACAAAAGACATATATTTCAAGGGTATGCAAATGGAAGAGTTAGTAGAGGCCTTTGCCCTCTTGCAGGCCTAGCATGGGAGGTGGAAAAAATATCTTTCTCTCATTTTTATTCAAGGAAAGATAATTTGTCGACCCCCTATGCTAGGCCTGGTGTCCGACTTTTTAGTCGTGTCCGGCCAAATATTTACATGTCTGGCCATCCGGCTTTTGGCCATAGAGAAATATAATAGATATTTATTAAAGCAAGTACCTACAAGAATAGCAGTGTCATAGGAACATGTAAAAAAACGCGCACGCTTTGCTCGCGTTTCTCATAATATTCTATACTATTTTATAATGATGATACAGTAATTAGTTGTAGGTATATGTCTGTGTTATACTGCGCACAAACACATTCGAACATAACTCACCGACTCTTATAGATGGTTGTGATGTAATCACAACAAACTAAGGATAGGATTAATTAAGTAGGTAGGTACCTACCTAGGTAGGTAAGTAAAATGAGGTCTACTTGCAAATAAATAATAGTTTAAAAAAACTAAAAAACACGATTTATATAGAAAACCAAACTAAAAAATAGAAAATAAATTTTAATAAGTAGTGTAAATAAGAAAAAAAGTTTTATTTCAAAAAAATCGTGGTATGCATGGGTCAATAGTTATAAATATTTCATTGACAGATATGAGAAGAAGGATTATCATTTCGATAATATCTTAAAAAGCACCCCACGCTTTTTTTTGAATAAATCATTTTTTTCTTATTTACACTATTAAAATTTATTTTCTATTTTTTAGTTTGGTTTTCTATATAAAGCGTGTTTTTTAGGTTTTTTTCAACTATTATTTATTTTCTACTTTTTAGTTTTATTTTTTTTTCGAATTATTGCATTGTCATCGGTCTTTGACAGGTGTGTAAAATTTGAATGAAATCTGACCGTTTAAAGTGGGTCTAAATAGCGTCCAAAGGAGTCGGTTACAAACATACAAGTGAAGCTAATATAAAGCGTATAATAAAGCGTATAATAAAGCGTATAAAAAGCACAGAATACATCAAAAAGTAAATACTTTATGATTTGTCCACAAGTCTTTCATTGTTTTGCAAAACGGGGACTTTACATATTGACAAAAAGCAGGATAAAGACAAGGGAACTGTGCAACAAAAGTAAATAAAATATAAACATACATGTGTACCTACATATAAAAGGTATGTGCGACTTTAACCTCGGCAGAACAAGTTCAGCAGTCACGCAAGATGGGTTCAATATATTTTTATGTGCTATTTTCCTGTTTCGTAGTGATCTGTGCTGGTTATAAAGCAGGTAAGCATTAAAACCCAATTTGCAGTTTTTAGTTCTTTAAATCGCCTGTTATTAAACAAGTTGTCAGATTGAATTTACATCTATTTCTGATGTAAGTGGTATGTACTTTATAGTTTAAAGTAGATATGTAAGTAACAAAAGTCAATACAAAGGAGATGATAAAAAAGTATATAAAAACAACAACAAAAAAAGTATTTATAAATGTAAATGTGTATGGTGTATGGGACACACTGCTGAACAAGTTTTTTTTGTAATATTTGTGTCTGTTTGTCTAGATGTTTGTTCTGACATCACATAAAAACTAGGTAGGTAGGTACTGGACCGATTGAAATGCGGTTTTCATTGTTGGATAGCTTAGGATTTCACTTAAAATCTGGTGTATACATCTCTGAAGTAGAGGAATCAATAAAAATACAGCTGAACGAATTATGATTAAAGTCATTAAGTATATTATACTTAGATTTACAGTCAAAGTATTTATTGTAAACTAGCTGTGCCCACGGTTTATTCCGCGTTGTCATTTCAATTAAAAGTAGCCCATACGTGTTATTCCAGGACCAAAAGTACCTATAAAGTACAATAATATACCTACTACATTTCTTCAAAATTCGTTCGTCAAATAGTTTTTATCGATTGCTTGGCATCTAATCATCTTATTAAGATACCATGTACCCCAGTTTTTAAGTCAAACTCTAAGCTACCCAACAGTGAAAACCGCATCGCAATCGGTACAGTAGTTTTTATGTGATGCGCGAACAAACATACAGACAAACACACAGATACGATTTAAAAAAATGTTATATTCCTGTTCAGTAGGTTGTTTTAAGCAAACTGTGTTTTTTTTATTATCTTCATTGCACAGATTTTTTGTTACTGCTATATTATAAGTATGGACACAGAATAAATAATAGTACAAAGTATGGATAGGCAAAATAATAGCACTTTTACAAGTCAAAACTTTACATCTTATTAACAAAGAGAAAAATATATAATCTTTTAATAAGATCAAATCAATAAAATTAGACTAGTTAGGGTACGCTTTTGAGTTTGAAAAGGAAATTTCCCTTTCATTTGCCGACTCAAGCGCGTCACAGACGACTAAGATACGATAATATTTTATCTTAAGATAAAATATCGCTCGGTATACAATTTATATGAACCATCACAAACGGCGAAGATAATATATATTTGCATCTTACAGTATCTTAAGATATCGAGCGATATGGAATTTATTAAAAGATTTCATAAAGATGATACGAAATAAATCGTAAAAGATACAAAATATATATTAATATACTATCATAAGATACAAAATGTATCGTAATATGCTCTACAGGTTGCTCTGTTTTGTATTCGTGTCGGCTTTTTTTAACCCCTGAACAAAGAGATGGGTGTTATAAGTTTAGGTTGTGTATCAGTGTGTGTGTGTGTGTGTGTGTGTGTGTCTGTGGCATCGTAGCTCCCAAACGAATGGACCGATTTTGATGCAGTTTTTTCTGTTCGAAAGCTGATATGATCGAGATGGTTCTTAGATATATGGGGAGAGGGAGGGGGAGGTGAGAAAGAAAAGGGGGGTGAAAATCGTAGCTTCCAAACAAATGGACCTATTTAGCTGTGGTTTTTTTATGTTTGAAAGCTGGGGTAGACAAGATGATTCATAGCTATAATTTGAGGATGGAGGGGGGAGGGGGGGAGTGGTGCGAATCGTAGCTTTCGAACGAATGGACCGATTTAGCTGCGGTTTTTTATGTTTGAAAGCTTAGGTAAACGAGATGATTCTTAGCATACTGCAAGTCGTTGTTCTGTACAAATGCTCTCGCGCATGTTCGTATTTTGTTTCACTAAATATATGTTTTATGATTTTTTATAGCAGTTAACGCCTGCTTAGCGTAAATATATATGATAATTTTCTAATGGAAAAATTTGGGTCACGGACGAGATTCGAACTCGCACACTGTGCCTCAGCGCAGCACATACCTTTACCAATTCGGCCACCGAGATCTATGCGTCGTCATCCAAATCTTTCCACTAGCTTTTTTGAACCCGTAATACTGCCAATAGATAGCGTTACCGTCACTAAATCTTCCTCTAAATTATGAATTTCGAGAAAAGTTTCCTTCGACTTATTAAAATTTTTTTTTTTTTTTGTAGAAACATCTGCGTAAAGATTAAATTCACCGAGGCTTTTTCTAAATTTAATGTGATTTTCTATCCAAATTGATAACCTTTTACAGTGCGCTAATGCAATTTGCATATCAAATTCCAAATCAGAATCGTCGTCTGATGAGCTCAATTAGATAGCATATTTTATCACCTGTATATAGAAAGCGTGTGGCACCTAGGACGGCCTGCGAGCGAATGAATAATTTCAATATATTATCGTATCTTAGCCGTGTGTGATACACTAAGATGCAATAATATTTTATGTGCAGAAATCGTAACATCAAATATTATAGTATCTTAATCATCTGTGACGCTCTTCAGGGTTGAATCTCGCTCAGGAAAAGTAAATACCATTCTGACTCTACCAGTGCTTCAGAAAGAGAACCGTTAGAGAAGAGAGCACCACCCTATGGGGCCACACACTACACGAACAGAGCCGTGGAGCGCAGATTCTCCTAATTAATATTAAGTATTAATGCAAAATGCTGTGTTTAAGTATACCTATTACCTACCTATATTTGAGCCTCTTACCTCTGTAACGGCCGAATCACGCCGAATGGTGGCCTAACGGTTCTATAGTGCAATTTGGAATCCAACGATACCGGGTTCAAAACCTAGGCTCCGCACCAATGGCTTTTCTGAGTTATGTGCGCTTTTCCATCGCTCCGTGCTTCGGAGGGCACGTTAAGCTGTCGGTCCCGGCTGTTATTCATAGCAGTCGTTAAGCCATGTCAGAGGCCCTCGGGCGGCTTGATAAACTCTGACACCAGAGGCCAGCACTACCTCATACGACAAACAAACAAACGCCGAATGAATTAGAATTAGAAACTATTGGCTTTGTGAGCTGTAGACCTCGCGCGTACAAACTTTTGTGCAAAGAATTTAGCGGTGCACAGTAGTGCCATCTAGTTACTTCATTGTAAAACTAACATTAATAACCAAGGTGCTCTATCAATAATCCCTACCTAATAGGTAAAGGGCTGATTCCACTGATAGACACCTAAAAGTGAGAAATTTACTGCATTTTGAGGAGCTTTCCTGCCCATCACTCCGAAGATCCTCATCAGATCTTCACAATTTTTTTATGAGACTAACTTAAAGTTACTGCCTTTCAAATATATAAAAAAATAACCTTCAAAATCGAATTTAATAAGGCGGAGATATTCAGTCGCCTCCTTTTTACCCTTTTTTGGGGGAAGTGACGATCGCTACGACCGTCAGCATTTTTTGACTATAGTCGTGTGAATCGTATTTCCGGTCTTTTTCTTCTTTCAACTTCTAATATGATAACAGTCGCGTTCGTTTTCAAAATCAAAACGAAAATGGATTACTTTTACACCAGGAAAATGAGAGCGCAGCTGTGCTATTATGATAAACTATTTATTTGCGTAGGTACCTACAACACCTACGCAAATAAATAGTTCATCATAATCTTGACTAAATACACAGAATACATACACAGGCACAGAATAAATAATAGTACAAAGCATAGGTAACAGGTGTGTTGATATGTTGACATACACTAAGGTACGTAAGGTACATCTTGTAGGTCAACCTTGGGAAGGGTTATCGCTCTTTCGTCCAAATGGCTAATAAAAAAACACACCAATATACTCGTATAAAAGTGAAAACGTTTGTTTGTTTGTTTAACGCGATAACGACTGGACGGATTTTGATGAAATTTGGAATGGAGATAGCTTATAAGTACCCTGGGATAAAACATGGGATAATTTTTATTCCTAAAAATTGTAAGTTTCCACAGGAAAACTGGAAAATTGATTACTCGCTGTAAGGAACGGTTGCAATGGAAACGAAATAACAAGTCTGTCAAAAACATCAAGAGCACAGACCATTATATCCAGATCAAGAGCGTTGATGCTATACCTACTTTTGGATTGGTTTTTAATATCTTAGAAGAACATAGGGCGCTTGTTTTCGCGATAAACTAAAACTAGTCCACGCGCGGACGAAGACGCGGGCGAAAGCTAGACAAAATAAAAATCATTATATAAACGAAAAACCCGACTGCGAACAAAGTAAAATAAGGAAAGCAAGCATAAGATTCTTGATTAGAAATATAAGATCTAGTCGGAGGTATCATGCATTTCATTTCTCCTTCGTTCTGGCAAGCTAACTCTTATGCATAGAGTAACTTATGTATCGTCCACTTGCGACGACAGTGTGACATCTCGAATTATAAGATTTTTTGTTTTACTGATATTCTGCACCGCGATCTTGCGTTTTATTATCTGCAAAAACGGTGTATTTTTTTTCTACAAAGACAACAAAGAAAATGAGGGAAAGAGACCAAATATCACAATATAGCGCTGTCTCGTTTGGTGCTCTAGTTGGCTTCGATACAGTGACAGTTCAGTTGTCACCTGGGTTTTGAGGTGTAAAGTGCTCTCGGTTTTCATGAAAAACGTGACATCACGAGGATACCACGATTTAGGTGATAAAGGTGAGTCTCTTGTAATTGTTTTCTTTCATTCGACAATGTGGCACGTCATACTTAGCACAGTGTTCTTGTAAAACATAAAGCAAAGTTAACGAGATATGTTTTTGATGTCACGTTTTTCTTGTAAGAAACTCACAGTATCACTGCGTCATCATGAATTGTAACGTTGTAGATGATATGTGTTTTTCTTATACTGGAAATATGTTGTGGGTCATTTGTTGATGTTATGTTGTTGCAGAATACATATTGATAAAATTTAATGATATGTCTACTTGTCACGTTGTATACACTAAACAGCAATATAAAACTCCAGTTACCTTTACAGATGGGGACAAGGTCTAAGCTAATATTGAGATTAGCACAAACAAAAATGGACGAGGATTTGCCCAGTAGCAACGTAGTTGCTCATAAAAGCACGAATGCAAAAAATGTTAACGACGATGAAACAGTTGATGACCAACAAATGACACAAAATCATCTTCATCCCAGTGTATCGACAAGTTCATCTACTACAAGTATCTCAGTTGCTCGTAATAACCCGGACTTAAAAACTGTTAACGACGATGAAACAATGGATGGTCAACAAACGACTCAAACTCATCGCCATTGCAGTGTATCGACAAGTTCATCTTCTTCAAGTACCTCTTGTAGCAGCTCTTCAAGTTCTAAATCTTATTCTGAGGACAGCGATGACTCCGTAAAAGACCCAGACTATAAAGAGGTTCAAGAAAAACGCAGTCCTATATTTTCACTCAATGATGTAAGCAATGATGTACCGACAGCTGTGACTAGTCAGCAAACGATAAACCAAGAAGGAAGGTCAGGTATCGACTCAGTAATTTTTTATTCTAATGAATATCCAATCGATACACCTGATGCTAACGATGCAACGATGCCTGATGCTATGAGTAACGAAAATCCATCGCCTCCTCTTGACCCTAGCGTCGTCGCCAAAACAGAATCTGAAAATCCTCCTACTGCTATGAGTAACGAAAATCAATCCCTTCTAATTGAACCTAGTGGCACCGCTGCAATAGACTCGAAAATCATCTTACATTATAAGTGTTGAAACTCCTATTAAAAAAAGGAAAAAAGGCCTAGACAAGAAAAAAATGGAAGAAAAATATTGCTAAGAAATTAAGAAATAGTGGAAAACCTTATAAATCAACATAAACTCAAAAAGATATTTTAGAACGAAGACTTAAATCCCCATGTAAACAAACCTGTAATTTAAGTGCCACGCAAATATAACGGAAATTCAACGACAACAACTTTTGAAAGAGTACTGGGATTTGGGCGAAATTGAAAGACAGTGGTCATTTATAATTCAGTCCATGGAAGAGGTGAAACCACCCCAGCGATATGTCAGAATTGATTCTGACGGAACAATAGCACCAAAGCGTGAAAACAACAATGCTTACTTTTTTACAGTGTCTGGGGTTAAGACCAGAGTTTGTAAAACCTTTTTTAATAACCATTTGGACATCAACAATAGACCTTTAGAAACCGCACAAAAAAAAAGAATAAAAATACAAACATTTCTTTGATCAAAGACAATCGTGGATGTCACAAAAATCATGCCCATGTTGACGATACAATAAAAACCGGAGTTAAAGCTTTTATCGAAGCCATACCAAAAATTGAGTCGCATTACATCCGAGCCAATTCCAAGAGGCATTAAATTGACGGGAGTAAAACTTGTGTGCTTTCACGCGCGATACGTGAGGACAATGTAGGGTTTAAAAAACATACTCTATTAATATAAAACTTAAATTAAATTAGGTCTTTCTTTTAAGCCTGACAACTAAAGAAAGTACATTTCTGATATACACCGAGACTACGTTGAGCATTGCAAGGCCCAAAACATTCCCTACGCAAATTACATCATGTTCTATCGCATCTTTACTCAGGACTTTAATAGATCTTTTTTTATTCCAAAAAAAGATGCGTGCGAACTTTGCGAAGCTTATAAACTAAGTACAGCTGAAGAAAAACGGATGTCGCGAATTGAGAAGAAGAAAGATAAAAAAGACAAGAATATTTTTGTGGCCGTTTTCGACCTTCAAGCTGTGTTTCAGTGCCCGAAAGGGAACACGTCCGTTTTCTATTATAAATCTAAACTTAACGTATTGAATCTGACAATTGATGATGTCAAAACAAACTCCGTTGAAAGTTATTTATGGGATGAAGCACAGGCTCATAGGGGTGTAAATGAGATTGCCACCTGCGTTTTCCAATACTTAAAGATTTCTGAAGGGCTAAATTCAATGGACGTTGTTTTTTACTCAGACAACTGTGCTGGCCAGCAGAAGAATAAATTTATGATGGCTATGTATCTCTATGCTGTGCAGAACCTTCCAAACATAAACTCCATTACACATAAATTTCTCATCAAGGGGCACACACAGAATGAGGGAGACTCAGCCCACTCCCAAATAGAACGCCAGGTAAAAAGGCAGTTAAGAAGTGGACCTATTTTTACCCCTGAAGGATTTATTGGGGCGATCAAAACTGCAAGAAAAAGGTCAGAGCCCATACATGTAAATGAATTATGTTACAGTGATATTTATGATTGGAAGGCTGTTCTTAATCAAATTAGTTTTGCAATTCACAAGGATGAAGAACAAAAGGTCATTAAAACTTCTGAAATAAAAGTGATTCGAGTGCTTAAAGATGATCCCCATGCGATGTACTATCGTACTTCTTACACAGATGAAATGAAGAGAGCTTTAGTAATAAAAAAGAAGCCTGTTAACGAAATCCAACTTAAGAACGCTTACAATAGAAAATTGGGGTTGGCTGTAAAGAAAAAAGAAGATCTTCTTTCACTACTAAATGGTAACCACATTCCTGGCTATTACCGGGCATTTTTCGAAAGTTTGTAGTTCCTTTGAATTTTATACATTGTTTAAAAAATGTTAAGCCAAGCCAAATAGTGTAACAGTTAGAAGACTGATTTTATATGACTGATGAATCTCACTAATGTTCCTATTTGTTATTGTGCATTGAGAATGTAAGTACCTAACTGTGATTTATATATACCTCTTGAGTAACGAAATTAGTTCCCAAGTCTCTAACTTAGGTATTACGTTATTTTGTTCTTGTAATAGTTTACGAAATTGTTTTTCGCAGTCAAATATTTATGTTTCTACGTGTGTTTTGATTATTTTTTAGAATAAAAAGAAATGTGAGCATAGTACAACATACCTTTTACACAAATCTAAGAAAATAATAGGCAATCATACCTAAAAGTTTACTTATGTGCCTAATTAAGTACCTATTAATGCCTATAATTATAGAAAAGTTGTTTTATTTCTGTTTTTTTTTTAAGTATGAAATAGACAATATGTGTCTTAATACTTCACTTTTCAATACGTCAAGGTGCAATTAAACGTAACAAAATTACTGTTAAAATACTTACCACATGTTGAATGATTATATTATTTCTAAAATAAAAATATATTTTCAATAATATTGTTTTATTTATAAATAACTAGTTAAATGTCAATTTTTATAATCATCTTCAAAGTGACAACTAAACTTACCACATTGTAAACTTTATTTTTTTCTGGAACAATGTGTTAAGTTTTCCCTTTTTTTTCAAACTCTCTAATGAATTTAGTTTAGTTCCAAATGTGTTTATTCTTTTTCATATTTCATTTCATTATTAGTTATACTCTAATCACTTCATACATAATACAGCAATCTTGACAATAACTTAAGAGTTATGGTCATTTAAAAGTAGTTTCCTGTAAAATTACGGTTTTTGAGATGTCACGCTATCGTCGCAAGTGGACGATATGCTCTTATGCCTCCGAACGCATCTTAGATTTCAAAATCAAGAATCTAGAGCTTGTTTGCCTCTTTTTAGTTTTGGTTTTTATAATAATCTATTTTAAACTTTTTAGTTTATGTTTATATGAATTAGTGAGAAAGGTTGCTAACCAACTTTAAATAGTTGTAGATCCTAAATGATCATTCGAAATGAAAAATAATAAGAGGAACATAAAGATACCTATTCAATGATACCCATGCTACATGACATAGCTCGTCGACTTTCATTTTTTTCTTTTTCACTATAATTATGGCGTCTGGTTGTCGCCATATTGAATTTTGATTAATGTCATGTCTTTAGTAGCACTCGCAAGATAAAGACGATTGACGTAAGAATCATCAAAATCAGTCCACGCATTGCCACAAAGGAACAGACATAAGTACATACATACATTTAAATCTTTATAGAACCTAAATGGTACTTCGAAATTAAAAATGATATATAAGAGAAAGCTAAATATTATTTTCAAATGCCTATTCAATTATATTATGATACCCCACTCGACATAGTTCGTCGACTTTTTTTTTCTTTTTCACTTTGTCGCGTCTGGTTGTCGCCATATTGAATACTAGCTGTACCCGCGGCTTCGCACGCGTGGTTATTTCTCTAGATTAAGAGTACCTACTCTTTGTGCCATTCCAGGACCTAAAATATTAATTTGTAATACAGATAGTTACAAATAGTTTTGTATCGATTACTCGATACTCATCGGATTCAGATACCAAGTAGGTACCCCAGTTTTTAAGTCAAACCCTAAGCTATACAGCAGTGAAAACTGCACAATCGGCCTATAGTTTTTACGTGATGCGCGAACAAACAAACATACTCGTACAGACAAACATGTCATAAATCCCTAGCCATTTTTTTTCCTTTTTTTTAGTCTTCTACGTAGTTATTTTTTTATAAGTATAGATATTTATTACTTTAAAATTTACATAACTTTGGACCCCTATCCAACAGGAACCCTTTATTTTTTCGGGATAAAAAGTATCCTCAATTGTAACTCATCATATAAACTACGACTGTTTTGTTGTCAAGTTGCATACAAATCCGTCTAGTAGTTTCAGCGTGATACGTGTTCTTTTAAATAACCTTCAACCAATATTCTGCGGGAACCCTTTATTTTTTCGGGATGAAAAGTATCCAATGTCCTATCTCGTAGCATGAACTCAAATCATACCGAGTTTCAGTTGAATTCATTCAGTAGTTTCGGCGTGATGCACTGTCAAGATACAGACAGATAGACAGACGGACAGACAAAAATGAAATAAAGAACCTAAATAAAAAACGTTTAAAAAAAATGCTTATGCAGTAGCCATGACATGGTGAATCTTAGAACGGGCTATCACAATTAAATGAGTATAAGTACAACCATTTCGTGTCTGTGCTGCTAACCGTTGAGGAGTTCCCTAGTCAGGACCCAGCCCTGAGTGTCCCAACCCAAGTCATGGTAAAACTTAAAACCGGCTATCATAATAAGATGCATACACAAAATTTCGTGTCTGTGCTGTTGACTGTTGAAAATTATCTCCAGATAATTTTCAACAGTCAAATTGAAAATCGGCTTACTTAGTAAAATGCGTACACAAAATTTCGCGTCTGTTCTGTAAGCCGTTAAAAGAGTTCCTTTGTCTGAAGATAGTCCTGGATGTCGATTCACGTCATACTTACGATAAAAATGCATTGTCATATGAAATGAACCAAAATGTAAAAATTCAACCCCTTGGGATAAGAGGAAGTGGTTCTAATTTAGCTTGCCAGATTTGACCTAAACAAACATAATTAAGTACTTACTACATACAAACATTGTAAAAAAAGCTTTAAAAAACAAAGTTCAAGTGGCTTCAGTATCGAACCAAAAAATAGATAGATAGATAGATAGATAGATAGATAACTCTTTATTGTACACCACATAGAACAAAAAATACAATAATAACTAAAACATTTATACAAAATATATGGGACAATGGGCGGTCTTATCGCTAAAAAGCGATCTCTTCCAGACAACCTTTGGATGGAAAGGAATTAATATACGGCAAAGACGGTGGTGCATTATAATCTAACAAATAAATAATAAAAACTGAATACAATGAATAAACATATATACACATATATTCCAATATACCTACACATAAATATGTAAATATATAGAAATAAATAAAAAATAAATATTATTTATAACTACAAAATTAACATAACTTTTGAGTTCTATCCCACAGGAATCCATAATTTTTTCGGGGAAACAAGTATCCTCAATTTATCCCATCATATAAACTATGACTTTGTCAAGTTGCATCAAAATCCGTTTAGTAGTTTCAGCGTGAATCCGTTCAGTAGTTTCAGCGTGATCAATATCCTGCGGGAACCATTTAAGTTTTCGGGATGAAAAGTATCCACTCGTAGTATGATCTCAAATTATACCAAGTTTCAGTAGAACTCATTCAGTAGTATCGGCATCCAAAAAAAAAACTTCAAAATTAACATAATTTTAGACCCCTATCCCGCAGGATTTTTCGGGATAAAATCTATCCTGAATTTTAAACCATCATATATATATCTATATATATATATATATATATATATATCTATATATATATATATATATATATATATATAAATATATAATATATATATATATATATTATATATATATAATATATATATATATATATATATATAATAATCTGCACAGAAGCTCTTATTATGATAAGTCTTTCGCTGTACAAGCAGTAAGTCTGTGGAACTCTTTATCGGTTTCTATACGAAAAGCACAATCATCGCAAAGTTTCATAGATCAAGTTAAGAATTCTTACTTGTCATTTCTATATGTTTCTATTATTATTATTTAATTTTTTCTGCTTGGCGATATTGCCGCCGATTGTACTACATTTAAAGTTTTTTTTTATTTGTGTTTAGTATGGTGCAATAAAGTGTTATCTATCTATACTATGACTGTGCCAAGTTGCATCAAAATCCGTCCAGTAGTTTCAGCATGGTAGGTTTCGTGTTCTTTTAAATATCCTGCAGGAACCCTTAGATTTTAGGGAAGAAAAATATCCTATGTCCTACCTCGTACTTAAATCATACCAAGTTTCATTTGAATTCATTCAATATTTTCGGCGTGATGCGCGGCCAAGATAGGTACAGACAGACAGAGACAAAAATGGAAAAAAATACAGTTTTGGCTTCAGTATCGAATATAGAGTACACTCTAAAAAAATATCAAAATATCTTCAATGTACAGAATTGGACCTGTTACAGTTTTATCATACGAGTAAGTAGGTATATAGAATAGATTGACTAACGTTATTTCTTTAGTAGCACTCGTAAGATTAAAACAAAACGATTGTAGTAAAAATCATCAAAATCGGTCCACGAGTTTGGTCTATATAGTTTTTTTTTTTTTTTTTATTACAACTGAGAATCGTCTGACCACAAAGTAGTGCCACAAAGGAACAGACATACATATATACATAGGCTGATAAACACATTACCGGGCCTTTGCGTTGCGCAGTCTGGTACTTCATTGGTAGGTAGGTACTGTTGAGTTGTTCTTTCGTAATACTTCATGGACAGTTTCATAATAAATCATTTTAAAAATATCTAAATGTCCTTCTGGGGTGTACCTAGAACCAACAACACGTCTTTTTACCATCATTTTACTTGATAAATGGTTTCGCTTTGCTTATAACTATAGTAGGTGTATACCTTGACTGTCTGCAGGAAATAACCTGATCTCAGGTAGTCGTGACTTATTTAAGCATCAGCCTTGAGTGTCACTATGTTAAAAGTTTTTTTAGAGAAAACATTTACAATATTTATAGTACTAGAACATGAAAGAACATTTCAAATAAAAAAATCAACACTGTCTATTGCTGACAGTAAGTTTTTTTTTTAAAACACTGGGATCACACTTGCCAAGGGATTTGACCATCTATACTTATTTTAAATATTTATCTGTATATGGACTTTAACCTGTATATTGGACTTTCCCTTATTATTATTAAAAAGTATTATGGTACCTCAACACACATTCAACTCATTTGATTCAACTTATAATACCTAATTATGATGCAAAATTCATCCAAATTATGTGTAGAAGCATTCTTAATAATGGTCATTATTACAATTTTATAGTATCTTAGGGGTACCCAGAGTAGTGGGGATACAACAAAAAAAATTGAAACAATTTTAGTTTTCAGTACAAAATTAAAGAAGGTCTCTATTTTAGTTAAGAGGATGGGGCACTACACGGCTACTACAGGTTTCGCCTTTCATTTCTGTGAAACTTGCATTTTGGGAGAAAACATTTCTACCATACTTAAACCTTAACCAAATTTAATAATTCTGATATTTTTTATTAATCACAGAATAAACTAAATTTATAGCTTTTATTTTTTCTTAAAATATTATTATTTTTCATTTAAACAGTACAGAAACTTGAGAGAAAATATTGGTATTCAAACACTCATTAATTTAAATTCTTTACAAATTAAGATAAAAATAAAAAGATATAAACATAGTTTATTCTTTTATTAATAAATAAAGACCAAAATTATTGGATTTGGTTATGGTTTAGTATGGTAGACACATTTTCTACAAAAATGTAAATTTCACAGAAATGTAAGGCAATACCTGTAGAAGCCGCGTGGGCCCACTTAAAATCTTTTTTACATCAAAAAAGTAAAACAGTTTAAGGCTCAATATAGCATAGCATGTCTATCTACAAAGTGATCTCACATAAATTTTATTAAATAGAAACTGTATGAAAAAAAAAAAACCCCCACTACTTTATGACATGTCAATCAACACTTAACTTAATCAACATTAGCAATATGATAATACTTTCTATCGTCTTCTGTTATAACATTTGGAGCTCCAGACAAGGGATCCCTACCGTCATGGGACTTTGGAAAGGCTATGACTTCCCTTATAGACTCAGCATTACATGCTATAGCTACTAGTCGATCAATCCCGAGAGCAATACCAGCGTGAGGTGGACATCCACTTCTCAGAGCATTTAAGAAGTGAGACAGTTTTGAACCGTCAATGTCTAGCATTTTCAGAAGCTTC
Source organism: Alsophila aescularia (assembly GCA_946251855.1). Lineage (NCBI taxonomy): Eukaryota > Metazoa > Arthropoda > Insecta > Lepidoptera > Geometridae > Alsophila > Alsophila aescularia. The sequence goes on along the minus strand of OX276386.1, from coordinate 33,364,201 downwards.
TCTTGAAGTTCTACATTATGAACACGCACTGATCCTCCACCAACTTCATTTCCATTCATCACAATGTCGTAAGCCAGAGATCTCACTTTCAAAGGTTCTGTTGCTAGTAAATGAAGATCGTCAGGATGTGGGGAGGTAAATGGATGATGGCAAGTTTCTAATCCATTTTCGCCTTTAAGAAACAAGGGGAAATCTACAACCCACAATGGCTCAACATTGTCGTTAATACTTAACAGGTTTTTTGATTTTAGCATAGATGCTAACATCTCTCGGACCTCTCCTAAGCATTGACAAGCATTGTCATGCTCTCCTAGTGATATTATTACAGAGTTTTCTCTTCCAATCATGTCCTGTAGCTTATCAGCTAAATCACTTCCTACTTCCTTTGATATATTTTCATGTAAAACCACTTTAGTTGTATACTTCTTGGCAAACTCTCTAATTTTATCTTTATATTTTGCCGATAATTTACCAACAGTACTAGGATAAGGTAGTGTGAATGCACCAAAGTCAGTGTCATTTTCTCGCTCAGGAAACAAATGTTTGATATTCTTCAGTTTCAGTCCGTAACTTAAATTTGGTTTATCACTTCCGTAATTTTCTATTGCTTCTTTGTAAGTCATTCTTCTAAAAGGTGGCTTCGTTAGGGGATTAATAAACGTACTATAGAGTAGTTGTTCAATCATAGACAGAACTCCATTTAAGTTAGTAAAAGAGAGCTCAATATCTAGTTGTGTGAATTCCGGTTGCCGGTCTGGTCTTGTAGTCTCATCACGATAACATCTTGCTACTTGGAAGTATCTGTCAACACCACCACACATGAGCATCTGTTTCAACTGCTGTGGACTCTGGACTAATGAATAGAACAATCCAGAATGGTGAGTTGGTACCACAAACTCCCTTGCCCCACCAGGTGTCCTACAAAACAGTGTTGGAGTCTCAACTTCAATGAAGCCATTTTTCTCAACCAAAAATCTCCTCATATTGTGTAGCATGTAAGATCTTTGTCTCAAATTGTTCTGCATCTCTGGAAATCGCAGATCAATGTACCGATGTTGAATCCTCAATTGTTCTTTAGGTTTCTGGTAATCCCTCAAATTGAATGGAAGCTTATCAACTGTATTTAAAATTTCCAAATTTTCTATGTTCACTTCGATTTCACCTGTAGACATGGAGAGGTTGATTGTATCTTTTGACCTTACTGCAACAGTTCCAGTAACTTTAACAACTGTCTCTAAAGGTATATCGGATATATTGTGATCAGATTTGTAGACAACACATTGGGTCAACCCATAAGCGTCACGTAGTAGAAGAAACTTGGAGAGGCGAGAAAATTGGATCCAGCCGCAAAGAGTGACATTCTGACCTTCATTACTCGTCCTGAGCTCGCCGCATGTATGCGTTCTGTACGTAAAAGAACTGCTGTCTTGAATACTCGAATTTTGTGCAATATCTTGTTTCGTGACATGCCGATTTCTAGATATAGAGAGGTTTCCATTCGTTTTTTGTTGGGTCATGATAGCATTATCAAAACGTTTTGCTATTGTCCATAACGGAGTTCTTGAGCCACTCGTACAATAAGGGTTATGCTGCGTTAATAATTTGATGCAATTTATTTTCAGGCAACTTCTTCCCCACATTTTCTTTGGTGTAACAATCTGTCAATAGATTTTTAGGGTGATAGGTACTGATTTTGCCTCAAACTCAAGAAATGAGGAGTCTGAGGATTTTACTCAAACAAAGCTAAAGATATTTTGCTTGTTTACAAACTTTACAAACATAAATGAACAAAAAAAATGTCTTCTACTTCTAGTTCGGAGGCACTGGCCTACTAGCAATTTCACCAATGTCAAGTAAACGCGTCACAAGCGGCCACAGTCAATAATTGTAAATGTAATTTTAAAACTCTAAGGGTGCATTCCGATTCACGATAATATCGCTGTGAGTCGATCACAGTGCTAATTTGCGTTCCGATTCATATATCGCGCTCACAGCAGTTGAGTGCTGCAGTTAATTCGGAACGCTCGTGAGCGTGATTACAAGCACTGCGATTACGTAATGTTGATCATGACGGTTTCAAGCCGTGAAATTCAATAATGCTTTGCGATAGAGTCGATTTTGCTATGAAAAAAGTGACAATCTGATTGAAGCCAAGTTCTGTAATTGGGCCACTGTAATTGGGCCACTGATCACAACAACATAACCTCAAAATTTGCTCAAAATACAAAGTATTACTCGTGGGCAAAGTAGTCTGTCTAACAATTGGTCAATTGTCTGTAGTAATATATGGAAAACTGTACGAAAATCACACACAACTGAATTCAAACAACAGTTTTCTTTGTAAACAACCGTCAGTCTGTCACTTTGACAGTAGCGCTCACGGTGATATCGGTTTGGGGCATGGTCGGTGTAATTGCAAAATGGCGGATGTAATGACGTAATCCGTGACGTCACAAGGGATATCGTTGTTGCGCTCACGATGACTCGGTACGCGTTTTAGCGCGATAATATCGATTTTATCGATATTTGCGCGTCTCGGAATGCACCCTAAATATACACCTTTGGCGTTCGGTTTGGAATTTTGAAACGAAATATGCGTTCTGTTATTTTTTCGATCTCCGTACTTTTTGCATGGTAACATGATGTCATGGTCGACATTTATAAAGATGGTGTGATGATTTTAACACTTTCAGAATTGGTTGGCAAGACATAGCTCAGCCCCCCGATTCAGAACCATTCGATAACGAACCGAGACGATTCGATTCAATATAGTGAATGAAAAATGTATTAAATTGAACGATATCAAACCGAATCTACTGATTAAATAATACCGTATCGATCGACAACGGCAGTGCTATCACACGGATGATTCGAGCGTAGTAAGTGAATGCAGCCCTGTAGAAAAAAGAAACCTATGGTCCTGTCAGCTGTCATCAGCAGCTGTCAGTGCCAGATCTACATACATTGTGCATGCATTGTGCCGTATTGAATGTCACTATCGTCAGGGCTGCGTTCACTTACACGCTCGAATCATCCGTGCGTTTATCGCTCGATCATCCGAAGTTAGTGAACGACTTTGGACGTCCACATAGAACTGACAACTGTCAAGTGTCAGTTTCATACTATTCCTCTCCTCCCCTACTATTTTTCGGATGACCCAGGCGAATGCCCGACGACGCCGTGAACGATTTCGAGTGTACGCGCGGGTGATCCGTGCGTCCTCGAACGTATAAGTGAACGGGCCCTAGTGTCAAATCAGAGTTGCCAGAGGTAAAGTACCTAGTGTGGCAAGATTATTCTTTCTACGAAACAAAAAAAAAAACTCAAATAAAAAAAAAGGAGTCATTTTGTTTTTGTTTTCCTTTGCTTGTCATTATCAGAATAATATTCCCTTTCTTCACAAATATCTAATAGGTATATTGTTTAGAATTTTCTTTCATACATTATCAGAACATCTCTTATTATTCTAAATATTTTAGTGTAAAAAAGCAAAAAAGACGTGCTATTTCGTCATCTTTTCGAAACTTTTTATGAAGTTTCAATAACCTCCACCACTTTACTGAATCGAGACCACAGACAATCTAATAATACTACGTTCGAGACTGACTGTGACTTGACGTAGTATTATTATGGGTGGGTTGCACCATCTTACAGTTGCAAAACAAACATCGACATATCAGATAAAGTACCGGTTAGGCATAAGTCATAAGTCATAAGCATTTATTCATACCGTAGGTACACATGGAACACTTGGTCATGTCAAACATTTCAATTTAAATAATTTAAGAGTACATAGTATAGTAACAAAAAAAAATGTGCGGCTGTACAGAGGCGTTGTCAAACAATAATAAAAATGATAATAAATGACAATATGCATACAAGTTGTTGGTTATCAGCTGTAAAGAGGCTTTGTCAGAAATTACAAACTAACAAAAAGCAGCTGTAAAAGAGCCTTGTCATGGTTCACAAATAGTGTTAGCAGCTTTACAGGGCTTTGTCAAATACCTACCTAAGTTTGCACAGAGCTAGACGAACACCAAGCATATTTGTCATCAATGTAATTTTTATAATTATAATATGCCTTTTCCATTAAACTGTCCTTAACATGTTTTTTAAACTGAGTCTCTTTTAATTCCAATATCTCTTTCGGTATTTTATTATAGAATCGAATTGAATTACCTAAGAAAGATTTGCTACTCTTCTTAAGTCTAAAAGAAGGGAACAATAACTTATTTTTGTTGCGAGTATTAAAGTTATGAATCTCGCTTCTTTTAGTAAACATATTTATGTTTTTACGAGTGTACATTATATTCTCGTAAATATATAGGGAATGGATAGTCATTATATTTATTTTCTGAAACATTTCTCTGAGTGAAGTTCGCGGACTCAGATCATAAATTGCTCGAACTGCTCGTTTTTGCAATACAAAAACCACGTTTATATCTGCCGCTGCCCCCCACAGTAGGACACCATAAGACATTATACTGTGAAAGTAGGCATAGTAGACCAACCTCGCAGTGCTAACGTCTGTAAGTCTTCTTACCTCACGAATCGCGTGGACTGCAGAACTTAGTTTGCCACCTAGTTTTTTTATATGAGGTCCCCATTGCAGTCTACCGTCCAAAGTTAACCCCAGAAACAAAGTTGAATCCACTAATTCAAGCTTCTTGTCCATGAGTCTAAGATCACTATCTACTAGAGCTACATTGGGCATCGTAAATTTGACACATTTTGTCTTGGTAGGATTTAATACCATATTATTAGCGGAGAACCAGTCACTGACTTTTAACAAAACCTCGTTTACAGAACCCCAATCGCTATTACATCTTTTTACTTTAAATAAGAGAGAGGTGTCATCTGCAAATAGCACAATTTCTGTATTTGTTTGTGAGTGCAAGAGAAACGGCAAGTCGTTCACATATACTAAAAATAGGAACGGTCCCAAAATAGAACCCTGAGGTACCCCCATTGTGACAGTAGATCCAGATGAACTGACATTGCCAATATTGACACGCTGTTCCCTGTTTGATAGGTACGACTTCATAAGATTTATCGCTTTTCCACTAAGACCATAGTACTTAAGTTTGGAAATCAGGGTGCTGTGGTCAACACAGTCAAAGGCCTTGCTGAGATCACAGAAGACTCCGATTGCGTCACATGACTCTTCCCATGCATCCAGAATGTAACTAAATAGTTTTGAACCAGCATCGATAGTAGAACGTCCTTTTGTGAACCCGAACTGCTGTTCGTGTAAAATATTACTAGTGTTAAAGAATGCCAGTAATTGGTTCAAAATTAACTTTTCAAATACTTTGCTGATCGATGGCAAAACTGAAATAGGCCGATAGTTACACGGATCTTCCTTACATCCGGACTTAAAAATAGGAATTATTTTACTGTGCTTCATCATACTAGGAAACAGACCTTTATCTATACATGAATTAAAAAGTTCTGCTAAGTAAGGAGCAATTGTCACAATAATACTCTCCAATACTTTAACTGAAAGGCCCCATAAATCTTTAGTTTTTTTAATTTTAAGTGACCTGAATGTTTTAATAATAGTTGTTGATGTTACTGAGTGGAATGCAAAAGAAGTAGACGGTTGCTTAGCGTAATTTTTTAAAATAGATTCTGCTGTTATGGACGAAGCATTTAAATTACTCGTCAACTTTATTGGAATATTACTAAAATATGTTTCGAAGGCGTTAGCAACTTCCAGTTTGTTGCTAACTACCTTATTGTCAATAATCAAGGTGCAGGGATTCTCAATTACTTTACCCTTGCCGGTCTCTTTTTTAATTATATTCCAGGTAGTTTTAACTTTATTGTCAGACTTTAAAATTTTATCCCTAATAAAAAGAGACTTTGCCGTCCTGCATACTTTTTTAAATATTTTAGAGTATTGTTTAGCATATTGTAAAATTGCACTATCAGGAAAATTATTTTTTTGCTCATAGATTTGGTACAGTTTATCCCTGCTTATAAGAATTCCACGAGTAGCCCATTCTGCAAATTTGAAGTTACGACTAGTTTTAATTTCTGTAGGCTTAAATATATTTGTAAATTCCGAATGAATCAACCTAAGCAAATCATCAAATGCTTTATCTGGGTCTTCAAAGCCTTTAACCAGATTATCTATGTTATCCTCGATTGCACAGTGAAAATTCTCAGTGCGTTTTTGAGTTATTGGTCTATAAGTAATTTTATGTTCAGCTTCCTTAGTGTTACCAATGAAGTTAACAGACTGGCCCCTGTGATCTGATCGAAGATTATCTATGAGAGTTTTGTCATTATGCTCGAAATCGAGGAAAATATTGTCCAAACATGTAGCCGAAGTAAGAGTGATCCTAGTGGGTTCATTGAACAAATTGTGTAGGTTGTAAGATTTACATAAAAGCAGAAATTGTTGCTTTTGATTAGAATCTACTAGCAGGTCTATATTAAAATCACCACACATCACTAGGCATTTATTTTTATTAGAAACTCGCCTTAAAGCTTCTTCAAGAGAATCCAAGAATATATCAAGACGTGATGACGGGGGCCTATATATGCATAGTATTATGTGATTGTCCAACTCTGCACACGAAATTTCACAAGTACGTTCAACAGCCAGGCTTACAATATCTTTGCGTTCTTTGGCTTTGATGGTATTTCTCACCAAAATCAAAGAACCGCCACCCTCCGCTGATTTTCTATTGAACGCGCTTATTAGCTTAAAATTATCTAACGAAAACAACACTGTATCAGATTTTAACCATGTTTCAGTGAAACATAAAATATTAAAAGGATGACTGGATAAAAGCAACTCTATTTCTACTAATTTCCTCTCAATTCTGTTTATATTCTGATGTAATAAATATATAATCTGTTCATGTTGATTTGATGAAACGTTGTTCCCTTCAGAGCAATTATTATTATATTGCGTACATGGTTTATTTTGCTGGGTGAAACCCTTACTAGAGGGTTTTCCCATTGTCAATATTGCATGTTTAAAGTCTTTATGACTATAAGGCTGTTGACGACACTGGTACTATTTTGTTGGTTTAGAACATGAGAAATAATTTTAGCAATATTTATCTTCTGTTTATAAGACAGTTGTTGTCTACTCGAACTCGTCAAAATAAAGTCATTTATGTAATTGTTTGTGTCAAATAAAATAAAATCATTTATATAAAGTGTAGCCAAATTATATAAGACGTCATTAAGTGCATGAATTTTCTCATTATCCTTCATGCTTAGTGAGCGAGAATATGGAAAAGTACAAAGTACAATCTTGTTTAATTGTTTAGATTCACGTAATTTCAATAGTAGTTCAGCATTACGGTTTAAATGATGTCGTGTAACTCCTACGCTATCACCCATCCATATTACAATGTTTGTTTGTTTTTCATGTTCCTCGCTCACAATTTTATTAATCAATTCACAGTATGAAATGTTAGGTATGCATGTATTCATTACTGATTCGTCTAAATATTTACTAATAATACAGCCTAGACCTATTCCAATCGAATCACAAAATATTTTTGTACTCTTCACGGTATCGTTCAATGTGTGGGAATGATTAACCGAATCATCGTGAGGGCCATCCATAGAAAAACAGTCTGCTGTAACCGTCGACTGCTGCGAAACAGAGCTGCGCGCAGGGGAGGTTGAATGAATTGACCTTGGGCTCTTATGTCTTGTCTCCACTGCGCATGACACATCCAAGCTGCCGTCGAAGCCAGTTAGATTTCCGAAGGAATTTGTCGGCCCTGAATTATTACAGTTTAATCCAAGTAGCGTGTTGATAGCAGATATGTGATCTTTTATTTCGGTTTGTGCTAATGAGTACTTGTGACTTATACTTTTTAAGTCTCCTTCTAGTATGTAGATTTTTTCCATATTTCGTATATATTCCTGCTCATAACTCTCTATTGTCAAACTCTTTTTATTTAATTCTTCGTTTAATTTTATTCTTTCTTTTCTCATGAACAAAATATTTTTATTCAGTTTATTTAATTTAATGTATTTTTTAGTCCTAGAAATCAATCGTTTCAGTTTTATATATTTTTTTAATTTATTGTGACCCTTTATAACTATGGGCTCCTTATTGATTATTTGGGTGTCATTGCTAATACATGACTTCTGGTCTATAGTTTCAAGTTGTTCCATATTTATATTAGCCTGAACTAGATTCCTGTATAAAAGATCAGTTTCCATTTGGTCTCTATGGATGATATCAGTCTTTAGTCGACTTATGACTTTTTCTGCCTCGTATAGCTGATCTTGAAGGTATTTGTTTTGTTCGTGTGCCCTGTCTAAAGTTATATAACATTGGTCGTGATTTCCTGCGATAACTTGTAACCTTTCGTTTTCTTTGCGTGTATCTTGTATCTGTGTGTCCAAGATAACTAGCTGATGTTTAAGTTGTGTATTCCTATCATATACATTCTTAATTTCTATCACACCTTCTTCTCGCTCATGTAGTAGTTTAAGATTTAATTTTTCTGAACTATCTAACTTCAGAAGTGACTCCCTAAACTTCAGCTCTAATTCTTTAATAGTAGCTTGTCTAGTTTTCATTGCGGATAATGTAGATAAAAACTTGAAATTAGGTACAATATATGAGCGTAAACTGTCCGCTTGCAGTGGGGTGCAAACCCAGTAAGTACGTCGAGTGCGAGTCCGCCAAGTAGGTACTCCAATCAGTCCTATAATATAACGCAGTCAAAATACTATGTGCTCCTTAATAATGTTACTATTATTTCATATGACGTTATTTATCAAGTCACTGAGTCATTTGTTATAAAGATAGTTTTTTTTTTGTTACTACCTCACTTTTTTAAATAAGTAAATTGATTAATAGTTTTATGTTAATATTATCACTTTGGATCAACAAGCACCAATACAATGTCATTTCTAACTCACGGTTTGTTGTCCTAGTTCCATTTAGAAGTAAAAAACTCAGCTTAGACACTTGTAAACTGTTTTGTTTACAAATCACATTACCGATTTACTGATGTGATTTTTTACTATTTAGGCTTTTGTTGTTGAACTTGTCCACGATTCAATATGACTATCATACAACTTTAATTAGGTTTAAGACCTCTTTGCACCATAAAAACTGTTTAAGCCAAATTAACAATAATATTTACACGGAGATTTATATGCGCGTGACGCACCAGCTGCGCGCTGCGCATAGTTGTCTCCAACATTTGTTGCACCATCTGTCAATTGCTATTTACCTGTTAACCGTATATACACTATAACAATAACTTTAATTTGGATTATGGTGCAACCGAGCCTATAATATGTTCTGTGACTTGACTAGACTTTTGATTACCTGACTGACTGGGAATCTGGGAATCGACGTTTTCTCTGTGTTGAAAATAAACATATGTACGTACAACTTGTAATATATTTTTACTTGATATTGGTTAATTGCACTAGTCACTGCGGAGCCAAACAATATAAAACAAGACTTAGGTTCATAAACTAAAAAAATGCCTGCACACTCTCGCGATGAAGACGAATCGATTGATACCTTGCTTGTTAAAATTGGACTAAGTTTTTAGTTTGAACACATAACCTTTCCCTTGCTTCGTTGTACTCGGGTATAAACATAGCATAGCATAGATACCTTTTCCAGCCTAATTAAATACCTACCTAATTCAATGTGGCTACAGTTTCAATCAGATTTTCATTATATGCGGTATTTATGTGCAATTTAGCATGCAAGTGCATGCTAAATGGCACATAAATACCGCGCAATATAGTTTCGTGAACCTGCGCAGCGAAAATAAAATGGTATAGTACAAATATAATTTTAATATTGTATGGTCTAATAGTGAAAAAATGCAAATTTGCTATTATTACCTTAAACTAATTTCCAGTTCGCAAATGTACTAGTTCCATAATTCTTTTGAAAAACGAATTATGGAAACAAGGTTAGATACACTGTTCCAACCATGTAGTAGTCAAGCGGAAGCAAATCAAAAATGAAAAGTTCTAAAATAGAAGAGTTGGATGCGATGTCGAAGGTAGGAACCAAAGACTTTTAAAACCAGGTACTTAGGAACCTACCTAAATCAATTGACGAGGCGTGTCGACTGTCGAGTCGAGGTCGGTAACTATTACCTATAGCATATAGGTAAGTAACTGTAAATTATTAAGATTGCTAAGCTTGGCTGCATGCAGGCTTGCTTTGCATGCACGTTCACTCGCAGTTTCTGGGCCCCGACCATAGAACTTGGTTTCAATCGGATTGTCAATGTTGCTATCACTAATGCCTTGCGATAGAGTCGAAATTGCTATGAAAAACGTGATAATCCGATTGTAAACAAGTTCTGTAATAGGACCACTGAAGTGCCTAGTAAGTACCTATCTTGTGCGTTTTGAGACTTGAGAGAGGTGCAAGAGAGAAGCGGGATCCATTCCTGCTGGGTCTCATCACTTCACATTTGAACTGACTACATATTACTAAGCAACGTGAGAACATAATTTATTAGGTACCTAAGTATCTAATTAGTAGGTAGGTTGGGATAAGGTAACCTATAGTTATATGGTTATGAGTTAGCACAGAATAAATAATAGTACAAGTGGAGTTAGGTTGAAATAATATAGGGTCTAGTGTAAACGGTGGGTCACTTTTTTTAAAAGCTCCTAACTCATAACCTATCAGATTGGCTTAAAATTTGGTTTGATGTATTGTATTTTTATCAGCTCTCAAAAAATTACTAAATCATTGACCCCCGATAACGGAGAGCAGAGCAAATAAGGACTTTTTAAAAGAGCAGAAATGACCCACTGTGCACACCCAGTGGTGAACAATGAGTCACCCCCTGGTTAACAATGGGTCCCTAGGTTTTTATGGGTAAATAATTCATCATGACTTGTTCTTTAGAGAGAGCTATGTCAGTAACCTTCGTTCATCTACGGATTTCCTCATTTCGGATTCTATCACGTAGTGAAACACCGAGCATAGCTCTCTCCATTGCACGCTGCGCAACTCTGAGCTTGTGTATGAGACCTATAGTTAGCGACCACGTCTCAGTGCCGTATGTCATCACTGGCAACACGCACTGATTATAAACTTTCGTCTTGAGGCTCTGCGGTGTCTGCGACGAGAAGATATGGCGTAATTTCCCGAACGGTGCCCATCCGAGTTGCATTCGTCGGTTGACCTCTTTGTCGAAGTTGGATCTACCCAGTTGGATCGTCTGACCTAAGTAGACATAGTGATCAACAGCTTCGAAAATATCGTTCCCAACATAAACCGGCATGGGTACGATATGGGAATTTGACATGATGTTTGTCTTGCCCATGTTCATTTTAAGACTCACCTGTTGGGAAACAATATTGAGGTCACTGAGCATTGTGCTTAGGTCTTCCAGGGTTTCTGCCATGATTACTATATCATCAGAAAATCAAAGGTGAGTGATGGATTCGCCATTGATGTTAACACCATATCTGTTCCAGTTCAGAAGCTTGAATATATCTTCCAGTGCAAAGGTGAACAGTTTCGGAGAAATAACGTCTCCCTGTCTCACCCCTTTTTGTAAGTGGATAGAATACATGCTCTGATCCTGAAGATGGACTGTCATGATGGCCTATCATAAAGACGGGAATGTGACTGGCAGGGCAGCCAAGTTGCACTGTAATTTAATTCTGTTTTTGATAATGACCTGTTTATAAGTGCGACTTGGCATTATTGGGATTGGGCATGCCACGTAACTAGTAGAGCTCTATACTGCTCTAAATGTACCAATGTTACTATTGGAAGGTAGGTATTCACCTACTTAATCTGCCCTGCTAAGGAATAAATGCATGGAAATACATTTTATTACAGAAAAACAGCAATGCAACGCACCTAACGAAGTACTCTCCTGCGAGCAAAAATGCCCCCAAGAAAGAACTTGCAGGAATCGTGGCATCCAGTTCAGCTGTCTTCTAGAGGATAAGCGTTGTAAACATAAGTGCATTTGCAAAGAAGGGTATTACAGAAATTCCATTGGACAATGCATTACCGGGGAAGAATGCGGTAAGTAACTAGATCTGCCCCCCGATTCAGAACCTTTCGATAACGAACCGAATCGATTCGATTCAATATTGTGAATGAAAAATGTATTGAATTGAACGATTTCAAACCGAACCCACAGAGTAAATAATACCATATCGATCGACAACTGAGTTATCGAATGGTTCTGAATCTGGGGCAGTCTTAAAAAAAGTCAGCCCAAAAAGCAAAAAGTTTTGTAAATTTGTTAAAGGTGCCATTCCGTAGGGGACGACAGACCGCAGACCGCAGTGACAGTGCTGCTGGCGATAACCGCAAGCAGGCGACAGTGCCGCTGCCGTATTGATTCCGCACGCAACGACAGCGGCACTGGATTTAGTTCGGTCTACTGTTCGAAGTGTTCCCTGAGACGAGATGTAGGACATGTTCGCGATTAGCGAAAGAAGCTTGCTCATGTTTTTTTTTTTGTTAGATGAGGAAGAAGACGATGATAACTTGATGTTGTTCTAAATGAGAAAGAAAAAGAAAAGATAAAAAAAGTGTTGTCGTGACGCTCTGCAGTTGGCGACATTACTCACTACTGAAGTACTGACCTGACTGTCGCCCGCGGTCGCCGCTCGACCGCAGCGGCCGGCGCCACTGAGGTTGTACTATTATTTATTCTGTGACTGAGGCCATCTACCGAAATAATTTCCTTATTTATGGAAATTATTATTCTATGACATAGAAACCAGCAGTGTCGCTGCGGTCTGACGGCACCGTCTCGCTGCAGTCCGTGGTTGAACTATTATTTATTCTGTGTCCATGGTCTGTCGTCGATATGACAGACACCTTAAACGTGCATGGAAAACTTCGGTACCTAGGTACTTTAAAGCTAGGTTCACACTTAATGAAGCGTTTACTGTTGGTTGAGTCATGTTTAAGTTAAGTGAAGTGAAAAAACCTCTACCATTAGTTAATTATTGTTACAAGTTTTTTGTGTGTTTTGTGATTTTTGTGTACGACTGTGGTGCAAACTGCAAATAAAAAGTAAGATCGACTGCCAATTCCACTCGCGCCACGAACCGAACTGTAACGATTTCCCATAAATAAATAGCAAGCACATCACTGCTCGTATGTCAATTGTTTTTTATAGGCAAGGTTTATGAATTGTGTATAGATTAGCCTTGAAATTTTTATCCAATTTTTCCCATACCGGGGGAAGATTGGACTAAGATAAATTTGATCATACGGGGGTAAGACCGGACTTACGTTAATCAAACAAATCTCCTCAAAAAATAAAGACCGGATTGAACGCTCTATGAACGTTACGTGTAAGATAATAAGAATGGATTTTAAGTGTAGGATAATAATAATAATCCTACTAAGATCTTCCCCTTGTATAGGTAGCCGAACTTTCCCTAGTGACAAAAAGAAACGAGTGCTACTTTGAACTTCATTTTGATTAATTCTTGTAGATGAAATTGAGCTAAAGTAAAGTGCACTTAAAATTTATCCTTTCTTAATTCGTATTAAATTGTTCACATCTCAGTAAACATGTTAGTGTTTTACTACACAAGCTTTAGAACTCTCTACCAGTTTCTATTAGAAAAGCGACATCACTGCCCATTTTTCAAGAAGAATCGGTACTTGTCAAGTTGCTAATCTGTTGAATGTAATATTTTATTTATAATTATATGTATATATTTTATTGAGAGTAGGTGTATTTATATAGTGTATTATTATAATTTTGAGTGTTTATATGGTATTAAAATACTTTTTTTTATGTGGCGTTTGAACACTAGATTTATTTTCAACCGACTTCAGAAAAAGTAGTTTCTCAAGTTGATATGTACCTGTGTATATGTAATACTGTTTAAAAGTACCTAGTCTAAATGAGTGTCTGAACAAATCTAAACCAAATTTCGCAAATGTATGTATGTATGTATGTATGTATGTATGTATGTTTGTCCACGTATATCTTGGAAACTATAAGTCCGATTGCAATAATTATTTTTCAATATCTTTCAAATACTTTCAGTGCTTTAAAAAATATGGACTGTTAACTGTTTCCAGCATGGCTTTTTTCTTAGCGGATGGAATAATACTATATTTTCTTAGGCCGATTTTAACAAAACTAAAAAGGAAGAAATAAAAACTAATTTAAAAAAAACAGACTTTCTCCACTTCCCCTCACTCTTTCCCCACTTCCCGCAACCTTCCTCAATAACCCCCACCATTCGTCAACTTACCCCAACCCTCTCCTCACTTTCCCCCACCTTTCCTTACTTCCCCAAACCTTCCCCCACATCCTCACTCACGTTGCAGTGCAGGTTAGGTTTGCTAGCTGAATCGCACTGTTGGCATCGTGATTGAATCGGAATGGTGTTCGAAAGTAAGCCAGCATGCCTGTCGCACTCCGCAACAAGTACAAATATTATACCTACACTTCGACGCCGCAATTTTGGGGATAATTCAGTAGGCTGCCAAGCGTGCGCTCGCCGCTCGATGAGACGCGTGCATTGTGCTTAGCAATAAAGTACATACGATACATACGAGTACGTAAAGATTTTCTCAAATTTTATTCCTCTTTTTAAGTACCTACCAAGAAGAGACCTAGAAGGTACTGCATAGCATTCGATCTGACAGGTCTCGTAAAATACCCACCTACTTTTAATACCTACTTACATACCGACATTTTATTAGGTTGGTAGCCATTTCTTATTCACTCATTTAAGCATGGAATGAGAAGTTTTCCGTACGGCAAATAAAAAAAAATTGTTCATATAAATGTGATAGATGGCGCTGACGAGACGTGGATCTGAAGATTTTGTAAAACCACAAGAAGCAAGGCCGATAAAAAAAACTTTCTTACTAACATAGCATAGACAAGCGTATATCTGTCTATCATGCTTGTTTTTGTAATTTTATTACGTATTATATTCTCTTTAGTTTTTGTGGCTATTGTTTGATATCAAACAAAGTACTTTTGTTTTTCCACAACACAACACAAATTAGAAGTATAAGAGTAAACTTTGCATTTTCATTGATTATATGGGAAAAAAATGAGAACCATGTCCCGTCAGCGCCACCTATCGATGGTTTCAGAACTAGGTTCCTGCAGCAGGCCTAGCACGGGGGGTAGGCAAATTACCTTTTCCCCGTTTTTATCCACTTCTCAGTGGAAATAATTCACTTCTCTACCTTACATAGCACGGCAATCGAGGAAAGGGATAAAATCACAGGAGAAAATGTATCTATTGACGTTTGTCATAGACATTATGTGCCGCTACTCCCCCGCTACTCCCATGCTACTCCCGCTAAAAAGCAGACTCGAAAAACATACATTAAAATACTCTCCGTTTGACATAAGAAAGAAAGAAAGAAAGAAAGAAAATACATTTATTCAACACACACAAAAATAAAAGATACAAATATTTAGAAAAATTAAGTAGGAACAATAGAAAAGGAAAACAAAGAAAAGGTAAAAGTAGATAATTAAAGTGGTGATGAATGGGCCTTAACTCAGCATTAGGCTGTTTGCCGAAGGCACGCAGCGCTGGTTTTCAGCTAAAGCCCAGAGGGAGCGGAAAAAATAAACATATGAGTATAAAAAATGAAATTAAATATGAATACATTTATAAATATACTTATTTAAGTTTTGATATTGTTTGTTCTTTGTTTTGGTATACAATAAAGTATTTCGTATCGTATCGTATCGTATCGTATATATATAATAATAATAATAATAATAATTACATATAAGTAATTTAAATAAACATAGATAAATAAATAAAAAAGTATATATAAAATATAGCAACGACAAAGGAATAAAATAACGACAAGACGGGGAATACAATATCACCGTCTCTTGAAGGTGGGTATAAAAGTTTATCTTCATACAACCACAATGTCCCGAGCATTTTATAATTATATTTTAATGCGAGAAACGCAAACAATGGAAGAAAATTTCTCCGGCGTGGGCGGTATATCCGAGATGCCCGTGACTCGTTGAATTTCTGTACAAAAAAAACGTAGTTATACAAAATGACTGTCTACTCTGTGTCTATTTGGTAGTTAGAACGCGGCTTTTGTTTAGATATCTAGGAAAGTGTCCGGGGTGTGTCAATGGTACGCAATATAATCTATATATAATAAACATATTAATCTGTATACCACAGAAATAAACATCAAAAGAACAAATGATTTTTGAAAGTATGTAGGATTTGTCAAAATATTGAAGACTATTATGTAAAATTCAATGGTACTGAACCATACCCGTATCTCCTTCTTAGTTTGTGACCATAGAGAACGCTACTCCCGCTGTATATCCACGTATCTTCTTTGTAGTTTGTGATATCCACTTGATACCTTACTCTCTCTACAACATCCACCGACTTTTATCCTTTCCCCGGGGAAAATATGTCCACCCCCTGTGCTAGCCCTGCAGCTGTCAGACAACCTCTCATTCAGACAGGCACCTCTATTCATCAAAGTCGTAGATCAAAGTACAATTACTTATCAGGAGTTTTTTGAAAGTATTCAAGCTGCTATGTTGTTAATTTTTAAATTTTTTCATATTAGTGTTTTTTCGTGTTTTAATGAGTATTATTGGTGTAATATTAATCATTAGGCGTTTGTTAACTTGCACAAATGTGGGCAAAGGATAAACAATAAAAAAACGTGACTATTTGTGATATTTTCCAAACTCTCCAGGAGGTTTCAGTAAAACGTACACCATTTTACTGGTTCGTGACTTTGACAATTATTGACTGTGACTTGACAATACTAACAATAAACTAAACTTGACATTGGCGAAATTGCTAGTAGGCTAGTGCCTCCGCAGAAGCCATCAAAATAAAAAAAGAAGAATTACTTATCAACCAACGACCAAAGAGCCAACGACATTTAATGGTATCTCACTAAACTTATCGGCGTTCTGAAAACGGTATTGTAAAAATGAGGTACTAGGGTCTATTCTGATAAGAATGTCAATGTGTCATCATCATCATCATCATCATCATCAGCCTATATCTGTCCACTGCTGGACGTAGGCCTCTCCTAATGCACGCAACTGAGCTCGGTCTTTAGCTCTCCTCATCCATTTTCTTCCAGCCGCTTTTCGCAGGCCGTCACACCACCTGGCCACAGGACGTCCTACACTACGTTTGCCTGAACGTGGTCTCCACTCGAGAACTCGTCTACCCCAACGGTTACCGGTTCTTCGGGAAATATGACCAGCCCACTGCCACTTCAGTTTGCTTATCCTTTGAGCTATGTCGGTTACCTTGGTTCTCCGTCGGATATCTTCATTACGAATCTTGTCCTTCAGAGAAACTCCAAGCATAGCTCTCTCCATAGCTCGCTGAGCGACCTTAAATTTGTGGACTAGTTTGACCGTGAGTGTCCACGTTTCGGCACCCATAAGCCATGACTGGTAGGACGCACTGATTGAAGACTTTTGTCTTCAGGCACTGTGGTATCGACGACGAGAAGACATGACGAAGCTTACCGAATGCTACCCAGCCCAACTGAATTCTTCTGTTGGTTTCGTTCTCAGAGTTGTTCTTACCCAATTGCAATATTTGCCCAAGGTAAACATATTGTTGGACAACTTCAAGAGGCACACCATTGACTGCAATCGGTTCCGGGTCAATAAGATCGTTGAACCATGATCTTGGTCTTATCTATGTTCATTCCGAGACCGATCCGTCGAGAAGCATCATCTAGGTTAGTCAGCATACTTTTAAAGCCTTGCAGCGACTCCGCCATTAGGAAGATATCATCGGAAAATCGTAAGTGTGTGATGTTCTCGCCATCGATACTAATGCCCATTCCTTTCCAATCCAGCGTCTTCAACATATCTTCCAGGGCATTAGTGAACAGTTTCGGGGATATAACATCCCCTTGTCTCACTCCCCTGCGCAGTTGGATATATTTAGACTGCTGGTTTTGTACTTGGCCACTCATAGTCGCGGCGTCATACAGAAACCTAAGCACTTCGATGTATCGCCAGTCCACTTGACAGCGCTGCAAAGACTCCAGAACCGCCCAGGTTTCAACGGAGTCAAAGGCCTTCTCATAGTCCACAAAAGCAAGACACAGGGGCTGGTTATACTCTTCTGACTTCTGTATGACCTGCCTCACTGTGTGTATGTGGTCTATGGTGCTAAATCCTCCGCAAAACCCGGCCTGGTCAAGAGGCTGGAATTCGTCAAGTCATCTTGCGAGACGATTTGAGATGACCCTCGAAAACAACTTATAGACGTGGCTCAAGAGTGAAATAGGTCGGTAGTTCTTTAAAAGGGTTTTATCCCCTTTTTTAAAGAAGAGTACTACCAAACTCCTGCTCCACGCCTCTAGAGTTCTCCCATTGTTAAGGACGGTGCTAAATAACCCTTGAAGCTCCCGAAGTACAGATTTCCCCCCTGCTTTCAAGAGCTCCGAAGTTATACCATCCTCACCGGGGGCCTTTCCATTCTTAAGTTGTTTGAGCGACATCTCAATCTCGTCTAGGCTGACGTTGGGCAGTTCATCAGTATAGTGGCGGGTCAGTTTTGCGCGAGAATCTTCTGTGCTGGATTCGGATCTAGAAGCATGCGAGTCGTACAATCGGCCATAGAAGTCTTCAATTTCAGAAAGGATCTCCGGCTTAGAGACGACGGTTGTGCCATTATTGGTCTTGAGCTTCGTCAGATGGGATCAATTGCTGGGCGAAGACTTTTGACCCCCGATTTTGCTCAATTGCCTTTTCTATTCGGCGTGTATTTGAGCATCGGAGGTCACGTCGCACCAGCTTGCTGATCTTTTTATTGAGCTCCCTTTTCTCAGACGGTGTGGCTTGCTGTTGCTCCCGTCTCTCATCCATAAGCCGAAGAGTCTCATCCGAGATTTTAGACTTCGTGCCCGTACGCTGCAGCTGACAAAATCTAGTGCCTTCCTCCTGAAGGATTCCCACAACTTTTTGGAGTTCCTCGTCTACGTCATTTGTGGTTTCCAAGGCAGCGAATAGATTTTCCCACTTGAGTTGAAACTGTTCTGATCCAACAGAGGCCTGAAGCAGGTTGGGTCGGAGCGTAGACTTCACCAGGCGGCATCATTCAAGCTTGTGGTTGATATTCAAGGAGCCTCGGACAAGTCGGTGATCACTACCGGTATTAAACCTTGCGATCACGTGAGACATCCCTGTATATGTGCTTATTGTCCGTCATGATTAAGTCAATCTCATTTTTAGTCACACCATCGGGACTTTTCCAAGTCCACTTCCTCACTTCCTCTGTCATTGTATGTAATAGAACTATCAAAATGTATAGTAGATTAGTAAGTAATAATAACTTAATACATTATTACTTGTATATTCTGTTACAATATCTACGTCTTTGTCATTTTACAGAATAATACATAGTACAATAGGTACATAATCACAGAATAAATATATAGTAGGTACAAGTACAACAGTTGCACTACTTTGATCTTGAAGAAAGCCGCCGATTTAATAGCCTACGTATAGGTACGTATTACCACATTACATATATAGTCCTACCGACAGTAGTGTATCGAGGAGTAAATAGCCGAATTGACTTGAGCGTAGCGAAAAAATCCTAAGCCTATGGAATTGACGCTTGCGGTGTGGGGGCCGGGAGGTAGGGGTCTCAGAGTGGTTTTGAAAAGAAGGCTACGGGTGAGTACCGCGCATGAAACAACTTCACGTAAAAATGCGAGAAAGAGAGAGCGTGCTGTGCAACTAGGATGCCAGTACCACAAATAGATTGGATCTAATAGTTTAACCTAGTAATATAGGTCTATCTATTCTTACAATAAAGCAATAAGTACGAAAAAGTCTTTACAAAGAAGATTTTTTAAATAAATGGTCTAGTGTACTTAAAATAAGCTACTGAACAAGAATATAACATGTTAAAAAAGTCGTGTCTGTCTGTTTGTCTGTATGTTTGTTTATTCGAGTATCACGTAAAAACTACTGGGCCGATTGCGATACTGTTGGATATCTTAGGGATTGACTTGAAAACTGCAGCCCGATTACAGAACTTGGTTACAATCGGATTATCACTTTTTTCATAGCAATTTCGACTCTATCGCAAGGTATTAGTGATATCGATACTGACAATCCGATTGAAGCTAAGTTATGTGGTCGGGCCCCAGATGTACTTGGTATGATGACTAGAAGCCGAAACTTTTTGATGGCTGAAGGAATTTTGATCAAATGTTGGTATATTGGTATTTTAGGTTTTGGAATAGTACTTACTTAATATAGTACTTTTGACCTAGAGAAATGACCACGCTTGTAAGCCGCGGGTACAGCTAGTATATAAGTATATCAAGATTGATTCAATCTTTTTGACCCAACTTTGGGCTTGGGATCCGAAAAAAAATGACTTCATTTTTCAACGACAACATTTTTCATTTGACAAAGCATCCATTGCGTTTAAATATCAAATATTTTCATATCTTTACGTTTTGTTTTTTTTTTGTTCGGTTATACTTGCATTCTTCTCCGTCAGCGGCCCTCCTGGCATATCACCTTCCCTGCCCTGACAAAATAGGCCCTACATATTGCAGTGTGTATGGATGATAGAATGACTCCAAAAACTCACAAAATATATCGGTATTTTTACTTCCATCTGACACCGAAAGGAATACACTCAAATAATCTAGGTATCGCGTAGTTATATTATCCTTCGCGGCTTCGCCCGTGTGGTCATTTTTCTGGGAAAAAGTAGGCTTTGTATTCCAGGACCAAAAGTAGGATAAAGTACAATTTACCAAATTTAGTTCAGCCGTCAAATATTGTTTCATCGATTTATCGACTCATCAAATTGAGATACAAGATACACACTTACATTAGTTTAAAAGTTAAAACCTTAGTTCTCTATTATCCAACAGTGAAAACCAAATTTTAATCGGTTCAGTAGTTTTTATCATGCGCGAACATACAGATTACAGTCACTAAATTAAAAAAAAAAACTTGTTCAGTATCTTATTTTAAATTCCCTAGACAATTTTTTTAATCATCCTCTTTGTATTGACCTTTTGTTACTTACTGTTTTATTGTAAGTACTAGCTGTGGTCATTTCTTTGGGTTAAAAGTAACCTACCTTTATTCGAGGACCAAAAGTAGGTAGTAGGTAAGGTAAAGAACCTAGTGTTGGACAAAACCCCAGTTATGGACAAAAAATAAAACAAATTACATTAATAAGGTCAAAAATTTAAATTTCGCGCACTGCCGATACTTGCCCATAGACTACAACTATCCAGCTTCCTTAATATGACATTTCATTGCATTCGGCCCTATTGTTTGCAAATAACGAAGAGTAATGTGAGCTCGGGCGGCGCCATCAATAAAAATCCCATTTTACTGTAGCCATCGCTTAGACAGTGAGTACCAAATATTTGAATTGCTAGTATTTGCTTTGCTCAAATGAAATAATACATTATTTCAGGGTATTGTAGGTGAATTTACGAGATGTGTTGTGTTATTAGATTAATGTATCTGTTTAAATTTAACATGTGCGAGTAAGATGTACATTACTGGATTTTAAATTTGTCATTCTCTAATAATGGACAAATGTCGAAATTTATATTATTTTTCACACTATTGTTCAACTTAATTTTATTAATGTGCTATCCCCCCCTTTAGAAATATAATTCTTATATTCTATTAAAAGATTTCGTACCAGTAATGGACAAGGTGTCCATTACTGGGTATTTCATACAATCCAATTATGGACTCTATAATTTCTTTATTCAAATTAAATATTGTTTAACTGCAGAAATGGCTTCAAAAAGAAAACACCCCAGAACAAATGAAGAATGCAGTGGATGTGGTCCAGAAAGGGGAAAAAGTGGCAATAACTGCCTTAAAATTTGGGGTGCCACGTGTAGCAATGCTTAATAAAATAACAGAGATAAGTCCTGTCGTCTGCTCCATGGGTCCATCAACCTATTTAACAACGAACTACTGGAAAGTACAACGCATAATTACAGATAAAAAACAAGAATCTCGTTTCAACAACAGGCGCGGCAAGAAGTGGTACAATTTATTTTTAAAACAACATCCTTCCATCTCGGAAATAACAGTGTAGAATTTTACTACGGCTCGTGACAATGTTTCAGAAGAAAATATAGAAAGATGGTTCAAGGAAGTTGAAGATTTACGAGATAAAGATCTTTTTTCCGTTTTAGAAGAACTTGAACGGATATTTAATACCGACGAAAGTGCGTTCTTTTTATTGCCAAAGCTAGGGAGGGTATTGGCTCAAAAACTAGAAAAGCATGTTTATAGTTCACCAGGCAATGAAAAAGACAATCTTACTGTAATGATAACAGGCAATGCAGCGGGCCAACTGGCACCACAAATATTTTTTTCATTGCATTTGTCCAATTTATGTGTAAAACATGGAATAGAAGTGATCAATTTGAACCCCAATAGTAATCATGCAGCCAATGGACCTTGCCGGTTTCAGACCTTTAAAAGCTTCGTGGAAAAAGGCAGTATCAAATTGGAAGATGCGTAACCTTGCACAAACTTTCAAAAAGGGTCATTATGCTCCGGTTTTGAAAACTGCCCTTGAAACACTGACAGAAGATACAATTAGAAATGGGTTCCGTGGCGCTGGTTTATGTCCTTTTGGGCTAAGCTACGTTGATTTAACAAGCATCAAATTTCACCGTTCAACGACATCCTAAAACTTTAGAGAGTTCCCAAAGTGATTGCCTTTAGCACCTAGAAAAATAAATAGCCCTACTGTTTCGGCACGAAAAGCTAGATCTGTTCAAGCAGCTTTATTACAAAAACTTAAACGAACTGGATGATCCCTTAGCAGCAGAGGACACATCTCATCATTTTGGCCAGAAGAAGACGAAATACAAAATGGGAAGAAACCCAAACTAAGATAAAAATTACCTTTAGTTGTAATGAGTCGTGGATTAAGTACCATGAAAACAAAAAAGAAAGCTACAATTAGAATAGAAGGAGAGAAGAGCAAAAAAGGGCAGATAAGAAAATAATAGAGGAGACTCTAAAAAAAAACTAAAGCAAAGGTAAAAGTACAAGGAAAGAGCCTGATGGTACTTCTTCGGGACAGACTGATACTGAAATTCAATATGCTGAGAGCGATTATTCAGACGAGACTTATTTGGCTAATATCAGGTACCTTCAACCTAGGCATGATTCTACTTCCAGCACTGAATCCGAGAATTAAACTCTAAGAAAATTACCATTAACTGACAAGCTTTCTAAGAGAGTTTTAGTAATTATAACATATGAGAAGGAAACATTTCCAGGCGTGATCGAAATGTAGCTAAAGAGTCCTATGAAATATGTACGATGTTTTTTTACGGGAAATTCATACAGGTGTCTTTATTATATTTTATAAATAAATGAGTAAAGGTAGGTAGGTACATCTTATTTATGATATTAATGACAATGTATCTACGTCATAAAGTTCCTACTTATTCCTACGTATACATCTCCATTTCTTTCACTTTTGTCCTATAATTTCTAGTAGATAATATGTATGGAACGTATAGACTAATAAAGACTAAAAATAAATCTACATTGGTGTCGATTCTTGGTGCATGAATTAAAACTAAAACTAAATTTAACAGCTCTAAATTTTAGAGCTGTCAAATTTAGTTTTAGGTTTAATTGGATATATACACCAATGTTTTCATTATTTAAATTGTTAGATTTCTATGTCCATTATTAGGCGTCTAACATTGGAGACTGTCCATTATTAGGTGTCCAACATTGGGGACTGTCCATAAATGGTTGTCCATCACTAGATTTTCATTGTACATTACTGGATCAAAAAATTACGTTTTTGATTTGTGAATATCTAATTATTTTATTGAATTAACATCATTTTTGAGTCATAATCATATGAAATAAACATACGACCTACACTTTTTTCGTACTATTCGTCATAAACTTCATTACATTGTCAGAAACGGCCATAAAGACAAAATTTTGTCCTTATACTGTCCATGATTGGGGTCTTTACCTTAGACCTTTAAAGGTAAAATACAAAATACCAAATTTCGTTCAGCCGTCGGACATAAATTTATCAATTGTTCGGCTTCTAAAATACACTATTTTTTTGTCAAACATTATCTCTTTTTTAAGTCGGTAAAAATCAATCTAGTGGTCAAAACAATGATGTTATATATCCAATCTCATTGGGTCAAAAGCCAATAAAAACAATGTAGGTAAGTACCTATCTAGGTACAAGCTAACGGAATCCGCAAGCAAAGTCGAAGGCAAAATAGCACACCTATATATATGTCCTGTAGATTTTTTAATCCGTTCAGTAGACAGTTGTGTGATAACTTTATAATGTTAGTGTGTTAATGATAAAAAAAAACAAACCGACTGAGTCTTTTTGCCTATTAAGGCTATTCATATTATTATATATTTTTTTATTGGTTTAAGGCTGTCCAGACAACAATTGTTAAGTTTCGCCATTACTATCGAAAGTTCAAACATGCGACACGGTAAGCGTCTGAATGCAAGCGCGCGGCGGCCTCGACTGATTTGTAACGCGCGCGGTGTCTCGTAGGAGTCGTTCGTGCTTATATCATGGAGATATCGTAAAATGGATCATATCATGAAATGGTTGGCACATCATGAAAATTTATTTATCATTAAATTATCGTTGACATCATGAAATGGTTTGGCCAGATCAAGGAATGATTAGCGTTTACGATATGACCAACTAAACGCACGGTTACTTCATGAATGGTCAAACATTAGTGATCATATCGTAAAATAGTTACATTATCCACCGCTAGAGGCACTAGGCGGAAGCCCGACTTGGCTGTGATAGGTTAGAAGGCGAAGGCGGGAGTGCGCTTCACTTCTTCAAAGAGCTCCCGCATTCTTAGTGTTTTTAGCCTATAAAACCTATCAGTTTTAACACCTTTGGTATCATGAAAACCCTACATTAATGATATGGCCAAATGTGGATTGAAATATCATTGAACCGGTCATTGGTCGTGGTCCACCTGCTCAGTTCACCTGGGTGGACCACGGACACTTTTTCTTACCCGTGGTTCACCCTAACGATAATTAAGAGGAATTTTAAAATATCTATTGCCCATGGTCCACCTGCAAAAGAAGTTATTTTAAATAACGCAAAAAATAAATATATACAGGGTTATTCTCGAAATCCTCACCAGACCGTCCCCATCGGTGGGACGTTGATGTTTCAACCATATGGACAGTTTTAGCTGGCCTTTTCATGAAATAATATCATTTCATGAAATAAAACCATTTCATGAATGAGGTACACTTGATAGGATTGCGGATCGGCCACAGCCACAGCAGGCAGGGGCCGTATTCAGCTAACAAAATCTCTGCGCAATCGTTACCGTACCTGGAAAAAATAAAAAACTGCGGAAATGTGGGGGGGGGGTGAAGGTTTGTAGAAGGGGGGGTGAAGGTTTGTAGAAGGGGGGGTGAAGGTTTGTAGAAGGGGGGGTGAAGGTTTGGAGAAGGGGGGTGAAGGTTTGGAGAAGGGGGGTGAAGGTTTGGATAAGTGCGGGAAGGTGGGGGAAAGTGCGGGGAGGGTAGGGGAAAGTGCGGGGAGGGTAGTGGGAAGTGGACCAGTGGTGGAGCATGTCGGGGAAAGGGATGTCGACTTTCGGTCTTCATCCACTTCGCACCACCTGTCCCACATTCCCCACTTCCCACACCCTTCCCCGACATCAACCATCATTCGTCGACTTCCCACACTACCCTTCCCTCACTTTCCCCCACCTTCCCTCACTTTCCCCCACCTTCCCTCACTTCACGAACCCGTTATTTTTTTTATATTTATAGCCACAACGAAAGGCAACCATCGCGCAGCGATATTGTTTGCTGAATACGGCCCCAGCACAGATTGGCGCTACCTAAGTACCTACCTACTTCTAAAAGCTAATTTAGGCGAGACACCGCCAGACTATTAATTTGCCATCAGTCGTCACGAATTCTATGCAACAAACAAGAATTGCAAACATACTCTACAAATTCATAAAAATTTAATGTTCCGTTTTATTTTTAGATCAATGTAAGGAAGACTATGAGTTTTACTCATGTGGCCAGGAGTGTGACAACGTTTGCGGCATAACCACCCAGAATAGGACCAACTGCCCCTTGATAAACATCCAATGCGTCAAAAAGTGTTACTGCGACGACGGATATGCAAGAGACCCCAATGGAAAATGCGTGCCTCTTGATAAATGCCCAATCAGTGGTAAGTAAAAGGACAGCATGTTTAGTTTAGAATTTGCCTAGAATATATTATGAGGACTGCTTGCTTGTCAAAGGCGCGGCGTGGCGTCATTTTATTTGCTTTTCCTCATTGGCGTAGAAATGCATAGGCAAGCCTTCGGCACAGAATCAATAAATGCCTTCGGTCGTCCTTTTTTATATTAATAAAGTGAAAACTAGGCACCATAATTAACTATTAAAGGCCAGCCCATGAAGAGAACCAAGAACAGAACACGGAAGAAGACATACCAAGCTTTACTAAAAGAAAAGGCTCGAACAGAAGGCAGACAGAGCGGACAGACCGCTGAAGATACTATTACCTATTTATTCTTTGCTCTGTCTCTACTGTATTCCTACATAAATTAGAAAATGTGACGATAATGATACCTACCTACGGACAATACTTGTACTATTATTTACTTACTATTATTAGTTACTATTATTCTGTGCTACGGAAAAGTCTTTTTTCGAAGTATATGGTAGGTAGACCAGTGAGCTTCGTAAATTGCTGTCCAAAGAAAACATTATTATTTTTAGAAAAGAAATGTTCCGATCCAAATGAAGAGTACCGCGACTGCAAAAAGACCTGCCCTCCTGAGACCTGCTTTTCCATACTGGCGAGGTTTAAGTGTCCTGGAAATCCCAAATGTGAACCAGGGTGCTCTTGCAAATCTGGTTTCCTAAGGAAGGAAGATGCTTCACCCTGCGTGCCTATTTGCGATTGTCCAGAAATGTTCAACGCTTCAAATTGCAAGGAAGACTAATCCTCAAATATTGTAATAACCTTGCGACTTGATCATTGGCTTGTGGGATACAACACAATTTTATAAACTCACTATTTTTTCTTATTAAATTTTCCATCAGCACCTTCTGTACTAATATATATTCTGTGCTATAACTACCTACACACATGCAATCTAACATGAAACAAAGAACAAAATAAATTATGCTTATTTACATATTAACTTTCAGAAAATAAATGCACCGATCCAAATGAAGACTTTGTCGACTGCAAACAGACCTGCCCCCCTGATACATGCAGATCCTTGGTAGCGAGGTACGATTGTTCTCAGGAACCCCCATGTAAACCAGGTTGTGCATGCAAATCTGGTTTCCTCAAAAACGATACGGGTTTACCTTGCATACCTATTTGTGAATGTCCGGAAATGAGATACTCTCCAGACTGTGCTAAAAAATAACTAGGTATGAAGAGGATTGAATTATTTTACTACTTCCTTTGCTTCATTGCCATTTGTGTTTCGTATTACATAAGTATGTACCAGCTGTATTTATCTGAATAAATCTTTCAATTGTATACAATAAAACATTTTAATTTGACTGTCCCACAAATATTTCTGATAAACTTATGTACTTATTTAGGTAGATACCTACATAAGTACAGAGTCATTTAATACAAGGAAAATTCTAAGGCTGGTTTTATCGGTTATTTATCGTTAGTTTAACTCTTTCACTGCTGAAAACATATACGTTGTGTTTTTGAAAGTGCGACGCCAGTGCGGCAAAACGCGTCCAGCGTCTTTTAAGACGTGACTTTAACTAGGGATGTTAAGGAGCTCCGTAACCGTAACCGAAACTATCGGATAACCGAAATAAAAAATCTATCCGAAATAAAAATCTAGTATAGATTTCGGTTATAACCAAATCCGATATAAAAGTTTCGAATAGTTTCGGATAGGGGCGCAGTCATAGACAGAAAAACCAATAGACACTTGGTTGTCCCGCCACTTGTGAGATAGAACGATAGGTGGGTTGTGCTGCCATATCAAAACTTTTACCCTGATTTTAAGCAATCCCAGATTCAAGATAATATAGATAGATATATAGATATATAGGGCTATACATATATTACAGATTTACGAAAAATGTATAGTCAGAAAGAAAAATTGAGATTTTGAATAATTCTAGGTGTTGTACGATCTCGTTCCATAAAGAGATCGAATCTTTATGGGACTAATGTGGATAAGGGTAATAGAAACTTCAGAAAGCTTTTTTTACAATTTCTACGAACATTTTGTATTGAACATACTTATAATAAAACTGTAACGGGTCCAATTCTGTACATTGAAGATATTTTGAAATTTCCTTTTGGAGGGTACTCTATATTCGATACTGAAGCCAAAACTGTATTTTTCCCTTTTTTTGTCTGTCTGTATCTTGGCTAGGCATCACGCCGAAACTACTGAATGAATTTAAATGGTATGGTATGATTTGAGTTCATACTACGAGGTAGGACATAAGATACTTTCAATCCCGAAAAATTAAAGGGTTCCCGCAGGATAGGCGTTAAAAGTTATTTAAAAGAACACGTGTCACGCTGAAACTACTAAACGGATTTTGTTGCAACTTGGCACAGTCATAGTTTATATAATGGGTAAAAATTGAGGATAATTTTTATCCCGAAAAAATAAAGAGTTCCTGCAGAATAATGTTCTAAATACTGTAAATTGAAGATATTTTGTATTTTTTTTTGGAGGCTGTTCTATATTCAATACTAGAGCCAAAACTGTATTTTTCTAATTTTCGTTGGTCTGTCTGTCTTTCCGTCTGTCTGTCTGTACCTTGGCAGCGCATCAAGCCTAAAATACTCGCTGAATTCAAATAAAATTTGGTATGGTTTGAGTTCATACTTCAAGGTAGGACATTGGATACTTTACATCCCGAAAAAATAAAGAGTTCCTGCAAGATGGGGGTGGAAAATTATTTAGAAGAACACGTAGCACGCTGAAAATATTGGACGAATGTTGATTCAACTTGGCACAGACATAGTTTATAAGATAGGTGAAAATTATGTCTCGAAAAAATAAAGGGTTCTGGGATATGGGGAGATATGGGTCCAAAATCTGTACATTAAAGATATTGTGAAATATTTTTTTTGGCTTTCAC
Organism: Alsophila aescularia; assembly: GCA_946251855.1. NCBI lineage: Eukaryota > Metazoa > Arthropoda > Insecta > Lepidoptera > Geometridae > Alsophila > Alsophila aescularia. The sequence continues at coordinate 33,335,054 of OX276386.1, read as the reverse complement.
TCTATTTTTGGTAATGAAGCCTAAACTGTATGTTTTTCATTTTTGTCTGTATGTCTGTCTGTCTGTATCTTGGACGCGCATCACGTTACCGGAATAACTGGATGAAAAAAATGAAACTTTGTATGATTTGAGTTCATACTACGAGGTAGGACATAGGATACTTTACATCCCGAATAATTAATGGGTTCTCGCAAGGGATAGGGGTTGAAACTTATTTAAAAGAACACGTACCAGGCTATAACTAATGGACTAATGGGTTTTGATGAAACTTGGCACCGTCTTAATTAATATGATGGATTAAAATTGAGGACACGTTTTATCCCGAAAAATTAAAGGGCTTCTGCGGGATATGGGTCCAAAGTTACGTTAATAATTAAGTTATAAATAATATTTTTGGATGGTTCTCTAAATTTGATACTGAAGCCAAAACTGTTTTACTTTTTATTTTTGTCTGTCTGTTTGTCCGTATCTTGACCGCGCATCGCACAGAAACTACTGAATGAATTCAAATGAAACTTGGTATAATTTGAGTTCATACTACGAAGTAGGACATTGGATACTTTTCATCCTGAAACATTAAAGGGTTTCCGCAATATAGGGATTGACATTTATTAAAAAGAAAATTTATCACGCTGAAAAAATAAAGAGACAGAACGAAACAATGAATGAACGACAGAATGAATTTATCTAGTAGTAGAAGGATTATTAGATGCAAATTGACACAGTCATATATCTATTTATTTATTTATTTATTTATATTTAATGGTACAAAAGCAGTTATCAAATTACTACTTAAAAAAACTAAACTTAATTATAAAGTACAACTTATTAAATTTGATAACCAAAACAGAGTACACAGCATTAACCAAAAATATTAATTAAAAATAAACAACGTCAAAACTATAGTTACTGTTAAATAAAATTAATTTTGAATAATGAACTTTTAAAACTGCAAAGATTTTGATGAAAAATATCGAGTTCGGAACAAACACCATTATAAAGATGACACATACGATGAAGTGGATTATTATGTGAAACTTTATTGTTTGAAATTGGAATACTGAATAATCGAGGGTTTCGAAACATATGCTTATTAGTGTTGATATTTAAATGAATTAGTAGTTCATCACTTAGCTGGCCGTTAACAATTTTATGGAGTAGGCAAAGGTCAGTGATTTTGCGCCTGAATGCAAGATTATGAAAATTAAAATGCTGAAGACGATTGTCATATTCGGGAAGAGTACGTCTCAAGCCATGTCTAATGCTTAATTGTCTTAAAAATCGCTTCTGAATAGACTCAACCTTGTCAATATCAGTTTTATATATAGGTGACCACATAGAAGAACAGTATTATAACTGCGTTCTTACTAGAGAATTGTAGAGAATTTTGAATGAGTCAAGCAGTTTAAAAGGCTTAGCTGTACACATTACAAAGCCTAGCATTTTACTGGCCTTGCGTGCGATGTTATCATAATTAAATTTATAAGTTAGCGAGGAATCAAACCATATGCCTAAATCTCGTAATACTTTAACCTCTTCTAACTTGGTACCATTAATCGAGTAATTAAAATGTTAGGTTTTTTTTTTTTGTAAATGTGATATATTGTAAGTGTCAATATATCACATTTACAAAAAAAAAAAGAAATTCAAAGACATACAGTTAATATGACACCATTGGGTAAGAAGATTAAGGTTGTCTTGAAGGAGATCACTGTCCTCAATGCTAGAGATCTCAGTGTAAAGTTTGATATCATCAGCATAAGCTAGACATTGACAGGTCATTATTTCCACAAGATCATTAATAAACACCAAAAAAAGGAGAGGACCTAAATTTGACCCTTGGGGAACTCCTGATGATGGTTCAAATGGTATGGAGTCAAAACCATACAAGGCTACCAATTGAGTGCGATTCTTCAGATATGAACTGAGCCAGCGATGAAGATTGCCATGTATGCCAAGGTGTTGTAATTTATTCAGGAGTATATCATGGTTCACGCGATCAAACGCTTTGGCAAAATCTGTATAAATTGAGTCTACCTGTGATTTTGTATTAAAAACTCTACATAGGTAGTTGGTGTAAGTTAAAAATTAGATGCAGTTGACCTTCCACTAACAAATCCATGTTGATTGGAACTAAGCCTATGTTTAAAATGGTTGTATAATGGATCGTAGGCCATGCTTTCAAAGATTTTTGCGAAGCAGTTTAAGACACTAATGGGCCGATAGTTAGTAACATCAGATTTATCACCAGATTTGTGAATTGGTGTGATTTTGGTAATTTTCCACAACTCTGGGAAAACACTCTCTTTCAATGATTTATTAAAAACGATAGATATCGGAATAGTTAGCGCAGGAGCACACATACGAATGAAAATTGGTGGGATTCCATCAGGTCCACTGCCTTTTCTTATATCAATTTTATTGATATGTTTAAAGACATCATGTTCAGTGAACCCAATATTACTTAATGTGTAATGTGAAGGAGGAAAATTTGGAATGTATGTACCACTTGTTGGATCATTAGAACTGTAGACTGAAGAGAAATATGTTGCAAAAAGGTTTGTTATGTCCGTTCCGGAGTTAGCCGCACAATTTTTATAATTAACTGATCTAGGAATGTCATTAGTGATCCGTTTAGCTTTAGTGTATTTCCAAAATGCTTTTACATTATCTTTAAGGTCACTCTCAATTCGTGCAATGTAAGACTTAAAGCACTGATTCATTAAAAGCTTAGAGCGAGTCCGTTGATACGCATAATCATCGTAGTCACGAGGATTATTATATACTTTATATCTGTGATGATATTTATTTTGCTCTTTCAGTGTTCTGATAAGTGATTTGGAAAACCATGGTGGATAACGACTACTTCTATTTAAAGCGGCTGGAGTGTGCTTATTAATAATCGTCCAGAGCTCATTATAGAATAGTTGTAAAAAATCATTACAGTTTAGTAATTCTGCTTGATTATGCCAGTCAATAGAATTAATATCTGTTGTGCATTTTGCAAAGTCAGTTTTTCTAAAGTTTAATTTGGGTAAAAACGTACTACCTTCTTTTAGAATTTTCGTATCTACTTTTATTAGAAACTCAAGAGAAGGGTGGTACTGGTCTTCCGGACTAATAGGGAAAGAGCGAGTTACATTAAACTGTCCAATATCAGTTAAAATTAGATCAAGCACATAGTTAGTATGGTTGGGGATATTGTTATATTGCTGAAAGTCGGTCAAATCCATAAAACTGCTAAGCAAAGAGAGTCTTGTGTTACCCGTGATAACAGAGCTTATATGGTATTTTACCCAATGAGTATTAGGAATATTAAAATCTCCCATAATTAAAGTTTTGGTGTTCACTGATGATGATAATATCATATCAGAACATCTATTTAAAAATATTTCGAATGTATCATGCGCAATGTAAGAAGGAATGTATGTATATACTTTAAAAATAACATCACGATCGCGCCGTATCACTCGATATCTTTCATCAAACAACTCAGACGATAATATAGATTCATCTAACCAAGTTTCACAGAGACTTATTACATCGTAGTTATTGCATAAAACCGATTTATGTACATCCAAACATTTTGTTTTCATACCTCTTATGTTTTGAAAATATATTTTCAAAGCCATTTTGATGAATTAAATATCCAAAAAATAAAACAAAATATGAAAAGAAACGGAAAGGAAAACTAAACTAGTCTTTCCAAGGACTGACTGTTTTTAATAAATATATAGCGGGAGTTCTCATCCTTACGGACATAAATATGTCCATCACGGACCCACACAAATTTGTATTGCTTCTCCTTGGCCTTTAGACGTGCGGCGGCGTGCAAGGCCTTATTCACAGGCGAAAGATGCTCTCCAACAAAGATCGCCGAAGTCTCCCCAGGGATGCCCACAGCACTCGTGTTTAATCTGTTATTGGGGTTCGATTTATTGTACCACGATACAGCCGAGATAAACTCGTCTCGGCATCTCGAACTTTTCAACTTAGCAATTATAGTGCGTGGTTTCTTGCTTTCTTTATTGAATTTGGCAACCCTAGTGACCTTCAAAAGGTCACTGTCCTCAAGTTTGTATGAAACGCTATTAGCAATTTTTTTCAAAATCTCACATACATTTTCAGATCTTACTTCATTCGCACCATGAATTTCTACATTGCTCTCCCTCATTTGCTGTTCAAGCATATTGATTTTGTCAGTCAATTTGTTTATTTCCTCACGATGAGTAGTAAGTTGTTCATCATGGTGCTGATTGTCTAGCACCAACTTGTTGACTTTCGCGCTAAAGTCATCCTATTTTTCACTCAGGAATGTAACCGAGCTTTGTAAATCCTTCAGTCGCTCTTCCATTGGCGAAACAACAATTATCATTTGTTCGCGTATTATCTTAGGTAGCTATGCCTTAAGCGCAGTTACAATATCGTTTTTCAGGGCCATGATCTATGAGTCGTTATTAACTTCTAGTGCCACAGGGACACCATCATCATCATCATCGTCACCGTCGCTAGTTTGGCATACCGAGGATGGTGCAGGCTTAATAGGTGTACTCGAGTTATCACCACCCCGCTTAATCTTAGCACAGCAGTCCGGACATGACCACCCTTCAGCAATTCGCGTCGATGGAAGTGCTTTGCTACCCTGATAATTGACACATGTCTGGTGAAAATCGGATTTACATTTCGGGCACTTAACCCGATGGCGCTTTATTTCTTCCTTACAGCCCCCACATGTAAATGCCATTATTGTAGTGGATTCTTCAATGATTTCTTTATAAAACAAAAAAAAATAACAAATAAAAATAGAAATAAAATAGAGTGCAAAATGTAAGCCTCTAATGGGAATTGAACGAGGTTCCAGGCGAGGCGCTCGTTGTATCCGTACGTTCCACACACTAGACCACCGTAACAGATAACTGAGCCGGCGAAATTTATGAGCACGTTCTCCAGTACTTGTGTTTTGTTTGCAAGACTTATTGTTCTTTCTTATGTTTACCCCCAAGTTAAATTTCTCAATCGTAAATTCATATTTGATTTGGGTTAATTTACGTTTATTCACTGGGGTTTTTAAATGTATTTTACGAGACCACACACATATACATTTTGTTTACACTTTGCACACTTCAGTACTTGCAGTAGCTTCAGTCCTTTACAACTCTAAATAATTTATTTTGAATATTTTCTATCAGTGATAGCTCGACAGTGTTCACGCTATAGTGACGTTGGACGTATCTATACTTATAATAAAGCAATAGGTACGAAAAAGGCTGTAAAAAGAAGATAAATTAATAAAAGCTCTTGGGTGCTTAAAAAGAGTATTGAACACGAATATAATATTTTTTTTCATCGTGCCGCTCTGTCTGTTTGTCTGTATGTTTGTTTGTTCACGCATCAGGTAAAAACTATTGGATCAATTGCAATGCGGTTTTCATTGTAAGATAGCTTAGGGTTTGATTGAAAAACTGGTGTAATTGGTATCTCAATCTGGTGAGTTAGAAGCCGAGCAATTGATAAAAGTATTTTTGATGGCTTAAGAAATTTTGATCAAATGTTGGTATATTGGCCCTGGAATAGCACATTATGGTTCTTTGAACCTAAAGAAAAGATAACGCGTGTGAAGCCGCGGGTACAGCTAGTAGTATAATAATATACCATTGTCATCCATGGTGGTTCATTTTATTTTACTCTAAGAGTAAAATAAATAGACTAAATATGGTGTATCATGCATGAAAAACTGTACATACATACTGGTGGCATGCACCATTATATACCATGGTCATCCATGATGGACCATGATGATTAATAATTTTTATTTTGGTGCTACATTGTCAATCATGGTGACCATGGACTAAAATAGTCAATAGTCATCATAAGTACGCGGTGTTGCAGCGAACACATTGCAAAAATACGCCCATAATGATAATCATTAATTCCCGACCAACCAGCTCTCTTCCTTTCTAACTTCAATAAGTTAGACAGGAAGAGAGCTGGTCGGTCTCCTTGATAGTGATCAGTTTTTCTTTCTACTATGTTTATTTGCCATGTTTACTTGTTTGTTTGTCAGGCCACCCGAGGGCCTCTGACATGGCTCACAGAGTTGTTATGTATGTGGTTCTAATGGTTAAGGCATTTAAGTAATCGTATGTGCCCTTGCTATCTCGAATAAACTTTCTATTATGTATACATAATAACAACATCGTACGATATTTCATTAAAGTGAATTTACTATTGATACAAATGAGAATCAATGCATTAAATTATTTCATTAATAAAAAATGTGTAGTTTGGGGACAAAATACTAAAATGGTATAGGGTTTTTTTTCAGGACGGATTTATGCAGTTTTTCTATAACTGAACTCTACAGTGTCACCGCGGGCGTCAGTGGGGTGGGCGGGAAAGCGCTCCGCCGCAATGCGTGACGCAGAAGGCGCACGCCAAAGTTAAGTTTTGGCAACTTGCTCAAGGGCACTCAGGGGATACGAACCTCGGCTTGGACAGTTGCCAGTGATTACGGGGTCAGACTAAACACCCCTGGATCGCTATTTTTGGTAGTAATCGAGAGGGCCCTGAGAAATGGCTGGAGCCCTTTGAATTATTTGCATAACTGACCACCGATTCGGAATACACCTTTGAGAAGAATCGGCAAGAAACTCGAAGGCGAATAATATCGACTTTAATTACGGGACCTTCGACCTCGCCGGCGAGGTCGGTGTCTGTGTCTAAGTGTGTTGTCAGATGCTGAGGACGGGTTGGATGACTCTGCTGCTGTCTTCACTGCGGCAGCGATTTTGTCGTCTGGATCGCTTAAGTCTCTAGGGCGTCTACGGAGGGGCTTTATTGCATCTGTTGTCGCGTCTGTTGAGTAGTCAGATGCCTTTACTACAAGAGGATTAGGGTGATGGGCTGCCGCGTCAAAGTAGCGGCGGGAAGCATCCTTCATGTATTGAAGGATCGAGGGAAGCTCGAGATCGCAATGCAGGTCGGTGTTCCTCTAATACCAGGGGACACCTACTGCATTGCGGACGAATTTGTATTGTTAAATCTGAAATTTATCCAGGGAAAGGCAGGAGGAGTGAGCAAATACTACGGACAAGTATGTCATTGTCGGTTGGAGGGGCTAGGGAATATTCATTTCGAATGCAGGTAACACACCAATTTTTTTTTTCACAATCCATGCAAAACTATGGCGAATTGGCAAAATTGTTTAACTCAGAGGTGTGCTGACCTGGAAAAAAACAGCACGTGACCTGCAACAAAATATCATATCGTTCTGTCTCATTTCTTCACAAGACCTATGCATAAGTTGTTCTCTTTCTTGTGTGAGTGCAATGGAAGCTATCTGATTGCCTATTGGTTTCTCTGTCTACGGGTGGAGTCTAATATAAATGAGACACGTTATGACGGGTTTTTCTGCCCGGCCGAGCCGACACACTGGCCACGTAAGTCACCTGCATGTTTACTTAATTAAATTAAAAAAAAAACTTTAAAAATCTAATATCCGTAACAGAAACTATCCGAAACCACCGGATAATCCGATATAATTTCGTAACCGTATCTGAAACCGTTAAAATATCCTTATCCAGATCCGAAATTTAATATCCATAACATCCCTGATTTTAACCCAGTGACGTCATCCGGACCCGGAGCTAGACTTGCTTTTTAAAGTCAGCAGAATAAATAAAAAGTATAACTTAAAAAGTAAATTAAATTTAATCAATGGATGTCATGTCATCATGTGTATGTTATTCCAGAGATGGGAAGGTGTAATTTTTAACCTACCGATGTATGTATGTAATATTGTTGGTGGGGCTTCTCAAAGAGTACAAGTACCAAATTTTCATGAGTTTTCTTCTATGATGGGCTTCAATCGTCTCAGTAGTCGTTTTCCAAACAATTTCGACATTATCGGCAGCAATGAAATTGGCCTATATGATGCTACTTCATGAGGTGGTTTACCAGGTTTGGGTAACATAATGACTTCGGCTACTTTTCATTCACTTGATACATGCTGAAGTCTAAATGATGCATTGATGAGCGTAGTTATTTTAACTAAAGCTTTACGAGGGAGGTTTTGTAGAACTTCGCCAGTAATTAAATCATAACCAGGAGATTTCTTGCAACTTAGATGTTTGATCTCGTTAAAAACCTCTTTTGGTGTACGATTCTAATTTTTAGCTAATTTTTAGAAGATCCTTCCTTTATTAAGTCTTCATCATCTGTAAGATCTCCATTTGATTGAAAAACTTGTTCTAGGTGCCGTGCGAACCTATTAGTTTTCGGTTCGTTATTGATTGCCCACCTTCCATTATGTTCTTTTATATGTGGGTTAAGCATGATTGGCTTTCTAAGGTTCTTCATTGTTTTCCAAAGAGAATAATCTGTTGTCCGATCACATGTTAGCTGACTTAGATTAGAATTTATAGTCTCATCACTAAAGTTTTGTATTTCCCTTTTAAGTATTTTTTTAAATAATTTATAAAGCGTCTTGTGGCTTGTGGAGATCTAGTCATCTACCATTTTTGTCTTTGATTTCTTTTTTTAGCAATCAAGTCAAAATTGGGTACGACCTAACTCTTGTTTTTTTTTTATATTCCGGTGTGGTTGCCCAAGCGCATTATTGTATGTCGACGGAGCCAGAAGGTAGTTACAGGTACCCAAAATCAAAATAATGAAACCCCTTCGAGTTTGGGCTCATTTGGTTTGTCTTGATGAGTTCTCTGGTGGTTTGTGGTTTTCAGGATCTGATGATGGAGCCGAAAGGTAGTCACAGGAACGCATCAACAAAATGATGGAAAATGGTCAAAACTAATTCAGTTCTATGTAGGTTTTATTCATCCTTGGTTTTAATTTACCAACGCTTTGAGTCTAAAGTGAGCGAGTGTCTACTATTTTCTTTGACATATATTCTTTACGATGTTTGCTTAGGCCACTAAAAATCAAAAAATAAAATAATCTTCCAAAAAAAATACGACTTTATTATAAAAGTGATATTTTGTAAACAACCACTAAAACGAATAAAATAATTACAATTGAGCCAGAACAATATCACTTTTTCGAAATTACCAACGTAATAATAATGCATAAATATAACATAATTATCTACAAAAACTTTATCATTTACTAGATTGCTGTATTCGTGTCAATCGGTTTGTGAACGTGTGAAAGTCAAAATCTACTCGTGTGAGTCTCTTGTTTTGTCTCTTCTGCGTTTCGTGTTTTGTATGAGGGTGCGTCATAGACAACTGCATATTACTTCGTATGTATTAATTTTGTAAAGATATTAGATTTAAATGATGCCTGGGTTTGGCACCGCCTTCAAAAGAACTCTTATTTTGTATTTATGCATTATTATTACGTTGGTAATTTCGAAAAAGTGATACTGTTCTGGCTCAATTGTAATTATTTATTATTTTTAGTGGTTGTTTACAAAATATCTTTTTTATTATGAAATCATTTTTTTTTTGGAAAAGTATTTTATTATATTAATTTTTCCAAAAAGCTGAACTTAGCTTTTAAAAAAAAACGCTTCAGTCAATTTCAGTAGTCATCTTCAGTAAATTCACGAGCACTACACGATGTCTTTCGTGTGTTTATTTATACATAGAGTTTATTTAGACCAATCGTTTGAAATAAAAATAATTGTAACCAGGAAGAGTAAAAAAATACTTACAATATGTCGGCCTCAGTATACATAAACAATTATTTTGGTGTAATTTTAATATTTTATTTAGTTAATTAGATTATGTTACTAAATTCTTACCTGCTACAAAAAAAAACGGAAATCAGCGATTACTTTAAACAGATTTACTGTCATTTACTTTATTTACTGTACTTTCAAAGAAACTAGCGAAATCGTCGCTAGTTTCTTTGAAAAACGCCAACACTGTTCGAAACACTTAAATTTAGAATGGTTATCTTGTCACGCGGAAGAAAACCGTAATTGAAAAGGTCTATTGCACACCCGTCCTGCATACAATCTAGGCATAGTGATAGTGGAGTCTAGACTTCGAAACTATACATTCGTCCCGTCCGCCTCGCTTTCCCTCGAACCTCGAGTCCTTTGATTCACAAAAAATCTGACCCCTTCCCCCTATTTATTCTGTGCTCCCGAAGCGAACGACCGCGCCGCCCCGCAAGTGAGGCGAGGCGAGGAGCAGAGCTAGGTGATGCGAAGCAAGGACCCCTAGCGTCATTTCTACACTACATCACAGTGTATTTCATTGTAATATAGATATTGTAGAGCTAGCGTAATAGATACCTTATTTTTCAGAAAAGAAATGCGCCGATCTAAACGAAGAATTCCACGAATGCAAAACAACCTGCCCTCCTGACGTCTGCTTCTCCATTACAGCGTTTTACGACTGTCCTGAGAATCCAAAATGTGAACCAGGATGCTCATGCAAACCTGGGTACCTCCGGGAAAACGAAGATTCACCTTGCGTGCTTATTTGCGAGTGTCCCGAAATGGAAAACAGTCCAGATTGCAAGAAATCTAATAAATAATGATCACACCTTCGTAATTAATTTCTTTCAGAATAAAATTTTATTTTAAATTGTGTTTTTCCTACTTACCTACACATATCACAAAGAAGGGTAGTGTCTCCAGTAAATAAACCCGGCAGTATAATTAGAAACTATGAAAAAATATTTCTAATGACTTACACATATGTGTGTGTTATTTATATAGTGATATTTTATTTTATTAAAATACTTTTTATCCGAGAATCATTATAACTCAATTTTAGGGCTTCATTATTTCCTTAGTAGATATTCAGCATTTAATCGAAAAACACCAATTCACCAGTGAATGAACAGCAACATAAAGTGAAAGAAAATTGAATAAAAATACGATGCATTCTTATCCATTGAATAAACATCAGTTTCAACTAGAGAATTTGTTGTCATTTTTATTTGTCACAAGCTGTGCCCGCGGCTGTACTATTGTTTATTCTGTGCCGCGGCTTCGCACACGTGTTCAAATGAACACGCGTGCGAAGCAATCTAGGTTAAAAGTACTCTATGTGCTATTCCAGGACCAATGCCAATATTATTATACAAACATTTAATCAAAATTCCTTCAGACGTCAAAAATATTTTTATCGATTGCTCGGCTTCTGCACATCGGATTGAGATATCCTGTACACCAGTTTTTAAGTGAAACCCTAAGCTATTTATCAGTAAAAACCGCATCACAATCAGTGCAGTAGTTTTTACGTGATACGCGAACAAACAAACAGACACACGATTTAAAAAAATGTTATATGTAGGTATGATACACTGAAAATTAATCAAATTTATAAATGTGATATCATTTTGATAACATTACAATAGATAACTGGGCAATATTATTAACAATTTACATTTCTTGCAAAATCCGATTTCCTTAATTTTTCGTTTTGTCCAAATTACAGGAGAATTTTTGGTCCTACGAAGTTTCACTTGTGCTTATATTAAATTTAAAAAACTGTTCTACTATATTTTTTCAAGATTTTCCTCATAGAATGAGTATTATAGCCGATACTCTGCTCAGAAGACAGCGAAAATTACAATTTCGAACTTCTTAGGGAAAATGGCTAATGTTTGAAGTACTGCAATTGATTTTCGAGCACCACGCAGACACTCCTGGTATATAGCCTAACAAGATCCCAAAAAAATAGGACGGTACAGATTTTTGCGACCTTACCAGAGAATAAGCCTAACGCGATTTTTGTGTCTACATCAGCATCATCAGCCTATACCAGTCCACTGCTGGACGTAGGCCACTCCCAATGAACGCCACTGAGACCGATCTTCGGCTCTTCTCATCCAATCGCTGCCAGCTGTCATTCGCAAGCCGACTCTCTAACTGGCCGGCGAGCGTCCCACACTACGTGCGGGTGCGAGTCGTTGTATCTACGGTGACCGTTAATCCTATATGATAAAGTGCGAAGGCCAGCTTAAGGCAGGTTCCAAGGTTACATTTTCCCACTCCCCACTCCCCTGTCACTTCCCCTACACTCTGCCACTCGCTGCCCGCAATAAGCACTAAAGTGCCTGCGTAACAAGGTTGAGTATCGCGAGCGCTGTTTGAACACACAATTTAGCTCGGAATTAAATGACGTATGTCTCAAAAGTTATTTATTTTATTAGCAGACTAACAATTTAGTTAAATTAGGTAAATTTTGTCTAAGCATTAGATAATAAACTATATTTTCTTGCCGTGAGATTTATTTTAGACATAAAACTTAAGCCATTGAGTAGAAAAATGACGTAATTTTTGATAAGAAAATGTATCGAATGAAATTCTGTTAATCATGTTTTTGTCTTAATCTTAGAGGTAAAGATCTCAAAAACATATAAGTTAAGTTTCGCATTTATCAGGTTTGTGGTTGACTCAGCATATTTATGGAAAAACCCCTTAAAAGCCTGGTCTTAAGATGAGCCGTACGTTCAAACGTTCTTGTACATTTAGGGTTCCAAATTATTTGGACATAATTCTGAGGGTTGTGTTGTGCTGTCTGTAATTTCAGATATTGATTTCTAATATTTAAAGTAGGTACAGTTCTCGGCACGTAAGTTGAACCAAAATGGTGTTCATCCGCGCAGTTACAATTTTGGACAAAAGTGTTAGACGCATGATCCGCGGTTGCACGGGAAATTCAAAAATCTTTAAGGAAACACCATGAATTCATCGTATTTAAATACGAATATTAAATTTTAATAGTAAGGCTCATTTTGATCACGTAGGTCGAATTGGGGCCAAACTGGCTTCTTACCCCGCGGGTAGCAAAGCTTTTTGGTCCCTAGCCAAGTCTGTCGAAGTGAACTTCTGGCGCCCCTTACTGCCACCATTGCTGAAACCTGATGGATCACTGGCTCACACTGCTGGAGACAAAGCGAATTTATTTGCTTCTCTTTATGCAGAAGCTTCGCATCTAGACGCTTCCGGTAAGATACCTTCCTGCCTTCCTCTTACGGCTCTACAGTTTAAAATTTCTAAAACGTTTTAAAATTCTTGTTTGTGTCTTTTTCCCGTACTTAGTCAGGTTTTAGTTTTTTTTACTTTTTTTTTATATTTTAGGTTTTAGTTTTTTTTATATTTGGTTTTAGTTTTTTTTTATATTTTATTTAAATTATTTTGTAGAAATTATTCCCAATTATCGGGCTTTGCTTGCTGCATGCAAGAACAGCTAACTTTTTACTTATATTTTATTTAAATTATTTTGTAGAAATTATTCCCAATTATCGGGCTTTGCTTGCTGCATGCAAGAACAGCTAACTTTTTACTTATATTTTATTTAAATTATTTTGTAGAAATTATTCCCAATTATCGGGCTTTGCTTGCTGCATGCAAGAACAGCTAACTTTTTACTTATATTTTATTTAAATTATTTTGTAGAAATTATTCCCAATTATCGGGCTTTGCTTGCTGCATGCAAGAACAGCTAACTTTTTACTTATATTTTATTTAAATTATTTTGTAGAAATTATTCCCAATTATCGGGCTTTGCTTGCTGCATGCAAGAACAGCTAACTTTTTACTTATATTTTATTTAAATTATTTTGTAGAAATTATTCCCAATTATCGGGCTTTGCTTGCTGCATGCAAGAACAGCTAACTTTTTACTTATATTTTATTTAAATTATTTTGTAGAAATTATTCCCAATTATCGGGCTTTGCTTGCTGCATGCAAGAACAGCTAACTTTTTACTTATATTTTATTTAAATTATTTTGTAGAAATTATTCCCAATTATCGGGCTTTGCTTGCTGCATGCAAGAACAGCTAACTTTTTTTTGTAGTTTCTTTTGTTTATTTGTTTGTCTTTCCTCTGGTTTCAGTTTGTCAGGCCACCCGAGGGTCTCTGACACAGCTTAAGGACAGTTTTAATCAATAACAGTAGGGACCGACAGTATAACGTGCCCTAACCCTAATCATATCTCACCTTTTTTCCTTCGCCGTAGTCGGGTAACAAACAGGATAAAGGAAATGGAAATTATGCAACAAAAGTTAATAAAAAAAAGCGTATAAAAGGCATGTGTGACTTTAACCTCGGCAGAACAAGTTCACAGTCACGCAAGATGGGTTCAATATATTTGTATCTATTTTTTTCCTTTTTCGTAGTGATCTGTGCTGGTTATAAAGCAGGTAAGCGTGAAAAACAGTTTTTAGTTCCTAAAATCGCATGTTGTTAAACAAGTTGTCAGGCTGAAATTACATCTAATAGTTACTTTATAATTTACTAGCTGTACCCTCGGCTTCGCACGCGTGGTCATTTCTCTAGGTTAAAAGTACTCTATTCAAGGACCTAAAATACCAATAATCATTGATCAATATTCCTTCAGCCTCCAAAAAGATTTTATCGATGGCTTGGCTTCTACTCATTGAGAAAAAGTGGTGAAAAACAATAGTTTTTAAGTCAAAACCTAAGCTATCCAACGGTGAAAACCGCATCGCAGTCTGTCCAGTAGTTTTTACGTGATTCGCGAACAAACTAACTTACAGAAAGACAGTATTTTTTAAAATGTTATATTTATGTTCAGTAAGTAGCTTATTTTTAGTACCCAAGACCTTTTTGTTTTTAATTTATCTTCTTTGTACAGACTTTCATTTCATGAGCAAAATAAAAAGAAAAAAAAAAAAAAAACGAAAAAAAAACAAGAGAAAAATCTAGAAACTTATAAATAGATCAAATCAATACAATTAGGTATACTAAGTATTGTTTTGAGTTTGAAAGGGAAATTTCCCTTTCATGTGCCGACTCAAAATTGAATCTCGTTCAGGAAAAGGAAATACCCTTCTGACTCAACCAGTGCTTCAGAAATACGCCCGTTGGAGAAGAGAGCACCGCTATAAGTGGTTGTCAATTTCACAATTTTTGACACTAATTTTTACTCGAAAAGAGCCGTGGAGTGAAGATTCTTCTAATTATTAATATTATAAATGCAACATTGTGTTTAAGTATTCCTTATAAAATTTGATCGATACCTATATTAAATTTGTAGCCACTTAGCTCTGTAACGACCGAATGAATTTTGATGAAACTTGATATAGAGATGTTCCAGGTCCCGAAATACCGCTTTTCATCCCGGAGAAATGTCAATTTGTGCAAAGTCGCGGGGCGCATGTATTATGTAATAATACCTAATAATACGAGTAATTGTTTGTTTGTCGTATGAGGCCTCGGTTCTCTATCGTTATGCATAAAATATAATGTCATAATTTAGTGTGGCATAATTTTACTTATCCTAAATATACTTATCCTAAGTCCTGCAAGCATAATAATAATTACAAATAAATATTTAGGTTTAATCGTGTTTACCATACCTAAAGTAAGCATAACGATAAACAAGCATATTATTTAGTAGCATAAAAAAAACATTACTAACTGGGAGTGAAATAACTTTAAACTAAATTATTTTACGTACCATACCTATGTAAAACAAACATGTTTGCGGCATGCTGGTGGCCCTAAGGCCACCCCGCCGCACCTTAACCTACTGTCATAGTATATAGAATCTAGATTATATTTTATGCGACTCCATAGTAGTCCAAAATAATATGGCCCAAAATATAATTATGCTTACCTTAACAGTATGCCAAATACTGTTTATGTAAAAATTAATATCATTATGCCAAAGTAAATTAATATTAAAAAAGTTATGCGAAACTGGCTGTCATCTGGTGTTATAACAGCTGGAACCGACAGCTTTACGTGCCCCCCGAAGCACGGAGCGATGGAAAACCGCACATAATTAACTATTATTTATCCTGTGATATAACCACTACCTTGCTACGCGTCCCTCCTTGCCCTCAGTATGTTTATCAAATGAAAGATCTTAACTAGGGTTTAGTAGTAGAATAAAGTACACTATGAAAATTCCAAATCCAAGATGGCCGCCACCACAAAATGGCGGATTACTCATTTTTCAATACCCTCAATATGGGTATCAAATGAAAGGGCTTATGATAAGTAGAACACAGTGCACTTTAGAAATAACTAAAAAAAACTAATAACATGTTTTTTTAAATAAGTTTTTTAGTTATGCGTTTTATATGTACTAAAAGCTAAAAATTAAATCGTGGGGAGTAGTGTACCCTGAGTAATAGAAATTCGACTAGCCATACGATTTTATTTTATTTTTTAGCTTTTAGCACAGAAGAAATAATAGTACCTATTTTATTCCATATAAAACCGTTTTTTTACTTATTTTATTTTTAGTAATTATTCCTGACCCAACCCCGTAACAAATCGTAGATATTTTCTCATCACAACACACTCGAACTAAATTACTTCGCATACCTACATACCTACGCTTAGTGTGAATCTATCATTATGAGCACCAAGAATACCTAAGTATATAAAATAACTAGCTTGCGCTCGACTCGTCCGCGCTGACCATAGTTAATCGCGAAGCGTCCTAAAAAAACCATTCTACGTTCCTACGTTACATCCTAATAAGAAAGCATCCTACGTTCTTCCAAGGATATTAAAAACCAATGCAAAAGTATAGCACCAACGTATTGTATTCTCTTTGGCACCAACCCTCTTGATGCTTTTTGACAGACTTATTCTAGGGTAAGTATAAGCTATCTCCATTCCAAATTTCATAAAAATCCGTCCAGCCGTAATCGCATTAAAACTCCACAAACAAACAAACATACAACGTTTCACTGTTATATATTGGTGTGGATGAATTATAGGCAGGTAAGTAGGTACTTAGTTACTTATGCAACTATAAGTAGGTACCTAGCTACCTTCTGACGGCTAAATCTATCCTACGGCCTGCATTCTAGTGCACTGCTTGTTGTTCTCTATACCTATCCACCTAATCGTTATTCAAATAGTTTTACCGAGTACTAACGTTATCGGCGTGTATTGTAGGTACCTACCAACACGTATTGTTTGTTGGTGCTCATAAAACTACAAGCTCATGGTCCCATTTCCATAACTCCGCGCGCCGTAGGTGGCGGCCATTTTTTGCGCTCACACACGAGCACTCCACTCCACATTCTCGGCCATTCTGCGTCCTGCCACTGCCACCCTTTTAGATACTGTACGTAGCGTAGGTACGTCTCTTATTGTCAAGGAAGTTCTATGTACTTACTTACGTATAACTTCTAAAATACTAGGTACATAAAACTTCCTTGCTTAACTTAATCTATCCGAGAAGCATTGACATAAATGTACTAAGTATTCGTATGTACATACACGTACTATCTCTATGCCGAGAAGTAGAATTTCTACTTGCGGCACTCGTGGCTTGTATATATTTCATCATAAAAAAACAGATGTTGATGATTATGAAAGGTATCCTACTGTGTTATTCCAGGACCTAAAGCATATTATATACCATCAAAACCCGTTCAGCCGTTTCAACGCTGAGCGGTAAAAAATATACCTACTTACTAACATACAAAGTTTTGCATAATTTACCCGGCAACCTCCTCTGACGTTTAGCAATCAGCAAACAGCGCAAAATGGATTTTGGATCGGCCACAGACAAGCGCTACCTACCTACTTCTAAAAGCTAAATTATGCGAGACAGGGAGAATATTTTCAAATATTCTCAATTCGACCCGTATGTTTCTTTGTATATATTGTTACGAGCTGGGGTTCGGATAAAATAATTGTACGTTAATTACACCAAAAACTAACACCTTTATTCGAAAAACCACAAAAAGAAATTAATCCAACAAATAACGCTCAAACACTCTTTAACTTGACTGTACACTCTTATCAATTATCACTGAATACTTGCTTCGAATCACTTTGATCGTTTCGTTTCGTCAGCCAAATCAGTACTGTCCCAGGCAGTCGATGTGCGCCCTATTTATACCGCGACGTAAATTTCCAGAATGTACTCATAACTACTCGTATGTACTAGTGGTAGTCGGTAGGTCTTTGAACTTTCAAGGTCGGCGGCGCCTTTGAGTTGCCGCGCCGCGCCGCGCCTGTAGGTACTTAAGGCCGGCGGCACCTTTGATGCCGCCGCGCCCGTAGGTATATACCTACCGCGCGCTCTGGAAACTTCTGTAGGTACCTACGCTCTACTAGTGTGTTCCAGAATGTTCCTTTAAATGTAGGTATTGCGTCATTTTAGTACCTACTGTTTTTCTAAGAATCGACCGGCGCAACAATACTCGTATGTTACGCGATATCTCCGGCAATTGTGGATCGACTTCATTTTTTTTAATGGGTATGTTTCGCCTCAGGGATAGTCCCATATAAATTTCATGAAAATATTCCACCTCTAAGGGTGGAAAATTAGGAGATGACTTAATTAACGACTAGCTGTACCCGCGGCTTCGCAGACGTGGTCTTTTCTTTAGGTTCAAAGTACCATAATGTGCTAATCCAGGACCAATATACCAACATTTGATCAAAATGTCTTTAGCCGTCAAAAATATTTTTATCAATTGTTTGGCTCCTAACTCACCAGATTGAAATACCAATAACACCAGTTTTTCAATCAAACCCTAAAATATCTAACAATTAAAACCGCGTCGCAATCGATCTAGTAGTTATTACGTGATGCGTGAACAAGTTGCTTATTCAGTGGCATTTTTAAGTACCCAAGACTATTTTTTATTTATCTTCTTTGTACAGCCTTCTTCGTACCAATTGCTTTATTATAAGTATATATAAATGTATGTGTCAATTTGCATCAAAAAATCCAGCCAGTAGTTTCAGCGTGATACGTGTTCTTTTTAATAATTTTCAACGCCTATCTTGCGTAAACCCTTTAATTTTTTAGGATGAAAAGTATCCAATGTCCTACCTTGTAGTAAGAAAACAAAACATACCAAGTTTCATTTGAATTCATTCAGTAATTTCAGCGCAATGCGCGGTCAATTTATGTCCTACCTCGAAATATGAACTCAAATCATACCAAATTTCATTTGAATTCGGTGAGTATTTTCGATGTGGTGCGCTGCCAAGGTACAGACAGACAGACGGACAGACAGACAACCAAATATAACAAAAAAATACGTTTTGCCTTTAGTATTGAATAAAAAATTGGTATGATTTGAGTTCATACTACGAGGTAGGACATAGGCTACTTTTCATCCCAAAAAATAAATGGGTTGAAAGGGTAAATATTTTGGAGGCCGTTCTATATTCAATACTAAAGCCGAGACTGTATTTTTTTTATTTTTGTCTTTCTGTCTGTCTGTCCGTCTGTCTGTCTGTCTGTCCTTGGCAGTGCACCACGCCGGTAATACTTAATGAATTCAAATTAAATTTGGTATG
Source organism: Alsophila aescularia (assembly GCA_946251855.1). Lineage (NCBI taxonomy): Eukaryota > Metazoa > Arthropoda > Insecta > Lepidoptera > Geometridae > Alsophila > Alsophila aescularia. The sequence goes on along the minus strand of OX276386.1, from coordinate 33,315,820 downwards.
ATTTGAGTTCACACTTCGAGATAGGACATTGGATACTTTTCATCCCGAAAAAATTAAGTGTTCCTGCAGGATAGAAGTGGAAAAATATTTAAAAGAACACTTAGCACGCTGAAACTTTTGGACGGATGTTGATGCAACTTGGCACAGACATAGTTTATAAGATAGGTGAAAATTATGGATACATTTTATCCCGAAAAAATAAAGGTTTCCTGTGGGATATGGGTCCAAATTCTGTATATTAAATATACCTATAGTAATTTTTTTTGGAAGTTACTCTTTGTTCTATTATGATTCCTAAACTGTATGTTTTTTCATTTTTGTCTGTATGTCTGTCAGTCTGTATCTTAGCCGCGCATCACGCCGCCGGAACTACAGGATGAATTCAAAAGAAACTTGGTATGATTTGAGTTCCTACTACGAGGTAGGACATAGGATACTTTACATATCGAAAAATTTATGGGTTATTATTTAGGGGTCGAAACTTATTTAAAAGAACACGGACCACGCTGAAAGGAATACACGGGTTTTGATGCAACTTGGCACTGTCTTAAGTTATATGATGGGTTAAAATTCAGGACATGTTTTATCCCGAAAAAGTAATGGGTTTCTGCGGGATTTGGGTCCAAAGTTATGTTAATATTAAAGTAATAAAAAATATTTTTTGGATGGTTCTCTATATTCGATACTGAAGCCAAACTGTTTTGCTTTTTAATTTTGTCTGTCTGTTTGTCCGTATCTTGACCGCGCATCGCACCCAAACTACTACATGAATTCAAATGAAAAAAATGCTCTTGGGTGCTTAAAAAAGGTATTGAACAATTTTTTTTAGTCGTTTCTTTCTTTCTGTTTGTCTGTATGTTTGTTTATTCAAGCATCACATAAAAAATTCTGGACTGATTGCAATGCTGTTTTCATTGTTAGATAGCTTAGGGTTTGATTTAAATCTGGTGTAATTAGTATCTCAATCCGGTGAGTTAGAAGCCGAGCAATTGATAAAGTATTTTTGACGGCTGAAGAAATTTTGTTCAAATGTTGGTATATTGGTCCTGGAATAGCACATTATTGTACTTTGAACCTAAAGAAACGAACACGCGTGCGAAGCCGCGGGTACAGCTAGTAATATATATAATTTAGAATACAGAACAGCCTCCAAAAAAAATTACAAAATATCTTCAATTTACAGAATTTGGGACATTATCCCGCAGGAACTCTTTATTTTTTCGGGATAAAAATTATTCTCAATTTTACTACTATATACTACTAACTATATAAACAATGACTGTGGCAAGTTGCAAAAAAATCCGTCCCGTAGTTTCAGCGTGATACGTGTTCTATTAAATAACTTTCAACGCCTATACTGCGGGAACCCTTTAATTTTTCGGGATTAGGAGTATCTTATGTCCTACCTCATAGTATGAACTCAAATCATACCAAGTTTCATTTAATTCATTCAGTAGTGTCGGCGTGATGTCTAGCCAAGGTACAGACAGACAAACAGACAGACAAAAATATAGTTTTGGCTTCAGTATCGAAAATAGAGAAACCTCCAAAAAAAATTCAAAATATCTTCAATGTACAGAATTGGACCCGTTACAGTTTTATTTTAAGTATATATATATATATATATATATATATATATATATATATATATATATATATACTTAAAATACAACTGTTTTCACACAACATATTATATATATATATATATAATATATTGTGGGCCGATTTTGAAGTTTTTTTTTATAATATAGGATATGCTATATGTGTGGTCCCATACATATAATTTGGTAAAGATCTGACGAAGATCTTCGGAGATACAAAGGAACTTCTCAATAGATAACAGGAAGTCACTTGCGATTGCTGTAATCGAATGTTCATGTATTGTTCACGCCACTCAAAATAGGGAAATAAAATAAACTTTAAAAAATAATTAACTGTTCCCCACATAATATTATTTTATTCATTTTGAAGTCGGTTTTTACTCTTTTTTTAAAGTTTATTTTATCCATCTGTAATTCTAAGTAACAAACAAGAATTGCATAAAATGCTGAGTGAATTTTATGTTTTTTTTTTCAGATCTATGTAGGGACAATGAGATTTTCGAATGCGGCTCGGCGTGTGATAACGTTTGCGGCATAAACACCCTTAATCGGACCAACTGCCCCATAATAAACGTCCGATGCATCGAAATGTGTTACTGCGTCGACGGATATGCAAGAAACCCCATTGGAGATTGCGTGCCTCTTGATAAATGCCCAATGATGGGTAAGTAAAAGGACTGCATGGTTAGAATTTGCCTAGAATATAATTATGAGGACTGCATGATTGTCTATGGCGCGGCAGTGCGTCGTCGTAATCGTTGCATTTCCTCATTCCGTAGAAATGCATAGACGAAGCCTTCGGCACAGAATAAATGAATACCTTCGGTCGTCCCTTTTACCCGACTGAGCGGAGGGTATTGTTTTTATCAGCCTATGTATGTATGTTCCTTTGTGGCGTAATGTGCAGTTGTCTATGCACTATATACATATATACCAAACGCGTTGACCAATTTTGATGTTTCTTATGTCTATCGATTTGTTTTAATCTAGCGAGTGCTGCTAAACACATTACACTAAATTCGATATGGCGACAACCAGACGCCATGTTGTGAAAAAGAAAAAATTCAAGCGGACGAACTATATAAAGTGGGATGTCAATGAATAGGTATTTGAAAATCAGCTTAGGTTTTTCTTATCATTTTTAATTTCGAATGACCTTTTAGGATCCATAACGATTTGAAGTTGGTTAGCAACCATTGTCTTCAGTTTTGATCGTAGACGGGTTTTTGTGAAGGTACTTGACCGTGCTTGTTTCTCTAAGTAAAGTCGAAAACAAGGGAGCATAATCAACTATTAAAGGTCAGCCCATGTAGAGAAGGGAGCCAAGTCAACCCAGGAAAAGGCTCGAAACGAAGGCTCTGTCCGCAGTAGGTAGTATTATTTATTGTGCTCTGTATGTCTGTACTGTATTGAAAATGCAACGATAATGAATAAATATACAAGTCGTTTTCGTTTTTGTACCCGACTATAGCAAAGCAAGGGAAGGGTAATGAGTTTAACAGTCTATGTATGTTTCTATGATGTATGTGGGTATGTGGATGTTCCACCATAGCGTCGCCCCTATTAGTTCGATTTAAACAGGCGATGTGTCAATCGATTCGTCTTCATCGCAAGAGTGTCATAGGCTACATTTTACCTGACCGTAGTCGGGCTTTAGTTTTTGAAGTTATATCAAGTTGGTAAACCAGCTGAGCTTCTTAAATTGCTGTACTAAAGTTATATTCGGCGAAAACCTATTAAGTAGTTAGGTAATTATTTTTAGAAATGAAATGCTCCGATGCAAATGAAGAGTACCGCGACTGAAACCAGCTTTTCCATACTGGCGAGGTTTAAGTGTCCTGGAAATCCCAAATGTGAACCGAGGTGCTCTTGCAAACCTGGTTTCCTAAGGAAGGAAGATGCTTCACCCTGCGTGCCTGTTTACGATTGTCCAGAAATGTTCAACGCTTCAAATTGCAAGGAAGACTGATCCTCAAATATTGTAATAACCTTGCAACTTGCACTGTCATTGGGTTGTGCAAGAAGACGAAGAAATGAATTAATTTTTTCTTATTAAATTTTCCATCAGCACCTTCTGTATAATATTTATTCTGTGCTACAACTACATACACACATGCAATCTAACGTGACACAAAGAACGAAATTAATTATGCATAATTACCTATTATCTTTCAGAAAATAAATGCACTGATACAAACGAAGACTTTGTCGACTGCAAACAGACCTGCCCCCCTGATACATGCGGATCCTTGGTAGCGAGGTACGATTGCTCTCAGGAACCCCCATGTAAACCAGGCTGTGCATGCACATCTGGTTTCCTCAGAAACGATGTGGGTTTTCCTTGCATACCTATTTGTGAATGTCCGGAAATGAGATACTCTCCAGACTGTGCTAAAAAATAGATAGGTATCAAGAGGATTGAATTATTTGAGTACTTCCTTTGATTCAATGCCATTTGTGTTTCGTATTTAATTGAGTAAGTAAGTACCAGCTGTATTTATTTGAATAAATCTTTCAATACATATAATATAACATTAACAACATATAACATTTTAATTTGACTGTCACCCATATTTCTGATATACCTATGTACATATTTAGGTAGATACCTATATAAGTACAGAGTCATTTAATACAAGGAAAATTCTAAGGCTGGTTTTAAACAAGCGGCCAATAGCACAAGCGCAACCTTTCAGAATAATATGTTTTATATTTTCAAAGAGCACAACGCGCAACGGACCGGGATAAGTATAGTCCAGTCTATAAAGGAGTTGTAGAGTGCGTGAGCAGAAACCTAAGCGATTCCTTCAGAAACTTTTTCAGGATGCTTACAACATATTAAAAATCCTGGAGTCTAGAAGGTGAGCCGGAGTGGGGAGGAGGGCACAAAGTTTCCACTTTTGGGATTTTCACCTACTCGTATATCTCAAAAATGGTGTGTGGTACGGAAAAGTTTTAATTGCCAATTGAAAGCTCATAAAATTTTCTACAACTTTTATTCCATCCATATAATTTTCCCGAATTCTACACTTTCTTGCTACACACTTTGGAAAAGTGAAAATAAAAGTTATTCAGCATGATGGGCATAACCTGATGTGAAAATTAGCTAAACTAAAAACTCTACTATTTTATTAACCCACGAACTCTAAAGAGAGGGGTTTTATAAGTTTAGGGTATGTATATATCACTCACTGTATCCGTGTGTCTGTCTGTGGCATCGTAGCTCCCAAACAAATAGACCGATTTGATGCGTTTTTTTCGGATTGAAAGCTGATGTGATCGAGATGGTTCTTAGATATAATAGGGAGGAGAGGGAAGGGGGGCTGAAGACCGTAGCTTTCTAACGAATAGACCAAATTTGATGCGGTTTTTTATGTATGAAAGCAGATGTGAACGTGATGGTTCTTAGTTATAATGGGGGATTTTGATGCGGTTTTTAATGTTTGAAAGCTGATGTTTTGAATGTTTTAATGTTTGAAAGCTGTATCTTGGATGCGCATCACCCTGAAACTACTGAATGAATTCAAATTAAACTTGGCATGATTCGAGTTCATACCACGAGGTAGGACATAGGATACTTTTCATCCAGGATAGGGGTTGAAAGTTACAGCTCTGTGTTACAGAGTGTGGAAAGTACAAATTTGTGAAGAATTGTGTTATAGGAGAGATTAAAATTAATATATAGGTCAGCTAAAAATTGTGCTAAATCAGATCCTTCAGGGTGCTTTGGATTTATGTTATGCTGTTTCGACCAAGAGATCCAACGATTCCATGGTGCTTTGTAAGTTCTCCAGATGGAAAAACGCCAAGACGATTTGAGTAAAGATATATGGCTAGAATCCCATGATTTTATTTTGTCTTCCCACCCCCACATTTCCAGACCTCTAGAATCATTTCCTGGACCTTGGGGGGTGGCAACCCAGTCTTTATGTCGACTAGGAATCGTTTAAGATTCGTAAGAGGTAAAGGTGCTGCGATTGCTCGCGATTTCAGGTCCGCCCTCCAAAATACTTTCTCCAACGTGGAGCTACAATGAGATACACGCCTGTTGCTTGATTGAGATGCATCAATACTCTGGAAATAAGAGATGGTGGAGGGAATATCCATGCCAGGGGGAAATTCCATGTTGCGCTGAAAGCAACGTGTAACAATGCTTCGTGATCGTTCAAGTCTAGGGTTGCATAATTCGCAACTACCGCAGTCTTGGACGCAAACAGCTCGATCACGGGAGTTCCCATTTTTGCAAAGATCATTTCTGTACAACTCGGTGTTAAATGACACTTTGGGATCGGCCGGTGTCTGGATAAGCAATCCGCATTGATGTTGAATCTCCCGGGAATGTGATAGACTTTGAAATGAATTTGATGAACGTCTAGGATGCATAGAATTTGGAACGTTATATTCATGAGTGATTGGAACTTGGTCCCCCTTGGTTGCGCAGATAGGCTACCGCAGATCGATTGTACTATTGAATGATAACTGATCCTCCTGACATGCTCGCTGCTTGCAACTCTAGTACTCTTAGAATGGCTAACATCTCTTTTACATTGCAATGTAGATACCGTTCCTCTATGTTCCAAACACCAGACATGGTCTGGTTGTTAAGTCGTCCTCCCCATGCTATATCCGAGGCGTCCGTCGTTAAGTAACGTGTCGGAGGTGGAATATGGATTGGAGATGAGACATGACAATTTTGAAGCCACCAATGCATCTCCTCTAACACCGAACAAGGTAGAACGTATCTAGTTGGAGATGCATACTGGGGCAGGGTGTTTAAGAACTTCAGAGTACTCCGGTGGTTTAATCTGCCTCGGGGGACAGCAAAGCTTGCAAAATTCAGCAACCCTACTAGGCTTTGGAGTTTTTTTAGGGAAACCTTGCCTGTTTTTAGGGCTTGAGTCACTTTTTTGACTACGGCAGTTGCCAAACAATTCCGAGATAAGTGATAATTTTCTGCGGGGCGAAAATAGACTTCCCGTAATTTACTTGGAATCCGAGGATTTTTAGCGTATCTAATAGCAGATCCCCCTGCTGGGCTAATATCGCTGGATATTGATATGCCAGCAAAAAATCGTCTCAATAGACTATTATTCTCAGGCCCTTCTCTCGGAGAATTTGCGCAATCCAATTTATAAGGCACGCGAAAACCTTCGGTGCTGTACTTAGCCCGAACGGGAGGCAAGTAATTTCGAGTATTTCGTCTTTGTAGAGAAGACGCAAGAATCTCCTGTGTGACTGGACTATTGGCAGATTGAAGTATGCCTACGAAAGGTCGACCTTGCACATCCAATCCCGAGTTTGGAGAAAGTCTGGGACACGGAACATGTTTATTAATCGAAAATGCTGTTAGCACATAGTGGTTGAGAGACCGTAAGTTGAGTACAGGTCGGTATGATCCGTCGCTCTTCTGTACCAAGAACAGATAGGACACAAAACTTGGGGTGAGAGGTGCTACCCTCAACACGCCTTGTCTTTTCATTTGCAGAATGAGTGAAGACATCTCCTCCAATTCTAACGTGCGATGGCGATCGCCTTTTACATCTGGTGCTAGGGAGGTTTCTGTTGAAAGGGTATGCAATACCCTGTTATTATCCGCAATATAAAATCTGGGGCTCCCATTTCTTTCCACCGTCTGACGTAACGTGCTAACTGACCGGCCCGGAAGGGCTGCGAGTCATTGGCTCTGCCTCTTGTTGCCCTGAAGGCGACGAGCGGCGCTTTTGTCCTCTTTGTGATTGACTCGATCCCCGAGATCGATTAAACATCACACACCACACATTCACCACACATACACATACACACATACACTCACATAATCACCCTGATCAGCGGATAGTGACTGCATAAATAGGCCTACACTACACTGAATTGGTTCTTATTAATATTTAAGGTTCCTCTTTCGTATGAGTTTTATTTCCAAGGAATGGGAATAAGACTATGAATGATGATGAATGAATGTGTGATTTATGAATTTGAATGCATCTAGGAATCCAATCAATTGTATATTGACATTGTAAATAAACATGTTCACCTAAAAATTAAAAAGACTTCTCAGCATTTCCATTATTTTAATTAATTATTTTACTATTTTAATTTTATTACCCTTATTATATATATTTTTATTATTAACTTCTACTAAAAAAAAAACTGTTGTCTGTAGCATTTTTTTAATAAACCTAATGTTTTAGGACACCAATAAAAACAAAATTTTTACATAACTTACTACAAAAAAAAATTTTTCTCCGGGGAGGCGGGGTATTGTGACGAGGTCAAAACCTCTTTCATAATGATACTCTTTTGATCTCTAAATTCTTTCATAATCCATTTCTTTTCATTTTGATAGTTGGTCATTATTCATTCTAAATACAAATAACCGGTGATTGATACATTGATTTTTGGAAAAACCGAAATAATACTAAAGAATACATAAATAAGTTTATTGAAAACATATATAAGACTTTTAAATATATAGCAGAATACCTACAATACCTACATAAGTGGTTTTAATCCGTATCGTCAAAGTATAAAAGTCTGTGAGTTCCTGTGTTTCCTAATTATTATTGTTCCTGTAATTCTGTGTCACTGAGGTTTGGGTCCTGGGCTAGTGGGAGCAACCCAAACCCTGGGACCGCCTCGTGACAGCCCCTTGCAGGATTCGAACCCGCGACCGTTTGATTTCGTTCCTAGGGTTACTAGCCACTAGACCAACCAGCCGTCAAACTAAAACTGTGCATCAAAATCCGTCACGTAGTTTCAGCGTAGTACACGTTCTTTTAAATAACTTTAAACCCCTATCCTGCGTTTTTCGGAACCCATTAATTTATCGGGATGAAATGTATCCTTTCCTACCTCGTAGTATCAACTTAAATCATACCAAGTTTCATTTAAATTCATTCAGAAGTTTCGGCGGCATGATGCGCGGCTAAGATACAGAAAGACATACGTGTACACAGTAAGAAAGACAAAAATGAAGAAAAAACAGTTTTGGCTTCAGTACCAAATACAAAACAGACTCCAAAATAAATTTACAAAATATCTTCAATGTACAGAGTTTGGATCCCTATCCCACAGGAACCCTTTCTATTTTCGGGATAAAAAGTTTATCTAATTTTCACCCATCATTTAAGCTATTACTGTGCCAAGTTGCATCAAAATCTGTTTAGTAATTTCAACGTAGTATGTGTTCTTTTAAATAAATTTCAAACCCTATCCTGCCGGAACCCTTATATTTTTCGGGTTGAAAAGTATCCAATGAAGTATTAAGTATCCAATCTTCGAAGAATGACCTGAATTCTTATTAAGTTTAATTTGAATTCATTGAGTAGTTTCGGCATGATGCTTTGTCAAGATACATACAGACAGACGGACAGACAGACCGACAGAAAAAGACACAGTTATGCTTTCAGTGCCGAATATTAAACAGACTCCAAAAACAAGTTACATTTTTTTTTTAATTTATAGAATTTGGAACCCTATCCAACATGAACTCTTTATATTTTTGGGATAAAAAGTATCCTTTATTATCAATAATCATATAAACTATAGCTGTTCCAAGTTGAATCAAAATCCGTCTAGTAGTTTCAGCGTGATACGTGTTCTTTTAAAAACTTTCAACCGCTATCCTGAGGGAACCCTTTAACTTTTCGGGATGAAAAGTATCCTATGTTTTACCTCGTAGTATGAACTCAAATTGTGCCAAGTTTCATTTGAATTCATTCAGTAGTTTCGGCGTGATGCCTAGCCAAGATACAGACAGACATACAGAAAGACAAAAATGAAAAAAAAACAGTTTTAGCTTAACAAAGTTAACAGTACAGTAACAGTTTTAGAATCTAATATAGAACAGCCTCCAAAAAAAGATTGCTAAATATCTTTAATGTACAGAATTGGACCTGTTACAGTTTTATTATAAGTATAGATGAGGAATCGGAACAATATTTTATATATAATGTTGATATTTAAATAACTCAAATTTCGCACTCGCTTCGCTTGTTGGCGCCTTTGTGCTTATCTATACAATTAATTTTATATGATTCTGATTATTATCAATTAATTTCAGCATTGATAGAAATAGCTCCAAATTTTTACGCTCGCTTCGCTCGCGTCCCCGGGCGGCAAGAACTCACGGTACGCCACTGTAAAGCTTTGTGTTCTTGACTGTACCTACAATTCATACTTTTCCCATCCTCCATACAATATCAACTTACCCCCCATTGGCCATGGGCTGGAGACGCCCTTGGACGTTGGTAGTAGGTAATAGCCGTAACAGTAGGTATTTGGTCGTGTCAACCATGACCATGTCAGAGCGTCGGCTAGTTCAGCGACTCGTCCCACAACAAAGTCGACGAGTTACTGAATTTAAAAATTATTATTTTTTGGTTCAGTAACTCGTCCCATTGATTTTATCCCCCATTTTTTTCAACAAAATCTATACTAAGTAATGTCAGCAACAAAAACGATTGAAGTTTATTTATTAAAAGTTTATTAGTTAGGTTTCTTTTATTTATTTTCATTAGGAACATTACTTATTTAATGGAAATAGAATATTATTACAAAAAGAACGAGACAGCACTACTTTTCCTCGCACTTTTAGACAGAGGATTTAAGGACATGCTATTTAGAGATAAAGATCTCATTGTATTGCAGGTAGAGTAGTGTGTAATCATTATTATCTGTATATTTCAGCAAAAATCTTTGCCTCCGTTTAACAGTGCAGCGTTTTAAGATTTAATTATTATAACATTACAAGTAATTATAACACCTATGTGTATACCAATTTCTAACAAGTGCTCGTATACATCAACTTAAGATTGTAAAGATAAGAAAAAAATGGTTAAGATGTCTAAATATTCACTTAATATGCTAAAGACTCATGTTATTACAAGGCCACTACGAACTATATTTATATGTCAGCTAATTAATGTTACATAAATGATATGTTAATTGTAGAAGTTATTTTATTTTCATGTCATGTTCATTCACATAACAGATATAACATATTTGTTTTGACTTGCTAGGAGAAATGGGTTGGTTTAAACTATATAAAATTATAGTTTTCTACATCTACACTAATATTATAAAGAGGTAGTTTGTTATAAATTTGTACGATAATGATCTTAAGCTGCTGATCCGAATCTGAAAATTCATTCACTGATAGAAATCAACACTATTCCAGATGGACATAGACTACTGTTTCATCGCAAAGTTTCCGTGGGATAAAAGAAACACTACGGGCAGAGACGAAAGGCACGGCAACTAGTATTTAATAAATTGGAATGAATTACTTCATAGGTGGAGAAATGCCACAACCAGAACCATTGACTTCACATAAGCAAGATGAATTAAATTAGATTTCATCACAAAGTAGCAGGTTTTTCTTCTTTGTAGAGGCTACCAGTATAACGAAAAAATAAAAACCAAAAGTCGATTCAAGAGTTTGGCAACAATTCTTGTTATTATCTTTTATTTATTCTTGTTTTAAGACTGATTTTAAAATATTTGTATTATAATGTTGATTTCGTTATCATATATTTTGTTTTTAATAGGTACAGATGTTATAAAAAAACAGACTTTTATTAATCCTGCACCTCGTGGTTTCCCTCGAATATGTGTTTACCCAGAACCTAAAGTATCAAATTTCATCCAAATCCGTTAATGTTTCTTCATGAAAGAACCACCCCCCATACTCCATTAAACTCTGAGATTTATTTTCTCCGTAACTTTAAAAAAATGTATCTTAATAAACTTTACTACCCTTAAACCTTTATATTACTCAATATATCTTCTCAATTTCAAATCTCTAGGTTAATTAGCTTAGGCTGTGTGTTATATGTCAGTCAGTCAGTCAGTCAGTGTGTCACGGTTTTGTTTATAGGCATAGAAGATTAATCATTTAAAGATTATGTTTTCGACTGTACTAAATCCATTCGGGTTTTAGGTAAAATCAATGGGACGACGTACTGAACCGAAAAATTAATATTTTTTAAGTTTAGTTACTCGTCCTATTGGGACGAGTGTCTTGTGGGACGAGTTGCTGAACTAGCCAGAGCGTCTAGGCGTCTGTTACATCTTAACTTACGGCTATAGTAGGTACCTACTGGCAATGATGTTATATATTATATAAACTAGTACGAATAGCGTGGCACAGAATAAACAACAGTAAGTAAGTAAGTGCTAAGCGTGGGCAGTATTAACTGCAGGACAAATACCTACCTATCTTGTTGTAGTCAGATTTTCATTATCACGTGCACTTAATGCAGCGCATTAAAGTTGATATTGCTTTGAAAGTCTGATTGCAACAAATGTTATTGGCTTAGGAATTGTACTGCTGAACCTACTTCACACACAATTTTGTGATCATTACAATTCTTTAGGTAGGTACCTACTTACAATGTGAATTAAGCATAGGACGGATAAGACGCGTAATCAAGATTATATTTTGTTCGTATGTGCGTAGTATACTCGAGTATTGTTCACAAAATTGGAATCCACAATATAGTATTTACATTAATAGACTAGAATCTATTCAAAAAAGATTCATGAGACATTTACAGTACAAATGCAAAATATATGATGATAATTATGAATCAAGATGCAGAAGGCAACACATGCTACCTCTTCACGAAAGACGCAAGATTGCTGATATAATTATGTTAATTAAAATAGCGCAGTCTCTAATTGATTCCCCAGATCTCCTCTTCAAGATAGGCATAATCACACCTGTAAAATCTGTCAGGCACCATAAGTGTCTAAACGTTTCCCGATGTGCCACAAATTATAGGCAAAATTCTTTTTTTATTAGGTCCCTTAAAACTATTAATAGTCTGGACTTGCCTGAATTTGACCTGTTCAACATATCTCCAAATAAAGTTCGCAATATAATATCCAAAGATTGGTTTAATGTGGCTTCCTAACCGTCGAGTTTCGTTGATGAATATTTCTGTTGGTTTTTTTTTTTTGGAGCAAACTTGCTAACTAGATGCAATTTGCGAAAACTGTTAAATAGTGATTAGTAATATTTTTAATTTCAAGCTAGGTTTATAAAACACTAAGTTTTCCGAATAAATAAAAATAAAATAAAATAAATAAGCAAATGTAGGTATCTAGTTACCAACCTACAATGTTGTGCACCTATAATGTGCTGTGTGTATTCTTAGGTAGGTACAATATAGATAGGATAGGTAACATCTCCCTAAAGGAGCAAGACAAAACAGGGCAACATACAAGCACAATAAAAAAAAGGTAACCCCCCCCCCCCCCCCCCCATTACAGCTAAGAAGCATCGATCACATCAGATTTTTAACAAAAAAACAGCATCAAAATCCGTCTATTCTCGTTTGGAATCTAGGGGGGTGCCCCTTCACACCTCACATTATAGCCGAGAGAGAACCATCTCTATCACATCACTTTCAATCAAAATATAACCAATCATAGAACATATTGTAAAATTATACCAAATAAAGTGATATCAAGTAAAACTTTAATATTTTAATACTTGGTATTTTGTCTTGCGAGGACTGAACGCCATCTATTGGTAGCTCAATTGAATTAAACCAAACCACCAACTACTTACGTGATCAAAATTTTTCCGATATAAATAATTACATAACAAGTTATGTTCCCGCTAAGTAGGCGTTGATCCTAAAATCATAAAAATACCACATACTTTTACTAGTTATCAATTTTGAACGTGATTATTCACATTGTATTATCCGACCAAAATGGAAATCAAAGCTTCCATTATAAAAAGTAATGATAGCTTTTTTCTCGTAAAGTTCGTTATGTAGATGTCTAATTCTCGGGCACAAAGACCATCTTACCTGGAACTATTTGTAGGTTTACATCTCAAAGCTGTAGGTATCCGTTGTCGAGTTTCAGGGTAGCGCGCCAGAGCCAGCGTCACCCCAGCAGGCCACCTTTAGAGCCTCGAACGAGCAAAGACTACTGAACTTACAAGACAGATTTTTGGGCACAAAGGGCACAAATAGAAGAACTGCAGCTCCACTTAATTTGAAGAATATTGATTCACTCGTTTTGTTGTTATAGAGTTAGCGCGCTGAAGCAAGCGTCATCCTGGCTGACCACCCTTTTAAGATGGTTTTCTCATAAACCGCTACTTCGATTGTAATTGTCTGACAGTTTCGCTTATTATTTCGAGAACTAAAAGCTGAGCTGTTTCATTGAAATCTGTTCGCTGGATTCGGCTCGTCGACATCGACGCGCTGAACGCAGCGTCACCCCGGCAGGCCACCCTTTGAATTGAAATATGTCGTAAACTAATCGAGAACTAATGGCCATATTTGGGCACTACAGAGCACTTGAGAGCCTACAGTTTGGGAAGTTTTGGGCTGCGTACAAACAAATGGCCGGCTGTAGTGAGGGACACCATCAAAATCGGGCTATTTGTTATAGAGCTATGCCACAGAAAGACGCGATACACGCCAGATACATCTTAGAAAAACAAAATCAACATAAACTTGTACTATTATTTATTTTGTGCCTAAACTTACAACACCCCTCACCCCTCTCTTTGGAGTTCCTTGTTGGTTAATAAAACAAAGAACATGCCGAAAATAATGTTTATTTAAAGAAACAACTTAGAACTTGTCATATAAAACTAACAATGCATTCTCTCTGAATGTACCATGGTATAAACACAAGGAAGCATTGAAAAGGGCTGCTTTACATTTTGTAAATAATGCCTCTAACAAAAAATTAAGTACCTACGAAATAATCAACTTTTATATTAATATGTAGGTCGAACCTCATCCGGCAGTATGAGGTATAATAGAATAGTATATCTTCTATTAAAAATATTATATTTAAGAACTTAAAATAATTTGTAGTCTTATAGTCTTCATAGATGTGATTAGAGTTTGTTATTAAATGAAGTCTTACTAAACCTAGAAGTCGCTTAAAACTAGACAATAAGCAACAATATCACAATTCAACAATTGCAACTAAATTGTTGTACATTATAGAAGCAGTAACAAATTTTAAAGGAAATATCTATTTTCTAAGTATTAATGAATTAAAAATCAAATTACCAGGTCAATATAAACTTGTGATCACACACATCCAAAATAAAACTGAAATATTTTAACAGTTAATTAAAGTCGAGATATTATTTCTAAAATAAAAACAGGTCGAGATAATATTTCTAAAATAAAAACTGGTCGAGATAAGATTTCTACAATAAAAACGGTCATCTAACTAAACCTAGAGATTACTTATAAACTAGACACTAGGCAACAATATCACAATTCAACAATTGCAACTAAATTGTTGCACATTATAGAAGCAGTAACAAATTTTAAAGGAAATATCTATTGTTCTAAGTATTAATGAATTAAAAATCAAATTAACAGGTCAATATAAACTTGTGATCACACACATCCAAAATAAAACTGAAATATTTTAACAGTTAATTAAAGTCGAGATATTATTTCTAAAATAAAAACAGGTCGAGATTCAAACTGGTCGAGATAAGATTTCTACAATAAAAACGGTCATCTAACTAAACCTAGAGATCACGCATTGTAGGTATCTGGTTGAATTCCTACCCTCCTTTTATAAAAAGAAGTTTTTAATTCTTTTCCTACAAAGCGAAGACAATTGTCATGGAAATTCCACCTTATTGCATTAACAATAAGGTGATAAATTCACTAACTACCTTAACCTAGTATTCCTAACCTAAACAGTTCAGAAGCCTCGCCATAGCGCAGGAATTGCGAGCGGTGGCAGTTGCTGCGTGCAGATAGATGCGTTCATGTATTCATATGGAACACTAACGCAGTTACGCATGGGTGGCACAATGGAGGAATACAGTGGTTGCATAGGAGTCTGTGAAGACTGCCGGATGAGGTTCGATCTCAGCAACTGTAACAAGTAATATATAAGTTTAGGTAAACAAGGTTATCCCTTATGTTAACATAATAAGTACCACAAGATCAACAAAGTAGTAGGTATTTAGTATACTAATTATATTTTTATCAGGCATAAACATTTACTAACCTGAATAACTCTTAAGGCATTCTCTGCAGCCTCCACACGAGCCTGCTGCATACTGTTGCAAACTCCAGTCGTTACAGGCCCAATGGGTTGAGGGAGTGACAGCAAAGGCGGCCCAACTTGTGGTAGCTTCAGCCTGCCCACCCACAACTCGTTGCATTGGGGATCCACATACTTCTGATATTCATAGACTGGTGGAGCCCACAAGTATCTGTAGAAATAAACAACATTGTGGGTTAAAACTATCATGGTCACTGAACAAGTCTTACCTTTTATCATAGACGTCTAAACAAAGATTAGGTGAAATTTGAGTATGTTGGTTCTTTCGGTGCCTGTCTTGTATGTTTGTTTGTCTGTTCACGCATCACAAAAACTACTAAACCGATTAGAAAGAAGAAAGAAGGAGAAGATCAGTTTATTTGCAAAAAATAACATTTACACACACTAAAGTACTTCTAAATGTAACCATTTGCAAAATGGCCCCAGCTCGGCATATTGCTGGTCGTAAAACGACCAGCGCTGGTCTTCCGCTGTGACCATTCGGCAACGTCACGGTACAGATGATTGGACAGTATAACGTAACAAAAAATGAATAAATACATTATTTAAAAAATAATAAAACAATAACAAATACATAATATATCATTCCATAAAGAAAGAATGACAAAAAATAATAATACAAATTATAGCTAATGTCATTGCTCGCCACAACAAAACAAAGGACCACTTTTTGTTAATATAATTTAATAAAAAAAAACACATACATCCGAACATATAACCATCTCCTTTAGTGAAGTCGATTAAAGTGAGGGGTATATTACAATATATTTTGTAAAAAATTGCTCTATTAGCACTAAAATTATGAAAACTTGCATCGTAATCATAAGGAGATTAGTACAAGGTAATTTTGAAATTTGTTAATTACTAAAACAATTAAATATAAAAAAAGAAGAAGATTAAATAGATAGATAACGCCAAAAAAAACAATTGTATAGACGAATTTCTTACTCATATAGCACTAATATCTAGCCTTAGTTTCCCAATTAGGTTTTGACTTAAAATCTAGTGTACTTTGTATGTCAAAAATAGACTTCTAAACAAAGTTTAGGTGAAATTTGAGTATGTTAGTTCTTTCAGGTGCCTGTCTTGTTTGTTTGTCTGTTCACGCATCACATAAAAACTACTAAACCAATTGTGATGTAGTTTTCACTTTTGAGGGCTTAGGTTTTGACTTGTAATCTAGTGTACTTTGTATGTCAAAAAACTTATTTGACATCTGAACTAATTTTGAAGAAATAGTGTTTTACTTTATGGTACTTTTGGTTCTGAAATAGCACAGGATACTTTTAATCCTGAGAAATTACCAGCTTATAATATTATAAATGAAAGTTTGTTGTTTGTGATGTTTATTAGTAAATCATGATGAAAAAACTGAACATATTTTGAGGAACCCTGGTATATATGTTAGGTCCTGGAATAACTCACATGGGTAAAACTGCGGAGCGCAGCTTGTGCATAAATATTTTGCAAGTGAAAGCATTAAAATGTTCAGGAAATCTATTGAGTAATTATGATACTCATTAGTACAGTACATCAACAATGGTCAATTAGATACAGCAAAAAAATAAATATACATACCGTTTACACACTGAGTCAAGCTTAGCTGGAGCAAGTGTGTAACTATCCTTCGCAGCTGTATGTGGGAAGGCGAGTGGCTTGATGTCAGTTGGCGACTCGCAGGCTGATCCAGGACAAGCAGATCCAATCCCCTCATCTTCCTTCGGAGAGTTGGCATATTCTTTCTTCTCCAAATGCTGTTTGTAAAGCAACAGAGTTTGAGTAAGGTCAAAACTATTGTTGAACTTTGCATTGCCTCTACTTTGCTTCTGAATGCGGTACAATTCACGGTCAACAGGCTTTGCCCACCTGATCTCTACGGTACTGCCGTCAATTTCAGCATTTTGCAATTTGTTCATCGCCAGCTCAGCATGATCTCGCTCATTGAAATGGATAAAGGCATAGTCATAAATCTTTTTCACTCGCTCAATTTTGTCGCCAATTGCAGCCTCAAATATAGATTTTATTGTATCAGGAGTTGTCCTGATCAGGAAGTTTCTAACGTAGAGCACTTTCACCTGCAACAGCAAGTTGGTGTAAGTACTTACTAGAGCCCATAGCTAATTAATGATCAGAAATGATTATATAAACAGACATGGGACACTTCTAAACAGAACAGGTGGGCTTTGACAATGAATAGTAACTTATGTAGGTAGATAATAGATACTAAAGAACACAAACATTAAAATCGCCAGCACTTCACATAAAGTTCGCCATAGCTAAGCATCACAATTAGCAAAAAATAATCGCAATAAATAAGAACTTACCTTTCTCATCTGCTCATCATCAATGTCTGGTTCTGGCTCCGCCCAATCCACGTTAACCTCCTGATCCCAGAGCTTGACACACCCTGGAACCAGCGCTCGTCGGGCCATCGCAGCAGCCCTGTGCGACGCGAACTCCACGAAAGCGAACCCTCGGTTCAGTCTCCGATCGAAACAGTTCTTGTACAGAATCACGTCTACGATTCCGACTACTTTTTTCGAGAGTTCTTCGAGAACGTCCTCCTTTGTTTTGTTTTTAGGGATGCTGCCGACGAACAGACGGCAATTGTCAACCGATTTTACCACTCCAATTTGTCTTCCCGGCCTGATCTCATAACAATTCAGCTCTTTCACCGCCCTGAAGGCTTCAGTCTTGGAAGTGAACGTGACGAACGCGTATCCTCGATTGGAGCCGGAGAAATCCATCATCAGTCTCATTTCATATATCTTGCCGACCCTGGAGAAGAGGGGGACGAGCTCGTCCTCGAAGATTTCACGCGGGAGCTTTCCGATAAACACTTCGCATCCTTTCGGCGGTGGAGTGCCCATCCACTCTGGCGGCGGTCCGTACCTTCTTTGGCCATTATGCTGGACCAGAGGATACCCTGTCTCTTGCATCAGTACAAGCAGCCTCCTCGTCAATTCCTTGCTATGTTCCACCATTTTGAATTCAACTCGACCGACGCGTGCGCTCGCAGAACGAATACTATTTCGCTTTGAAAATCAGCCGACGAAAAAGCGGCAAATCAAAACGACGGCATTCTTTATAGTTTTGCCGACAAACACAAGGCGGCGGTCGTGACGTAGTGGGCTGTTCGAAATTGGCGGTTGTTCGAGATTCGTTTTCATACTGACTTATTTTAAATAAGTGACGAATGTCTCTATGTAATAGTTTAAAATGTAAGTTAAGTATTGATACCTACAATTTCATGGTAAAATTGCAAGAAAGAATTAGATTTTGCGTAAAACTAAATTCAGTTTGAAGCGGAAACGGAAAACTAAAATGATAATGTTTCTTAACGCCGCCCCTCAAGAAGTCATTTAAAAATAGAATCGGATGAATGCAAATTAAATTATGATTCGAATATATTTCTTCTAAATTTTACGTGCTTACGGTCTTTTTAAATTAAATTTGCTTCGATACAGTTCTACATTAAGTATTATTCAACGGCAGTAGATGGCGCTTTTGCCGTTATTTTTATGAAGTAAAGTAGTAATGATGTTAGAGAGGGAAGTACCTAGTTTTTAGGTTTTACAACTTCTAAATATGTAATGTTGTTCTCTAGCTAATATTAAATTTTGAATTAGTTATATTGATAACTTAACATAGGTACCTACTTCGATTTGTAAATTTCGATTTACACGACTCCAGCATTTATTAGAGTGAAGAGTACCTAAACTCATTAATAGGTACTTACATAATATGAATAGAACCAATGTTTAAGCTACTGAGTCATTAATCATACAGTATCATTCGTAATACAAAAAAATTGTAAAAACCTTATGTACTGAATAGTTTTTTTAATTAGTTAATTTCAGTGGGCACACATCATCATGCTGCTGTTGGAGTTGACAGCATTAGTCGTAACATGCTGATCCCTATCCTTGATTATATCCTCCCAATTCTAACTTATATTTTAAATTTGTCTATATCCAATGGTGAATTTCCTTCCATATGGAAGGAAGCACAAATTATTCCTTTACCTAAAAAAAACAATCCTAAGTCCTTTTCAGAATACCGTCCCATTTCTATACTACCATTTCTTTCGAAAGTCCTTGAACGCCTGGTTCGTAACCAGGTCAGCATGTACCTCAGTAGAAATAATCTCCTACATCCTTTTCAGTCCGGTTTTCGACCGGGACACAGCACAGTTACTGCACTTGTCAAAATCACCGACGATATTCGTCTAGGGATGGAAAATGGTCGGTTGACAGTGCTGACGCTCCTAGACTTCAGTAACGCTTTCAACACTGTAGACTTTGACATTCTTCTAGCTATATTTCGCTCACTTAGTATATCTCCAGTTGACTGGTTTCATAGTTACCTGTACGGCCGACGGCAGCGGGTTTGCATGAAAGAGTCTTTCTCTTCCTGGTGCAACACGTCAGCTGGTGTGCCTCAGGGTGGCGTCTTATCTCCTCTTCTTTTCGCTATATTTATAAATTCTATATCTAAAAACCTTACTACTTCCTACCACCTTTATGCAGACGACCTTCAACTATATTATCAAGTTCCCCTAAGTCAATTGGGAGATGCTATCGTAGACACTAATACAGACTTGCAATTAATATCAGACTGGAGCAAAGCTTACGGCCTTATAGTTAACCCTCTCAAGACGCAAGTGATTATTGTAGGTAGTTCCCGTATGATTTGTAAAATCGATTGGGACTCTCTTCCGCGAGTTTTGTTTGAAGGAGTCGTTATACCTTTAAGTGATACGGTGAAGAGTCTCGGAATAACAATTGACAGATGTTTATCTTGGGGCCCTCAATTGTCAGCTACTAGCTGTAAAATGTTCGCATCCGCAGGATCTTTACGTAGGCTTCGGAACTTTTTACCAACGACCACTAAGATTGCGCTTGCACAGTCTCTCCTACTCCCTATTCTTGACTACAGTGACGTCTGCTTGACCTTACGGAGGACCAGCTAAATAAACTAAAGCATCTTCAAAATTTTTGTATTAGGTTCATATTTGGATTATGCAAATATGACCATGTCTCCGAATTTCGAATAAAGCTCAAGTGGCTTCCCATACGTCAACGTCGGAATGCTCATATATTGTCCCTACTTTACTCTATTTTGATTCATCCCTCTTCGCCACATTATCTCAACGAACGTTTTGATTTCCTTCACATGTCAAACTCTCGTTTTTTAAGGTCATCAGAGAACTTACTGCTAAAAATTCCCATACATAGGACCTCATTCTATGATCATTCCTTTACGGTTGAAGCAGTTAGATTGTGGAATGATTTGCCAGTTAAAATTAAACGTACACCTTCTATTGATGCTTTTAAAAGTCAAGTAAAAGCCTACTACCTTTCACACTAGCTACTTTTTTAACACACTGTATATATTTAAAAAAAATACGTAAACAAGTATATGTGAGTTATGTTGTTGTTGTAAGAAAAACCACCGTTCGTAATTTATTTATGTTATAATCCTCTCCATGCACGGGTTGTCTGGAAGAGATCGCTTTAACGCTTTAGCGATAAGACCGCCAATTGTAACATGTTTTTTTATTAGATTAAGTTTATTAATTGTATATTTCTGTATTGTAGTGTTTCAATAAAGAGTTCATCTATCTATCTATCTATCATCATCACATCTTTGATTATATACCTACTACCTACCAATGATGTTATATACCTAATCAAAGATTCAGATGAGCCACATACAAAATTACACCATATAAACGGAATTCGCAGGAAGTCGGTGGATGGAGGTGACACAAGATCGCTCGTCATGGCGCTCTTTGGGGGAGGCCTATGTTCAGCAGTGGACTTCTAAGGGCTGACATGATGATGATTAACGGAATTTAGTTATAAATAAAATCGTTATTTTTAGTTAGTTACTAGCTAGCTGTTTGCGCGGCGTTGCCGGCGTGGTACCACCGGTAGTTTGGGCCTCACTATTCCGCTGCCGGTGGTACCCTAGGTTTAGGTTTTTTAATAGTATTTTTCTGTAATATTTTATAAAATAAATCGTATGCGGCTGAACGGATTTTCATGAAATTTGGTAAATTGGTCTTGATCCTGGCATAGGATACTTTTCATCATCATCTCTCATAATTGACGCGGGTAAACAGTGGGGCGCAGATAGTCACATTATTATACATAATTGACGCGGGTAAACAGTGGGGCGCAGATAGTCACATTATTATACATAATTGACGCGGGTAAACAGTGGGGCGCAGATAGTCACATTATTATACATAATTGACGCGGGTAAACAGTGGGGCGCAGATAGTCACATTATTATACATAATTGACGCGGGTAAACAGTGGGGCGCAGATAGTCACATTATTATACATAATTGACGCGGGTAAACAGTGGGGCGCAGATAGTCACATTATTATACATAATTGACGCGGGTAAACAGTGGGGCGCAGATAGTCACATTATTATACATAATTGACGCGGGTAAACGGTGGGGCGCAGATAGTCACATTATTATACATAATTGACGCGGGTAAACGGTGGGGCGCAGATAGTCACATTATTATACATAATTGACGCGGGTAAACAGTGGGGCGCAGATAGTCACATTATTATACATAATTGACGCGGGTAAACAGTGGGGCGCAGATAGTCACATTATTATACATAATTGACGCGGGTAAACGGTGGGGCGCAGATAGTCACATTATTATACATAATTGACGCGGGTAAACAGTGGGGCGCAGATAGTCACATTATTATACATAATTGACGCGGGTAAACAGTGGGGCGCAGATAGTCACATTATTATACATAATTGACGCGGGTAAACAGTGGGGCGCAGATAGTCACATTATTATACATAATTGACGCGGGTAAACAGTGGGGCGCAGATAGTCACATTATTATACATAATTGACGCGGGTAAACAGTGGGGCGCAGATAGTCACATTATTATACTAAAAAAAAGTCCCCGGCAAATACCTATCTCGATTTTGTTTCGGTTTTCACCTACGAGAAGATTGATTCAAGAGAAATGTTTTATAGTACCTAAGTACTGAAGCGTTTGTGGTGGAATTAATGACAACCCACAAGTCAACACATTAAATAATTTATTTACGAAAGTAGTTACATAACGTTCGTGGGTAAAGGGTAGGAATAGCCCGCCTAATTTATGCTTCGACGGCTTCGGTACTATCCTGTAGCATATGTGGAGCTGGGACGGTGATGTCTCCAGCCGAAGAATGTTCGACCGTCGAGTCGCCCAGGTCCAGTACTCGTGGCAGGTGGTGATGCCGTCAGGATATACGGCCCGTAGTGATGATGATGTATGTAGGATGATGGTGGTGCAGCTTTTCCTATTGAGCGGACCCTCGCTCTTTGTGATCATAGGAAGGTGACCGTAGGACCCTGGAATATACGTCCAGATTAGTGGCAGTTCACATCTGCAATTTCAGATGGCCACCACACACGAAGTACATGCCTACAGGGGTACCAAATGAGCAGTAAGTGTGGTGGCAGTAAAGGAAATCGGAAGAAGTTTACAATCATTAAAAAATAGATATATGGTTGAAGACTTTACATAAAATTAAAACCACTACCTACAATGATTTGAAAGAAATGGTTACATAGGTACGTATTATGTTTAACACTTACCCAATATGGGGTGATCACAACACTAGTAGGTAGTTTTATAAATTATATCGATAACAAACAAACGGGCAACGTGAGAAGGCGCTTTTAAATTTGTTGTCAGCGAACGTTCTCTCGCTTTGATATCTAAATCAGTCTCATGGCGGGCTGCGGCAGCGGGCGGAGCGCTGCACTCACGGCCCGTCGCCCGCCGGCCGGCTCACCTAAACCGGTCACATGCACTGCTCGGTACCTATAATGCCTATACTTATGTTTATTTGTTTCGTTTTTTTTAATGTATAATAGTTAAGTAACTTTACAACGTTACAGTACCTGTAAAATCTTAAGTGTTTTGTGTAAATTTAGTCGATCTAGGGCAATGATGTTATTATATAAACTGCTTATTGATCTAAGGCGAGTTTTCACTACAAACG
Organism: Alsophila aescularia; assembly: GCA_946251855.1. Taxonomy (NCBI): domain Eukaryota; kingdom Metazoa; phylum Arthropoda; class Insecta; order Lepidoptera; family Geometridae; genus Alsophila; species Alsophila aescularia. The sequence continues at coordinate 33,292,104 of OX276386.1, read as the reverse complement.
TCGTAAAAAAACAGCCGGTTCGATAGTGGTTTTATGCGTACGCGGCGTTTACCTGTCATCATACAATTACTAGGTCGTACATTCTTCTCAAACAGTTCTAAAAACAAGCACAAATTAAATATATATACACTCCCCGATCCTTCCGCCCCCATTATTAGCTAAGAAGTATATCGATCACACCAGTTTTCAAACATAAGAGTTGAGAAGGGGGAGTTGAGAAAAGGGGGGGTTAGAGAATCGTAGCTCCCAAACGAATGGACCGATTTTGATGCGATTTTTTCGGTTTGAAAGCTGATGTGATCGAGAAGCTTCAAGCTATAATGGGGGGCGGGGGGCAGGGTCGGGGGTTATAAAATTTTCATCATCACCATCGTCATCATCGTCCTCATCATACTTCACTCTCAATTGAAAGGATTTTGATCAAATTGGGAATTGAGATAGCTTATACCATGGAATAACACATATGATATTTTTGATCATCATCCCTCACGCGGGTGAAGACGCGGGGCCAAGGGCGTCGCCAAGAGGGGGGGGGGGGGGGGGGGGGCAATTGCCCCCTAGAGATTCAAAAAAAGGTAGCCAAGGGTAGCAAATTCCATTTGACTTTCATTCCATTACAAGTGCCATTCGCTCTGCTAGTCTATTGTTAAACCCTTACAAGTTCAATTCAAGCCTACGCGCGCCTTAAACGTGTGCGACGGGTTAGCGGTAACCTGCAGTTATCCGGATTGACCGGGTGCCCATGCTACGATTAAGTATAATGTTTTGAGTTTCTGTTCTAGAAAGCCATTGAAATTATCAATAAGGACAACTAATCATAATATCACATTAATAATAAATTTATTAATTACAGCTGCTTGATATTTTTGGAAATAAATTAATTACCTTTACTTTCAATAAACACATTTTTTTCAATTTTGGTTGTTGTCCTAATTTTTTTTTATCCTCTCTAAAGTAAGTTTAAAAAAAATGCAATCATTATAATAATGCTAATATCAGCACCCCTTGATATTGGCGGGAACTCACCAAACAAAACTTATTTGTTGTAAATAGCTTATTACAATAAATGACATAATGTATTATAGTTATTATACCATTATAGATAAAACAATAAAGAACCTCGAAAAAAACTAACCAGTAATAAATCTAAAAATATACTCACGTACGAAAACATCTTCTCGCCAAAACGGCTCCGCACTGTGTTTAAAAGTTTTAATTGTCAAGAGCTTTGTTTTTTTTCATTATTAATATTTTACAGGTAAAAATAGCTCTTCTTTGTAGCACTTTTTTAATTTCTATGCAGATATTAGTAGCTCAACCTTTTTGCGATCTCTATTAGTACCTATTATAGTTTTTTAATTTCTATGCAGATATTAGTAGCTCAACCTTTTTGCGATCTCTATTAGTACCTATTATAGTTTTTTAATTTCTATGCAGATATTAGTAGCTCAACCTTTTTGCGATCTCTATTAGTACCTATTATAGTTTTTTTTTATTTTCCTATGAGTAGGAATTAAGTTTCATTTTGTAATTGAAAGAAAAAATGCAAATTTTTCGCGCTCGTTTTTTATTACTCATTCCAGTGCATATATATTTTTTGGAATCTGAACTATGTTTTATATAAAATATTGATAAAATTACTCAAATTTCGCACTCGCTTCGCTCGTTCGTGCCTTTTGGGCTTGTCCATACATTTAATTTTATGATTCTTTATTAAATAGCTCAAAAATTTCGCGCTCGCTACGCTCGCGTTTGTTTTGATTTTTCACTATGGTTCAATACTTATATTTCATTTTCCACACTAAGAGAAATAGCTTAACATATTTCCGATCGCTCCGCTCTCGTCTTTTAATCATTTCGATGTATAAATAGATTTGGAATTAAAGAAAATAGGGGGTGGCAAATTCCGGTTCAGCCCCGGGCCGCAGAAACTCACGCTACGCCACTGTAAATCTTCATGTCTTCTTGATGTAGTCAAGAATAATATCATTACAATTCATACTTCATATACTTAATATCAACTCCCCCCCTCCCCTCCCCCCCAGGCCATGGGCTGGCGACGGCCTTGCGCGCCAGCCCATACTATATACCTATGTACTGTGTCTGAAGTATCAGATTAGTGAAACTCTACTCTAGTTAAGTATTAAAGAATTATTGTTATCTACTGTTTATTATCGTATAGAAAATGATACGTGAATTGGACACCAAGTTCTACTTTGAATTAAATAAACAGCTACGGGATCTTGGAGCAGCAATCTAGTCATGATCACGGATAACTGAAGTAACTGCAGGTGGATGGATAAGATTAGCTTTTTAAATTGTAATTCTTAGGATCACAGGTAATAAGTTAAAAGCTAAGCTGTAGCTTCACATGTTTAATGAAATAGATAAAGTTCTTAGAATAAACAGTAAGAATATGTATAAGTATGTATAATATACAATAAAACTAAAATTACTTAAACACAGGCTGCTTTTTAACAGGGCTTTTTAGGGAAATTACGATAACCGTTGAAGAAAACATTATAAATTGTTTATAGAGATCCATTTCGTTTTTAATCATATTAAAACTGCAATTTAAGTCCTTAGAAACCTTGTCTACATTTAAAAACTACAGCTTAGGTACAACGAAACTAAACTTTGTAAATACGAGATACGAGTAGATGCTATGGTTATGTTTTAGTTCTGAAATCATCAATTAAAATACAGCTGCTTCAAGTTACAAAATTAAAAGTTTCTTTAATAAGTTTGGCATCGAAAATTAATTAAAATTTAAACATTGGTATGTCCATTCTATATATAAAATTTGATGTTTATCTGAATCGTAGTTCATGAATAAGCGCGTTATTTATAGAACAGGTAAAGAACTCCATAAAGAGTTCATTTTTTTTAATAATGTGGTGTGTAATGTGTGTTCTAAAACCTTTTCTTTGACTGTTACCGTAGCTACCATAGAGGAGAACCCTTTTAAAAAACTCACAATATAAAGTTCACTTAACTCTAACAGATATCACATTTATATACAAAACGTCATTTCTAAATCCCTTTTATTGATATTGATCAATTTTCGGCATTTCGGTCAGTCGTTCATATGGACACTGCGTAAGATTTTGGCAAAAGCAGGGACCAAAATACTATGAAACAGAAGTCGCACCGACGTGACGGTCATTGTACGCCTTCCCCTTACAAAATAATAGGAATACCTACTTTCGGACCATATAATTCATTCTGTATAAATACTGCCACAACCATAGATCTAACTAAAAGTAGGAAGATAAGGTAGCTGCTCGGGCGTGGACCGCATAAATTAGGTGCAACGCACACAATTGGCTTTCTTTGGGCTTTGTGATAATCGGAGTTGCGTTTGTGAAGCACGTGTCAGCAGCGACTCTTATTCGTGCTAATCTTGCACATATTCTGAAGCACGGCGATGGGATTGTAGCTGTGTCTTGGGTTTACCTGTTGTTGTATCTAGTCCAGATTTACTTTACGTGTTATTAAAGCATGTCGTATCTCCCCCCTTACCGCCAGTATGTTAGAAACTATAACATTCGAATTCAGAATGGCGGTCACGCGGATACCAATCAGAAATGAAAAGATCTATATAACCAAACATTTTGAATTACGCTTACTGGATATAACAGGCGTGTCGCGGCGAATGTGGCGATATTTATCATAAAACAAGTATTTTGACAATATTCTTTTCTTTTTCACAGAAAATAAGATATACATCTAAAAAATATTAACATTTACTTTGCACATATAAATGAATTTAACATGTATAGTGTTCACTATAATATTATATAAGCATCAGAACCCAACGCTAGCTTAAAATATAGTAGCGGTAGTATTATGCGCGTTAATCTTGTGTTCAATAGGATTTAAGGAGTAGCTCTAAGTAGTTGGAATGTTTATAATAAATCACAATGTTTCAAAGTCCATTAAAATCCACATAGTTATGGACATTCATTTAGATCTGTAACATATAAGAGGTTTGCTCAGATCATTCAACTAATATACCTAATAACCCATACCAATATATAAAAGTGAAATGTTTTCTGTTTGTTTGGGGAGCTTTCACGCGATAACCGCTGGACGGATTTTGATGAAATTTGGAATGGAGATAGCTTATACCCTAGAATAAAACATAGGATACTTTTTATCCCGGAAAATTCCACGAATTCCGTGGAAGTTTCCACGGGAAACTGGAACATGTTAAATACTCGCTGTAAGGAACGGTTGCCATGGAAACGAAATAACAAGTCTGTCAAAATTCATCAAGAGCATTGGTGCCACATAGTAAGTAGTTGATGCTATACCAACAACAAGCCACAGAGGCCATAACCAAGAAGTCTGCGTGTACTTTTGCATTGGTTTTTAATATCCTAGAAGAACTTAGAATGCTTTCTTCACGATAAACTGTAGTCCGCATGGACGAAGTCGCGGGCGGGTAAGCTAGTAATATAATATAATCGGGATAATTCTCACCAATTACCTAGCCCAAAACTAGGATGCCCTGTACTATGAGTAGTAGATAACGGATAAACATACATAGATATGAATATTACATCCATGACTCGGAAACAAACATTTCTGCTCATCACACAAATGATTGCACCTAGCGGGATTTAAACCCGCGACCGTTGACTTCAAAGTCAGGGTTACTAACCGTTCGACCAACCAGTCCTCAATAAATAACTAAACTATAAATTGACAAAAGCTTTACGGTTTTCTCTATAGTCAGATTTGTTCACTTTTTCTTTTCGATGTAGTAAATAAAAATTTATAAAAATGACAAAAATATTTTTGATGATTTGTTTGTACCGTCGAAAAAGCTGTTCGCTGATTTTATGTCGGTATGTTTTGTCAGAGAAGTAATATTTATATTTAGAGATGGCTGAATGTACAAAAGTAAAAGCTATATATAAATTATATATAGCCAATTATAGCTATATATAATTTATATATAGCTTTTTTACATACCTATACAAATAAACTTGGAACATTTATACATCAGATTAGAAGAAAAATATAGATGCAAAGCATGTAATACGAAAATGAGGCCAAACAGACAGCATTAGTCGTAACATGCTGATCCCTATCCTTGATTATATCCTCCCAATTCTAACTTATATTTTAAATTTGTCTATATCCAATGGTGAATTTCCTTCCATATGGAAGGAAGCACAAATTATTCCTTTACCTAAAAAAAACAATCCTAAGTCCTTTTCAGAATACCGTCCCATTTCTATACTACCATTTCTTTCGAAAGTCCTTGAACGCCTGGTTCGTAACCAGGTCAGCATGTACCTCAGTAGAAATAATCTCCTACATCCTTTTCAGTCCGGTTTTCGACCGGGACACAGCACAGTTACTGCACTTGTCAAAATCACCGACGATATTCGTCTAGGGATGGAAAATGGTCGGTTGACAGTGCTGACGCTCCTAGACTTCAGTAACGCTTTCAACACTGTAGACTTTGACATTCTTCTAGCTATATTTCGCTCACTTAGTATATCTCCAGTTGACTGGTTTCATAGTTACCTGTACGGCCGACGGCAGCGGGTTTGCATGAAAGAGTCTTTCTCTTCCTGGTGCAACACGTCAGCTGGTGTGCCTCAGGGTGGCGTCTTATCTCCTCTTCTTTTCGCTATATTTATAAATTCTATATCTAAAAACCTTACTACTTCCTACCACCTTTATGCAGACGACCTTCAACTATATTATCAAGTTCCCCTAAGTCAATTGGGAGATGCTATCGTAGACACTAATACAGACTTGCAATTAATATCAGACTGGAGCAAAGCTTACGGCCTTATAGTTAACCCTCTCAAGACGCAAGTGATTATTGTAGGTAGTTCCCGTATGATTTGTAAAATCGATTGGGACTCTCTTCCGCGAGTTTTGTTTGAAGGAGTCGTTATACCTTTAAGTGATACGGTGAAGAGTCTCGGAATAACAATTGACAGATGTTTATCTTGGGGCCCTCAATTGTCAGCTACTAGCTGTAAAATGTTCGCATCCGCAGGATCTTTACGTAGGCTTCGGAACTTTTTACCAACGACCACTAAGATTGCGCTTGCACAGTCTCTCCTACTCCCTATTCTTGACTACAGTGACGTCTGCTTGACCTTACGGAGGACCAGCTAAATAAACTAAAGCATCTTCAAAATTTTTGTATTAGGTTCATATTTGGATTATGCAAATATGACCATGTCTCCGAATTTCGAATAAAGCTCAAGTGGCTTCCCATACGTCAACGTCGGAATGCTCATATATTGTCCCTACTTTACTCTATTTTGATTCATCCCTCTTCGCCACATTATCTCAACGAACGTTTTGATTTCCTTCACATGTCAAACTCTCGTTTTTTAAGGTCATCAGAGAACTTACTGCTAAAAATTCCCATACATAGGACCTCATTCTATGATCATTCCTTTACGGTTGAAGCAGTTAGATTGTGGAATGATTTGCCAGTTAAAATTAAACGTACACCTTCTATTGATGCTTTTAAAAGTCAAGTAAAAGCCTACTACCTTTCACACTAGCTACTTTTTTAACACACTGTATATATTTAAAAAAAATACGTAAACAAGTATATGTGAGTTATGTTGTTGTTGTAAGAAAAACCACCGTTCGTAATTTATTTATGTTATAATCCTCTCCATGCACGGGTTGTCTGGAAGAGATCGCTTTAAGCGATAAGACCGCCAATTGTAACATGTTTTTTTATTAGATTAAGTTTATTAATTGTATATTTCTGTATTGTAGTGTTTCAATAAAGAGTTCATCTATCTATCTATCTATCATCATCACATCTTTGATTATATACCTACTACCTACCAATGATGTTATATACCTAATCAAAGATTCAGATGAGCCACATACAAAATTACACCATATAAACGGAATTCGCAGGAAGTCGGTGGATGGAGGTGACACAAGATCGCTCGTCATGGCGCTCTTTGGGGGAGGCCTATGTTCAGCAGTGGACTTCTAAGGGCTGACATGATGATGATTAACGGAATTTAGTTATAAATAAAATCGTTATTTTTAGTTAGTTACTAGCTAGCTGTTTGCGCGGCGTTGCCGGCGTGGTACCACCGGTAGTTTGGGCCTCACTATTCCGCTGCCGGTGGTACCCTAGGTTTAGGTTTTTTAATAGTATTTTTCTGTAATATTTTATAAAATAAATCGTATGCGGCTGAACGGATTTTCATGAAATTTGGTAAATTGGTCTTGATCCTGGCATAGGATACTTTTCATCATCATCTCTCATAATTGACGCGGGTAAACAGTGGGGCGCAGATAGTCACATTATTATACATAATTGACGCGGGTAAACAGTGGGGCGCAGATAGTCACATTATTATACATAATTGACGCGGGTAAACAGTGGGGCGCAGATAGTCACATTATTATACATAATTGACGCGGGTAAACAGTGGGGCGCAGATAGTCACATTATTATACATAATTGACGCGGGTAAACAGTGGGGCGCAGATAGTCACATTATTATACATAATTGACGCGGGTAAACAGTGGGGCGCAGATAGTCACATTATTATACATAATTGACGCGGGTAAACAGTGGGGCGCAGATAGTCACATTATTATACATAATTGACGCGGGTAAACGGTGGGGCGCAGATAGTCACATTATTATACATAATTGACGCGGGTAAACGGTGGGGCGCAGATAGTCACATTATTATACATAATTGACGCGGGTAAACAGTGGGGCGCAGATAGTCACATTATTATACATAATTGACGCGGGTAAACAGTGGGGCGCAGATAGTCACATTATTATACATAATTGACGCGGGTAAACGGTGGGGCGCAGATAGTCACATTATTATACATAATTGACGCGGGTAAACAGTGGGGCGCAGATAGTCACATTATTATACATAATTGACGCGGGTAAACAGTGGGGCGCAGATAGTCACATTATTATACATAATTGACGCGGGTAAACAGTGGGGCGCAGATAGTCACATTATTATACATAATTGACGCGGGTAAACAGTGGGGCGCAGATAGTCACATTATTATACTAAAAAAAAGTCCCCGGCAAATACCTATCTCGATTTTGTTTCGGTTTTCACCTACGAGAAGATTGATTCAAGAGAAATGTTTTATAGTACCTAAGTACTGAAGCGTTTGTGGTGGAATTAATGACAACCCACAAGTCAACACATTAAATAATTTATTTACGAAAGTAGTTACATAACGTTCGTGGGTAAAGGGTAGGAATAGCCCGCCTAATTTATGCTTCGACGGCTTCGGTACTATCCTGTAGCATATGTGGAGCTGGGACGGTGATGTCTCCAGCCGAAGAATGTTCGACCGTCGAGTCGCCCAGGTCCAGTACTCGTGGCAGGTGGTGATGCCGTCAGGATATACGGCCCGTAGTGATGATGATGTATGTAGGATGATGGTGGTGCAGCTTTTCCTATTGAGCGGACCCTCGCTCTTTGTGATCATAGGAAGGTGACCGTAGGACCCTGGAATATACGTCCAGATTAGTGGCAGTTCACATCTGCAATTTCAGATGGCCACCACACACGAAGTACATGCCTACAGGGGTACCAAATGAGCAGTAAGTGTGGTGGCAGTAAAGGAAATCGGAAGAAGTTTACAATCATTAAAAAATAGATATATGGTTGAAGACTTTACATAAAATTAAAACCACTACCTACAATGATTTGAAAGAAATGGTTACATAGGTACGTATTATGTTTAACACTTACCCAATATGGGGTGATCACAACACTAGTAGGTAGTTTTATAAATTATATCGATAACAAACAAACGGGCAACGTGAGAAGGCGCTTTTAAATTTGTTGTCAGCGAACGTTCTCTCGCTTTGATATCTAAATCAGTCTCATGGCGGGCTGCGGCAGCGGGCGGAGCGCTGCACTCACGGCCCGTCGCCCGCCGGCCGGCTCACCTAAACCGGTCACATGCACTGCTCGGTACCTATAATGCCTATACTTATGTTTATTTGTTTCGTTTTTTTTAATGTATAATAGTTAAGTAACTTTACAACGTTACAGTACCTGTAAAATCTTAAGTGTTTTGTGTAAATTTAGTCGATCTAGGGCAATGATGTTATTATATAAACTGCTTATTGATCTAAGGCGAGTTTTCACTACAAACGTCGTAAAAAAACAGCCGGTTCGATAGTGGTTTTATGCGTACGCGGCGTTTACCTGTCATCATACAATTACTAGGTCGTACATTCTTCTCAAACAGTTCTAAAAACAAGCACAAATTAAATATATATACACTCCCCGATCCTTCCGCCCCCATTATTAGCTAAGAAGTATATCGATCACACCAGTTTTCAAACATAAGAGTTGAGAAGGGGGAGTTGAGAAAAGGGGGGGTTAGAGAATCGTAGCTCCCAAACGAATGGACCGATTTTGATGCGATTTTTTCGGTTTGAAAGCTGATGTGATCGAGAAGCTTCAAGCTATAATGGGGGGCGGGGGGCAGGGTCGGGGGTTATAAAATTTTCATCATCACCATCGTCATCATCGTCCTCATCATACTTCACTCTCAATTGAAAGGATTTTGATCAAATTGGGAATTGAGATAGCTTATACCATGGAATAACACATATGATATTTTTGATCATCATCCCTCACGCGGGTGAAGACGCGGGGCCAAGGGCGTCGCCAAGAGGGGGGGGGGGGGGCAATTGCCCCCTAGAGATTCAAAAAAAGGTAGCCAAGGGTAGCAAATTCCATTTGACTTTCATTCCATTACAAGTGCCATTCGCTCTGCTAGTCTATTGTTAAACCCTTACAAGTTCAATTCAAGCCTACGCGCGCCTTAAACGTGTGCGACGGGTTAGCGGTAACCTGCAGTTATCCGGATTGACCGGGTGCCCATGCTACGATTAAGTATAATGTTTTGAGTTTCTGTTCTAGAAAGCCATTGAAATTATCAATAAGGACAACTAATCATAATATCACATTAATAATAAATTTATTAATTACAGCTGCTTGATATTTTTGGAAATAAATTAATTACCTTTACTTTCAATAAACACATTTTTTTCAATTTTGGTTGTTGTCCTAATTTTTTTTTATCCTCTCTAAAGTAAGTTTAAAAAAAATGCAATCATTATAATAATGCTAATATCAGCACCCCTTGATATTGGCGGGAACTCACCAAACAAAACTTATTTGTTGTAAATAGCTTATTACAATAAATGACATAATGTATTATAGTTATTATACCATTATAGATAAAACAATAAAGAACCTCGAAAAAAACTAACCAGTAATAAATCTAAAAATATACTCACGTACGAAAACATCTTCTCGCCAAAACGGCTCCGCACTGTGTTTAAAAGTTTTAATTGTCAAGAGCTTTGTTTTTTTTCATTATTAATATTTTACAGGTAAAAATAGCTCTTCTTTGTAGCACTTTTTTAATTTCTATGCAGATATTAGTAGCTCAACCTTTTTGCGATCTCTATTAGTACCTATTATAGTTTTTTAATTTCTATGCAGATATTAGTAGCTCAACCTTTTTGCGATCTCTATTAGTACCTATTATAGTTTTTTAATTTCTATGCAGATATTAGTAGCTCAACCTTTTTGCGATCTCTATTAGTACCTATTATAGTTTTTTAATTTCTATGCAGATATTAGTAGCTCAACCTTTTTGCGATCTCTATTAGTACCTATTATAGTTTTTTTTTATTTTCCTATGAGTAGGAATTAAGTTTCATTTTGTAATTGAAAGAAAAAATGCAAATTTTTCGCGCTCGTTTTTTATTACTCATTCCAGTGCATATATATTTTTTGGAATCTGAACTATGTTTTATATAAAATATTGATAAAATTACTCAAATTTCGCACTCGCTTCGCTCGTTCGTGCCTTTTGGGCTTGTCCATACATTTAATTTTATGATTCTTTATTAAATAGCTCAAAAATTTCGCGCTCGCTACGCTCGCGTTTGTTTTGATTTTTCACTATGGTTCAATACTTATATTTCATTTTCCACACTAAGAGAAATAGCTTAACATATTTCCGATCGCTCCGCTCTCGTCTTTTAATCATTTCGATGTATAAATAGATTTGGAATTAAAGAAAATAGGGGGTGGCAAATTCCGGTTCAGCCCCGGGCCGCAGAAACTCACGCTACGCCACTGTAAATCTTCATGTCTTCTTGATGTAGTCAAGAATAATATCATTACAATTCATACTTCATATACTTAATATCAACTCCCCCCCTCCCCTCCCCCCCAGGCCATGGGCTGGCGACGGCCTTGCGCGCCAGCCCATACTATATACCTATGTACTGTGTCTGAAGTATCAGATTAGTGAAACTCTACTCTAGTTAAGTATTAAAGAATTATTGTTATCTACTGTTTATTATCGTATAGAAAATGATACGTGAATTGGACACCAAGTTCTACTTTGAATTAAATAAACAGCTACGGGATCTTGGAGCAGCAATCTAGTCATGATCACGGATAACTGAAGTAACTGCAGGTGGATGGATAAGATTAGCTTTTTAAATTGTAATTCTTAGGATCACAGGTAATAAGTTAAAAGCTAAGCTGTAGCTTCACATGTTTAATGAAATAGATAAAGTTCTTAGAATAAACAGTAAGAATATGTATAAGTATGTATAATATACAATAAAACTAAAATTACTTAAACACAGGCTGCTTTTAACAGGGCTTTTTAGGGAAATTACGATAACCGTTGAAGAAAACATTATAAATTGTTTATAGAGATCCATTTCGTTTTTAATCATATTAAAACTGCAATTTAAGTCCTTAGAAACCTTGTCTACATTTAAAAACTACAGCTTAGGTACAACGAAACTAAACTTTGTAAATACGAGATACGAGTAGATGCTATGGTTATGTTTTAGTTCTGAAATCATCAATTAAAATACAGCTGCTTCAAGTTACAAAATTAAAAGTTTCTTTAATAAGTTTGGCATCGAAAATTAATTAAAATTTAAACATTGGTATGTCCATTCTATATATAAAATTTGATGTTTATCTGAATCGTAGTTCATGAATAAGCGCGTTATTTATAGAACAGGTAAAGAACTCCATAAAGAGTTCATTTTTTTTAATAATGTGGTGTGTAATGTGTGTTCTAAAACCTTTTCTTTGACTGTTACCGTAGCCACCATAGAGGAGAACCCTTTTAAAAAACTCACAATATAAAGTTCACTTAACTCTAACAGATATCACATTTATATACAAAACGTCATTTCTAAATCCCTTTTATTGATATTGATCAATTTTCGGCATTTCGGTCAGTCGTTCATATGGACACTGCGTAAGATTTTGGCAAAAGCAGGGACCAAAATACTATGAAACAGAAGTCGCACCGACGTGACGGTCATTGTACGCCTTCCCCTTACAAAATAATAGGAATACCTACTTTCGGACCATATAATTCATTCTGTATAAATACTGCCACAACCATAGATCTAACTAAAAGTAGGAAGATAAGGTAGCTGCTCGGGCGTGGACCGCATAAATTAGGTGCAACGCACACAATTGGCTTTCTTTGGGCTTTGTGATAATCGGAGTTGCGTTTGTGAAGCACGTGTCAGCAGCGACTCTTATTCGTGCTAATCTTGCACATATTCTGAAGCACGGCGATGGGATTGTAGCTGTGTCTTGGGTTTACCTGTTGTTGTATCTAGTCCAGATTTACTTTACGTGTTATTAAAGCATGTCGTATCTCCCCCCTTACCGCCAGTATGTTAGAAACTATAACATTCGAATTCAGAATGGCGGTCACGCGGATACCAATCAGAAATGAAAAGATCTATATAACCAAACATTTTGAATTACGCTTACTGGATATAACAGGCGTGTCGCGGCGAATGTGGCGATATTTATCATAAAACAAGTATTTTGACAATATTCTTTTCTTTTTCACAGAAAATAAGATATACATCTAAAAAATATTAACATTTACTTTGCACATATAAATGAATTTAACATGTATAGTGTTCACTATAATATTATATAAGCATCAGAACCCAACGCTAGCTTAAAATATAGTAGCGGTAGTATTATGCGCGTTAATCTTGTGTTCAATAGGATTTAAGGAGTAGCTCTAAGTAGTTGGAATGTTTATAATAAATCACAATGTTTCAAAGTCCATTAAAATCCACATAGTTATGGACATTCATTTAGATCTGTAACATATAAGAGGTTTGCTCAGATCATTCAACTAATATACCTAATAACCCATACCAATATATAAAAGTGAAATGTTTTCTGTTTGTTTGGGGAGCTTTCACGCGATAACCGCTGGACGGATTTTGATGAAATTTGGAATGGAGATAGCTTATACCCTAGAATAAAACATAGGATACTTTTTATCCCGGAAAATTCCACGAATTCCGTGGAAGTTTCCACGGGAAACTGGAACATGTTAAATACTCGCTGTAAGGAACGGTTGCCATGGAAACGAAATAACAAGTCTGTCAAAATTCATCAAGAGCATTGGTGCCACATAGTAAGTAGTTGATGCTATACCAACAACAAGCCACAGAGGCCATAACCAAGAAGTCTGCGTGTACTTTTGCATTGGTTTTTAATATCCTAGAAGAACTTAGAATGCTTTCTTCACGATAAACTGTAGTCCGCATGGACGAAGTCGCGGGCGGGTAAGCTAGTAATATAATATAATCGGGATAATTCTCACCAATTACCTAGCCCAAAACTAGGATGCCCTGTACTATGAGTAGTAGATAACGGATAAACATACATAGATATGAATATTACATCCATGACTCGGAAACAAACATTTCTGCTCATCACACAAATGATTGCACCTAGCGGGATTTAAACCCGCGACCGTTGACTTCAAAGTCAGGGTTACTAACCGTTCGACCAACCAGTCCTCAATAAATAACTAAACTATAAATTGACAAAAGCTTTACGGTTTTCTCTATAGTCAGATTTGTTCACTTTTTCTTTTCGATGTAGTAAATAAAAATTTATAAAAATGACAAAAATATTTTTGATGATTTGTTTGTACCGTCGAAAAAGCTGTTCGCTGATTTTATGTCGGTATGTTTTGTCAGAGAATTAATATTTATATTTAGAGATGGCTGAATGTACAAAAGTAAAAGCTATATATAAATTATATATAGCCAATTATAGCTATATATAATTTATATATAGCTTTTTTACATACCTATACAAATAAACTTGGAACATTTATACATCAGATTAGAAGAAAAATATAGATGCAAAGCATGTAATACGAAAATGAGGCCAAAAAGCAAAAACAAATTAAATTAACAATGCCTCGTGTTTTCAGTTGACATCTGTTTTTTTCTTCGAATCTGATATTTGTATCCTTAATAGTAAAACAGATCTAGATATTTCATGTATACATTGCCCATCCCTAGGCAGTATATAAAATAACTGAATACATACTTGAATTCTAATTAACTAATTCATTACATTAACAGATCTAAATTTTCGAATAATTCGTAGCGGGGTATACTTTTAAAATACCTGATGGTAATGCCTAAAATAATTGCAATGCCACCCAGACCCTTAGTTGCAAAATCTTGCGAGGCATTGCCCCGATACCCTACGCATAATAAAACTAGCACGCATTAATGTTTGCACAGTACTGCTAGACGGTTAATATCTGGCAAAGGTGTTTCTCCGGACTGTACAAGTAGATTCCTACCTGGCATGGACACATACACCAACACACCACAAACATCCAAGACCCGAGAAAAAACATTAATACTTATCACATAAATGTTTGGCCCGGCAGGATTGGAACCTGGGGTAATAAGCTTAGCAAGCAGAGGCTCTACCAACTGCACAACATTGTCATCAATATTATAAACTAGAATAAATTGATTTTATCGCAGTTTGTAGTTCCCATATCACACACAAAATAAGCTTGTATCTTTTCTATATTCATTCGTCAGTTTATATTATAATCCTTCCAAAAAACAAGTCACGCGGCAATATGAGGAACTAATGTCGAACGCCTATGAAAATTTCGCTTTCCCATAGAAACTACCGCCGCTACTGGCGGATTTCTTTCATGGAACGGACTTTACAGTTTACATCTACATTTCTGAGTTATCCATAGCCTTGTTGTCGTATCCCCTGGCAGTAGTGACACTGGCGCCATCTGTGTCGAAGCTCGGGTCGGAGTCGAACTCCACGACCCAAGGCTGCTTCTCAGCGGAACAGAACATCCCGTAGACTATCGCGCCGATTAGGTAGATGGCGCTTGAAATGAAGAATACTATCCGCCACTCTTCCGCGGTCTGAAAATAGAAAAAATAACATTTAATTAACAATAACATTCAACAGTCACAAGAAATTTCGATTACGAAGAATTTACAATAGAAAAACAATGCGAAAAAGCGGTGCTGAATGGCTCAGCATTAAATGTGATTACCGAAGGCAAACAGCGCTAGTTTTTACGGAAGCATTGGAAGTTGAAATAAATAGTAGAATAATATACAGATCGAGCAAACTATTGGGACAGCAATGGTTTTATTTTCAAATACTTTCAATTTGTTAGTAAGTTACTTTAAATGACTGTACTTTAGTCAAAACTCCAAAAATGCAGTTACAGTTCGATCAACTTATCTGTGATGGGTGGCGTGAGTGTTGCTCATTTTTATGGCGGCTGTAGTTCTTTTTTTTGCCACTTCACAGGTAAGTTGGTCGCACTGTATTTGTTGTTGTATCTATACTAATATTATAAAGAGGTAAAGTTTATGAGTTTGTGAGGTAGTAGTGGGTAATTTCTGGATCTACTGAACCGAATTTGAAAATTCTTCTACCAATAGAAAGCCACGTTATTTGTGAGTGTCATAGGTCTATATAATGTCTATATAATATTAAAATTACCACGCGTGCGAAGCCACGGGCATCAGCTAGTTTTTGATAAAAAGCATCTAGCTATGAAATAAAAGGTACCTTGACGTCCCATTATTTTGCCCCCGTCTGTATATTTAAAGGTAAATAAATTTAATACCATACATAATTAATTATTGTAGTTTCCTACTTTTATAATATTTACAATGAACTATAAAGGTACCTTGATGTCCCATTATTTTGCCCCCGTCTGTATTTTTAAAGGTAAATAAATTTAATACCATACATAATTAATTATTGTAGTTTCCTACTTTTATAATATTTACAATGAACTATAAAGGTACCTTGATGTCCCATTATTTTGCCCCCGTCTGTATATTTAAAGGTAAATAAATTTAATACCATACATAATTAATTATTGTAGTTTCCTACTTTTATAATATTTACAATGAACTATAAAGGTACCTTGATGTCCAATTATTTTGCCCCGTCTCTATATTTAAAGATAAATAAATTACATAACTAATTATTGTAGTTTCCTACTTTTATAATATTTACAATACACTATATTATGACGTAATATTTACCTATAAGAGCGAAAAAGTCAAAAAAGCAAAGAAGATAATAAAAAAAAATTGGTATAAGCTACTGAACAAGAATATAACATTTTTTGATTTATCGTGTCTGTCTGTTTGTTTGTTTGGCTGTATGTTTGTTCGCCCATCACGTAACAACTACTGGACCGATTGCAATGCGGTTTTCACTGTGGAATAGCTTAGGGTTTGACTTAAAACCAGGGGGCCGATTCCGCTAATTTTAAATAAAATGCCATCAAAATGTAATTCCAGCGACTGTTCATGATCATGTATGACAAATTTGGTATTCTGCTAAAACTTTAGTGGCTTCCATGGCTGTTCACTTGCCTGTCGATTCAATGGATTGAACAAACTTCACACTACATATTTCTATCTTACTTCCCCACAAGCAAAAAAATGAGACAAACATATTCCGCCGTGTTTGACGTGTTCTTTCGTATGTCGTTTTTATCTGTGGTCTTATTTGGAAAATTAGATTATCGATTTACGTTGAATTGATGTAATAAATGGAAAGGACGTATTTTTCTGATTCTGTAAGTACCTTTGGTCATTAATTTTGTTCAGTACTAACGAAGTTACGGACCAAAGTAATCCGACAACACCTAGGTATTTTAGATAGTTTTTATGCCTCAGTATCTAGCTTCAATGTAATGCTTGTTTTTTAACCCCCGAACAAAGAGACGGGTGTTATAAGTTTAGGGTGTGTATCACTGTGTGTGTGTGTGTGTATGCTGTGGCATCGTAGCTCCCCAACGAATGGACCGATTTTGATGCCGTTTTTTTCTGTTTGAAAGTTCATGTGATCGAGATGGTTCCTAAATATACGGGGCATTGCGGGGGGAGAGGGGGGAGGTGAGAAAAGGGGGTGAGAATCGTAGCTTTCAAACGAATGGACCGATTTAGCTGCGGTTTTTAATGTTTGAAAACTGGTGTAAACGAGATGAGTCTTAGCTATGATGGGGAAGAAGGGAAAGGGAGGGTGAGAATCGTAGCTCCCAAACGAATGGTCTGATTTTGATGCGTTTTTTTTCTGTTTGAAAGCTGATGTGAATGAGATGGTTTTTAGATATATAGGGGTTGGGGGTTGAGAATCATAGCTTCCAAACGAATGGACCGATTTAGCTGCGGTTTTTATGTTTGTAAGCTGGGGTAAAAGAGATGGTTCTTAGCTATAATGGGGGAGAGGAGGGAAAGGGGGGGGGGGGAGGGTGAGAATCGTAGCTTCCAAACGATAGGACCGATCTTGATATGTTTTTTATGTTTGAAAACTGATGTGATCGTGATTGTCCTTGATGGTTGGTGAGATATATTGGGGGGGGGAGTTGAGACAATAAAAGGTCAAGAAATCAACATTTTTTTCACATCCCTAGAACAATGAAAATTACGAAACGGTCCGTTCGTTTAGAAATAAAATATATATCAAAAAAACATACATAATATATTCAAACATATAACCGTCTCCTTTTGTGAAGTCGATCAAAAAGTAACTTTTGTTCCATGACTTCTCAATTGTAGTTCGATGAAAAAATGCCATTGAAACAAATGTCAAAGTAACGAACAGACTACCGATTAAAAAACTATCGAGAAGTCACTGATTATCCATGGAATAGCCGAATACCAAATAAGCACCATTGCAATTCGGTGGAAAATCACTGAACGATCATGTATATTATTTAGCTAGCAGACTACCAAATGTGTAAAACTAGGCCATCGACATACCAGCGAGATTCCATGGAAGCGTTCTTATATTAACAGACTTGTGCCCCTGGGCTTGTTATCTTAATCCGATGATTAGTTGCCGAGCAATCGTTAAAAAACTATTTGACGGCTGAACATATTTTGAAGAAATGTTGTAAAGCATATTGTACTTTATATGTACTTTTGGTCCTGGAATAACAAGTAGTGGCTACTTTTAAATGTATTCACCACGCTGGTAAAGCCGCAGGCACAGGTAGTGAATAAATAAAATATACTAAGATAATACTTATATTCTTTTTTTTTTTATTTATTTATTTATTTACAAAACTTAGAACTACCATTACAGGATTTCACCTAATGCGATAGTGTAGCAACAAATTAAAAATAACCCTCCTCAGTCGGCTAAAAAATAACCTATGATTTAGGCATAACATAAAACTTCTAAACTATTCTAAACTATTCTATGCTAATACTAAATTAGAAATATTTATAATCATATTTTTGCGAAGCTGCAATTATTATTTGTCCAGTAAATACATTTTATAGTTAAGAAGCATTGCATTGTATTGATGCGTGGATGCGAGAAGCATTGCACATTGATGTAAAACGGTACTCACGAAGGAAAGAAACTGTGCAGAGCACAGACATCCACATGTTGTATCGAATATTATTATGCAGTGTCTCGTTCACATTCGTTTTTTTTACTAAATTTTAATACCTACACCAGTTACGTCTTAGTAAATACTAAGTGTTGCGGCCTTTTTTGTATATATTTGTCCTTTTTTATTGATTTATGTTTTTTATACTTTTTGAGTGGTGTGTGTGTGTTTTGTTTTTAGTATGTAATAAAGATTGGATTGAGTAAAAGTTGCAGAGAAAAACGTGTATTTTTAACTTGACCGATAGTTTCGCTCTAAAGAGCAGTTCGCTGTTTAATACTAAGACTTAGCTTTAGTGTAATTCTGCCCAACCAAAACCCTAAACTGAACACGAGAACTAGAGTTTTTATTAATTTGTACTAGGTTTTTTTATCTCCTTAAACCAGCTTTTGCTGTAAAAATAAATTATACACTTTCCTATATTATATTATATATGACAATTACAATTTGATTATTAATTATTTATACTTTTGCAAATGTATTTAATTTGCAGAATCTCGATGCTATGATTTGCATATCAGTCTTGTTTTTTTTTTTTGCGGACCGCAAGATGCTGGCTCATTTGTTCCTACATTTTTTTAATACACCACGTTTTTTTTTCAAAATCGATCCCAATTTTCCCTATTTATAACAGTTTAAATGTTAGCCTCAGAGGCCCTCGGAAGAAATTCACTTTGTACAACTTTAACAGTTTAATGTGCCTCAGAGGCACTCAAAAAATCTTACTCTGTATATCGATGCTGTCCACAAGATAACCTACTCAATAGTCCCCATAAAAGGGCTAGTTTTTCGGCAATTATTGCGGTAATGGTATAGCCAGTGCAATTGTTTATGCAGGGTGGTGACCCGCAACATTGTTGCTCTATGTTGCAGTAGCTTCCGAGAGGCGTAATGCCCGTTGGTCACTTTTTACCCGACTAAGGCGTTGCAAAGCAGGATGGGTAATGAGTTTAACTCTTTTCTTCATAGTGGTCAGTAGAGCTAACCACCCATTTATTAGCTTGTTTTACGATATAGCGACATCTATTGGTTCTGATTTGAATTATTATTTACGGTAGGAAAGTAAAGCATTTAAATAGCGCCAATTGACAGTTCTTTGGCTGCCGATATAAGAACTAAAATTTCAAACGAAAGTTGGAGAAATTTTATTTTATATTTTTTTAATTATATTTTACCGGTAAGTTATTATTTATAAATATGAATTATTTATAAGCTCAATTTGTTGAAATATGATTAATTACGCATATTAAAAATAAATATAACAGATAAACATAATATATTATTTACAATAATACCTAGTTTGAAGTGGTTAGCAGCGGTACCAGCATTATTTCACTAATAAGTATATTAGGTACTCATGTTTTTTTTGTAGGTAATGGGAAGAAAAGCCTTATTAAACTGGAAAATCAAGAATGCCTTATCAGAATATGTCTATATACCTTCTGATGATGACAGTTATGCGGGTGGCGATGGTTCGTATACCGAAGATCAGGTCAACATAATTGAACAACAAAGTATACAAAAAAGAGCCAGTGCGGACTTTATAGGTCTGTAAAATATTTAAAGTACATTTATGTTACCGTGAGGGAAAATCTTTCATTGAAGATCACTACATACAATAATTTATGTCGTAGTAATTATTACTGGAAGTTATACTAAGTTAATGCTTTAAAATGTCCTCTTTGTGTCTAGTATGTAAGCTAAAATGTATTTAATTTTAGTTAATTAGTACTTATTTCAGATCCTAGATGTGCCAAAAAAACGCGTAAAACTGAAATTAATAATAAATATTTTTATATTACACTTCGCTATTTTCTTCACAGTGGTTACCCACAGTAAACTAAACACCCATATCTTACCCTCCATCAACAAACATTAAAAAAAGTCAAAACTACTTATAACTAACCTAAGTACACAAGAAAAAAAATGGAAATAAAAATCTGTGCCGCAAAGAGTTAACAGTCTTTGTATGTATGTATGTATGTATGTATGTATGTATGTATGTATGTATGTATGTGGATGTTCCGCTCCTATTGGTCCGATTTTGACAAGCAATTAAAGGTATCAATCGATTAGTCTTCAGGTACACAGTGTCATAGGCATATTTTTTTACCCGACTACTGCGTAGCAAAGGAAGGGTTATGTGTTCAAACTAAAAACAGGGTCTGATTTTGACAAGCGAGGTAACAATCGATTTGTTTTCATTTATTTGTTGTCATAAGTTATTTTTTTAACCGAATACGGCGAAGCAAAGGTAGGGTTTTGTGATCAAATTTGGACAAGAGTGGTATCAAACGATTCGTCTTCATCGCGAGAGCGCCATAGGCTATTTTTTTACCCGACCGGTGACGGGTTTTACACTTATGTCTTGTTAACTATACATACTACAGCGTGTACCTTGTTAGTGACGATTGCCCCGGCTAGTGCTGGGCTAATGATGCCGGGGAGAGTGGCGACGGTGTTCGACAGACCCATGAGGACGCTCGCGTGAGGTGGGGCTATGTCGAGGTGATTCACACTGAAATATAATAGGATATTTTTAAACAATTTTTGAGTCGAATCCGGGGTAGTTCGGTAAATTTCGCCAATGCTGGTATGTTTTTTCATCTCTTTTATGTTTTTCATCAATAAGATTAACACACTGTTATAGTCTTGTGTCCAGGCACACTTTATACCTGGCTGAGGCAAATTTTCAAAAATCTATGAATGGAGGCAATATTAATTAGATTTTTTAAATAAAGAGAGGTATTGAGTTACCTCGTTCAAGGTCCTCATATTTCGCAATGGCCTCACGTTTTGGAAGTTCATCGTACTAAACCGTTGAACCGCCTCTTTCAGTTCCTCACTTTATAAGCATGCGCAAATCTGAGTGCGCGAACATGAGAGAACATCCCGTGCCGGTCGCCGCCACCGCCACGACGTTATCGCTCATGCACTAAATATTATTTTTCCTGACCTCTACAGAAACGAGGCCTCCTGCCCGCCCCCACTGAGTGACTGAGTGGAGAGGCAACGCCGCAACGATCCACGACACTCACGTTTTGCACCTCGCAACATTTTAGGAACGAAGGCCTAATATGGACAAGAGGCGTCCTCTCTAGTGATTAGTAACTCACTCGTTAGTTACCTCGTTCGTGGTCAAAATTTTAAATAAGAAGTTTTTTGATGTATTAAGACGTTGAACCACCTTATTTAGTTCCTCACTTCATTTGTACAAATGTCTCGTGCCGGTCGCCTCGCTGCCGCTTCGTTATCGCTCATGTAAAATATATTATTTTCCGTCACCTCTACACAAATCAGGCCGGCCCACCCCTCACATCGGGCGACAGAGGATATTGTTACGAGTAAGGAGCAGAGCAGCAACGCCGCGACGTTTGGCAGCCCACGCGATTTGCACCTCGCCTCATTTGAGGCTTGAGGAGAGAGGACCCAGAGGGGTAAAATCATAGAATAAATAATAGTACATTTAAACGCCACAACGCGGACGTTCTGCAACCCACAACACTCGCGCTTTGTTCGTAGCCTCATTTGAAGTATGAGGTACGAGAACCTATATGGAAATGAGGAGGCTTCCCCCATCCTCGTTTAAATCGAATGAGGAACCCATCGCTAGATCTCTCTAGTTCTCATTTAAATCGTCCAAGGAAGTCATCACTAGAAGTTTTCGTATTATGGTAGGTAGGGTACACTTTCCCTCCACCGACCTGCGACCGGCTGCTTTTAAATTCCACTATTATAGATCAGCACTTACTGAAAGTTATTTTTCATGTTGTATTTTTGGATTACGAGTTGCATGACTTGAAAATTCGTGCCGAGCTGCGCCGCGCCGCGCACGAATGAGCCGCTTGCGTGTTTTAAGGGTGCACAGCGACTACTAGCTCGTATTAGTAGTAAAGCTGAATGGTTTCTAAGCAGTCGGCAAAATGCCATAGGTACACGCGGGTTTATAATAGCCCTCAACGAAACTTGCCGGACCGTACCCGGATGCTTAAAACCAACCCCACTGAAAATGCTAAACCCCTTGCTGGCATAGTTCCACCCGATCTACGAAGGGACACCGAGCTATGCGTTTTTGGACGGTAAAAATTAGCTGAATGATAGTTACCTAAATCCGGACCATGCGAATCCTCCGAGGCCGACGGCTACTGTCAGGAACACCAAGCATCCTAATATAGTAGACGCGTACGCTGCTGCCACCATAAAGATAGTCTGAAAACAAGCACAAATTAATATAAAAAAAAACAAATCTAAATCGGTTCATTCGTTTGGGAGCTACGATCCTCACCCCTCTCCTCCACCCTCCCCATTTATAGTTAAGAACTATCTCGAACACATCAGCTTTCAAACATAAAAAACCGCATCAAAATCGGTCCAATCATTTGAGAGCTATGATCTTCAGCCCCCCCCCCCCCCCTCCTTTAAAGCTAAGAACCATCTCGATTACATCAGCTTTCAAACATAAAAAAACCACATCAAAACCATAATTTCATTATTTTTTAACCAATCATGAAATTATGTTAACATACGTCAACACAATAATATTAATATCGGAATATATGCTGATATCGTGTTGGTGGATTGTATTGGTTGCTAACAAACAACTTTAAAATAACTAACTAGACTGTACTTGAACAGAATCGCATGCATGTGTGCAGCGTACGGATGTAGCGTACACACAAGCACAAATGGGGCGGGCGCGCGCGGGATGCGGTGGGCTAGCGGGAGGGTGTGCCCCGGCCTCTCACCTCTCCAAAGCCCGCTTACACCTAAAATTAGCTATTCCGCAGCGCCTTGCGCCTAACTTCACAGCGGCCATAAAGATTGGTTCCTACTCTACCTATACCTTCACGTCCCTACCTCCACACCGAGCTGCGCGCCGAGGCCTTGCCCACGCGCATACTTTGTCACCCCTTAGTTCTCAGAAACGGGCTAGTTTTGTGGCAGAATGCAATATGTTCTGCAGAGTGCACCCGACATTGTTGCTCTATGTTGCAGTTGCTTTATTGTGGCAGTTATGTAGCGCTCATCTGAGGACCTTTAACGACGGAATTACATAAATCCATCCTTAGTGCAAATGTTACGGTACAGTTTTATAGGTAGAGAAGAACATAGTTTCACAATGACGTGGAATCTCCTCAAAGTGTGGTCAATCTTTACTGAAATTATGTTATTGGTCATTGTTAGCCTAAACCAGTGGACCTAGAGATGTGAAATATTCCTTGAGCATCCTAGAGGTCACTCCCCTCCCCTCCCTCCCCCGCGTGGAGAGACGACCTGCGAAAAGCAGCTGGAAGAAAATGGATGAGGATAAATGAAGAGTGAGAGCTCAGTGGCGTGCATTAGGAGAGGCCGACGTCCAGCAGTGGACAAATGTAAGCTGATGATGATGATGATCCTCTAGGATCATCATCAGCGTGAATAAAGGATGTTTTGAAAGTCATCTCTAAAGGGGTACCGGGGTGGCAAAGTTTGCACGCGGGCAAAGCCGTGGGGCGCATCCAGATTCAGCATAAATAGAAACATTAATAAAAAGAAACCGGTCAAGTGCAAGTTGGACTCGCACACCGAGGGTTCGGTACAAATTTGTAGGTATGTAAATAGTTCGTCCATTACGGGAATAGGGAAAAAAGTTTTTTTGCGGTTTGTCTACAAATTTTCTATTTTCGGATTTTTCCTTTTACTTGTGCTCTAAGATATTACTTCTTGCCAAATTTCATGGTTCTATGTCAAAGGGAAGTACCCTATAGGTTATACTTCCCTTGCGAGTGTCAAAATATGTGGCATACATGGCCGTATCTTTTGATTGCGTTGATTTACAATTTTGTTTGTTTCACAGCTCCTAGGGATTGCAGACTTGAGTATTTTATAATGTCTTGACAGACAGACAGACAGACAACGAAGTGATCCTATAAGGGTTCCTTTTTTCTTTTTGAGGTACGTTACCCTAATAAAAGAAATCGAAAATTATATAATCGTGAGAAAGATTATTAAAATAAAAATTTGATTAGTAACAAAATATAAAAAAGTACCTGTGCAATAAAAGCTCCACAGTTGAACAGCTTCCTGATACTGGTCCTGGAGAGAGTGCCTCGCCGGAGCAGTAGGTCGGCCAGGTGTCCGGCCACTTGCAGCACAATAGCCATCGCGAGGTACGGCACGGCCGACAGCCAACCCGTCTGGGACGTCTCGAACTCGAACACATCTAAAACGTTATCTTTTATCAAATACTAGCTTTCCCGCCCGCGACTTCATCCGCGCGGACTACTGCTTATCGCGAAAAAAAGCATCCTATGTTCTTCTTGGATATTAAAAACCAATGCAAAAGTAGGTATAGCACCAATGCTCTCGAAGTTTTTTGACATACTTGTTATTTCGTTTCCATGGCAACCGTTCCTTACAGAAAGTAATCAACATTTTCCAGTTTTTTTCGTAGAATCTTTCCGGGATAAAAAATATCCTATGTGTTATTCTAGGGTATAAGCTATCTTCATTCCAAATTTCATTAAAATCCTTCCAGCCGTTATCGCGTGAAAGCTCCCCAAATAAACAAACAAACAGACAACGTTTCACTTTTATATATTGGTATGAATAGCTACGCCCCGCGACTTTGCACGCGTCTAAATATCCCCCTCCCCTTCCTCCTCTTCCCCCATAACCCTCCCCCAAGCAAAGCGCAAGATGGCGCTAGATTGAAGTTGCTAGTTTTTTGTCAAGGT
Organism: Alsophila aescularia; assembly: GCA_946251855.1. NCBI lineage: Eukaryota > Metazoa > Arthropoda > Insecta > Lepidoptera > Geometridae > Alsophila > Alsophila aescularia. The sequence continues at coordinate 33,266,568 of OX276386.1, read as the reverse complement.
TCATCTCCAGTAATCCCCACTTTGGGCCACTTTGACGCCTATATGCCTGGACCGAATTTGACAAAATGTTTTATGTAGATGCTTTACAATATAGATACATATTTATACCCAGATGTGCCTGCGGCTTTTTCTGGCATATAATGATCCTATCTGTTATTCCAAAACCAAAAGTACCAATATACCAAATTTTACATAATTTCGTTCATACATAAAAAGAAAATTATCGTTTGCTCGGCTTCTAATCACTAGTTTTTAAGTCAAAATCTAAGCTGCCCAACAGTGAAATCCGTATTATAATCGTTCTAGTAGTGCGTGATGCGCGAACAGACAAACAGACAGACGGAAACCTTTTAAACAATATTATATATAAAATAAGAATAAACTCTGAAAATTTCATTAGGCTAGTACTAGGGCATCATGTTGAAAAATGGACTTGAATAGTCTAAGTGCCAATAATCCGTGATATTTAAATGCTAATAGCAACTACGGAGGAAAGCCTACAGGATATAGTTAACAGAGTTTCGTTATACAGTAATGTGGTGGGACTAAGTATGAATGTCTCCAAAACCAAAGTAATGGTAATATCAGGTACGCAGGAGATGCGAGCTTACGTAAAAGTAGGAAATACCATCCTGGACTAGGTCAAAAAGTACAAATATTTGGGTTTATAGCTGACGGAAACGTGGGAAAGCGATAGCGAAATTCGAACACGTATTGAGATAGCCAGAGCCTCATTTATAAACATGCAGAGGGCACTTTGCAGTAGACAACTGCCAATCAACCTAAGAACTAGGCTCCTCCAATGCTATATCTGGCCCGTTGTTCTATACGGTTGCGAAGCATGGACCATGAAGATAGAGCCTATGTGTCTCTATTCAGCCTACGGTTGCCTGGAAGAGATCGCTGCTTAGTGATAAGGCCGCCGATTGTTCTATGTTAAAACTTGATTATTGTATCATCAATTTCATTTCTTGTGCAATAAAGAGTTATCTATCTATCTATAGAGCTTTGGAAAAAAAGTGGAAGCATTTGAGATGTGGTCATACCGTCGAATGCTCCGCATTAGTTGGACGGATAAGGTTTCAAGTTTTAGAGCGCATGGGCAAGAAACTCGAACTTATCCGGACCATAAAGCAACGTAAGGTTGTCGGTCTGTACCTACCTTGGGCATGTACTGCGAAATAACCAATACCAGTTATTACAGACTATAATGATGGGTAAAATTCTGGGGAAACGAAAAGTAGGCAGGCGTAAGATGTCGTGGCTCCGTAACATTCGGGAGTGGACAGGCATTAGGACGGTGGAACAACTGTTCAGACTGGCTCTGGACAAACCAAAGTTTAAAGAGCTGACTGCCAATTGCAGTTTGGCTGCAATTGCGAAGTTCAGACTGAAATCTGATTTTGGCTAAAATTTTACCAAATACCAAAAAACGTTTGAACCACTGAATATCGCAGAACATACATTAGTTAAATCGATAGTTACTGAGGTCCCCTACCCTCCAGCCACCGATGATCCACCCCTCTAGTTACACCGTGTATACATTATTAAATCCTCGACTACTGTAACTACACTAGACTTTGACTCTGAAATTAATACCGAAACAATTAACTGTGATCTTGTTGGATTCGAAACCATCATTACCTTTCATGAAAGTAGGTAAGAAAGTCAGCAGCGTGTAGAATCCCCAGTTTTCGCTGAAGTGGGCCATCACTATGGCCCACACGGGGGCTGAGGTTAGCATCGCCTTCCACGGGTGGCGTATATTGGACCCTTCCAGCGATTGTGTGCCGCGGGAGTCCTGGAATGATACGCCATGCAATCGTTATGTGGGGAAACTTTATCAGTACATAAATGTCTTCTTTTTTAACCCCGAATTTTAAAAGAGAGGGGTGTTATAATTTTAGGGTGTGTATCATTGTATGTATCACTGTATCCGTGTGTCTGTCTGTGGCATCGTAGCTCCCAATAATATGGGGGTGGGGTGGGGGTTAGGGGGGGGGGGGAGGGGGGAGGGGGGGTATTGTAGCTCCCAAACGATTTCGATGCAGTTTTTTTATAATGGGAGAGAAGAGGGAGATGGTTTTTTTTTAATATGTGCTTGTTTCCAGACAATCTTCATAGTCGCAACTGCGTACACGTCTACAATAACATCGAACTCGAGTATAATATAAAAGTTATACCTGTATGTATTTGAGCTCAGCTGGTGTTATATGCACGTCCTTTTCTGGGCTTTCTTTGACGACAATCCACCATATCGTGGTCCATACCAGCCCCATTATACCTGCAAATATTAAAATATACATAGTATAATTATATTATGATAACTGCCGTCTACTAGGAATCACTAGATACCAGCCAAGTCGTCACGCGTAGTACCCTCTCCGTGCTTATCGCTCAATGTGTTCAAGTGAAGAGTGAATAGGTATCTACTAGGCAAGCGTGCTACACCTTCGATCACATCATCGCTTTCCATCAGGTGAGATCGTGGTCAAACTATTGCCGAGTCCGTAATAAAAAAAAAGAAAGAAGAATGATAACAGTGATTAACTATGCAGTATGCAGTTTTAGACGGCCGGTTGGTCTAGTGGCTAGTGACCCTAGGAACGAAATCAAACGGTCGCGGGTTCGAATCCTGCAAGGTGCAATCATTTGTGTGATAAGCAGAAATGTTTGTTTCCGATTCATGGATGTAATATTCGTATCTATGTGTATTTATCCGTTATCTAGTGCCCATATTACAGGGTATCCTAGTTTGGGGCTAGGTAATTGATGTGGAATTGTCCCAAATATATTATTATTTTATTATTAGTGATTTGTTTGCTGATGGATGGCAGAATAATATTCTCAGTTGATTGGTGAAAGGGGTGTATGAGTGTGTATTCACTTTCATTTCGTTGAACCCTCGAAGCTCCTGAGCCCCGAATAAGTTAAATTGCCGTAAACATAACGAGCGACCTATGACCGAATGAGTGAATACGCAATTAATAAATTTGGAATACAGTCCACTCCTCCTACTGAACAGTTGTTATGTTAGTCTTAAAATTATTATTATTGCTATTTTTGTTATTTATTTGTTTAAATGTAATTGGTTTGTAACCATTTTAATTGACGTAAAATGATTAAGTATCTATACAACGTTTTATAACATGCATAGTTTTATCCTAACATATATTAAATGCTATAAAGTGTGGACGTATCTACATCTTTCGTGTAGCGAGTGTATCACCAAAATCATCTTAGTATTACTTTCTCTGAGGCAAAATCAAAGTAAAATTGCCGCCCGCGCCCAGCGCGCGCCTTTGGTGCGGTCTTGTACTTATACTGTGGCGGCAGCAGGCATGCACAACAGACCGACAGACATATGCCGACAGCGTAGACAACTGCATTATTACATAATACTCTAGATCGTAGAGCTCTAGGCAGGCTTTTGACGAAAACGTCGCAATGAGAGCATTTGAGTATCGCCATTTTGGCGCTGTTAGCAGTAGTTTGGCATTTGTAAGTGTCCACGGAACTAACGTACTGGCTATGTTCACTTACACGCTCGAATCATCCGTGCGATTATCGCTCGATCATCCGGAGATCGTGAACGACTTTGGACGTCCACATACAACTGACAACTGTCAAGTGTCAGTTTCATTCTATTCCTCCCCTCCACTACTATTTTTCGGATGACCCAGGCGAACGCCCGGACGACGCCGTGAACGATTTCGAGTGTACGCGCGGGTGATCAGTGCGTCCTCGAACGTTTATGTGAACGGGCCCACTGACTAACGTTAGGAGATGAGACAATGTCAATTTTAGTTCCATGGACGCTCGGTGGGGTCGCTTTGTATCAACACAAACCATATACAATTGCATATTACTCCGTACTCTAGACAGGCTTTTGACGAAAACGTCGCAATGTTAGCATAATTTGATTATCGCCATTTTGGCGCTCATAGCAGTAGTTTGGCAGTAGTGAGCGTCCGCGGAACTAACGTACTTGTACTATTATCTATTCTGTAACTAACGTTAGAAGATAAGATAATGTCCATTTTACGACCCTCGGTGGGGGCACTATGAATCAGCACAAACTAAAGTAAGTACGGCAGAGCAAATCCATATAGATCAGTGACTGTGACAGACAGCCATACCCTTCACTATTTCAATCCCGCTCTTCCCGCGTGACACGCGCTCTGTTAATTTACAGCGAATAAATAATGGTACAAGGCAGCTTGTTACTACATTATATTCTGTGGCAGCGCACAAACAAATGCACCGCTACGCCACCGGTGTCACGCGTCTTTAGGCGCTCAGTACACGTATAGTAGTCGCAGCGGATCTTTGTGGTTGTGAAGTTAGGCCTGTGAACGATTGCGCAGGTACTGCTGTGGGGATAAAACAGCATAAAGTAAGAGCGAGATAGAACATGCGAAAAACGTAAGCGAGTGAGCGAGCTAGTTAAACATACAATGCTGTCTTCACCTTCAACATTGTGATTGTGCCTGGTAAAAATAGCAGTTTGCGCAGCGATTTGCAGACAACTTCCGAGCCACAAAGATCCGCTGCGACTACTGTAGCAACTTGAGTTTAGAAAACTATAAACTTTTTACAAGATTTCATTAAAAGTAGCCAATTGCAGTAACAAAAGGCCCAGTTTATGGTTGCCGCGATTTTAAATAAACTTTGTTCTGCGGGGGATGGTGAGCGGGCGAAGTCGCTCTACTACGCGTAGCGGTTGCCGCTTGCGGAACCAGCAACTACACAACCAGTTACACAAAATCAGTTGCTAGTTGCGGTAATTTAGAATTGATTTTGTCACCTATTGCAGAAACAAGAAAACTGTTGCGATCAGCGAAACTCGCAACTAGAGTTGTAACGAATGTTATAGTCATTAATTAAAATTATAAATAATAATAATTTAAACATTACGTAACTTCAAACATGTATTGCTAACTTTAGGTATTGCAACTTGGAATTAGCTTATAATCTAATAAATTAGTTCACACACATACACACACAATTAAATTAACTATTATTATGTCTTTAGTCCTGGTTGCTAACAAATCATAGCAGCCGTTAAGCCACGACATACCGAAACCACTCCATACATAACCTATACCATTGGCCTGACATACTCTGACACCAGAGGTCGGTACTACCTTTCGACATACCGAAACCATGGATAAATTATGATTTATCTATGCCGAAACACACATACAATATTGTGCAACTTAGAATCCAACGATACCCATTCTAAGTTATGCGCGGTTTTCCATCGCTCCGTGCTCCAGAGGGCACGTTAAGCAGTCGGTCTGTGTAATGAATTAATAGCAGTCGTTAAGCCATGTCAGAGGCCCTCAGGCGGCCTGACAAACTCTGGCACCAGAGTCGAGCACTACCTCACACGACCAAAAAAAACAATATTAAACATACCGAACACGTAGAATATCCCAGGCCAGCCGGTGTATTTCGCCAATAAGGAACACACCGGCATGGAAACGACGGTGCCCACGTAGCTGCCGCTGAACGCGAAGGTCGCCAAGCGAGCGCGCTCCTGACTCGGCGCCCAGCGCGACCACACTGCGTGGATACACGGGTACGTCACTCCCTGGAATGTTTAAACATCATCATCATCATCAGCCTATACTAGTCCACTGCTGGTCGTAGGCCTCACCTAATGCACGCCGTTAATGTTGGAGATTTTGCCCATAATCGCCACGCTGGACATGCGGGTTAGCGACCGCAGGGCGTAGCTTCTCGCACCGGTGACGCTGCTGCCCGTCACCGGCCTGTGTCATTTGGCTACGCTTATTTTTGGGATGGTTATACCGCCATCTGTCGGTTGCCAGAGCCTCGCTCGTCATACAGCAGGATGACCGCGTGCAGGTGAGGTTGGCTTGGAGCAGTGAGATCGTTTTTCGCTCCCATACATTCCACAAGTAAACATCATCATTATGTATTTGATTTTGAAAAATAACGCGAGTTTTATTCAAAAACTCTCAATTATGAAGACCGGATAAACTCCGACCAGGTTTACGACTATTTATGATATTCTTTGCTTGCGTCGTAGGTCGTAGCGGTCGTCGAAGCTTGCCAGCATAAACTCCCAGACGGACTTCAAAATAAACCAAAACCTGACACCAGAGGCCAGCACTACCTCATACGAAAAAAAAAAAATATGTGCCTGATACGCCTGTTTAGGATACGCCAAGATGATAATAGTTTATTGTGGACACGGCCTATCAAACTTTTAATCATCATCATAGTCATTAGCCTGCATTCGTCCACTGCTGGCATCATCCAATGAACACGCCCAGCCCGATCTTCGGCTCTACTCATCTAGTTTCTACGGGATGCTTCTTGCAGGTCGTCATTCCAGCGCACTGCAATCTAATCACATACTTTTTTAAAAGCTTTTATTTAACTTCACTTGTATCTATGTATTTCTGTCTGTCCGGGAATCCTACAATTAAAATTTCGATTATTTCCCGATTAGCTATCCGGCTGAAACTTTCAGGGTAGCTCACAAACCGATAACAAAGCAAAAGAACATAAAATAAAAAAACTTAATAAAGTAAAAAGTGAAAATGCAATAAAAATAAATTAAAAAAAACTGAAAAAAAATATATTAAAAAAAACTGGAAAATGATACTTTTTTTTTAATTATTCTTATTATTTACTCAACCAATTCTAAAATGTTTACTTACATCAGTAGCATTCATCATTTTAGATTTTTCAATTTAACTTTTACGAACCAACTTCTTGCAGTGCATGAAATGAGTCTTGAAATAGTAATAAGGTACAAACTTAAAGTACGATACCTACCTTAAACATGGTAGACACGACTTGCAACTTGGCCAGTTATATTTAAGGCGAAATAGTATCCAAATTTGTCGATTCGTCCTTACGAATATTTAAAACTAGATCTTTGAAAACGGTTAATTGACTTTATTTTTTTATCTGTAATAAATGTTCACAAAATACTTTATCCGGCTATGGTCACCGAAACACGATTAAATAAATTTGTCTCGATAGAAAAAAAACACCCGTTTTGACGGTCTCGTCGATGGAATGAATCAACTTCATTCAGTTTCTATCGAAGATATTTATACAAAAACCAAATGTGTGTAATGCCAACAAACATTCAAATACTTCTGTGGGATTAGTTTTTTGAAAAATCGTAAGATTATTAAAAAAAAGTTAAATTAAATTGAAAATGTGAACTAGAATCGGCTCCCGAGAAGCATCACCTTTCCTGCTTACCCTGCACCATAACGAACAGGGCAAAAATTTGGAGCCCATAGCGCCTTAAGTGATAAATAGTCAACAGGCCTGTACTAACCGGAAAGCAAACGAAAATGAAACTAATCTGACTTATCAGATAGTATCCAACGCCATCTTGCGGCGTAAATTAGTTCAAGTATTTTAATTTAGGGATAGATATCTAATGTATGGACCCTTACCACTGTTCTTTAGTATTCGGTTTAAGTATAAATAAAAAATATAAAAAGGCTTTTACGGCTTTTTTTTATAATGTATGTCACTTTTTATATATAAAAAAAAAAAAACTTCAATTTTAGGTTTTTCTTTTCTTTTTTTCTTTTTATATTGCTTTGTCATCGGTTCGTGAGCTACCCTTAAATTTTCACCTGGATAGCTAATCGGGAAGTGCTCAAAATTTGAATTGCAAGATTCCAGGACAGACAAAATACATAGATACATACTAGTAGGCAAGTGAAACTAAATAAAAGCTTTTGAAAAAAAAAAAGATGCCGTGCTCACCTCAAATAAACCTTCTACGACTCTCACAGTGATAAGCAGGGCCGTGCTGGTGTGGGCTAGCGGCGGCGTGAACAGTGTCAGGAGTGAGGTGGCGCCGATTCCGATCGCGAACATCCTGTAAGTAACAATGATTAGATATAGTGGCTCTGTGGATTTAGTATCTAAGATTAATGAAAACACGACATCTTGATTCAGCGTGAAAGAAGCGCGTACTATTATTATTCCACACAGCTTATTCCGCACACAGCAGGGCGTAAGCCTCCTCTCTCTTACGCCATTCAACTGTAGTTTGAGCCAATCTTGTCCATCATCATCATCATTTGCAGCTTACTCTGCCCACAGCAGGGCATAAGCTTCCTCCGTCTTATGCCATCCATCTCTAGTTTGAGCCAATCTTGTCCAGCGTGTTTCTCTATGTCATCGACCAATCGTTGCATCGGTCTTCCTCGGCTACGCTTACCATCACGTGGCCACCTTTGCATGAGAGACTTACTTCACCTGCCATAACCACATCTTGCCTAGTTTCCTGCCAATCGCCACTTGAGTTTAATTATACTGCATCCGATGCATCTGCACCTTGGTTCTCCTTCGGATCACCTTATTTCGAACTCTGTCGCTCAACGTGATACCTAACATAGTGCGCTCCATGGCCCGTTGTGCCACTCGCATCTTGTGCACAGTGTCCTTAGTGAGCGTCCATGTTTCGGCACCATACGTCATTGTGGACAAGACACATTGGTTGTACAGACGGACGGTTGTACAGACATTGCAGCATTTTTCTGTCCCTTTTCGTAATCTACGACAGCAAAGCACAAGGGCCGGTAGAATTCGTCACATTTTTCCATCAGCTGCTTCACAGTGTGAATGTGATCGACAGTTGAATATCCGCTCCGAAAATCTGCTTGCTCGATGGGCCGACATTTATCAAGTTAATGAGTAATATTTGTATATATATATATATATCACCAAACCACCTGCCAAGCGTGGCGATTATGGCCCAAGTACAGCAGTGGACTTCGAAAACGAAGCACAAATCGATGGCAACTCCGCACATAACCTACGAGTATTTAAAATCGGCGGAGCGAGCGATGCGTTGGATTTCAAGGCTCATATTTTATCGTTCGGCCACAGAATAAATAATAATACTGCGGCCCTGCCACGATCATTACCGCTTCGCTTGTTTGCGGTCAAGCCAGCTAACCACATGCATCACACTAATATTATAGAGGCGAAAGTTTGTATATGTATGTTTGTTACTCCTTCACGCTCAACGGCTAAACAGATATTGATGAAATTTGGAATGAAGATAGCTTACATCCTGGAATAACACATAGGACACTTTTCATCATCATCAGATGTCAAAGTGACAGGTGTCAGCGGGTGAAACCGCGGAGCGTAGCTCGTTTTACTTGAGTAACATTAATTGTACGCGCTTGGTCGATGCGACGCGTAACCAAATTGCTGGTACCTACCTATGTGACTCATTGAATTAGCATTGCAATTCAGCGGGGCAATGCACTGGAAGGCTGCTGGAAGTGGGCAAGAACATTTGGGCTACCTGTGAGCCAGTAATGACTTGTAGGTTATCATGTCAGAATGTTTTATGTATTACTAAGTTGTTTGTATTTTGTAACATTTAGTTAATAAAAGAAATAGATCGAATTAAAAAATATATACACAACTCACTTCTATCTATACTAATATTATAAAGAGGTAAAGTTTGTGATTCTGTCAGGTTGTAGGGGGTAACATCTGGATCTACTGAACCGATTTTGAAAATAATTTTACCAATAGAAAGCCACGTTATTTGTGAGTGTCATATAATATATTAAAATGACCAAGCGTGCAAAGCCTCGGGCATCAGCTAGTATTCTATATTGAAGTTTAGTCTTCTTCTCCTTAAATACTTAAGCCCAGAGAACGTCAACATTTCTTTTCACAGCATGATAGCAGGCTCTCAAGGGAAAGCTAAGAGTTCTATAGAACGGAACGAACCTGTTACCTCCTATTTTAGCAGCGAGCCATCCGCCAGGCAGCTGCGTCACCAGGTAACCGTAGAAGAAAGAACTCAGCACCAGCCCTTTGGTCTGCGAGCTCCAGTCAAATTCTGGTATCTGTAAAATTATAAAGAAGAATGAATGATGACATTGATAAACATTAAATAGGTAGAATTACGAGCAAATTTGGTGAAGAAAAATTCGTCTACAACCTTGGTGTAGGCACAGAATAAATAGTAGTACGTGTAATATAGGAACGAATAATAGTAGGGACACTAATAATTCTTTGAGCTATGTCGGTGACTTTGGTTCCCTGGCGGATAACCTAGTTTCCGAATCTATCCTTCAGAGAAACCCCGAGCATATATAGCTCAAGTGCTCAGGCAAGCTGAAATGGAAATGGGCTGGCCACATTTCCCGAAGCACGGACAACCGCTGGGGTAGACGTGTCCTCGAGTGGAGACCGCGTCTTGGCAAACGTAGTGTGGGACGCCCACCGGCCAGGTGGATTAACGACCTGCTGAAGGCGGCCGGCAGAAACTAGATGAGAAGAGCCGACGATCGGGCTCTGTGGCGTTCATTGGGAGAGGCCTATATATGTCCAGCAGTGGACGAAGCAAGGCTGATGATGACGTAGGGACACTGGCATAGTCAGTTAGCACATCGAATGTGTCCTCGCCGCATTTTATATTACCTATAAAACAGTACCGTGACCATAGAGTTTATTTTTTTGTCTAAAGTAGAGAGACTATGGTTATCCTGACGGTCGCGCCGCGAATAAGTCTCAATGAACACATTCATGCAAAGCGACAAGTGATTGTTCGTAAAAACACGTAGGGTTATCATGTGTATATCCCATATTGAGGTATATTCTTAACCACTTGCACTAAGCGCGTGCGCGTGCGCAGTAACACAGAATAAATAATAGTACAAGTACAGAAGGTTAACTGAGTAAAGTCATTTAAATAAATAGCAAATCTCGCTACAACGCTATAAAGTGCAATTTAACTCGCACGGCGCTGCGAGCTTTCAATTATATTTACCTAGAAGGCGCTCGCCCACCGCGTGCAGGCTAGAATGCACCGTATCACAACGCGCGAGAACTTCCATTGCTCTAACCGTTTCAGAATCGCTCTGTCCCTTTTTCGCTCGGTAGGGTTGTATTAAGATATTATGACTAGGTTTTTGTACTACTAATTATTCTGTGATATGTTATGACTTAGATATTGTAACAGAATAAATAAGTAATAATGTATTATGTTATTACTTATTATTATAAATTAAAATAGTTCTATTACATACAATGACATTCCTATCAGAATAGACCTACTACCTTATTTTTACTACCTACCTATCCTGTTTTCAGACCGCCGATAACTTTAGTGAGATACCTACCTACGTGTCGTTGGTTGATTATGATTATATCCTATAGGTATTGCACTTTGATGAATAAAGGTGCCTGTCTGAATTCCATGCTTTTTAATGAGTGAAAAATAAATTGCTACCTACGTAATAAAAGGTATTAAAAGTAGGTAGGTATTATACGAGACATATATTATATAAATTCCTAATTAGTTGTAGGCTACTTACTAAGTACAGTCATACTAAGTCAGTCAGCATTCATTTTCTGATCAACAATACCTACTATAATCAATTATAAAATTACGTTGATCGATTTAGTAAACGACTTTATTTCTACGCGGAAAAACCTTAAATATGCGTAGCTTCGGTATGGAACACAAATGAAATAACATAAAACTATAGGAACCTACGTAATAAAAAAATATCAATATCTAACTACATAACTAGGACCTATTATAGGTATTACAATTTATTACCTTTCAATATCCTTTGGAAACGCAAAGAATGACAATTCGTCATTTCTATCACTATTCAAACAGCCGAATGCTATGCAGTACTTTCTAGCTTTCTTCTTGGTACTCATAATTAAAACACGAATAAAGTTTGTCAATAACGTAAGTTTGTTTGTAAGTTACGTAAGTAGGTGCTCTATCGCTAAGTACAAGGCGCGCGACTCATCGAGCGCACGCTTGACACTCGACTGAACGGACCCGAATATTGGGTCCTTGAATTTATTTGTACTAGTTGCGGAGTGCGACCGCCCTGGCAGTACTACGCGCAGTGGTTGCTTTAGCGCCAAAAAGCAAGGGACTGGTAGTTACGAATGGCATTAAAAGTTTTCCAATTAGTAATAAACGTGACGAATAGGAGAATTATATTATTATATTTATGCAACTTGTGCAAAATATCATTCGAGTATGCAACGGGCGACACTGAGTTTCATACAAAATTTGGTTCGCAATATTTCGATGCTTTCCCACTTCAGTGACCGTGACATACCGACATACTGAATGACTGACAGACAACGCACAGCCTAAACCGGTGCACCTAGATTTGTTAAATTTGAAAATATTCCTTGAGATGCAATAAAGATGGATTTATTGAAGTTCGGTTCAGAAATTCCTTTCCTTTTCGCAGGGCGCAACTAGTCTCCAATCGGCACTGCCCGTTTAATAAATTCGAGAAATAATATCTTGTAAGCTCTATTATTTAGTATATGACAACATTAATAATTGGCCAGGATAAGCAATAATTGGCCAGGATAAGCAATAAAAAAGAAAAACACTAATTTCGTAGTGTTTCTTATCCGGTTTATGCATTTCTATGATAAACTAAGGTAAGCAGGTATAATAACCCAGTTCAGAAGGGATTAAAATACTACTTAAGGCCCGGTTCTAGCACTTTTAGCAATTTTCAATCATTTTTGAACGTCTTTATCTTGTTTTATAATTAACCCAGAACTATGAAATTGGTATCACATCAAAATTTTATATATTATCTCGTACTTTGTAAACACAGAAACATGATTAGTATGAATTCACTCGATAGAAAATAAAATCAAAGGTAACACTACTTTATGCTTAGAACATTGATTGGAAAGAGACCCCGTCACTAAATGATATCAAATATATACCAAGAGAAAGAGCTTATTATGATAGAGAAAATGGTTAGACACTTTTTAATTCAAAGCTTTAGTTTTCCTACAAATAAATAAAAACCTTAAATTTTGGGCCCGAGATGTATCATCTTTCCCGCTCTACATGATCACGGATGAGAGGGACAAAAAATCACTGACACCCGGCCTAAAGCACAAAACTGCATATTATGTCTGGTCTATCAATGATATTGTAAATGGTAGATACGCCACATACGCGCTCAAAATGTCTCCGCAAAAGCAAGTTATTTAAAAGTCGTCTTTACTTGTTTCTGCACACGGTCAGCGTGAGGCAACCCCACGTGCGCGACGTCAAACGCGACGCAGACACATGTCGGCGAGCGCGTTCAAACACTGATACAATTACGATGCAAAAGCAAAGAAATAAACAGGGAATTTTACATTATTTATATTTCTATTTATGCAACAGACTGCAGCATGACCGAATTTATAACGCCATTTTGTATGACATGACCCGTCTTTTATAAAATGTCCTTGGTCGGTACTCAGCCAGCACATAGTGTGTTTATAAAATGCATCAGTGCTTGCATGCACTGATGCATTTTATTACCTAATTTATACATTAGGCATTTTATTTCGTGCCTTCTTTCTTAAATCACCGACCGTCATAGAGCACGTTTTGGCATCAATTCCTTATTGCATCACGAGTTTATTATAATGACGTCATAAAACTCAAATGCTCGAAGGAGGGCCAGGCTTGCCTATAAAATTTTATTAATATCGTCGAAGACTTTATTCACTCGACGCCTTTCATGACTTTTATGTATTTTATGGAACATTAAACTGACCTTCGATTTGCAGACCCCGGTATTGATATCACACGTTCTAAGTTAAGGTCACATGTTAGTAGGTACATGAATTGAGATTGCAGACTTTGCGGTCGACAAAAAAGTTGTGTAGGTAGGTACTAGGTATGTTCAGTTTTTGCTTCTATGCCGTTTTTAATTATAAATGTGCCTACATTCCGGAACCTGTCGCTGTCAAATAGAATTCTTGTAACAGAATAATTGCAGACGTAACGACTTACAGGCGGATTACAATATTTTAAGCGAAGTGGCAGGCGGTATACAAGTGAGCGTTGGAATTTAACGATACCGAGTTCTATCCAATGACTTTTCTAATCTATGTAAGGATTTCCATCACTCGAAGAGCAATTTAAGGCCGGATTGCAGTGAAATTTTTGTCCCTCTCATCCGTGATCATGTAGAGCGGTACAGATGATACATCTCGGGGGTAAAATTTAAGGTTTTTATTTATTTGTAGGAAAACTAAAGCTTAGAACAAAAAAGTGTCTTACCAGTTTCTCAATAATAATAAGCTCTTTTTTTTTCTTTGGTATCATTTAGTGATGGGTTCTCTTTCCAATCAATGTTCTAAGCGTAAAGTAGTGCTGTTACCTTTGATTTTATTTTCTATCGAGTTAATTGATACTAATCCTGCTTCTGTATTCACAAAGTACGAGATAATATGCCAAATTTTGGTGCAATACCAATTACATAATTCTGGGTTAATTGTACAAGATACAGATGTTCAAAAATTATCGAAAATTGCTAAAAATGCTAGAACCGGGCCTTAACGGTATCGGCTGTTATCAGGTTATTGATTAATAGCAGTAGTGTAGCCATGTCAGAACTCTCGCTCGGGCTGACAAACTATGACAACAGAGGCCAGCACTACTCATACGACAAACAAGCGATAATATTTTATAGCTGATAAAAGATACACATGATTGGAACTTTAGTTGTCACTGTTCCCAGTAGTTCGAGTTAAATATATATATATATGTATATATATATATATATATATTTGCACAAACATCAGTGTACATTGATTCGTCCAGTTTTTCCAAGTTTTGCTTAGATACAAATCTTTACACGCTTTATTTATTCTGTATCACGTAAAAAAAGTATAGTAAATATTTCCACTTTATGTGTGTAACGTGAATTTAAGAATCTTCAATTCCTATAAAACAGTAGACTTGACTATCTGACATTGCACAACTGAAACTGATGAACCTAGAAATTAAGAGGAAATATTCCTTGACTAGAGATGCACAAAGGAGGGTTTTTTGAAATTCCATCCAACAAGTGACAATTGGGGATTTTATAAAGAAAATGACCACACGGGCAAAGCCCCGGGGCGCAGCTGGTAAAATATAATGCCTATAGCTTTACACAGGTGGTTGAACCAAGTTAATACTTTTGCACCATAATTACCTATTCATGAAATATTTCATTTTTATTTCCATAACAAAGTGTGCATGAATATGCCTTCAACTGTGTAATTGAGAGGTATAACATTCATACGAATACGTTATTGTTATTATTTAAACTTTCACTCTTACGGCGCACACGACAGCAGTAACAGCTGAGAAAATAATATGTTGCGTTTTATCGGTGTTTTATGGGCTTCATTTGTACTACGCAACTATGAGAAAGGGGAGGGGGAGGGGGGGGGGGGGGGAGAGGAAAGGAAACGCGTGGATTTTTTTTCGAAAAAAAAAATGAAAAGGAAAGAGGAAGAACATGAAATCAATTGTTATATCGAGTACTAGCTGCGCCCGCGTGTTATTTTTTTCTGGGATATCACAGGATCCAGAACCAAAAGTGCCAAAATCATCAAAATTCGTCAAAGGTGTTTTATCGATTGCTCGAATTATACTCATCAGATTGAGATACAAAACCAGTTTTAAGTCAAACCTTAAGCTTTCCAACAGTGAAAACCGCATCGCAATCGATCCAGTAGGGTTTACGTGATGCGCGAACAAACATACAAACAGACTAACAGACCACCAGACTCACACGATTTAAAAAAATGTAATACTCTTGTTCAGTAGCTTATTTTAAGTACCTACCCTAAACCATTTTTTTTTAATATCATACAATAATGAAGATAGTGGACCTAGTTGCGAAACTTAAACATTTTAACGCATAACATTATTTATAAAAAAATTGCGTATAAAAATATATCAATTTAAAAAAAATACCTTTTATATTCTTTAATATTACGCCCCCCATGGGCGTAATATTAAAGAATATAAAAGGTATTTTTTTTTCCTTTCATCATTTTTCCTTAAAGATTAGGATTTTCCCATACTGGCTAGGAAAAAAATCACACCCCGTGTGCCTTGTGGCCTAATGGTGGCCGAGACAAAGAAAGCGAAGCGTTGCCGCGTTGGTCGTCGAGCAACATGATGGGCCGACGATATTGAATAGATCGAATCCGATTGGCACGAGACCGAGCTGATTGGCATACTAAGGGAGTTGATATACGAGTAGCAAGCGCCCCGGGCGCATGGGCGGTCTAAAATGTATGGCGCCTTAACACAGATGACTAAATGGTTACTATGGGCAAGCGTCCGGGCGCGCGCCCTGGCCGCTCACTATATCAAAGCCCTAAAAGGGAAGCATGTACTTAAGAGTAGGACGAGAAAGGCTGTGAATTATGATGATGATAATACCATAGCAATAGTTCCATTAGCCAGCTTGGTCTCCAAAGGTTCAGTCATCGCGACCACGGCCACGGAGAGGTTGACTCGGAGCGCGTACACGTTGAAAAACCCGAAGAACGCCAGCAAGGCTACCACAAGCCGCCGTCGCCGCCAAAACCGCCATGTCATCTCGTGCTCTTTGGATGCCTCTCTGGAAAAAGAGAAGGTATTTTAAAATCGGCACAATAAAAAAAAAAAAAAACTTTATTTTCCCCGTTTTTGTTTTAATTGCATTTTCACTTTTTAAGTTTTTATATTTTTTATTGCTTTGTCGTCGGTTTGTGAGCTACCCTGATAGTTTCAGCCGGATAGCTAATCGGGAAGTGCTCGAATTTGAATTGCAAGATTGGACAGACAAAATACATAGATACATACTCGTATATACATACAAGTGAAGTTAAAAATAATAGTTTTTAAGAAAGGTCTTTCCTGCAATACAAAAGAGGTATTATTAGAAATCTCACCACCAAACCGCTCTATGGCAGACAATGATGTAATGATCTAATTCGATTCTAATATAATCCTACTTTCATACTCCATATTCTATCTATCTATACTTATAATAAAGCAGTAAGTACAAAAAAAACTGTACAATGAAGATATTTAAACAAAAATGGTCTAGGGTACTTAAAATAAGCTACTGAACAATAATGTAACTTGTTATGAAATCGTGTCTGTCTGTTTGTTCACGCATCACGTAAAAACTACTGGACCAATTGCGATGTGGTTTTCACTGTTACTGTTAACCTGGAGAAATGACAACGCGTGCGAAGCCGCGGGCACAGCTAGTAATATTATAAAAGCTCTTTCTATCTGATAGAAAGATGATACGAGAGTATTATATACAATAATTTATATAATTCATTGGAATAAAGCAATAATTTATATAATTCAGCTGATAGAAATGTAGGTCATAAATCATAATTTCAAGGTAATATACTGTTACATAGGAATCGGTAAATTTTGCGAAGTTTGGTATTTGAGCCGTAGATCGCAAGGACTTCAAACACCAAAACAACGTTAGTACCTACTATAGGCAGGTAGGTATATATTCTGTGCCAAAAGTTTTCCAATGTAACAAAACCGCGTTTGTAATTCTATGTAGATAGGTCTGTGCTTTGCACAATTATGCTGCTCGCGCAAATAGGTTTAAGTATCACGTCAATCAAATGTTGATTTTATTCATAAATAATATAACGTTGAATCCTAAAGTAAAATAAATAAATGCAAAAGTGAGTTTGTTTGTTTGTTCCGCTTTCACGCCTTAAATATTCAACCGATCATTATGAAATTTTGCACACACGTTGTCAGGGGTACAGAAAAGGACATAGGGTACCATTAATTAAGATTTAAGAAAAAAAACCTTGTTTGTTAATTTTGTATGGGAATTGCCACATTTATGCCAAAGTGACAAGTGTCAAAGTAAAAGGCAGCAAAGTGACAGTGACAGATGTAAAAGTGACAAGGTCAGAGATAGGTGTCAAAGTTACAGGACAAACTGTAGCCGCACGGACGATGTCGCATGAAAAAGCTAGTAAATAATATTTTTACTATTAGGTACGACTAGTACTTATCTAAAGCAATTTATTAATATACCTACCTAGTTCGAGTACTAAAACGTTCGCGTAATTAAGCCTTGACTACTAACATCTCGGATCATTGCACCTCTTTGAAATCAATGACCTTTCAAGTTATGCCAATGGCTGTAGGCGTTAAATTTGTGCCGTAGAAACGTAAAAGCTTATACTATGTTACTTACTGTTACTGATTCTGAAACTAGAGTTATTGACCTTTACCACAGAATACCTAAGTGTGTAAAGGTAGGTACCTACAAGGTTGAGGGTAACGTTAGGGACGATATAACGCTCCAGATAATTTCGATTAAGCGTAGGTACCTACATTTTTACTACACACACCAATACTTTTCCATGGAAACAGTTTTTACTAAATGAAACGTAGTATAAAGCACAGAATAAATAATATGGTATAGGTTAAGTACCTAAACTAAACTATATCCGGAGTACATATTTTCCAATAACAAGATTATTTATAACTCCCCTAAGCCTTAGAATTAGTGTCTTGTCGGACAGACAGTTGGACAAAAAGTCCTATAATTCTTAGAACATTTATTCAGCAAGTGTCCCGTTTGTTATTTGTTTATGTTATGAGGTACGTATGTAGGTACAGCAAAATAATTAAAAAAAAAACGGTTCGTTTTTTTATTTTGTGCTGACATTGAAAGCACAATAAGACAAGATATGTCTTTTCTACTCAAGGTTGATAAAAATAATGAATTCTTTAAAAAAAAAACAAAAAAAGGATTTGTTTTATTTAAATCGGATTTAAATCTGTTTTTTTTATGTTTGCATTTTTTTAATTTGGAAGTCAGAAAAACAATACAATGTTTATTTATTTAACCCTTCGGTGACCAATGCAATTAATTATGATATTAATAATAAAAATAACAAAAATCATGATAAATAAAGTCTAAAAAGTCAGTCATTTTTTAAAATTACAGTAGCTTATTTATTTGCAATCCATTTCTGTCACACATGTTTTTGAATGTTTTTTCATTCTCGCTAAAGCCCATTATTTCCTCTTAACAAGTTTTACACACCGCTTTGTTATATTTGCCGCAAGGCGTTTTTTTTTCATTTAAATAAACCCATCCCGCTTCTTTTTTTCTTCCAGACATCTTGTTGTATTCACTCTTTCATCAGTCACAAATGACCGGGCAAAACGGGTGGATTCAGTCGCGAGTTTAAATTTCTGAGAATCCCCAAACTGTGTAAGTAAACAGAGCATGTAAAAAAAAGTATTGAATAAAATCATTGATTTATAAAATAACATTTCAACCCTGTTTCCACTGTTATGAATTTTATCAGTAACTAACGTCTAGCAAATTAATATTGCTGCTCAATTATGTCGCGCAAAGGCTGGGGAAAGGGGGGGGGGGGGGCGGGGGTTGGGCTCGAATCCCATAATCCAACATATTCCTTCATAAAAATTCATTTCTTTTCATCACAAAAACTATCACCATCTAGCTAGAGTAAAACTGCCGTATTCATCCCCCCTAAATCCCGCAGGCGTAACCATAATATCGCGACAATGGTCCCGACCTAATTAGTCTGTGACCCACTTACTATTTTAATGTTGCAACAAATCATTTAATTTTCCCGATTTATGAGATCTCTTTAATGACTTTGGGGTGTATAATGGGAGAAAGCTGCAGCTGGTAGGAATTTAGGCGGATGTGAAGAACTTAAGCTATTAACATTATTTATTGAAGTACCTGTACCTACTTCATATTTTTGCTACTTGCATTTGAATAAATTCGATCTAAACCAGAAATGATAAAAATTTGGAACTCGGAAGTCACCTAATTATACGTACCTACATCAGTTTGTTAAATTCTCCCAGACGATCGTGTTGAAAAATGTATTGCTCTGAAAAACGGTTTTTGGCCACTAATTGCGGCCACACAGGTACAGTCAGGCTCGGATTTCGAAATTTAGGTTGTTAGTTCCCTTTCATTTTCCTCTGTTTCTTGCTGATCATCACTAGAACCTCAATGAGACATAATCATACACCTCAGAATTATGAAACACCACAAATACTAGGCGCACGACCGTCTCCGTCCGACATTGGCACTTCTCTGTTTCTAACGGGTGTTTTCCCGGCACCAAAGTAGCCTAAGTATGTCAAAGAAAATGCCTCTGTAGCGTTGCATTATACCTACTTGCGTAAAATTTCAACAAATACGGTTCAGCCGCTAGGCATGAAAGAAAGGCAGAAAATAGATGTAGGAACTTATTTAAAGACTTCCCAAGTCAGAATTACCAAAGTTAAACGACAGGGGTTCCACAACGATAGTGGTTTCATTATTTATACTGGTTCACTTTGTCTCTGTTGAACCAGTATTACACATATGCTAGTACTATTATTTATTCTGAGGTTCACAATTCGCAGTTGCCTCCGAAAGACTAGCGTTTGTATCTATGCTCTACTGTACCGTTATTAATATTTTAAAAAACAGTTTTTGTTCAAGATACATCGCCTGGTGGAGTTGACAGCGAAGAATTTAATTTTGGTCTATTGGTCACAAGCAAGAAATACAGATTAAGTAGCATCATCATCATTATCATTTCAGCCTTTAGAAGTCGTCTGCTGAACATAGGCCTCCCCCAAAGAGCGCCACGACGAACGATCTGCCGCCTCCATCCACCGTCTCCCTAAAGTAATATTTTTCTCTTATTCATATTATTATGTAAAGTAAAAAAAAACTTAAGACGATTATTCTCACAATATTGAGGGATTCACCATGTTATTTTAAGACCATAGATTACTTACAATAGTATGTTTTCATGTAATTTATCAGTAACGAACATATTTTTAAATTTGTAGGATATGTAGTTTCGGGGATTTTGGGGATGTTTAATGGTAAATGTTCATCAATTTGGCTTAATACATTCACAATTATTTATTAAAAAGTATTAAAAAAAAAAACTTCACAACCTCTTCATATTAATATCACACGGTACACATTGCAAAACTGTATTTTATTATTCTTCTCTATTTTGCCTCCCAGAACAGATCCACATATTATTCAAAATTAATTTATTTATATTATACGTCCGTGTTTGGGTCACAGAAATATGTGTACCAAATTTCAAATTATTTAGTCCAGTAGATTCGGAGTAAGACGAACAGATAGACAGACACACGGGTGATCCTATAAGGGTTAAAAAAACACATTCGGATGTACGGAACCTTAAAAGCCTTGTTTTTCCTTATATTGATATCGGTTTCAGATACTCGATGTCCCCGACATTCCCAACCCCGGTGTCTCATAGCGCGATCCAAATCGCAATAAAAAACTTTCCTTTTAGCATAATGTCCCAACAGTAGTCGGAACAAAGCGCGGTTTTGGACCATAATAGACGTTTATTGCCAATAAAGAACTCCCAGTAAATCGAAAATCGCGGAGGAAGCAATAAGTAAAGATTCTCTCAGTTTAAGATGTTTAAGGTTTCGGTCTATCGTAGGAAAAAGCATTTTTAGGGAAACATTTTTGTTTACATGACCTTACAACCATTTTCAAACAGCAAGTGGGCCGACGATATTGTGAAAATCGCATGTCGAATCAATTGGCACAGGACCGAGGCGAATAGCTGGTAAAAGAGAGGCCTAAACGCAATAGTGGGAACATAATGATGGCAAATTTTGGATGAGATGGGAATTTTTATCATATCGACACATAAATGACTCAATGTTTGACTATTATTTAAACGGTGAGCAGAAAATTGCTGTTTTCTTCAGCTCTAAAATATATTCGGCCAGCAAATTAATAAAATTGCTTAGCAAAATGTTTATGGTTATTTTATCTATATTATGTTGTGGTGATTTATCTCAAAGCAAAGCGAGGTAGCAATTCAATTCAACTTGGGCTAATTCGTTAAGTGTTTGTATAGTATGTATATTTGTTAGTTCGATGACAACGTCCGAACCGTATATAATAGTATGGAGTTAAACCTGGTAAAAAATTAAAAGTATGTAATCATTACCATCAACGAATCAACGTGTTGTTATGATCTTCATGAAATTTGGTAGATACGTATACTTTACACAACACGTCAATTTTCTCTTGCATTTTTTTTTGATAGCAATGACCTTAATGACACTGAAAAGCATTGCTAATAAATAGTATTGATCATTGAAAGGTGTAATTTTTCCTTCACGTCTTATTAGCGTATTGAAGTATCAGACATTTGTTTGTTAATAGTTGCATACTTTACACACGAGAAAATGTATTGCCAGGTGTCCGATATGCGCGGGACGTCCCGATTTTCAGGGGTCTACTGTCATGTCCCAACCCAAAATTCACCTTTGATCGGGACGCTGAATGTCATTTACCTTTACCTTTAACCTTCTTAGTCTGTACTTTATTCGATAATTTTGAAAAGAAATATATCTGTAAGATACAAAGAAATATTTTTGATTTCATATTTATTCACGAAACTCTTGACTAGATAAGGTAGTCATCATATTATTCACGAAACTCTTGACTAGATAAGATAGTCATCATATTATTCACGAAACTCTTGACTAGATAAGATAGTCATCATATTATTCACGAAACTCTTGACTAGATAAGATAGTCATCATATTATTTTTTTACTTCGCGCTTTTTTTTGAGAGATAAGGATATTACGCAAATTTAAGCACAGAATTGATGAT
Organism: Alsophila aescularia; assembly: GCA_946251855.1. Taxonomy (NCBI): domain Eukaryota; kingdom Metazoa; phylum Arthropoda; class Insecta; order Lepidoptera; family Geometridae; genus Alsophila; species Alsophila aescularia. The sequence continues at coordinate 33,244,037 of OX276386.1, read as the reverse complement.
GAATTTTTCACGTGCAGAAATTTAATTAAAAAACTGCCTATAGGTACAGTTTTCTATTGAGACAGCTTCAATAATAAAAACATCATGTGCTTGGTACAAAAATGTTTTGAAATATATAAACACATAAGATACTTTCATGGCATCTATACCGGTTTCGAATGCTGCAACAGAAATAATATAGAGATATTCGGTTCTTTATTTATGGTTAGTTTACTAACTAATACTAACTTAAAAGCTAAAAAAAAATACGCCTGCCCTGCGAAAAAAATAACTTTTACTAATAAATTTTATACTGTTGGAATGAACTTATCAAGGCCTTCAATTTGATATCCATATTGTAAAATTAGAAGAAAAGTTATTTTTTCTCATTCGAAAATAGAGCCATACAGCAGCAATCCATTTTTTTAAATGGTTAGTATATCCTATGGTACACGGGGGGGTGTAAGGATTCTAACGATACCCCATACGTCTAAATCTGTTCAGGCATTTAAAAGTTATGGTGGAATAAAGAAACTCACATAGATACAAACATACATTAATCTTAACCTGCGCTTGTACTATTATTTATTCTGTGCCTGCGCCTCGCGTCTTTGCTCGCAGATTATCCTTGTGTCCAAAATAGTATCAAACATTTTTCAGTCGTGAACAATTTAAGCTATCACATAGCTACTTAATGCCAAATATACAAATCCGTTCAATATTGGGTAGTTAGTTATTAACGGTTATCCGAGTTTATCAATGATCTCATGTTGCCGTATCACAATAGCTAATAAAATACAATATACAATGTATGCGAGCATTGATGATTCGTTCTTGCACGATTGCGAGCTTATGCGTTACTTACATTCTAATACTTTTATGTTTTTATTTGGTTTGTTTGAATAATCTTGTGTTGTTGCGTGTTATGGACTCTACACACCAAAGTCGCCGACTTTGGTGTGTAGACTCCCATACAAAAACCCGTTCGGCGGGACGTCACACTGTCACTGTCACCACGTCTCACTGACAGTAACTACCTACCATTGTACAGGAAATGTCTATATGACAAATTTTCCGTACTCTATATGCTTCCTACTACAGCTCAGGAAATTACGCGGTTCGGTGCCATTCAGGGTATCTCTATTTCCCAAAAAACGTCCACTAACCCTATGGTCACCCACTTTATTCTAATCTTAGTGAATTTTGTATAATAGTAATGTAATAAAAATTGCAACAAATTGCGTGTGATTTTTTAACGGCACAAAATTACAAATGGCACTCTCAAAAAGCTAGGTACCTACCTACCTGCCTCTGCTTCTTAAAACTAACTATTATAGGTGACTAGTTGTGCCCGCGGTTATACCTTGTGGTCATTCCTCAGGGTTAAAAGTTACCTAAGTGTTATTCCTGGACCAAAAGTACCTACCCTAATAAGTACAAAATATCAAATTTCGTTCAGCCGTCAAATAGTTTTTTCACCTCACAAGCTCGGAAAGATTCTGTTTGTCATTCGAAATCTGAATGCAAAATTGCATTTTACCCACTAGCGTGGAAAGAGTTTTTAAAATTCGAACCTTTCTATTCAATAATTTTCTATACCGCCAATTCACTGCAAATACTTTATTACTAATTTATGTACTATATTATTATCCGAAATGATTCTTAACTCTATTCGTCTCTATTCGCCTCAGTTTGACTCTACTCGACTCTAATCAACACTACTCGAATCTAATCGACTTTACTCGACTCTATTCAACTCTACTCGACTCTATTCGTCTCTTTTAATTTTCAATTCTATTCTACTCCGTTCTACTCTATTCTACTATGGTCGATTCTGTTCTACTCCGTTCTAGTCTGTTCTACTGTATTCTACTCTGTTCTACTCTGCTAAACTCTGTTCTACTGTGTTCTACTCTACTCTACTTTACTCTATTCCACTCTATGCTACTCTACTCCACTCTACTCTATTCAACTTTACTCGACTCTACTCTACTGACTCTAATCAACTCTTTTCGTTTTAATTTGACTCTATTTAACTCTTCAATCCTATTCGACTCTTTTCGATTCTATTCTATTCGATTCTGTTCGACTCTATTCTATTATGTTTACACATCTGCCAGGCATCTCGCGACGGTCCACTTTTTATTATTATTATAAACACTAATTTAATATATTATTTTAGCTGTTTTTCTTGCACCTAGCATTTTCCTCGCTGTAGTGAAAAGTTGTGTGTTGCGCACGGCAGCAAAGTTATTTGGCGTCTCGTACTTTTGAAATCCTCGCTACGCTCAGGATTCTATATTTGAACCACGAGCGAAGCGAGTCCTAGAATCCTTCGCTTGCTCTGGTTTCAATACAAGTATTCTCGCCAAAAAGTCACTTTGCTGCCTTGCATAACAAATAACTATTTTTATCGATTACCGGCTTCTGCTCATTGGATTGGAGTATTAAGTACATCAGTTTTTAAGTCAAACCTAACCTATCCAACAGTGATAACCGCATCGCAATCGATCCAGTAATTTTTACGAAATGCGTAAACAAACAGACACACGATTTTACGAAATGTTTTATTCTTATTCAGCAGCTTATTTTGAATACCCTAGACCATTTTTTATCATCTTCTTTGTACAGACTTTTTGGTACTTGCTGCTTTATTATAAGTATACAGTATAGATAGATAGATTACCTATGACCAGGGCCCTATTTCATAAAGCGACAAATCATAATAAATCTACAAATAACAGTCGAATACGCCAAACCTGCGTTTCATATATTCGGGACAATTCCACAAACCACACCAATTACCTAGCCCCAAACTAGGATACCCTGTAATATGGGCCAATGTATGTATGTATGTATGTATGTATATATCAAACAATCACTACGTGACTGATGATTTTCAGTATATTGAAATGTCAAGTTTTTATGAAACTCACTTCGATATTTTGACTAACATTTGTCGATTAACATTTGTCAGCCTACTGTAGTTTTATGAAATCAGGCCCAGTCGGTGAACGCACACAGTACAAATAGATCCATACGGATATATCTTATGTACTGTGGCACAGCTTGTACTATTATTTATTCTGTGGCACAGCTAACGATTCAATGTCAAAGTTTAGAAAGCTATTACTGTTGAAATGATGTTCTAATCCCTACAATATTATTATCTCTCTGGCATCTTCTTCTTCTTTCTTCTTTTTTTTATTGGATGGCTTCTGCGGAGGCACTGGCCTACTAGCAATTTCGCCAATGTCAAGTGTATTATAGTTTAAAGTAATGTCACGTCACAGTCAATTATTGTCAAAGTCACGAATCAGTAAAATGGTGGACATTTACTGAAACTTCCGAGGGAGATTTGGAAAAATCACAAAATGCCATTTATTTCTGCGTTTGATTCTTTTGCCCGCACTCGTGCACGTTAACGAACACCTAATGGTTAATATTCCACCAATATTACACATTAACACTCGAAGATACACAAGATTGAGAATAAAATCTAACTCTACATCACAACATTTTGTTTTTTTTCAAAAAACCCCCCTCTGGCATCTTTACCATTACTTGACACTGATCTGACGTTTCATTGTTGCTGTCAGTTTGACGTTCGTCTCTCTCTCTCTCTTATCTCTGGTATCCCAACATGGTGAGCTTGCTCCGAGTTGTATCTAACACCACTTGTGTATCTATCTTTATTCTGAGCAATAAAGTAGAACAAAGATATTTCATCTTTCATTGAAGACGCTCCACACAGAACCACCATAACACGTGTCGTTCCCTGGGTATAATATTCTCACGCTTTGATCCACACTGACCTCAAAAACAGGTTCTGCACTCAGAGAAGAATATCAATCAAAAGAGGCGTGGCGGTCTCGCCGAAATCAAAAAGTAACCTAAAAGTGTGGCGTGGTGCGTAGCGCGTGGCACGCGTTTTTCACAAGATGGTGGATGTGAATCCTTCGAACGATTCTGTCAATTCCGTTGTACCTGAAGGAAATATGCAGTCTGGGACCGGCTTTATGACGCTCGGCGGAGGCGTGCAAATAGACAAGCTATCAGGAATTTCAAACTTCCTTTCTTGGAAATTTCAACTCAAAATGGTGCTTACGTTGGAAGCACTTTGGAGCTGTGTTGAAGGCGACGCTGACTATGACGAGGCAGGCGATCAGAGGGCTTTAGCTCGCATATGTTTGAGTGTTCAACAGACATGTTTTCAACATGTGCGGTTATGCAAAACTGCTAAAGATGAGTGGTTGAAATTGGCTACTATATTTGAAGACAAAGACCTGTACAGACGTGTTACATTACTTCGACAGCTGCACCGTATGGAATACAGTCAATTTAGTTCATTGACTATGTATATTGACAGTCTGATGACGTTGGTGCAACAGCTTGCTGATATTGAAAAAAACATAGAGGATGCAGAGATTGCTGAATTGCTGTTAAGCGGTTTACCACAAGAGTTTGATGCTTTGGTTTCTAACCTGGAAACAGCCTGCACCACTAATCATCTCTGGAGTGTATTGGTTCGCACAAGACTTATTCAAGAGGAATTTAGAAAGAAAAATTACAGTGATAATGTGGATACTGCTTACATTTCAAAAACTAAACATTTTGAACAAAACTCAAACAAATGTACGATCATATGTTACTATTGCAAGAAGGCAGGTCATATTAAATCAAAATGCTTTAAATTGAAGAAGGATATCAAGAAACCTGAAGAAAAGTCATTTGTGGCATCGGCATTCCTCGCTAAATCACAAGGCTGGCTCGTCGATTCCGGATGTACAGCACATATGTGTAACAATAGGGAAATGTTTTCTGAGTTAGAGGACACTAGTTATTCAGTTAGTATAGCCAATGATGAGAAGTTACAATGTTTAGGTAAAGGAATTATACACATAAAAACTGGAAATGTGGTAAGAAAACTATTAAATGTTTTGTATGTACCTAAACTTTCTCATAATTTGTTGTCTGTCAGCTGTCTTACACAGAGAGGCTTCACCATAGTTTTAAAAAATGGGAGATGTTTTATTTATGATGATAAGACTGGCTGGCTTCTGCTTCAAAAGAAAGTGGTCTTTATAGGTTAAATTTTAAAGTGTGTAAGTCTTTAATATACTCGCAACATGTCCATTCTTCTTTCCTTTGTGATAGAGAGAAGTTTCAGAGTGCGTCAAGTTGCTGCTCATTTTGTGCCTGTAGATATATGGCACAAGAGGCTCGGCCACTTAGGTATACAGGGTATGTGTACTCTAAAGAATGGTAGTGTAACGGGTGTTCTGTTTCAGACTGATAATGAGCAGGTGTTGAAAGAATGTATCCCGTGCTTAGAGGGAAGGATGGCTGCCAAGCAGTTTCCGGTTGGAGAGGCTCGGCGAGCTACCCAGCCCCTTGAGCTGATCCATTCTGATGTGTGTGGGCCTTTACCTGAGAGCAGCTGGGGCGGTGCGAGGTATATTGTAACGTTCACAGATGACTACACAAGGAAGACCTTTGGATATTTGATGAAGTTTAAATCGGAGGTAATGTCTCATTTTATTAATTTTAAAAACCTCGTAGAGAAGCAACTGGGTTTACCTATAAAAATGTTAAGGTCCGATGGTGCTGGTGACTACTGTCATGGTAGATTCTCTAAATTCTTGGAAGATCAGGGGATAATTCACCAGGTTACTGTGCATTATTGTCCTCAACAAAATGGCGTTAGTGAACGCCTTAACAGGACAATTATGGAGAAGGCTAGATGTATGCTGACAGGTGCGGGTCTCTGTGGGCGATATTGGGGCGAGGCAATCATGACGGCCATTTATTTAAAGAACAGGAGCCCCACTTCTGCTCTTTCAGGACGTACGCCTGAAGAGGTTTGGACCGGATCAAAACCAGATCTTAGTCACCTGCATGTTTTTGGGTGTATAGCATACTCTTTAGTGCCTGAACAGAAACGTCGTAAGTTGGATCCTAAAAGCAAAAGATATATATTTGTAGGGTATTCTGAAACTACAAAAGGCTACAGATTAATGGATCCATCAGTGCCTACAAAAATAATATTATCAAGAAATGTAGCTTTTATTGAGAATAAATTTCAAAATAGCTTTAATGATGATAATAATGAATGTAACTTTGAATAATAATGAATGTGTTTATTACGAATTGGCTAATGATATTAATAATTTAAATTCTAATAATAATAATATGCTGAACTCTTATCAGAATATTAGTGTATCAGGACAAAGTGACAAATCTTTATCGAATGAAAATAACGGTAATACTCGTATAATGGCTTTTTCAGATGGTGATGAAGAGTACTGTACGGGCAGCGAGAACGAAGGCATCCCTGCTGTGTCGCCTGTGTGCGACGTCCACTCCGAGCGTGTGACGTCTTCACACGAGGCTGCAGCTGAGGGCGAAGGTGCTTTTATACCTTCGGTAGTAGACAGTTTGCGTCCTCTACGTAGTACAAGATCCAGGTTACCGGTAAAGTACAATGACTACGAGACAGATTTTTCTTTAGTAGCTCAAGATTTTCCACTTGCTGAACCTCAATCGTTTGAGGAAGCTGTACACTGTCCTGACAGTCATGAATGGCAGGTTGCTATGCGGTCGGAATATAATTCGCTTATTTCAAATAATGTATGGAAATTAGTTGAAAGACCCACTAATAAAAATGTTGTAAAATGTAAATGGGTTTATAAGAAAAAGTATGATGCTAATGGGAACTTCGATAAATATAAAGCCAGATTGGTTGCCAGGGGTTTTACTCCGGTAAAAGGAGTAGATTATAATTACACTTTTTCCCCTGTGGTTCGCCATTGCACAATGCGTATTCACATTGCACAATATTATTTTCATTAGCAAACGAGTTAAATCTTCATATAGATCATATTGATGTCATGACTGCGTTTTTTAAAATGGTGACCTTCAGGAAACTATATATATGGAGCAGCCTCCAGGTTTTAGTAATAATTACCAAAGTAAGGTATGTTTATTGTTAAAGGGCATTTATGGCCTTAAACAGGCTAGTCACATATGGAATGCTAAAGTACATGATTTATTGTCTAAAAATGGCTATAATCAAAGTAAGTGTGAGCCATGTGTATATCTGAAAAGATCTGACAAAGATCTGACTATCATTGCTCTGTATGTTGATGACTTTTACATCTTTTACAGCTCAAAATGTAATCCTATATTGCCTTTGCTCGAAAAGAATTTTAATGTCAAGAATCTGAAAACTGTCACATCATCGCTTTCCATCAGGTGAGATCGTGGTCAAACGATTGCCTAGTCCGTAATAAATAAATAAAAAAAAAAACTGGGAGATTTGAAAAATTGTTTAGGTATAAACATTGTGAGAGATAGAGCAAAGGGTGTAATAAAATTATGTCAATCTGAATACATTAAAAGATTGTTGATTCGCTTCGGTATGGAAAATTGTAAAACTGTTAAAACACCGATGGCTCTTAATGAAAAATTTGTTAAGAGCGGAACTCACTTAAATGATAATAAGTATCAGTATAGGCAGCTTATGGGATGTCTTATGTATTTATCAGTGTGTACTAGACCCGATTGAGAAATATCTGGAATTTCGCAGACCCTTATATGTAGCTTTTATATATTATAAAAAATCCTTAGATTCTATATCACATGTCAGCATCTGGGTAGCATTGAGATCACAAAATGTAAAAGAAAAATACATAAATATCCTCAAAAACATCTATGCCAATACAAGTAGAGTCAAACTAGATAGAGTTGGGGAAAAAAACTATATAAAGAGGGGTACAAGACAAGGTGACCCAATCTCTCCAAAGATATTTATAGCGGTCTTACAATATATTATGAAAAACTTACCATGGTCTACGCAGGGCATCAGCATAAACGGGAATTTTTTGAGCCATCTCAGGTTCGCCGATGACATCATTCTGTTTTCGGAATCTGCACAAAAACTGGAAAATATGATAAACGACCTATGCCAAGCTGGTACAAGAGTTGGATTGTTGGTTTGGAAGAGATGAACTTTGATAAAACGAAAGCCATGACTAACCACCGCATGACTTCCATCTCAGTAAATAATATCCCTATCGAGTTCGTAGAAAAATACGTCTAACTAGGTAAACATATCTCTTTTAGCAAAGCAAGAGGTGTTGAAGAAGTAAATAGAAGAGTAGCGATCACCTGGAAAAAGTACTGGGCTCATAAAGAAATATTCAAATCGCAGCTTCCGTTGCCTGCCAAGAAGATAGTTATGGACTCTGAAATTCTACCATGCCTCACCTACGGTTGCCAAACCTGGACGTTCGATCTAAAAACTAAAAACAAAATCCAAACTACTCAAAGAAGAATGGAGAGAAGTTGCCTAGGTTTAAAAATAAAAGACAAAGTGGGAAACGCAGACATCCGCAAGAAAACAAAAATAACAGATGCACTTACTTTGTTACACTAAGTGGAAATGGGCAGGGCACGTGACCAGGTACACCGAAGACAGATGGACACAACGAATAATAAAATGGTTGGGACCGCAAGGCACCAGAGCGAGAGGTCGGCAATTTTCAAATATTGCTAATTTAATTGTATGTTGCATTTATTGTAATTGTTTTTGCATGGAATTAAATAAAGCTTTATTATTATTATTACTAGACCCGATATCTCATTTGCTTGTAGTCAATTGAGCCAGTATAATAACTGTTTCGACTTGACTCATTGGCAGGCTGCCAAGAGAATTTTGCGTTATTTAGCAGGGACAATTAAGTATTCTTTATATTTTTATAAAGGCGAGAAATTGAACTTAACTGCTATGGCAGACGCAAGTTGGGGAAATACTGAAAACAGACGTTCATATACAGGCTTTATTGTAAAACTGGGAAATAATGTCATTAATTGGGAATCACGAAAACAACGTTTTGTAGCTCTCTCCAGCACAGAAGCGGAGTATCTGGCAATTAGTGATGTTTGTAAAGATATATGTTTTTTGAAGATTTTTTTGTCAGAGATAGTCCCTAAGGAATATCATGTAACAATTTTTAACGATAATCAGTCTGCCCAGAAATTGTTACAAATTAAAGAATATTGTCATAAACGAACTAAGCAATAGACATAAGATACCATTCTGTAAAGGAATTAGTTCAAAATAATGTTATAACAGTCAAGTACTTGCAGACAGATTGTATGGTAGCAGATGTACTTACAAAAGCTTTAGGTACTGTGAAACATTGTAAGTTTGTGAATGATATGAATGTTCAAGTCTGAATTGTAAAATGTTGTTTGTGTAATGTAAAATGTTATCTGTAGGTATAGCCACAGAATAAATAATAGTACAAGTACAGAAGGCTAACTGAGTAAAGTCATTTAAATAAATAGCGACTCTCGCTACAACGCTATAAAGTGCAATTTAACTCGCACGGCGCTGCGAGCTTTCAATTATATTTACCTAGAAGGCGCTCGCCCACCGCGTGCAGTCTAGAATGCACCGTATCACAACGCACGAGAACTTCCATTGCTCTAACAGTTTCAGAATCGCTCTGTCCCTTTTTCGCTCGGTAGGGTTGTATTAAGGTATGAGGTACTTGTACTTTTAATTATTCTGTGATATGTTATGACTTAGATATTGTAACAGAATAAATAAGTAATAATGTATTATGTTATTACTTATTATTATAAATTAAAATAGTTGTATTACATACAATGACATTCTTATCAGAATAGACCTCATTTTTACTACCTATCCTACTACCTCATTTTTACTACCTACCTATCCCGTTTTCAGACCGCCGATAACTTTAGTGAGATACCTACCTACGTGTCGTTGGTTGATTATGATTATATCCTATAGGTATTGCACTTTGATGAATAAAGGTGTCTGTCTGAATTCCATGCTTTTTAATGAGTGAAAAATAAATTGCTACCTACGTAATAAAAGGTATTAAAAGTATGTAGGCTACTTACTAAGTCAGCACAGTAATTCATTTTCCGATCAACAATACCTAATATAATCAATTATAAAATTACGTTGATCGATTTAATAAACGACTTTATTTCTGCGCGGAAAAACCTTAAATATGCGTAGCTTCGGTATGGAACACAAATGAAATAACATAAAACTATAGGAACCTACGTAATAAAATATATCAATATCTAACTACATAACTAGGATCTATTATAGGTATTTCAATATCCTTTGGAAGCGTAAAGAATGACAATTCGTCATTTCTATCACTATTCAAACAGCCGAATGCTATGCAGTACTTTCTAGCTTTCTTCTTGGTACTCATAATTAAAACACGAATAAGGTTTGACAATAACTTTACGTAAGTAGGTGCTATATCGCTAAGTACAAGGCGCGCGACTCATCGAGCGCACGCTTGACACTCGACTGAACGGACCCGAATATTGGGTCCTTGAATTTATTTGTACTTGTTGCGGAGTGCGACCGCCTTGGTATAGCATATGATATTGTGTCATTGTTTATTATACACCTACTTGACTGATTTTGTAGAGCACATTACTTTACTAGAGATTAATGTAGAGTACTTACTCACAGTATTATTAATATGTAGAGTTATAGAGTAAGTGCTTAATAATATTATTAATTTTAGTATTGACTTGATATTGTATGGATTAAGGGGTAATGTTGAAATGATGTTCTAATCCCTACAATATTATTATCTCTCAGGCAACTTCACCATTACTTGACACTGATCTGACGTTTCATTGTTGCTGTCAGTATGACGTTCGTCTCTCTCTCTCTCTCTTATCACTGGTATCCCAACATGGTGAGGTTGCTCCGAGTTGTATCTAATTATAAATTGAATATTGTAAAGTTATATTTAAATAATAACAACTAACACCACTTGTGTATCTATCTTTATTCTGAGCAATAAAGTAGAACAAAGATATATCATCTTTCATTGAAGACGCTCCACACAGAACCACCATAACACGTGTCGTCCCCTGGGTATAATATTCTCACGCTTTGATCCACACTGACCTCAAAAACAATTACGACATTGTACAAACGACTTGTGGCTTCGCAGAACCCATATTAATTCTAGAAAACATGCATTAATTACTGCAGTTAGCAGTACTTATCTATTTATTTATATTGTATTGCATAATTTTACCTACAAATGGCGGACATAAGAATTATTTACCAATTAACTAAACAATATGTAGCTACTTACCAGAGAGTCTCAGAATCGATTAAGACCTGTGTGTCGTCCTTATTCTAATAAAATAAACAAAATTACGACTTGTGTTGTGCACGTTATTTTAATATTAAGAGGAATGTCTTTTTGTAAAGCATAATCCATACCAATATATTAACGTGAAACGTTGTCTGTTTGTTTGGGGAGCTTTCACGCGATAACGGCTGGACGAATTTTGATAAAATTTGGAATGGAGATAGCTTATACCCTGGAATAAAACATACGATACTTTTTATCCCGGAAAATTATAAGATTCTACGGGAAAACTGGAAAATGTTGATTACTCGCTGTAAGGAACGGTTGGCATGGAAACGAAATAACAAGTCTGTCAAAAAAAAACAATTGGTGCTATACCTTTTTATATCTTTTTTTAAATATCCTAGACTAACACAGGATGCTTTTTTCGCGATAAACATTAGTCCGCGTGGACGTAGTCGCGGGCGAGAAAACTAGTTATTCATAGTACATAATTACTTTCAGAATAATGTATGGGTTTGTGTTTATTCGGCTCTAAAAATTATGCTCCGCGACACAGATTATTAAATAGTTACGCGGGTATACAAAACTTTGATTGCCCTTTTTAAAGTAAACAACTTTTTTAAATATAGTTATTAATATTTTGATTTGTATGCAAAGGTTTATGTACTTGCACACTAATATATAAGTATGTGTCATGTTAATGTTAGTAATAATTATTTCTAATTTTAGTATTAGTTTTATACCTTATATTCTAAGTGTATTGTTTTTTTTTTTGTATAGTTCATTATGTCTTTTTGTGTCAATAAATATTCTTATTCTATTATTATTCTTATTCTATTCTACTGTTTATTCATTGCATCATGTCGGGTGCCGAAGTACGATAATTCATTTTAGGATACAGAATTATATACAATAGTAATTTACAGACTACCTATCCCAGACATCTACGCCGTAATTGTGTGTAGTTTATACGCATAAGTATAAACCTCAGAGTAAATACTTCAGTTATATTTACTGAGGTACCCGTAAACCCGTCGCGCCGGTTAAACACCCCCATACTCGTATGTATTTACCCAGATATATTAAAACAGTATAATATGATTATTTTAAAATTTATTAAATAAATGTATGTTATATTGATAAAAAAATAATTCATTATATTTACACTAAACTTATTAAATTAGCTAGTAGTTTAATTCTTTAAACACATTCCTCACATTTCAAAGTCTTTTCATATCACTCGTCTGACAAGACAACAGTTTTTTCTACGATATACGATATTCCAGAACCAAAGAATACTTACCAATTTACCAACGTTCATCAAATTTCGCTCAGATCAGACATCGAATCGATTTTTATCGATTTTTCAGCTTCTGCTGAAAAATCGATAAAAATCGCGGATGCGGATTGAGATTTGAGATACCAAGTAGATACACCAGTTTTTAAGAAGTACCTATTATTGTACTTGTGGTTTTAGTGCTAGAAACAATTTTCAACAATCTACTATTATTGTAATATTTCAATTGTCCTGCTTTTATTAGAGACTAGCTTTCCTGCCCGCGACTTCGTCCGCGCGGACTAGTTTATCGCGAAAAAAGCATCCTATGTTCTTCTAGGATATTAAAAACCAATGCAAAAGTAAGTATAGCACCAATGGCCTTGAAGATTTTTGACATACTTGTTATTTCGTTTCCATGGCAACCGTTCCTTACAGCGAGTAATCAACATTTTCCAGTTTTCCCATGGAAACTTACGATTTTCCGGGATAAAAGTATCCCGTGTTTTATTCCAGGGTATAAGCTATCTCCATTCCAAATTTCATCAAAATCCGTCCATCCGTTATCGCGTGAAAGCTCACCAAACAAACAGACAACGTTTCACTTTTATATATTGGTATGGATTCTTTGAGTTTTCAATAATAAACATTAAGAGTATAATTGAGAATGCTATTACTCGGTATGTAGGTATGGTTAGTATATAGGTTGTAGTATATATGTATGTAGGTTATTTCTAGTAAAATTACTCGAGTTAGAACTTTTAAATACTAAAACTAAACAAGTAGTGGTTCTTTAGTGGTAGGCCTCTAACGCAAGAGGCCGCCTGGGGAAGTACCACACCTTTCTCAGATATTCAGCCGCCAAGCAGTAGTGTGTAAACATTTATGTGTTTCGGTTTGAAGGGCAATGTTTCCAGTGAAATTACTAGGCAATGAGACTTAACAACCAATGGCTCAGGGTGACGAGCGCAGTGCAGTGACGCACAAGATTTTGCAACCAAAGTTCTGGGTGGCACTGCAACTGTTATGTGACAGGCGTGGCGTTTACCATCAGGCGAGCGACCTGCTAGTCTCGTCAATCAAAGCAATAAAAATAATAATGTAGATACAAAGGTTCCGTATAGAAATAATTATGTATCGTAAGTTACGGTATTTTAATGATAGTGAATCGACAAAAAAGGTTTGGATGGAATTAATGAAGAATAATAGAATGCTCTAAAAGTCAAGTATGTCACGGTTATCATAGAGATATCAGATTACCAGTTAAACAAGTTACGGGATATCTATTGAGCGAATTGGATCGATACACGGTCCCGGCTGTTATTGATTAATTAATAGCACTCGCTGAGTCATGTCAGAGGCCCTCGGGAGGCCTGACAAATTCTGGCGCCAGAGGCCAGCACTAACTACCTCATACAACAAACAAACAATTGGATCGATTACTTAAAATTTAAGGAAATTTCTATACAATAAATTTCAATTACATAAACAATGAGTCAGACTCCATTTTGCTGAAACTTACCATGAGTACCATCAGTATACCATGTAAGTGAAATTGTACAAGAAATCTACTACAGAGTCTAAAGTTACACAAGTAGCTGACACAATGACTCTATGTATGATGCTCTGCGACCGCGTCGGTTTTCCTGTTTTTTTTTTTTAATTCATTTAATTCATTTTAGTTTTTAATTCAATGATTTGTGAGCTACCCTGAAAGATTCAGCCGGATAGCTAATCGGAAGTGTTCGAAATTTGAATTGCAAGATTCCAGGACAGACAGAAATACATACAAGTAACGTTAAATAAAAGCTTTTAAAACGTGAATTAATGTAAAATCCTGGATAAATTGGTAGGTAGTAAACTTGTACGTGGCCTATCTTACAAGAGACAAAAATTTCGCAACGGGGTAGGTTTCAAGGTTTCCTTTTACGTTACTGGGTGAAGGGCGAGCTCATTAAAACGTGCAATTTGAGTGAGATGAGATTCTAAAATCAGATAATTTTAATTTAATAACGATGTACTACAAACGATTACAAGAGACCTTGTGAAAATGCCTCCGACCCTCATGTTTACACTTTGCATACAACGACGACTTTGTAAACAACGCGGTCGCAAAAAAATTACATAAATAAACTTTCATACGATTATTTTTATTTGACGAATAAAAATATGAAACGTGTGGAAAGATGCAATAAAGTAGCGAAGTCGAGTGTCAATGTTAAGGTTAGTCAATTATTAATGAAGAACCTTCAACGAACGCGAAAAATACGAGAATGTAAATCTATTTGAATGATGGTAAATCACGTTTACACGTTTATAGAAAGCGATGAAAAGACTATACCCCATCACTAGAAGCTACCGCACCGTAAATGCTCAAAGTTAAGACCAGGCTCTGCTTTTTAAGGGTTTTTTTCCATAAATATGCTGGGTCAACCGCAAACTTGATAAATGTGAAACTTAACATAATATATGTTTTTGAGATTTTTATCTCTCTAAGACTAAGACAAAAACATGATTAACAGAATTTCATTCGATACGTTTTCTTATCAAAAATTACGTTATTTTCGGTAATATTTTCATTTTTCTACTCAACGGCTTAAGTTTTATCTCTAAAATAAATCTGACAGCAAGAAAATATAGTTTATTATCTAGTGCTTAGACAAAATAAACTAAACTATTAGCCTGCCAATAAAATAAATAACTTTTGAGACATACGTCATTTAGTTCCGAGCTAAATTGTGTAATCAAACAGCGCTCGCGATATTCAACCTTGTTACGCAGGCACTTCAGTGCTTATTGCTGGTAGCGGGAGGCAGAGTGTAGGCACTATTATTTATTCTGTGGTGTAGGGGAGGTGGCAGGGAAGTGGGGAGTGGGAAAATGTAACCTTGGAGCCTGGCCTTAATTATTATTATTATAAAACCTGTAGTGTCCCCCCCCCCCTCCTTCCACTTTTCTCGATTTTGGGCTATAGTTGGCCAATCTTTCAGGTAGGTGTCAAAATCGTCCCGCCATCTCATCCTGGGCCTGCCGCGTCGCCGTTTCTTATCTTTCAATGTGAAATATAAGTATATTTAAATTAGTGCTCAATGCCTTGGTGCCCAAAAAAACAGCTCGTGAGATTCTGTGGGGGAGGCCGATGATCAGTAGTGGCCATTTACAAGCTGATGATGCGTAGGTACTGGGGTAAAAGAGTGGTCTTTGGAACATGTTTAATTACGTGTTGCCTACCTATGACTACAAAAGTTTGGAGGAGTTGTAAATATAACATCGTTTTCTATCTCTAGCAATATTTAAGTTTATTATGCATCTCAAAAAGTATAAAATCATGTTTTTTGTAGATACCAGATTATCATTTCGATGTAGATACCAGAGAAATGCAAGTTAAAATAAACACACTTAAATATATCTAATCTGTGACTTCTTTCTTCACTTCTACGAGGAGCTTAGCAAGATTTTCAAGCCACTGCTGCTGCGAGCCTATTATCTTCTTTGAGAAGGAAAGCTAAAAGGATGGCTCGCACTACGAAGTTTCCTCTACACCTATAACTTACTATTGTGAACTAGGAGTCCCTTTGAGCTGGTACACACTCGGGGGACCTCCGGCCACAGCAGGAACAACGTATATTCTTAACTGCTGAATGTAGAGACTTGATATTTGGAGAGTATGTTTGTAAAGAGGTAACAACGTATACCAAAAGATAAATTTAGAAAAAAACGCATTTCAAGTTTAAAAATGGGGTCAAATTTTAACAAAATACCTCTATTTCGAAGACACTGTTTACATTAAACAGACGAAATTTTGAATGTAAGCTCCTTAAATAAATTCAAGATGGCGGATAACGCTCCCACCCCTCGAGGTCGAAAATGTGTTATTTTTGTAAAGACTTCATATCCAAGCAATACAAATCAAAACCTCTTCTACTCCAACATTTGTAGGGCAAAGCTTCATATTTGTACGTTATTTATTTGTAACTAGCTGTTCCCGCGACTTCTCCCGCGTTGTAATTTTTGTGGGTTAAAAGTAACCTATGCGTTCTTCCAGGACCAAAAGTACCAATATTGTCAAACATCGTTCAGACAACAAGTGTTTTTTTTATCGATTGCTCGACTTCTACTCACGGGCACAGAATAAATAATAGTACAAGGCACGGGATTGATACCAAGTACACTAGTTTTTAAGTTAAACTCTAAGGTATCCAACAGTGAAAAACCGCATCGCAATCTGTCCAGTAGTTATTACGTGACGCTTATTGTGTGGTGATGCGCGAACATATCAAACAACACACAAGATTTTAAAAACGTTATAGGGTTCAGTAGCTTATTGTAAGTACCCTAGACCATTTTTTTAAATTATCTTCGTTATACATACTTTTTGATACTTACTCTATCTATACTTATAATAAAGCAATAGGAACGAAGTAGTCTGTACAAAGATAATAAAAAAAATGCTCTAGGGTAGAATAAGAAACTGAATAAGAATATATCATTTTTTTAAATCGTGTCTATCTGTTTGTTTGTTTGTCTGTGTGCTTGTTCGCACATCACGTCAAAAATAACTGGACCGATTGCGATGCGGTTTTAACTGTTAGATAGCTTAGGATTTGACTTAAACTGGTGTACTTGGTATCTCAATCCGATCAGTAGAAGCCGAGCAGTCGATGAAATCTTTTTGACGGCTGAAGGAATTTTGATGAAATGTTGGTATACTCGTATTGGTATTTTTGATCTTGGAACAGTACATACAGTTCTTTTAAGCCAGATAAATGACAACGCGTGCGAAGCCGCGGGTACAGCTAGTTAAGTATAAATAGATATATCTACGCGAAGTACATCTGAAATAGAGCGTGTTAAGTACTCTAAAACATTATAGCAATCAATAAAACCTTTGGGAGTTGCGGGTCTTGCTCGACCCAAGGCTGTTAGAAGCTGATGAGAAAGTAATTGGACCAATTGTTGGCTTCCTCATCCTAACAACACGATTATTTTGCTAAGTGCTGCTTCATAACAAGACTATTAAATGGCATTAGTGTAAAATAATGAGATTTCTCACATGATTACATTGTTCTTTTTATTTTTATTACCTACCTTATAAGCTCATAGATCAGTAAGTTGGTCTAGGTATCTATTCTCTAACATATTCTGCGTTTTTTTCTGACGATCGGTTGGTCTAGTGCCTAGAGACCTAGGTACGAAATCAAACGATCGCGGGTTCGAATCCTGCAAGGTGCAATCATTTGTGTGATGAGCAGAAATGTTTATTTCTGAGTCATGGATGGTCGCGGGTTCGAATCCTGCAAGGTGCAATCATTTGTGTGATGAGCAGAAATGTTTATTTCTGAGTCATGGATATAATATTCGTATCTACGAGTATGTATGTTTATTCGTTATCAAGTGCCCATAGTACAGGGTACGTATCCTAGTTTGGGGCTAGGTAATTGGTGTGAAATTATCCCGAATATATTAATGTTTTATTTTATTTATTTATATAAATAACGTTTTATCTCACAATAACAATATTAAATTATATGTTTAGATTTTCGGGAAGAGATATCCCCTCAGACTCGGACCAAATATTACTAAGTATACTCAAAGGATATCCCATATTCTTGACCTTTCGTGCTAAACGCATCAATCAGTTCTTTACATCAACTAGGTAATCATAGAATAAGTATGTACGAAATAATTATAATTCATTGACTAATACTAAACTTATTTCGTTTGTTTAAACGTTTAATAAAACCACAAAAAAACGAGTTCTAGTTTGCATGTAGTACATGTGTAAATATCAGTAAGTATATAAAATATTTTATCTACACTCATATCATAAAATCCGGATTATGAACTCAAAAATGTTGGCATAATGATATACATTACGCACGGCACGTCTCTAATAAGAAAAATAAATAAATTATAACACTGTTTTTTGAACTAAACGATGTTATAATATATTTTTTTACCATTAAAGCAACATGAACGCTCCCCACCTATGAGAGTTTTCGTCATTTTTTGTCTATGGCGGCGCGTGTTAGACTGTAGACTGGATTTTGGCGCCATAATTTACTTTACTATGTTGAACAAATGTTTTATCCTAATATAAAATGTGACAAAGTTGTGTTAAACATGTGAAAACAGAGTTCGTGAGGAGAATTTGACTCCACCTGACATCACGGAACAGCAACGAACACGAGGAAAGAGCTAAAATCAAGAAAAGATAACGTCTTTATATTTTTCTTTAAAAGTAAGTTCCTATTGCATGAGTGTAGATAAAGTAGTGTATGGCACACAATTAGGTATAAAAAAACTAGAATGATACTATTAAAAAACTCACTCTCGTGTTTTAATTCCCTTCGTTATGCAACCGTTTCATAAACTACTATTATTCTACATTTTATTACAGTATTAAATAATTAACACTAATATTTTATATTAGGTAGAAAAAATATTACAAACAGATGAGTAAAACGTGTTTTAAAATATCAATGATTTACATTTATTTTATAGAATATTACAGAGGTTAACAGTAAGTAACCTCAAATTACTCAAACCAAATATGTTTAACAAGATAGAGGAGAGTTTACTTTGTCCACAAGTGAGTAATACCTACCTACTTGTACAAGACAAATACAGATAGCTCCCTAAACAAGGAAAATGTGAGATTACTAGAATAGTTGAGGTCAACGAGTTACCTAGTAATGTAGTTCTTACAAATACAGATCGCAAGAAGATTTTATAATTGTTAATTTAAAACAAGTGGAAAGGTAGATCTACCTTCTATATGAAAAACGTCGCCCGTAGAGACGCATCTGACATAAAATAGACGTAAAAAAATAAATTGCAAGATTCATGAAAATGCGCAACGATTTGAATTGTAACTTCTAGCAACAGATCTTGGTACAGGCTTGGTAGATTATTCGACTAGACAAAAATATTTAATTAGATATAATCAACGATAATCTATCTATCTACTATCTAAAATTATATATATATATAATCTTTTGCCGTATGCCGTTTTGCATTAGTCTCGCAAAAACTCGTGATTGGCTCGACCGATGTTTTATTTGTTGTGTTCGTAATTGTACAGAAAGTTTATAAAAAAAAAGTTTTTTTTTATTGATGTGTACCAGAGATGTGTAAAAAAGTTTATCAAAAGCATTTAAATTCAAAATACAAATGCTTTGTTATTTTTTAATATCAAATGCATATACAAAATGGGTTTAAATGAAAGTATTTAATTACAAAATACGCAGTTTCAAAATAGCTTTTTCAAATTAAATACTTTATTTCACTGATTTTAGCACCAGTACTTGTATATAGAGTTCTTTCATGTTCCGTCTATGTGGCCTCATAATCATTGCACTAAACGAAAATAGTTGTTTAACAGGCTCAGAACTTGGTAAGCAAGTATTATACTTTTTTCACAATTGGATATTTGTTCAAGGATTCTATTAGAGACAGTATGTTGGGAGCTCCATCTACGGAGCGTCCATAAATAAAGTAATTTTAAATCTAAGAATGAAAAATATGAAATATAAATAAAAAATATGTAGTGAAATCATTTTTCCTTTTTCAAATACTAAATATTTTTATAAAGAATTTCTAATAAAATAGAAAATACTTACATTTAAAAAAAAACATTTTAAATGCAAAATAGAAATAGGTATTTTGTATTTTGTAATTGCATTTCAAATACATGTATTTCAAATAATTCACATATCTAAACAGGAGTTAGCTTTGTGTGTGTATCATTGTATGTTTGTTATTTATTCACTCTGAAACGAAATTTTTTTAATATTAAAAATATTATTGAAAAAAAAACATCAATTTTTTAAATTGAAAGTATTTTTATTTTTGATGAAATTTGGTATGGAGATAGCTTTATACCCTGCAAAGGATATTTTTGGTAATCATTATCATCCCGCGGGTGAAACCGCGGGGCGCAGCTAGTCCATACCAAAATATAAAAGTGAAACTTTGTCTGTTTGCTTGTTTGTTTGTTTGTTTGGGGGGCTTTCACGCGATAACGGCTGGACGGATTTTGATGAAATTTGGAATGGAGATAGCTTATACTCTAGAATAAAACATAGGATACTTTTTATCCCGGAAAATTGAAAGATTTCTCGGAAAAACTGGAAAACGTTGATTACTCGCTGTAAGGAACAGTTGCCATGGAAACGAAATAACAAGTCTGTCAAAAAACTTCAAGAGCATTGGTGCTATACCTACATTTGCATTGGTTTATAATATCCTAGAAGAACATTGGAAGCTTTATTTCGCAATAAACAGTAACCGCGCGCACGAAGTCGCGGGCGGGAAAACTAGTATATAAAAAAAAGGAGTGCCTACTTATTACGAGTATAAAGGCGAAAGGTACCGCGTCAAACTTGACTCAATTTTATTGATTAGGTTTATTTGTAAGTCTTAATTGGCATAAATAAATAAGTATTATGAAAACGTGAATGTATTATTATACTTAAATTAAACATGCCAGTAACAACAGGAAATGCGAAGGTCGTTCTAGGAACGGGTTTTAATAATTTAAAATTTTAATTATGCCGTTTCTGTTTCGTCTGTATAGTCAATTATAACAAAAACTATAGTAAGTAGGTAGGTATCTATTATAAACACTGTTACCACATAATAATATCTTATGTAAAGTTGGAGCTATAATATTGATTGAAGGAACTCGTAGTTTTTTTAAATTTCGTGCTGTTTACAAAATATGTTTTTGTTTATTGCATGGTGATTTGTCACGGTAATTAAATTTACATATGAAAATGGTTTCAATTTATTATTAGTAGATATTAGAGGCTTTTATGATATTCAACTGTACTTTGCTGATATGTTTTTTGAGAATTAATTAGAATGATAATATTTAAAATATGCTTAGGACATCAAATGATAGCGCTTTACTATGTTTTAACCTTAGAATAAGTAATAAGGTTTTAACAGCCTGGATATTCTCCGAGGTCAAACAAGATGGTAGGTAAAACGACAATGAACATATCCACGTCTATTAAACACTAATAATAATTGTCGTTTGTACCTATTAGAAATGGATGGACATCTCAACTACGCTTAGTCAGCCATACACGATCCAGTTTACCGACAAGTTTGCAGCAAAAAAAAGGGGTTAAAAAGCAAAGCAAAAGTTATTTTTCTTATTATTTAATGAGTGCCATTATGATAAAGAGCATATTAATGCTCAAGTTAACCATTAGGTTAACTTGATGCTTTAACTAATAACAGAAATAGGTATACTAGCTGATTAACATATTACAAAAATGAACTTATGAGCTAAGAAAATGTAAAAAAAATATTTTACAATGGCACAGCTATAAAATGTCAAATGTTGGAGACGTAAATCGTCCCCACTGAGGAGACATAGAGAATTCCGAAGGTCTAGGCACAGAATGAGACTAGGACTAAATAAGTCGTGGACAAAATGTGACTTGGACCAGGGCGGTCGCACTCAGGGCAATTCTAGACCCGGCATTCTAGAGAATTCCGAAGGTCTAGGCACAGAATGAGACTAGGACTAAATAAGTCGTGGACAAAATGTGACTTGGACCAGGGCGGTCGCACTCAGGGCAATTCTAGACCCGGAATTCTAGAGAATTCCGAAGGTCTAGACACAGAATGAGACTAGGACTAAATAAGTCGTGGACAAAATGTGACTTGGACCAGGGCGGTCGCACTCAGGGCAATTCTAGACCCGGCATTCTAGAGAATTCCGAAGGTCTAGGCACAGAATGAGACTAGGACTAAATAAGTCGTGGACAAAATGTGACTTGGACCAGGGCGGTCGCACTCAGGGCACACGCAACAAGTACAAATAAATTCGAGGGCGCAATATTCGGGTCAACAAATATTATCATGTTCATCTGTACCTGACCTGTACAGCTATTTTTAATTAAAATATTTTATTTAAGTTCACTTGTATGTATGCATCTATGTATTTCTGTCTGCCCTGGAATCTTGCAATTCAAACGAGCACTTCCCGATTAGCTATCCGGCTTAAACTTTCAGGGTAGCTCACAAATCGATGACAAAAAAAGTCTTGTCATCTGGCAGTTTAGGTATAAGAAATAAATAGAAATAAGAAGCCTACCTACCTAGCAGTGGCGGTAGGTGTAGAAGAAAAAAAGATATAGATAGTAACTACCAGTGTATTCAGATAGGTATAGTCTCAGGGAGTGTGTACGAGTAGGTGGCGATGTTTGTGTTATTGTCAAAGGGACAATAACACAAACATCGCCACCTACTTGAGACTTAGATTGGGAGGCGCGCGCGGTAAGGTGTTCCGCAGTGTGGAGGGTGCAGAAAAAAGTAGTGCAGCAGTTCGCAGAGCAGCTCCGGGGGAAAGGTGTCTACAGACCCGTACAGACCCGTGGCAGCGTGCTGGTAGACGTTTGTACCCCTAGGGTATCGGAAAAAACCCAATATTGTGTTTTTTCCACTAGGTTGTTTTTTTCACTACACAGGTAAAATATGAATATAAAATTTACTCTGGACAGTGGTTTGTCCAAAATTACTCGAAAACAATTTAGGAACTTTATGCAAGCCAGCACGAAATGACGAAGCTAAAATAACCATACCATCACCACAGGCTAAATAGTCTCCTTTCCCGGTGTTATCTGTCATCGTTGCGTTCGGAATACCAGCGTAACGACCACTCATCCTGTTTCAATCAGAACTTGTTATTACAGTCATTCGATACGGTGCGTTGCGAGTCGATATTGCGATGAAAATTTATTTGCAACCAGTCATATTGGCTTAGTAAAATTTCTGTTTATGATTCTAAATTATATAACGTATTTCTTTGTTTATTATCGACTGTTTATTTTATTGGTTATTTTATCGTGAAAGTGGGCTTATTGTGTTGATACTACGTGAAAACTCAACTAAACGGAATGAATGCAAACGTGTGATGAAGTGAGACGTTACAGTCTTTAAAACATAAAAAGTGACAATGTGTAAAAAAAACATATCTTTACTTAAATTATATCACAAATCATAAAAAAATATATACACAACTGGAAGTTCTAGTGCTAGTAGGTAAGAAGACTAACTATAACTACCTACATGTTGTTATATCTACGTCAATGGCTTGGATGAATCCAAGGAACTTCTACTCTACGTTTCAGTCACCCTGCATGAACGCAGGGTGACTGAAACGTAGAGTAGAATTTATTGACAGAATAAACAATTCGTACCTGCACCATGTAACATGCTGTGTACTAACTAAGTACATACTTACTACGAGTATGTACTTAGTTAGTCTCGTAAGTACTTTCATATGGTACTTTTAGTTGTGGTATCCATTTGAAACTTTGCAAATGTAGGTAGGTATATGATTCCGATGACAATACAATATTATGGTACCATTGAGCTGGTCTGATGATGGAGCTGGAAATATTAGACTAGATCGAAAGGATAACCATCTGAACGAAACCCTTGAATGGGGCGGGGCTACTAGTTAACACTGAGTTTGGGGCTCATTTCTCCTGACAAAGCTTGTTCCTAGTTATTAAAACTATACTTTTTATTATTGTTACGACGAATTAAGGGGATAGGGACGCGCGGCTTCTACAGGTTTTGCCTTATACATTTTCCTTGAAACTTGCGTTTTGGGAGAAAAACGTTTCTACCATACTAAACCATAACAAAATGCAATAAATCTGTTTTTTTATTAATCACTGAATAAACTACGTTTATAGCATTTTACACATATTTATTAAAAAAAAATTTAGTTGGTCTTAACTTAACACCGATAATTTAAAAATGAATAGAAGTGAAAAATCACAACAACTTTTTAGGCGGTAGGTACGCAAAGGGAGGTCAGAGTATTTGTCTACAATCTACACTAATAAAAAAATGAGGAATGATTTGATTTTTGTATGTTTCTTTGTAATGAATAAACTCAAAAAATACTGAACCGATTTAATTATTTTTTTCACCTAGGTATAGAAAGCTGCATTATCAGCAAGTAACAAGGCAGAATATTATTTTTCAAATAAATTAGAGTTCTCTACGAAAATTGCAATAATGTACCCAAGGTATAAAAATAATAAAAATTTGCAAAAATGATACTCGCTATAAGTTTGCTATAAGGAACGGAATGACATGTTGCAGTGAAAACGAAATAATAACTTACAGCACAGTGCATGAAGACGAAAGACTAACCAGTACGTCCTACCCGTAAAGACACACGGAACCGAAACGTGGACATTGACTGTGAGACTGGTCCACAAATTTAAGATCGCTCAGCGAACTATGGAAAGGCTATGATGCTCAGGGTTTCTCTAAGGGATCGCTTCCGAAACGAGATGATCCTGCAAATAGCCAAAGTGACCAAAGTCACCAATCTCAATGAATTAGCAAACCAAAGTGGCAATGGGCCGGTCACATAAGTCGAAGAATCGATAAACGGCGGGGTAGACGAGTTCTTCAGTGCAGACCACGTATAGGCAAACGCAATATACGGAAAGTAACTGACAGCAAAGAGCCGAAGATCGGGCTCAGTGGCTCGAATTAGGAGTGTTCTATGTCCAGCAGTGCAGGCTGTTGATGATGATGATGATGATGACTGTGTATATATAACCCCTTAACTTTTTTTGGTGGCTAATATTGCCTACATGTGGGTTGAATAGAAAGGCCTAAGTTCTAGGAATGCTATAGCTCGTAACTACCCCTTTTAGATCCATCAATAGTGACTTTGTAAGACACTGTATGTACTGTACTGATGGAATATCATCATTATACATCCGCGGAGATGTAGTTATATAATATAATAGGTAGATACCATCGGCGAATCCTGTAGTCAAGAACGTTTACTTCCCTACAGCCCTATGCATGGATCATACATAACTAAAACAAGGCTTGAAAGAAAAATACCCCGGTCATTTCCTAGTGCTCACATCTAGCACACATAATTGTTATGTAAACGAAGTTAGTCGATATTAACCCTTTTCCTTATCACGCAACGTATCATAGCAAAAACCCATAAAGCCTTAGCAAATTCCGTCACACGAAACAAGTAATCAAAACGTTGGTTAACTAAGTCTCATACACAACACAAGTACATTTAAAAGCAAAATAAACCTTAACAACACCGTATACAGTTGCAGAAGTTGTTTCATTTCGCCAGGTCTAAGTTAACCGAAATGCCACATCCGCCGACATACCAAACAATTGCTTTTGAATTGCAACAAACCTGTGCGTTGTATTGTAGAACATAGCCGCTTGCCGCTTCAGATCCTCGGACACAGTGTTCTCTTCGTTCATTTTAGGAATCGGTTTTGGTAGTTTTGTCACACTTTGTCACTCACTAGTAACAATTTTGGACTCTGCGTGTTTCGGAATAAGATTCAGGTAAGAGGCAATGTCGGCTGGCGGCTAGTCGGTCGACGCCCGCGCCTCTCTCTCGGCACTGACTGTAGTTGGATCGCCCACTCACGCGGTCCACACCCCCCACTTGTTAATGTCATGGGTGTTCATTGTTACAAACGTCACGGCACAAAGCGTTTTAATGTGGGTGTTTTTTTTTGTACAGCCTAGGTAAATTAAAATTTAATTGTTTTTATTTTATGGTAAACAAAGTCCGCGGATTTTAAGCTCGAAAGAAACTGATCAAGGATTTTTCAGTTGGGTCGAGTATACTATTATTTTATTGCAAGCTTATTATAAACACCTGTTTCCAACCAAACATACCTACATTCAAACATCTTTAGATTTACAAATGCCTATTGATGTTGGATCAGCCAATTAAGTGATTAGTTGATTATCTATCAGATGACTTCAACGTAAGGTTTGAGAAAGGTTTATTGGAGCATGAAGTACAATATAGAGTACATTTTATTTAGGTAAGTTTAAGTATTTTTTTATATAACCTACGTCAGGTAGATGTACCTACAGTTACCAGAATTAAAAATGAAATGTACAGACTTTCTAAAATTATGCAAACATTAAGCAGCGGTGGGGGAAAGGCGGTAAATTAAGTTTTTCATACCCCTCCTCCTCCGCAACTCACCTTCCTCTTATCGGCTCCGAACTTAAACTTAGTCTAATTTAGTCAATTTGTAACAAGAGAATCGGTTTGAAAGGAATAAACTTAAATTTAGTCGGAACTAGCTTTCCCGCCCGCGACTTCGTCCGCGAGCACTACAGTTTATCGCGAAAAAAAAGCATCCATGTAGAAGAACATGGATCCTTTTTGGATATTAAAAACCAATGCAAAAGTAGGTATAGCACCAACGCTCTTGATTTTTAAGACAGACTTGTTATTTCGTTTCCATGGCAACCGTTCCATACAGCGAGTAATCAACATTTTCCAGTTTTCCCATGTAAACTTACAATTTTCTTGCATAAAAGTATCCTATGTTTTATTCCAGGGTATAAGCTATCTCCATTCCAAATTTCATCAAAATCCGTGAAGCCGTTATCGCGTGAAAGCTCCCCAAACAAACAGACAACGTTTCACTTTTATATATTGGTAAGGATGCTAAATTTAGTCTAGTTTGTTACAAGAGAATTGGTTTGAAACAACAAGAGAATCGACACAAGTATCATTTTGCTTAGCGAAGGCATTTTCATTAAGTCAAAAATAAGTAAGTTACTCTAAGTACCTATCCTACATATTTTGCAACATGTTTGGAACATTGTTTGGTTGTTAACGAAGTAGGTATAGATAGGTACTTAACTGTGACACAATTTCAATGTTTGTCTTTTCTTTTCTTTTTTTTAATAAAAACACATTATTAGGTATTTTTCAAAATATACATTTTATTGCTGTGTGTCGCTCGTGACTGTGCTGATGATGGTGCGATTACTATCTATTTTATTGATTTAGGATTTCCTACAGAACGGTACATTTCTATCTATTTTCTTACACGACTGCCCAAAAATGGAGTGTAATGTTTTTGTATGAATGCGAGTTTCTTTATTCCACCATAACCTATAAATGCCTGAACACGTTTCGATGTATTGGGTATCGTTAGAATCCTATCATCATCATATCATATATTCTTTTTAATTCTATATTGCAGCAGTATGGCTCCATATTCAAATGCAAAAAAAAAACGAGTTTTACAATATGGGTATCAAATTGAAGAGCTTGATAAACAAATTCCAAAAATTTATGAATTTATTGCCATAACTTAAAACTTGTCACTAAAAAGTATAAAATAAAAAACGTCAAAAACGAACTAAAAAGTCAAAAACAAGAGATAAATACTTCTTCAAAAAAAAACACGTCTGCCCTTCCAAAAACAAACTAAAATAATGCTAAAATGTCAAAAACAAGAGATAAATAAAATTGTCACTGCAGTCGGGGAACCTCTTAGATTAAAAGTGTTCCATACACTGCAGTGCAGTTTCCCCCGACTGCAGTGTCAATTTTATTTATCTCTTGTTTTTGACATTTTAGCATTATTTTAGTTTGTTTTTGGAAGGGCAGACGTGTTTTTTTTTTAATTTACACATATATTTTTTATTGATGCAGGATTTCCTACTCGTAATACGATAAAGTACCCATCACCAATGTATTTATGTGGTTAGTGGGACGAAATTGTTTATCAAAATCGTTGAGGCAAATGGAAACGCGCCGCTATCGCAGAATCAGCCCGGCATGCGGCAGGTAGTTTGTTAGTATAACTACTTGTACTAATTTATTCTGTGGTATAACTATAAGTTCAAACAATGATAGCTTGAAATGGCTTAGGTAACTGGTACCAGGGAAGTCTTGAATCAATTACCTTGTTTAGAGCTTAGAACAACTTATGTAGGTATATTGGATTATTCCCAAAATCCACACCGCAGCTTCAGTAGGACACAGAATAAATAAAGGGATTAATGGAAAATTTAGGTAAGTACTTGTTTTACTAGAGGTAGGCCTCTTATACAGGAGTCCGCATAGGCAAAGATAATCGAAAGGTAAGTACGCGAACAGAAATTCAAAGGAAGTTTTTTTTTAATAAAAAAAGAGTCTGCAAACATTTTTGTGTTCCGTTTGAGGGCAATGTGTCCAGCGAAATTACTGTCTCAACCACAGAATAAATAATAGTACAAGTTCTCAAGCGTAATGCAGTGACGCGCAAGAATGGGGCTACAATTATTGACATGGGCAGGCGAGCGACCTGCTCGTCTCGTCACTCAAACCTACAAAAAAATGTTATCCTTACTTATATTAATATACCAATCCACTACCTTACGTTATATAAAAAAAAATACTTAACACAAAATATACAGTAGGTCCTCTGTATTTATATCTAGTAAGTACCCTAGACCAGGGGTTCCTAAACTTTTAAGGTAACGGAACACTCGCCAAATCCTTTCTATTTTGTAGAACCCCACACCAAATTGGATACGTACAAATGCAG
The DNA here is from genome assembly GCA_946251855.1 of Alsophila aescularia. Taxonomy (NCBI): domain Eukaryota; kingdom Metazoa; phylum Arthropoda; class Insecta; order Lepidoptera; family Geometridae; genus Alsophila; species Alsophila aescularia. Next base: position 33,215,229 of record OX276386.1, on the reverse strand, counting down.
TGTCCTCGAAGTCTATTCATTGAATTGTTATATCCTCGAATGGTAAAAATTGCGAATGTACGTGTGCTTAAATGTTTAAAAACTGCGAGAGGACGTAAGCTCGAATATTCTAATTAAGCAAGTTATACTGTCTGTATGATTTATTCCTGATTGTATTTTTAGCTGTTTTATGTATGATGATTTTATGTACAAAACAACAAAAAGTACCAGGACAGCATATATTGCTAGCAAGAGTCGTTTTTTTTTTCAAGTCAGGACTCATTTGGTTGCAATAGAGTCAAAGCAAAGAGTACTTTGGACTTGAGGACAACAAAAGCGTTATTTCTTAATTTTTTCTTTGAAGCATTTTTGGGTGGATACCGTGACTTGGCAATCTCGTACACGTAACTGATCCTCAGTAGTGCCAACTTCAACGTAGTAGAGATGTAACGAAGTCGTCACTCAGCCGCTTCCAGTGTTGAAGCACCTAGCGCAAATGACTCCGGCCGGAATCTCGGTCACCGTGGTTCACTGGGAACTTGTAATCTTGCTTACCGGTAGATTGATAGGCAGCTCGTTATCTACAAGAACTGCTCGCTGCAATAAGCTGGGATCAATGCGAGAGGACGTCCTGTTGATAATAATCGGACTAAGCAGAAATTGCATAATAGGTGATCCAGCTTATTGGTTCGGCTTTACCTGCTCTTCCTTAAATTATTCCCGGTGCCCTCCGGCTAGGTGGAGCGACAATATATATTATAATCATGCAAAATAGCTGGCAGGTAGTGGCAGCAATAAACTTTCGCAGTTTTGACCAATCGAGAAAACGTACCTTCGCAATTTTGATCAGCAGAAACGTTTATTCGAGTATGATAACATTCGATGAATAGACGTCGAGGAAAAGACCTTCGCAGTATCGGCATTCTGAGTTGACTACGTACGTATCCCACATCAAAATGATTACATATGAAAGACACTGCAATTTAACTATGAACAAAATTTCTTTCTCACTATGGCTTTTAATGTGAAAAAGTTAATTGTTTCACTGTTTTAATAATAATTGCTTTATAGTACGATAGGTATTATGTCCGACAGTTCACACTCACGTCCGGGATAGCATCCAATCTCGACCTGTTTTTTTGTGGTTGTATAAACGGAGCTAAGTTAAGACAGCTTTTTGGGTATTCACTCCCAACACCAATACAAAACTCTTTCACAGACACAGACTTAAATGTGTGTTGCTAATGTGTGGATGAAAATCGAATGTCAGTAGTGAAACTCTGATGAACTCTGAAGATCTACGAATGCTTCGTAATCCAGGACAGTTAGCATCGCAGGTTGACTTCTGATGATAAATGGATTTAGTGCCCATTCAATATCAATTTCACTATCCGGAATGTAATCTGACAAAGATTTCAGGAGATTTACCAAAGACGTAACAACCGCACCCGCACCGCGGCGCCCGTAGGCTAGGCCGAATTCTCACTACCTACCTACTTACTTATCAGTAAAGGGTTCTTCTCATCACATATTTTGCACTATTTCAAAATAATATTTGTTATTGTGGAATTATTTAACAGCCAAAAATAAATAATTTCACGGAACCCTGGTAACTTTTCCACGGAACCCCTAGGTTCCTAAAGTGGGTTCCGCGGAACCCACTTTAGGAATCGCTGCCCTAGACCATATTTTTTTATTATCTTCTTTGTACAGACTTTTCGTACATATTGCAGTGATAAAAACCGTTCAATCCATTTCAGAGCTACGGTCGTCACCACCCTAGGTATGAAATCATACGGTTGCGGGTTCGAATCCTGCAAGGTGCAAACATTTGTGTGATGAGCAGAAATGTTTGTTTCCAAGTCATGGATGTAATAATAGTATCTACGAGGGGAGTTCAATGTATTCTCGGTATAGGCATGAAAGAATAAGCAGAAAATTCTGAGTAAAATATATTTTTCAATGTTTTCCCCTAGGATCTGAACACACTTATTTGTCCTGGAAAATAACTTTTCAATTCCCTCCAAAAAATATTTTTGAAAAATGATCGTTAATTGCTGCCTTTAACTCTTCATCGTCGGAAAAATGCTTGCCTCGAAGTTCTTTTTTGAGATTTGGGAACAGAAAGTAATCACTAGGGGCTAGGTCCGGGCTATAGGGTGGATGATTGATTTCTTCAAATCCGCAATCCCGCACAGCAGCATTGGCAATGCGCGCCTTGTGAACAGGCGCGTTGTCGTGCAGAAGCAATACATCTGCGGTCAATTTTCCCCGTCTTTTTTCTTTTATTGCCTCCTTTAAATTGCGCAGGGTGTTAACGCAAGTTGCGCCAGTAATACTCTCACCTTTTTTTGTGTACTCAATTAATAAGATTCCCTTGGAATCCCAAAACACTGTGGCCATGAGCTTTCCGGCGGATGGGCAGACTTTGAACTTCTTCGGTGGGGCTGTTCCTTTTTTATGCCACTGCATAGACTCCTGCTTGCTCTCAGGATCATAGTGATGAACCCACGTTTCATCACCAGTAACAATCCGATCATAAATACTTTGCGGATTTTCACCACAGAGCTCCAAAAACTCCTTGCAACAATCAACTCGCGCTTGTTTCTGAAGCGCTGTGAGCATTCGCGGCACCCATCTTGCACTGACCTTTGACAAATTCAGATGGTCATGAAGGATAGTGTGAATGGTACCCACGGATAGCTTGGTTCTTTTTGCTAATATTTTCACTCTCACACGGGCATCTTCGAGTACAAGATTCTCAAAAAAACAATACGTTTTCATCAGTAGCGGCACTAACCGGCCCACCGGCACGAGGGTCGTCTTCAATACTCTCTCTACCCCGTTTAAATTCACTTGACCACTTCTGAATTGTAGATAATGAAGGGGCAGAATCTTGGTAAACAGCCATCATTTCTTCGTGAATTACTTTTTGAGTCTTTCCTTGTTTTGTGAGGAATTTTATCACAGCGCGATGCTCGATTTTTTTCACCATTATCGTATCAGTCATCGTAGTTGCCTTTCCGAAATGATATTTTGAATACTAATGGCGACAATCAAATAAAATTTTGTATTTATACCCTCAATGAGTGTCATAAACTAATGAGATAATTTAATTACCCTCATCATTAGTATATTACAATTCATATATATGTTAGTCAATATGACTATATGATATAATAATAATAATTTATTCATTAAAAAAATTTGTACAAGATATACAAAACAACCCAAATACAGTAAAAAAAGGAAACATGGTGATCATTCGATTAGGTAGGTTAAGTAAGGTTAGCTGCGGGCCCCAAACTAGGCAATGCCTGTATCTTGGGGACCCAGGTGAAAAATATTACCAAAAATTATGAATACGCTTGACTATCTATACATGTACGTGTTCAACCAAACATTTGCAATCTACATTGAAAATTATATTAAGAGATATCAAAACAAATGTACAAAATTTTGTGGATATATGTATGTATGTATGTTAGTCTAGGTACATGAGTATCTGAACAAATATACCAAATTTTGCGAATATGTGTATGTTTAGATATTTACATAAACTACAATTCTGATTGCATTAGTTCTTTTTGTAATAGGTACTGTATCGTTATTTAAAGATAATATATATTACTCTGTCACTCTGTCTCTTTATCTTTATTTAATGAATAATGCTCACGTTAGTTTATATAGATACCAATATAGTTTCTATATCTTTCAACTTAGGGAATAGTTCAAGTTTCAACAAAATTGGTTCAGTAATTTAAAAGATAGTGGACTGTTAACTGTTTCCAGTATGGTTCTCTTCTTAGCGAATGCAATTAAGTACTTCATTTTCTTAGGCCTCTTCAACAAATATAAAAAAGTAAGAAATAAACTAATTAAAAAAATAACAACTTCAAATCATATAAAACTTCATCTTCATCTTCATATACAGCTCATTTCCGCTCACTGCGGGCATAAGCCTACTGCCTCTTACGCCATTCATCCCGGTTTTGAAAAACTTAAAAGAAATAAATAATTAAATGAAGGTCAGTACCAGGTAAGTTTCCTATACTTACTTAGTTTAGTTGGTTTGGATGTAGTATAAACCTCAAATAATTTAAATTATTTCTTTCTTTTATGTTTTTGAAGACAGTTTTATTTTTAAGTATTTTTTTATATTTAAAAGTATATACCACAAAGGCTAAGTTGTACATTGCCACCCCACAATTTTAGTAACGATAGGGTAGAACCCCCCTTGAAGTAAAAGTTCCGAACACTCCTTTATCGAGTTTTAATTTTATTTTAATCCCAAAACTATTTTACTTAGAGATGCTCTGAAGTTATTCACGGGTACCTGCAGATGACATTGTTGCCAATAAATAAATATATTCAGGACAATTCACACCAATTACCTAGCGCCAAACTAGAATACCCTGTACTACATGTACTAGAAAACAGATTAAAAAAAAATGTTTGTTTCGTATGACATTTCTGCTTATCACTCAAATGATTGCACCTAGCGGGATTGGAACCTGCAACCGTTGGTTGATTTCGCAGTCAGGGCTACAAACCATTTGGACTACCAGGCGTCAAACATATATTACCTTATCCTGTTACCAAGTTCTCAAATTATGGCATTGCACAACTGTGTCCTATGTTTGTACAATACACATTTGCAGCATGCACGAGACATAAGCAGCCTTGCTATGGCATTTCACGCAACCACTGATGCAGCCTGCTCACTTTGCTCGTGCATTGCGATCATCAATCACCATCATCTACCTACCTACTTGGGGTGCCACAAATGGGCAGTGCTCTATAAAAATTTAGGGTAAAATAGACAAAGCTCAGAGTGTACCTTTAGAGGCTCCATGGGAAAAAGACATAGTTTTTTTTATAGAAAATAACAAAATTCTTTTAACAAAACTTAGCCTCTTTTTCCTTATGGGTACACCCCAACCCATATTAGCCAATGACCAACATGTTCAACAGTCAGCGAGAGCTCGCTTCGCTTTAGCTTATGGCACAGAATAAAATAAGTTTTGTGGTAAGTACTTTAATTAATTGAACGGGTACTCACGCATTTTCGGACCACAAAGGGGTATACTCGCACTTGTAATCAGCATTATTGACCATATTATCAAAAAGTATCTCTATTTTATGTATGTTGTTCCAATACAAACACAGTTGTTTCACTTTGAGGATGTTCAAAGAAATTAATTGAAATCGCAAAACAATAAATGACATGAAAACAATCAAAGAGAATTTATTTATGGGGGAAAACGTAGGGGGAAAACAATGAAAACAAAACTTTTCTTTTCTTCATTTGTGCTCTTTTTTTTTAAATTGACAGTGATAGCACTGAAAGCGCTTGTCTGTTTTTTTTTCTTCATTATTTTGATTGGCTCTGCACGTAGAGGGATATTCTCTCTACGGCTCTCCACGACTAGTGCATAGATAAATCATAAATCATTTGCATTTAGCCAGCATCAAGTAAAAAGACATTACCACGTTGTAGTGTATTTTTAATTCCTGAACCACGGACGGACGTTGAAAAAAAGAGGGGAAAAAATCATAGCTTCCAAACGAATGTACCCATTCATAGCCATAATGGGCGGAAGGGGGGAAGAGGTGGTGAGAATCGTAGTTCCCAAACGTATGGACCGATTTAGATGCGTTTTTTGTTTCAAAGCTGAGGTACTCGAGATGGTTCTTAGCAATAAAGGGGGGAGGGGGGGGGGGGGGGTTGAGAAAAGGGGTGTGAGAATCGTAACTTATAAACGAATGAACCGATTTAACTCCAGTTTTTTTATATTCGAAAGCTTACGTAAACGAGATGATTCTTAGCTATATTGGGGCGGGGGCGAGGGGGAAATGGGGGTGAGGATCATTGCTCCCAAACGAATGAATCGACTTTGATGCGATTTTTTTATGTTTGAAATCTGATGTGATCGAGATGCGTGATAAAAGGGAGTGGAGGTTATATAAAATTTTAATTTGTGCTTGTTTCTTTATTTAGTCTAAATGTCGAGACCCAGTCACAAGTCTTGTCAAATCAAAGGCAAAGTCATGATTCAGGAAAGTTGTGGAGCTATACTGAAACTTCGTATGAAATTACAGAGAGAACATAAAATTGCACGTTTTTTGCTCTTGTATCATTTGCCTACACTCGTGCACTTTAACAAACATCTTAATCTATCTATTTCAGCCCGTATAATACTGAGTATAGGCCTCCTCTCTTCCACGCCAGTCTTTTCGGTCCTGTACTAGCCTCATCCATTGGACTTCAGCTTACCTCACAATATCGTCTGACCATCGGGCTGGTGGTCTGCCTCAAGACCTCAGCCCATCTCTCGGATACACTTCGGTGACTGCCTTTGTCCAACTGTTTTCCTCCCATCTTGCCAACTAAGACCTAAAGCTAACACTTAATCACCTAAATATTTAGTCCTTTTAATCCATAATTTGCCGCCATTTTGTTTCCCTCTTTTTGATTACACGACAAACAGTTTAAACCCTTATATACATCTTGTCACAAGAGCCAAAATCTACAAACCCCTGATACATTTTGTCACAAATGTGTCATTCATTTATGAAAACGCGCCGATTCACGATGTAGCAGCCAGTTTTCTATTAAAATATAATTTCGCATTCCTTACCCAATATGAGTGTTTTATTAGTTCAAGGGATATTTTTCCTTTATGGTAAAACACCCAAAAAGTACCAATAACCTTAGTAGGATAAATAAAAAACAAATAAGCAGCCCCATCCACTTTTTATCACATACAATGAAGCCTGCTGAAAACGTTAAAACCAAGTGTTTTCTTTTGCAGGAGCTGCAGCATACCTTGTACTATTATTTATTCTGTGCCCATACATACACATCACCTAATAGCTGTTTCTGCAGTGTTGGCGCCACGGTGGAACTCGTATTCCACGATATTTTAGGTTTTGTTAACAGAACGATGATAAAGAAAAATCAAATGACGCGAAATCAAATTATGAATCACTAAATTCAGAACACTAATAAAAGAGCTTAAAATAATATTGAACTAAGAATACCAAACCGAACGCCAGATATTTGAGACCAAAGTGGCCATTTCAAAAAAAAACCTGCTTCTAAATAAGGCCATAGCATGTGTAATAAATCATAATAGTGAGTCAACTTCTTTGACGCGGCGCAAAATGCCGACAAGCGTAAAAGACCTCGCGCGTACAAACTTTTTTCAAACAATCTAACGGTGCACAGTAGCGCCATCTAGCTACCTTATTGTACAACTAACATTAAAAACCAAGGTGCTCCATCAATCCCTACCTAGTGGGTAAAGGACTTATTCCACTGGTAGAAACCTAAAAGAGAGAAATTTACTGCATTTTGAGGGGCTATTCTTCACCAAATTTGTATGAGTCTAATTTAAAGTTACTACCTTTCAAATAAAAAAATAACCATCGAAATCAGATTTAATATGGCGGAGATATTCAGTAGCCCCCTTTTTTTGGGGGAAGTACCCCTTCGGAAAAAAAACTTTCGTAGGTCCGGATGTCTGTCCGGATATGCGGCTATTCTCTTCTACAGGTCGCATTTCTCAACCGATCTAGACAAAACTTGGCGAATTTTTAGAATTTTTTGCTCGTCGTGGATTTTCGATTGGGGGGTACTTCCCTCAAAAGAGGGTAAATAAGGGGCTACTGAAAATCTCTGCCTTTTACATTAAATCCGATTTCGATGGTTCTTTATTCATTTGAAAGGTAGTAACTTAGTCTCATAAAAAATTGGTGAAGATCTGTTATGGATCTTCGGCGTGATGAGCAGAATAGCTCCTCAAAATGCAGTAAATTTCTTACTATTATGTTTCTACCAGTGGAATCAGCCCTTTCCCTACTAGGTAGGGATTGATGGAATACCTTGTTTATTAATGTTAGTTGTTAAAAGCACTTTCTCGCGGTTTTTTATGCTGAAACAATGTCATATTGAAAATGCTCTTTTTAAAATCAAATGGATTTCGTTAAAAAAAACGCATAGTTGTAGATTATTGACAGAGCGAGCGCGAAACGCGAGCGAAGCATTTCCGTTTCAGCTTGGGCAAAAATTCTTTCGTATGTGCGGATGTCTGTTTGTCCGGCTGTTCTCCTCTACATGTCGCATTTCTCAACCGATCTAGACGAAACTTGGTATACAGGTTTAACAAACTTTTAGAATTTTTTATTCGTTAGCGATTTTTGATTCGGGTGTAGGTACTTGTCCCGAAAACTCCGAAGAGGGGCAAAAAGGGGGCTACTGAACCTACATACATACATCACTCACGTCGTAGCGTAGTGTTTGTCTTTTTTTTGCGTTGAATTCAATTTAAGATACAACAGTGCGCTTCGCTGATATTAGCGATAGGCACCAAAGATTATCTATACACTACGATAGATACATCTTCAAAAACATAGGTAATGTATAGTTTTGTGGGTATGTCATTAGAACCACTGGAACTTTAGCTGCAGCCCTCCTGTCCTGTCACTTGTGAGAATAATGTCACCGCGAGCTATTTTGCATACTTACGCCATCTAGTCTGATTTGTTGAAACTGTCTAAAATATAAGTTAGTTTTAAACAGCTACTCGATACTAAATGGTGCCACTGGTCTGCAATAAATCATATAGTATCATATAGTAGTCATAAAGTAATAAGATTATTTCCAGGAATTTATAGTCGTTACGTAGTCTTGTACTATTATTTATTCTGTGACGTAGTAAGCGTAGATAGTATTTCTCTAAGGTATTATTAGGTACTTATATAAATTCCTTGGTCTTAGCGCATTTTATGAAGTCTTAATTTTCGACGGAGATAATATTCGGGGGTGTGCCAACGTTAAGGCATGCTCCCCTACGGCCATATTAAGTCTGAATTTCGTACAAGCTCAAATGGTTATCAATTTCTTGTCGCCGGGATGCTAATGCCCTCTCTCTTCTAGACCTACAGCACAATACATTTATATAGGTATAGTCATACAGTGTGCCTACAATGTCCTATGTTTGTATGCATGTCTGTATGTATGTATGTTTGATTAGGTCAAATCTTGCAAGCTGAATTAGAACAACTTCCTCTTATCCTACGCAATGTTTGCATGTTGATTCAGTTCCGATGACAATGCATTTTTATGGTAAGCATGACCTGAATCGACATCCAGGAACAGCTCCAGGTAAAAGAACTCTTCAACGGTCAACAGCACTGTCACGAAATTTTGTGTACACATTCTACTATGCTAGCTGGTTTGGAGTTTCACCGTGACATGGTTGCTGCTCTCCTGGTTGGCTCCTGACTACGGAACCCCTCACTTGTTATCAGCACAATCACGAAAATTTTATTTTATATTATTTTATTTTTATAGACTTTTTCGTACTTATTGCTTTATCATAAGTATAGATAGATAGATAGATATAGATTTCCCACTTTCTTCGTCCCTCCAATATCGTGCAGTTGAAAGTCACTATTTATTTTGCAATGTTACTTTTAATCATAGATCTAATTACTAGATGCGTTGCCACCAACCACCTTACAAGCCAAGCCGATAGCGATCTTCAAAGACACAAAACAAGGTGAACAAGCACTTCCTGACTTAGAGTAATATAAAATGAGGGGTAGCTACGTATAAAATCAACGGCAGTTCAATGCAATACTTAACATGGGTAAATGAACAATTATAACGTAACGTACATAACGACATGAACGTAAGAGAATATATTTTAATACATTTTCTTACGTTCACGTCAGTAATCTATAGTGCCTGTTTGATGAAATACTAAATTATTACATTATAGCTAGAGAGCCACAATTTTTGATATAATTATGTTTTAGTAGATTTGGGCCAGCCTAGGTATGTAAAAATTCATCATGTTTAAAAATGTGAAAATTCAACATAAAAAAACAAGTGGTTCTAATTCAGCTTACAAGATTTGACCTACACAAACATACATACATGCTAACATTGCAAGTCAAAAGATTTTAAAATAAGTTCCAACGCGCGGGAACCCGCTCGTTCTCGGCGCGCTCCAGTCAATTTTATTGGGTGGTGCTGATATAATTATATTAGAATTATAATAATGCATGCACAAATATATATTACTTATTTTAGAAAGAAAATACTAAAGAGAAACCGAGAATACAAAAACAAAATAAGAATGAAATGAGATTTCACAGTAAAAGTCATTTATTTCTAAAAATAACACTGTTTTCCTTCGAATCAAACTTTAATCAAGCTGTGGTTAATAAAATAAACATATGTATGATATTGTTATTACACTTATTATTGTTGCTTATTTCAATAGCTTTCAAAGACAGTAACAAAACATTTCAATCGTATACATTTCATTCAGCAGAGACGTAAATAGACGAGTGCGCCGCGTTCCAGCGCGGCCGGCTGCAGGTAACCCCGGTGATTTTCAGTGGTTTTTAACCCATAGTGTCCACTGTCCACACGTGACCTTCACGCGCGTGAAAGTGTACACATTGGCCGCATCGTGGTGTGGAACTAAAAGGGTTCAACCCTTTGACTATATTATAATCAAAGGTTCAACCGGTTTGCCTTTGTTATACATATTTTTGTCAAAGATAATCTCAAGATAACGCATTTTTTTACGAAAATTTTAAGTGTCCAAAAAATATTTTGTATTAGCTATTTCCTGTCCTTGTGCTTTTGTTATTTGAATACATAAACTCCTAGCCATTGGCAGAAAAAAAGTAGCTAGCTCAACGGGACATTAAATAATAAGTTACAAAAGCTGAGCCCCTGTTACTTTCCCTTTAGCAAAATACATGCCCGCTTGCTCACATTGTTATATCAGGGGCTACCCACTCATATAAGAAGCTTTCTGTTTAATGTTAGTTTTAACAGTCTAGTGAGCACAAATGCATAATTAATATAAATTCTACATGACCTGACCTTAAACATGACTTGTAGGTTACAAGTCATGTTTAAGGTATATTTATATAATCTATAATATGTCCATGAATCCAACTCGGATGAGCAGCGTTCGGAAAATTACGCCATATCTTCTCGTCGCAGATACCGCAGAGCCTCTAGATGAAAGTTTGTGAGTGCGTGTTGCCAGTAATGATATACGGCACTGCGAAGTTGTCGCTAACAATTGGTCTCATACACAAGCTCAGAGTTGCGCAGCGTGCAATGGAGAGAGCTATGCTTGGTGTTTCACTACGTGATAGAATCCGAAATGAGGAAATCCGTAGAAGAACCAAGGTTACCGACATGGCACTCAGAGATTGCAAGTTGAAGTGGCAATGGGCAGGCCATATAGTTCGCAGAACCGACAACCACTGGGGAATAAAGGTTCTCACCACGACCAAGCAAGCGAAGTGTGGGGAGACCCCCCACACGATGGACCGACGACATTGTAGCCATCGCAGGAAGTCGGTGGATGGAAGTGGCATAAGATCGCTCGTCATGGCGCTCTTTGGGGGAGGCCTATGTTCAGCAGTGGACTTCTAAAGGCTGACATGATGATGATGATAACATGTATTTAATCTTAACAAACTTACACACGACCCTTTAAAAGAACGAAACATGATCGCGAATATAGATCGAAATATGAGCGAAGCGAATCACACTTTTCGCGCGCAAATATTTCTACAATTTCCCAGTTTTCTATTCGATATTTATCGTAACTACAAAAAAACTACGGGATTAATTTTATTTTCGTAAACGGTAATAAAACATGGATCTGTTATGATCATTTCATACCTATCATCGAAGTACATAATTATAGTATTATCTTTACTGAAAAAATCATAGAATCACTTTAGCGGTATTCAGCAATGGTAATGTAAAAAAAAGAAGTACGTACTCAAATTGATAAGTAAAGTTTAGGTTTAGTTCATTCAGAAGTTTCAGAACACAATTGAGCGATTTTAGTACTTTTAGTTAAGTACCAAGTTCTCAATCGTCGAGTGCATCTGCCAACTCCTGTTGCCTGAAACGGTAAAACTTACAGTTTCTTAGTTTTGCAGTATTTTAAAAGCCTTTATTCAACTTCACTTGTATGTATCAACAGATAATAGCTAGAGAACATGTATCTATGTATCTATGTATCTGTGTATCGATGTATCTATGTATTTTGTCTCTCCTGGAATCTTGCAATTCAAATTTCGAGCACTTCTCGATTAGCTATCCGGCTGAAACTTTCAGGGTAGTTTACAAACCGACGACATAGCAATAAAAAAATAGAATAAAAATTCATTAAAATAAAAAAGCTCGAAAAAGCTTTTTATTTAAATTTATTTTTTAAGTTATGCTTCTTACATATTGCATCGTGCTGTTAAACAATACTACGCAATCTTATGAAGTAAAAAGTAACTAAATAAAAAACAACTACACGCGTACTATCGAAATTTACAAAAATATTTTTAAGTTATGCTTCTTACATATTGCATCGTGCTGTTAAACAATACTACGCAATCTTATGAAGTAAAAAGTAACTAAATAAAAAACAACTACACGCGTACTATCGAAATTTACAAAAATATTTTTAAGTTATGCTTCTTACATATTGCATCGTGCTGTTAAACAATACTACGCAATCATATGAAGTAAAAATTAACTAAATAAAAAACAACTACACGCATACTATCGAAATTTACAAAAATATTTTTTTGGAATAAATCTTTGTAAATTTATATCTACCAACGATCAGCAAAGTAATAAAAAAAAGGAAATAAAAAAGCGGCTACAAGAATACACATAAAACAGAAAAGCGGCTTGAAGAAAATGGATGAGGGGAGTTGAAGACCGAGCTCAGTGGCGTGCATTAGGAGAGGCCTACGTCCAGCAGTGGACAAGTATAGGCCGATGATGATGATGATGATGATCAGCAAAATACATTTATAATGTAAATATATACGTACCTACTTAGTTACTTACAAATACTATAGAAAAACGTTAATATATATAACAGGACATATTCATAATTAGATCAACACACTACTTTTCACCTAATTATTATAATCCGCAAGTAACACTGTCACCCTGTCTGTTTGTTACCTTTTCACGTCTAAAGGCTGAATCGATCTCTATGAATGTTGATAAGGAAATACCAACCTGCGTGCTTCATGAGCAAGGACATTACTTACATACTTTCCCCCCCGCAAAAATTACCACGTGGCCAAAGCCGCGAAACGCTGCTGGTAAGTAAATAATTTTGTTATAGAAATATTTATCATTCAAAGACTCCAAGCGAGCTGCTTATGATTTTGTACAGTGTTTTGGTAAACAAGGTTACCACTCGAAATGTACACTATTCAATGCCAAGTTGCATAACTCTACACTTAGCCCTACCTACTTGTGCTCTCAGCTTAGCCGATATGTGGGTGACCTAATTCTGCCAAGTTATTATTACCCGACTTATTATGGGAATTCATGCCCTTACTCTATGGGGATTTTGGTAAGCCTCAAGAAGGGTGGCTATTGTTAGAAAAAGTAGGGAAAAGAAAAGTTCGAGATGCGAATCAGGCCTCGCTTGTTCGGCGGACGCTGGTCAAACTTGATGCACCCTTCCATTTAGGTCAACGAGAAAAAGTTGTCATCTTGTTCCTAACAGCGTAGAGAGTGTGGTGTTTTCGACTTTGGTACGGTTGATTTAGGTATTTCGTACCGATGGCCTAAACATAACTCCTGTTAAAATACGAACGTAGAATAATGCTATTCTACGCTGGATAAACTTTTCCGACTCAATCTAAGAAAAGATCGCCGGAAAAATAGGTGTGGGCAGGAGGCGGCATTCCTGGTTAAAAAACCTGCAGGAATCATAGATCTAGTTAAATGGAGGAGATACGGCTCATTTAATATCAGGTAAACAAAAACTGGAATAGATACAGGCAAACACATCCACACAGCTACATTTCCACTATCGTGCTTCATGTGCATCAACAACAAAGATGTAGAGACACATATACACAAACTATAGCGCGAATGAAATAACAACAATTTATCACTGCTAACACGTGCTACACAAACGCCATTTCATGCAATTATTGTGTATTGCACCTAATTTAAACGGATCGCGCCCGGGGAGCTGTTACCTAATCTACCCGCTTTTAATGAGATCTACGGCGAGAATGTTTTATCTGCCTTACATCGGCTCAACTCGTCGGCTGTGACAAAATAATGGATGTCAACCTTTAAGGGGTTCGTTCTGCCTTAGTTCTCCCGTTTCTCCTCTCCAGAATGCAACTTATCCCTCCTTAGCTTTCCTCTTCCAGCATTTGCTAGCCGTTTTTCACAAATCTTCATACTACGTTGCCATCTATCTAAATCAGTGTAGGTAACTTACTTTTTGGTACTGAAATTTGTGATGCGACCACTTCTCGTCATTCTTTTATGGTACATACAATACATTCAATACATTCTCATTCACCAACAATTGGCTGCCAGACAGGATACAAAGTCAATTGAAACGAGAGTTCTACGAAAACATTTCCGTTTATTGGTAACGACATTATCAGCCGCTTTCTCTGTTCTAAATTTGCTTACGAAGTAATTATTATCTGAGCTAAATATTTCAGTCATAAAAGAGTATTCCGGAAATCTCCAATTCCGTCAGAAGTCTTATTAGATAATTGAGGTTATCTGTTACAATATAAGAAAGATACATCACGAGGACTGAGAACTTCGGGATCTTGCATGATTATTGGTGGTTAATTTGTTCGCGTTATATCACATAAGCTACTCGTAGCTGCGCCCCGTGGTTACACCCGCGTGAACAATGATGAGAATTAATGATGTTTTTTTTTTTTTTTTTTTTTTTTTTTATTCGGACTAGGCAATCGTTTGACCACGATCTCACCATGATGTAAAGCGATGATGTGGTCGAAGGTGTAGCACGTTTGCCTAGTAGATACCTATTTACTCTTGACTTGAACACACTGGGGTTATAATTTACCGAACTATCCGTTTTTTTTTATGTTGATGAAAAATCCAGGTTTTAATCCAGGGTATAAGGTAAGGCTATTTTATAAGTCGTTTGTCGTTTTAAAAAGTAAAAATAATTTTTTAAACAATTTACATTTATTTCTCAACATAGTCTCCTTTGAGGGCCAAACACTTGTTCCAGCGAGTTTCCAATTTTTTTATCCCCTCCAAAAAATACGTTTTGTCGAGGCGATGCAAATCCTCATTTGTCAAAAAAAATTGCCCTCCAAGCCATCTGTTCAGATTTGGGAATAGGTAATAATCGCTCGGAGCGAGGTCCGGCGAATACGGAGCATGCGGAACGTGCTCGAATCCCAACTCGAGGATTTTGGCCATTGCAATAGCTGACGTGTGCACTGGGGTATTGTCTTGATTGTCAACAAACGTGGCACCCATCGTGCAGACAGCTTTGTCATACCCAAATCTTCATGCAGGATTTTATGTACTCGCTCAGTGGAGATACCTGTGTTCTCAGCTACTTCACGCACCTTCACTCGGCGGTCGTCGAGTACAATATTATGGACTTCTACAACAACATCCTCAGTAGTGACTTCGATTGGGTGACCAGAGTGTGGAGCATCAGATGTGCTTGACCGACCACGTTTAAAATCATTTATCCAGTTATAAACAGTCTGCAACGTTGGTGCGTTAGTGCCATGAACAGAATCAAGTTCAGTTTTTATTGTGGCAGCACTGCAACTCTTTATAAAAAAATGTTTTATAACGGCACAAAATTCAGATTTTTCCATAGTTGTTGAAAATTTACGAGTGATCACAGTTAAACAATGTTTAAACTGAAAAAAAAACTGTTATTTTTTGCTGAATTTTAGACAGTCTTCATTTGAAAGATTGTGCCTGCCAGTGTTAATGCCATTTACCACAAAAAAGGTTTTATAAATAGTTTTTAAAAGGACTTAACAAACAGCCCTCGTACGGTATTGAGAAGTGGTCGCTAACAAAAGCTCAGAGTTGCGGAGCGTGCAATGGAGAGAGCTATGCTCGGTGTTTCACTACGTGATAGAATCAGAAATGAGGAAATCCGTAGAAGAACGAAGGTTACCGACATAGCTCTCAGAGTTTGCAAGTTGAAGTGGCAATGGGCAGGCCATATAGTTCGGAGAACCGACAACCACTGGGGAATAAAGGTTCTCGAATGGCGACCACGAACAAGCAACCAAAGTGTGGGGAGACCCCCCACACGATGGACCGACGACATTGTAGCCATCGCAGGAAGTCGGTGGATGGAGGTGGCACAAGATCGCTCGTCATGGCGCTCTTTGGGAGAGGCCTATGTTCAGCAGTGGACTTCTAAAGGCTGACATGATGATGATGACAGGTATAGATAATAGTTAGTCATCCCACATACTTTGTAAAGTACCTAGGCTAATAAACTTTTTATTTGTTCTTCTTCTTGCTTGGTTAGTGGAGCACCTAAGCTAAGAGTAGGTAACCTCAGTTTCTTCAAACTATAACGTGTTTCTCCAAATGAACTGATATCCGACTCAAGCTCGAACTGGGCGGCATAATCCACCTAACAACTTCATAAACCAGTGGAGGAGCTACCATCTGACCATGAATAATCATGACATAGTACCTATACATACATGTGAACCTACTGTGCAATTATAAGGACACTAGGTTTTGCCCGCGACTTTGTCCTCGCTGACTGCAGTTTATCACTTTGACACTTGTCACTTTGTCAACTGTCACATTGACACGTGTCTCTTTGACACCTGTCAATTTATCAACTGTCACTTTGACATTCCCATATCAAATTAACAATGTGAGCAATTATTATTTTCCTATTTCCGGATGACAGTTACCCTATATCCTTTCCTATACCCCTGACAACGTGCGTGCAAAATTTCATAACGATCGGTTCAATAATTAAGGCGTGAAAGCGTAACAAACAAACAAACTCGCTTTCGCATTTATAATATTATATTAGAAGAAATATATTCGACCAATAATTACTAGTATTACTTTGTGCGGGGCATGGTTGACCTGTCAAGGATGCAGTGTGACTACAGCACCCGCGTACTCCATGTTACTCCTGCTGGAGTAACCTTCAAGTTCCTACTAGGTAGGTACTGTACAATGGAAGAACTGTCCCAGTGCTATCTTGCTCCAAGTGGATTTAGATAAGCTTAAAATGTAACATAGACACACAGAAGACGAAGAAATGGGATTTTGAACGATGCCACAAATGGGATTTTCCAGGACTTTCGAAATTGTATACCTTCTATCTTATCTAGACTAGGCTTAATATATCTAATTAGGAAAGGTATAGCTTACAGGGAATGCTTACAGTTGAATGCCAACAGAAATACTCGTCTTAGAATTCATCCTACGGAATAGGTTTAATCAGGCGTTGGAAAAACAGCCCCCCACAGTACCGCAGTAGTAAAAGAGCCTAGTTTTATAGAGGATAAAGATAAAGGAATTACATCCCTTAGAATTGCGTCTAAAGGGAGATCTGGCGGATTGATGACCGCTAAGATAAATCGACGGCAGATGACGTCCGCAGCACCCTCGACCGCCGTAGATGGATGAGCCGGACATTATTTGCGACAGTAATAGCTGCGGATGAAGACTTGTTATACGTATAGACTAGTTAACTAATTTGTTGGGTGTAGGGCCACATCTATTCCTACAGGGAAAGAGTGGGTAAGGCACAAGAGGAACGTTATTTCTGGACGTGATTATCTGCCTTCTTAATGTCCTTACTGCAGGTAGGCATATTTAAGCAAAATAAATTATAAATAAATTTTAAAGGTTTATCTAACTACTCGGTAAAACTTTTGCTCATACAAAAAGTGAGTAATTACCTAGCCCACTGCCAAGCCATACTAGTGGTAGTTTCGAGGTAGGGATCAATAATTATGTAGGTATCGCTTATAGATTAAATCTTGACATGACGCATTAGGGCTAAATAGCTGTCCGACAAATACCTATGCATAAGCCCTGTTATCAGATTGACCCTTTGGTCAGCATTTCTGGTTTCCTGGTACTTTTACCAGGAAACCAGAAATGCTGAGGAGGTTAGGGTTATTAATAATCATCACTACATCACTTCACTACTTCTCCATAATTATAAAAGAAAGTCACCGAAAGCGCCTATCTGTCTATATGTCCACAAATATCTCATAAAATACTCAATCGATTTTGTTCCGATTTTCACATATTTGATTCAAGAGGAAGGTTTAATTTAATTGATGTTGCGCGAATTTTCTCAAAAAAGTCAGAAAAAAGCCAGACTGCGGGCAAAATAAAAAAAATATTTTAAAAATCAAGAATCTAAAGCTTGTTTGCCTCTTTTTAGATTTGTTCGCAGTCGCGTTTTTTGTTTTATATGATCACTAGTTTTCCCGCCCGCGACTTCATCCGCGCGGACTACTGCTTATCGCGAAAAAAGCATCCTATTTTCTTCTAGGATATTAAAATCAATGAAAAAGTAGGTATGTATAGCCAAAGAGAATATAATCACTAGGTTTTACCATAGCGTCGGCCCTATTGGTTCGATTTTGACAAGCAATTAGTCAATCGATTGGTATTCAGGTATTCCATAGGCTATTTTTTTTACCCGACTACCTGAAGGATATCAAAACATTTAAGAAAGTGTTGATAATATATTTTGTTTGGTAAGATGTGATGTATAGCACCCAGTGCTCTTGATGTTTTTTGACAGACTTGTTATTTCGTTTCCATGGCAATTGCTGTACAGACAATTCTGTGATGGAAACTGTTCACCACAGTGAGTAATCAATATTTTCCAGTTTTCCCGCGGAAACTATAAATTTTCCGGGATAAAAAGTATCCTATGTTTTATTCTAGGGTATAAGCTGTCTCCATTCTAAATTTCATCAAAATCCGTTTACGCGTTATCGCGTGAAATCGCGTGAAAGCTCCCCAAAGAAACAAACAATCAGGCAACGTTTCATTTTTATATATTGGTATGGATTTATTTCCATATTTTTTTAGTTTCTCTTAATTATATATTTATATATGTATTGGAAGCTGTAATCCGCCATATTAGTTTTCTTTCTAAAAATGTCGGGAACGGAATGACATGATGCCATGGAAACGAAATAATAACAAGTTATGACGTGTATATAAATGCTAAAAGTAATAAAAATGTCGCGATGTGAGCGCTAATCCTGAGAAGCCGGGGCGAGTCACTAATTAATTAATATTTTAGAAACTTGGAGCCATCGACCCTATTAAACAAAGGAGGACGGGGCAACCTAGAACTTCATGTAAACTACACCCGGACTAGATACAACTACAGGAAAACACACAGATATATTTGCACTGTCGTACACTTCATGCACCAACAACAAAGATAGAGAGACATACGCAGATAGAAGCGCAAAAGAGATAACAACATTACTTCTCGAACCAAATACGATTCGGGTATCGGGTAAGTTCGTCTTAGTCCGTAAACATAAAGTAATGTAAGGAATCGTCAGCAAATAAATTTCAATGAAATAAAATAATATTAGCTTATACCGCGATGTTGATCACCAATGTAAAAAAATATATGTTAAGTTTGGTAGTTTTTTGTAGTAGGTACTTAAAACAGCGGTGTTAGTGTGTGCTTGAGTAACAATATTTGAACATTTTATCGTCCAATAATACCATTTACGAAAGTTTGTTTTTATGTTACGCTCGGACTGCTGATAAGACTATGATGAACATTTGAAAAAAAAACTCGATTTCTTAGCCATAAATGTCAATCGATAGGGCAAATTATAAGAAACAAAAAGTGTTCTATAAAAAAATCGTGATATACTTTAAGACATATTTGGGTTTATTTTACGGCAATATTAATATGTCGTGCAATTATGGGATGGCGCATGTTAGATAAGTTGTTTGTGACATTAATTTCATCAGACCCCCTCATCCCTTCCTGACTAAGACTGAAAATCAACATTGCAACTTTATGTTCCTAACGCATGTAAAAGACGAAAAAATATTTTTATTCCCAAATATCTCATAAAATATATCACTTAGGCAGTTTATTAATACACTTTATGATTAAGCATATATTTTTTCCTGTCTATTGACACGAACTCATTAGTGGCCAAAATCGCATTTTTTTTTCAATTTCGCTGCTGTTTAGGTATGCCAATAAGGTAATATGCTCATGAATATAGGTAAGTACACATCACCTACCCAAAAATATGGACCTGCGCTTTTTAATATCTTCCTATATCCTTTGTGAGTTGTATACATATGTTCTGATTTGAAGTGTATTGAATATAATCAACTGTTATTGTTGGGTAGCCAATCTGGCTCATCCCCATAGACAACTGCATATTACTAGTACTGTAGACAGCCTATTGACGAACGTCGCAATTAGCTCATATGATTATCGCCACTTTGGCGATGTTGGCGCTGATAGCAGTACTTTGGCAGTCGTGAGCGTCCACGGAACTAATGTATTTACTACGTACTTAAGTAGTTAACGTATTTACTTTTTTATACTATTGTACGCTCAGTGGGGCGCTTTGAATCGGCACAAACGAAAGTACGGCAGAGCCTATCCATAGAGATCAGTGCTCTTCCCTCTGTCTTCTGACAACTCGTAGCGACTTATGTTTTCACAGTTCGTCTGTAGGAAACATATTAATAACAATTAACATATCAGTGGGTGTAGAGTAGACAAAATAAACATGTGAAGAAATATCAGGAACATGTTAGAAAGTATCTATTATGTTGACGCTTCTAATATAGGTAAACATGGGGCAAATACCTAAAGGTAGGTAGATTAAAATAAAATATGCAATTTTTAAGTGAATAAAATCAATTCTAAAATCTATGTAATTTTTTTCTTCCTGACGGTACAAAGAGATCTGGGCCCTATTTCATAAAGCGACAAATCATAATTGTAGACGACGCGCCACCTCCTTTAAGCACACTTGTCATTTTTAAAAAGAGAGTGCGAATCAGTTTGATAAGTAGTTGTCAAAAATTGAAAAATATTATAACAGTCCACTTTAGTTTTCTTTTCATTGATTTAATTTGCAAAATATATCTTTTGTCCTTCCTTCGCTAACATTGGTCCCTCTTTGCCGGATCTTCATGAACCAACATTGTGAAAGTTAGACCAGAGGAAGGAAGTATGTTCCATTCACCGCCCGCACCGACGATCAAAACGAGGAGCGTCACAGCGAGGGAGAATAACCGTGCAACTAATCGCGAGGTACAGTCAGAGAAATTAATCAATGACCAAGATACAGAGAAATCTGAGAACTCCAGCTGTGGGCAATCTAGGCAATCATCATCGATATCCATTCGTAAGAAGCGACTAGAACTAGAAGCAGCTCAAGCTAAGGCTAGGATAGAGATAGTAGCTGCTCAAACAAAAGCAAGAGCTGCGGCAGTAGCTGCGGAAACAACGGTCAAGCTAGAAGCAAACCTGATTCACCTGGAGCTTGCTACTAAAGTCGCGGAACTTGATGGAGAAACGCACAGAAGTCGTTCAGTGTCTAATGCAGACTCTAAAAGTAAAGTACATGAGTGGTTTGAGCGCAGCATCCGCGATGACCCTGATCACCCACGCTTCGACGGTGGTGGGCAGCAAGCGGTGGATAGGACTACTGATGTAAAAAACGATGCACTAATGTCAAGAATTGGCACATATAAAAATTTACCATTGTTTTTCGGTGACCCCATCAAGTGGCTTCAATTTAAACAAACCTATTTAGAGTCAACGCATCAATGTAAGTTCTCTGATACTGAAAATTTGTGGCGACTTCGCAGAAGTCTTCGTGGTGAAGCTAAAGAAACTGTGTCTTCTTTACTGATGGGACACACTCCGGCTGCCACAGTTATATAAGCGTTAGATCTACGCTATGGTCGACCAGAAGTTATCATTGCTAAACTTGTCACCCAACTGAAAAAGACAACACCTTTACCCTTGGCCTACCATAATGATATCGTGAATTTTGCCATCAAAATAAAGAACGATGTTGCTGCCGTTCAGGCGCTTAAGCAAGACGATTATCTATGAAGTCCAGAGTTGATGACTGCTGTGATCACCAAATGCCCCAGCATTCTAATAAGCAAACGGGCCGACTATTATGCATCCATTAACCTTGACACAAACAGACCAAAGATAGAGTTGTTTTCTAACTTTTTGCATAGTGAAGCTTCAAAGACTGCAGCTGCTGGGATAACTTTCGTCTACAGTCAAACAAAAAATTGGAAGAGCGCAAACCAGCTCAAAACACATATTTTTCACACTACAGCAGAATCTTCAACATTTGATGCGATCATAGAGCCTTCAAAATGCAAATTTTCCCATAAGGAAAAGCACGCACTTACTTCGTGTGGACGTTTTAAGAAAGCTATGCGCAGAGACCGCTGGCGTTTTGTTCGAAGCAACAGACTTTCCTTTAAATGCCTAGCAGAGAGCCACAGACAAGAGACATGCCCAGTGAACAATTGTGATTTTGAAGAATGTAACCAGCCACATCATCGGCTGTTACACTGGCCTGCAGTGAAAAATGAGAAAAAAGAAAATAAAGCAGAGCATGAAGAAGCTAAGACTGACATTGTCGCTCACGTAGTAGATGAGAAAAGCTCAAGACTATTATTGAAGGTAGTTCCACTAATGATTCATGGACCCAAAGGCAACGTCAGGACATATGCATTGCTAGATGATGGGGCTGCTTTCAGTATTATGTCCGCTGATATCGCTGAACAAGCTGGACTAAAAGGTAAACAGTTTACAATTAACGCAAAGAGTGCATGGACTTCGAGACATGTGACATGTTAAATCATGACTCCAAGTTAGATTTTTGTTATAGATCTCGATAATAGAATATATTGGGTACAACGCCATCTGGCGAGGAGCAGCGTCTTTTCTATTAGATCAAGTTGTGTTCTCTCCGTATCTGAAAGCCCTGTTATCAGATTGACCCTTTGGTCAGCATTTCTGGTTTCCTGGTACTTTTACCAGGAAACCAGAAATGCTGAGGAGGTAAGGTTTATTAATAATCATCACTACATCACTTCACTACTTCTCCATAATTATAAAAGAAAGTCACCGAAAGCGCCTATCTGTCTATATGTCCACAAATATCTCATAAAATACTCAATCGATTTTGTTCCGATTTTCACATATTTGATTCAAGAGGAAGGTTTAATTTAATTGATGTTGCGCGAATTTTCTCAAAAAAGTCAGAAAAAAGCCAGACTGCGGGCAAAATAAAAAAAAATATTTAAAAATCAAGAATCTAAAGCTTGTTTGCCTCTTTTTAGATTTGTTCGCAGTCGCGTTTTTTGTTTTATATGATCACTAGTTTTCCCGCCCGCGACTTCATCCGCGCGGACTACTGCTTATCGCGAAAAAAGCATCCTATTTTCTTCTAGGATATTAAAATCAATGAAAAAGTAGGTATGTATAGCCAAAGAGAATATAATCACTAGGTTTTACCATAGCGTCGGCCCTATTGGTTCGATTTTGACAAGCAATTAGTCAATCGATTGGTATTCAGGTATTCCATAGGCTATTTTTTTTACCCGACTACCTGAAGGATATCAAAACATTTAAGAAAGTGTTGATAATATATTTTGTTTGGTAAGATGTGATGTATAGCACCCAGTGCTCTTGATGTTTTTTGACAGACTTGTTATTTCGTTTCCATGGCAATTGCTGTACAGACAATTCTGTGATGGAAACTGTTCACCACAGTGAGTAATCAATATTTTCCAGTTTTCCCGCGGAAACTATAAATTTTCCGGGATAAAAAGTATCCTATGTTTTATTCTAGGGTATAAGCTGTCTCCATTCTAAATTTCATCAAAATCCGTTTACGCGTTATCGCGTGAAATCGCGTGAAAGCTCCCCAAAGAAACAAACAATCAGGCAACGTTTCATTTTTATATATTGGTATGGATTTATTTCCATATTTTTTTAGTTTCTCTTAATTATATATTTATATATGTATTGGAAGCTGTAATCCGCCATATTAGTTTTCTTTCTAAAAATGTCGGGAACGGAATGACATGATGCCATGGAAACGAAATAATAACAAGTTATGACGTGTATATAAATGCTAAAAGTAATAAAAATGTCGCGATGTGAGCGCTAATCCTGAGAAGCCGGGGCGAGTCACTAATTAATTAATATTTTAGAAACTTGGAGCCATCGACCCTATTAAACAAAGGAGGACGGGGCAACCTAGAACTTCATGTAAACTACACCCGGACTAGATACAACTACAGGAAAACACACAGATATATTTGCACTGTCGTACACTTCATGCACCAACAACAAAGATAGAGAGACATACGCAGATAGAAGCGCAAAAGAGATAACAACATTAATTCTCGAACCAAATACGATTCGGGTATCGGGTAAGTTCGTCTTAGTCCGTAAACATAAAGTAATGTAAGGAATCGTCAGCAAATAAATTTCAATGAAATAAAATAATATTAGCTTATACCGCGATTTTGATCACCAATGTAAAAAAATATATGTTAAGTTTGGTAGTTTTTTGTAGTAGGTACTTAAAACAGCGGTGTTAGTGTGTGCTTGAGTAACAATATTTGAACATTTTATCGTCCAATAATACCATTTACGAAAGTTTGTTTTTATGTTACGCTCGGACTGCTGATAAGACTTTGATGAACATTTGAAAAAAAAACTCGATTTCTTAGCCATAAATGTCAATCGATAGGGCAAATTATAAGAAACAAAAAGTGTTCTATAAAAAAATCGTGATATACTTTAAGACATATTTGGGTTTATTTTACGGCAATATTAATATGTCGTGCAATTATGGGATGGCGCATGTTAGATAAGTTGTTTGTGACATTAATTTCATCAGACCCCCTCATCCCTTCCTGACTAAGACTGAAAATCAACATTGCAACTTTATGTTCCTAACGCATGTAAAAGACGAAAAAATATTTTTATTCCCAAATATCTCATAAAATATATCACTTAGGCAGTTTATTAATACACTTTATGATTAAGCATATATTTTTTCCGATCTATTGACACGAACTCATTAGTGGCCAAAATCGCATTTTTTTTTCAATTTCGCTGCTGTTTAGGTATGCCAATAAGGTAATATGCTCATGAATATAGGTAAGTACACATCACCTACCCAAAAATATGGACCTGCGCTTTTTAATATCTTCCTATATCCTTTGTGAGTTGTATACATATGTTCTGATTTGAAGTGTATTGAATATAATCAACTGTTATTGTTGGGTAGCCAATCTGGCTCATCCCCATAGACAACTGCATATTACTAGTACTGTAGACAGCCTATTGACGAACGTCGCAATTAGCTCATATGATTATCGCCACTTTGGCGATGTTGGCGCTGATAGCAGTACTTTGGCAGTCGTGAGCGTCCACGGAACTAATGTATTTACTACGTACTTAAGTAGTTAACGTATTTACTTTTTTATACTATTGTACGCTCAGTGGGGCGCTTTGAATCGGCACAAACGAAAGTACGGCAGAGCCTATCCATAGAGATCAGTGCTCTTCCCTCTGTCTTCTGACAACTCGTAGCGACTTATGTTTTCACAGTTCGTCTGTAGGAAACATATTAATAACAATTAACATATCAGTGGGTGTAGAGTAGACAAAATAAACATGTGAAGAAATATCAGGAACATGTTAGAAAGTATCTATTATGTTGACGCTTCTAATATAGGTAAACATGGGGCAAATACCTAAAGGTAGGTAGATTAAAATAAAATATGCAATTTTTAAGTGAATAAAATCAATTCTAAAATCTATGTAATTTTTTTCTTCCTGACGGTACAAAGAGATCTGGGCCCTATTTCATAAAGCGACAAATCATAATTGTAGACGACGCGCCACCTCCTTTAAGCACACTTGTCATTTTTAAAAAGAGAGTGCGAATCAGTTTGATAAGTAGTTGTCAAAAATTGAAAAATATTATAACAGTCCACTTTAGTTTTCTTTTCATTGATTTAATTTGCAAAATATATCTTTTGTCCTTCCTTCGCTAACATTGGTCCCTCTTTGCCGGATCTTCATGAACCAACATTGTGAAAGTTAGACCAGAGGAAGGAAGTATGTTCCATTCACCGCCCGCACCGACGATCAAAACGAGGAGCGTCACAGCGAGGGAGAATAACCGTGCAACTAATCGCGAGGTACAGTCAGAGAAATTAATCAATGACCAAGATACAGAGAAATCTGAGAACTCCAGCTGTGGGCAATCTAGGCAATCATCATCGATATCCATTCGTAAGAAGCGACTAGAACTAGAAGCAGCTCAAGCTAAGGCTAGGATAGAGATAGTAGCTGCTCAAACAAAAGCAAGAGCTGCGGCAGTAGCTGCGGAAACAACGGTCAAGCTAGAAGCAAACCTGATTCACCTGGAGCTTGCTACTAAAGTCGCGGAACTTGATGGAGAAACGCACAGAAGTCGTTCAGTGTCTAATGCAGACTCTAAAAGTAAAGTACATGAGTGGTTTGAGCGCAGCATCCGCGATGACCCTGATCACCCACGCTTCGACGGTGGTGGGCAGCAAGCGGTGGATAGGACTACTGATGTAAAAAACGATGCACTAATGTCAAGAATTGGCACATATAAAAATTTACCATTGTTTTTCGGTGACCCCATCAAGTGGCTTCAATTTAAACAAACCTATTTAGAGTCAACGCATCAATGTAAGTTCTCTGATACTGAAAATTTGTGGCGACTTCGCAGAAGTCTTCGTGGTGAAGCTAAAGAAACTGTGTCTTCTTTACTGATGGGACACACTCCGGCTGCCACAGTTATATAAGCGTTAGATCTACGCTATGGTCGACCAGAAGTTATCATTGCTAAACTTGTCACCCAACTGAAAAAGACAACACCTTTACCCTTGGCCTACCATAATGATATCGTGAATTTTGCCATCAAAATAAAGAACGATGTTGCTGCCGTTCAGGCGCTTAAGCAAGACGATTATCTATGAAGTCCAGAGTTGATGACTGCTGTGATCACCAAATGCCCCAGCATTCTAATAAGCAAACGGGCCGACTATTATGCATCCATTAACCTTGACACAAACAGACCAAAGATAGAGTTGTTTTCTAACTTTTTGCATAGTGAAGCTTCAAAGACTGCAGCTGCTGGGATAACTTTCGTCTACAGTCAAACAAAAAATTGGAAGAGCGCAAACCAGCTCAAAACACATATTTTTCACACTACAGCAGAATCTTCAACATTTGATGCGATCATAGAGCCTTCAAAATGCAAATTTTCCCATAAGGAAAAGCACGCACTTACTTCGTGTGGACGTTTTAAGAAAGCTATGCGCAGAGACCGCTGGCGTTTTGTTCGAAGCAACAGACTTTCCTTTAAATGCCTAGCAGAGAGCCACAGACAAGAGACATGCCCAGTGAACAATTGTGATTTTGAAGAATGTAACCAGCCACATCATCGGCTGTTACACTGGCCTGCAGTGAAAAATGAGAAAAAAGAAAATAAAGCAGAGCATGAAGAAGCTAAGACTGACATTGTCGCTCACGTAGTAGATGAGAAAAGCTCAAGACTATTATTGAAGGTAGTTCCACTAATGATTCATGGACCCAAAGGCAACGTCAGGACATATGCATTGCTAGATGATGGGGCTGCTTTCAGTATTATGTCCGCTGATATCGCTGAACAAGCTGGACTAAAAGGTAAACAGTTTACAATTAACGCAAAGAGTGCATGGACTTCGAGACATGTGACATGTTAAATCATGACTCCAAGTTAGATTTTTGTTATAGATCTCGATAATAGAATATATTGGGTACAACGCCATCTGGCGAGGAGCAGCGTCTTTTCTATTAGATCAAGTTGTGTTCTCTCCGTATCTGAAAGCCCTGTTATCAGATTGACCCTTTGGTCAGCATTTCTGGTTTCCTGGTACTTTTACCAGGAAACCAGAAATGCTGAGGAGGTAAGGTTTATTAATAATCATCACTACATCACTTCACTACTTCTCCATAATTATAAAAGAAAGTCACCGAAAGCGCCTATCTGTC
Organism: Alsophila aescularia; assembly: GCA_946251855.1. Lineage (NCBI taxonomy): Eukaryota > Metazoa > Arthropoda > Insecta > Lepidoptera > Geometridae > Alsophila > Alsophila aescularia. The sequence goes on along the minus strand of OX276386.1, from coordinate 33,187,285 downwards.
TATATGTCCACAAATATCTCATAAAATACTCAATCGATTTTGTTCCGATTTTCACATATTTGATTCAAGAGGAAGGTTTAATTTAATTGATGTTGCGCGAATTTTCTCAAAAAAGTCGGAAAAAAGCCAGACTGCGGGCAAAATAAAAAAAAATATTTAAAAATCAAGAATCTAAAGCTTGTTTGCCTCTTTTTAGATTTGTTCGCAGTCGCGTTTTTTGTTTTATATGATCACTAGTTTTCCCGCCCGCGACTTCATCCGCGCGGACTACTGCTTATCGCGAAAAAAGCATCCTATTTTCTTCTAGGATATTAAAATCAATGAAAAAGTAGGTATGTATAGCCAAAGAGAATATAATCACTAGGTTTTACCATAGCGTCGGCCCTATTGGTTCGATTTTGACAAGCAATTAGTCAATCGATTGGTATTCAGGTATTCCATAGGCTATTTTTTTTACCCGACTACCTGAAGGATATCAAAACATTTAAGAAAGTGTTGATAATATATTTTGTTTGGTAAGATGTGATGTATAGCACCCAGTGCTCTTGATGTTTTTTGACAGACTTGTTATTTCGTTTCCATGGCAATTGCTGTACAGACAATTCTGTGATGGAAACTGTTCACCACAGTGAGTAATCAATATTTTCCAGTTTTCCCGCGGAAACTATAAATTTTCCGGGATAAAAAGTATCCTATGTTTTATTCTAGGGTATAAGCTGTCTCCATTCTAAATTTCATCAAAATCCGTTTACGCGTTATCGCGTGAAATCGCGTGAAAGCTCCCCAAAGAAACAAACAATCAGGCAACGTTTCATTTTTATATATTGGTATGGATTTATTTCCATATTTTTTTAGTTTCTCTTAATTATATATTTATATATGTATTGGAAGCTGTAATCCGCCATATTAGTTTTCTTTCTAAAAATGTCGGGAACGGAATGACATGATGCCATGGAAACGAAATAATAACAAGTTATGACGTGTATATAAATGCTAAAAGTAATAAAAATGTCGCGATGTGAGCGCTAATCCTGAGAAGCCGGGGCGAGTCACTAATTAATTAATATTTTAGAAACTTGGAGCCATCGACCCTATTAAACAAAGGAGGACGGGGCAACCTAGAACTTCATGTAAACTACACCCGGACTAGATACAACTACAGGAAAACACACAGATATATTTGCACTGTCGTACACTTCATGCACCAACAACAAAGATAGAGAGACATACGCAGATAGAAGCGCAAAAGAGATAACAACATTAATTCTCGAACCAAATACGATTCGGGTATCGGGTAAGTTCGTCTTAGTCCGTAAACATAAAGTAATGTAAGGAATCGTCAGCAAATAAATTTCAATGAAATAAAATAATATTAGCTTATACCGCGATGTTGATCACCAATGTAAAAAAATATATGTTAAGTTTGGTAGTTTTTTGTAGTAGGTACTTAAAACAGCGGTGTTAGTGTGTGCTTGAGTAACAATATTTGAACATTTTATCGTCCAATAATACCATTTACGAAAGTTTGTTTTTATGTTACGCTCGGACTGCTGATAAGACTTTGATGAACATTTGAAAAAAAAACTCGATTTCTTAGCCATAAATGTCAATCGATAGGGCAAATTATAAGAAACAAAAAGTGTTCTATAAAAAAATCGTGATATACTTTAAGACATATTTGGGTTTATTTTACGGCAATATTAATATGTCGTGCAATTATGGGATGGCGCATGTTAGATAAGTTGTTTGTGACATTAATTTCATCAGACCCCCTCATCCCTTCCTGACTAAGACTGAAAATCAACATTGCAACTTTATGTTCCTAACGCATGTAAAAGACGAAAAAATATTTTTATTCCCAAATATCTCATAAAATATATCACTTAGGCAGTTTATTAATACACTTTATGATTAAGCATATATTTTTTCCTGTCTATTGACACGAACTCATTAGTGGCCAAAATCGCATTTTTTTTTCAATTTCGCTGCTGTTTAGGTATGCCAATAAGGTAATATGCTCATGAATATAGGTAAGTACACATCACCTACCCAAAAATATGGACCTGCGCTTTTTAATATCTTCCTATATCCTTTGTGAGTTGTATACATATGTTCTGATTTGAAGTGTATTGAATATAATCAACTGTTATTGTTGGGTAGCCAATCTGGCTCATCCCCATAGACAACTGCATATTACTAGTACTGTAGACAGCCTATTGACGAACGTCGCAATTAGCTCATATGATTATCGCCACTTTGGCGATGTTGGCGCTGATAGCAGTACTTTGGCAGTCGTGAGCGTCCACGGAACTAATGTATTTACTACGTACTTAAGTAGTTAACGTATTTACTTTTTTATACTATTGTACGCTCAGTGGGGCGCTTTGAATCGGCACAAACGAAAGTACGGCAGAGCCTATCCATAGAGATCAGTGCTCTTCCCTCTGTCTTCTGACAACTCGTAGCGACTTATGTTTTCACAGTTCGTCTGTAGGAAACATATTAATAACAATTAACATATCAGTGGGTGTAGAGTAGACAAAATAAACATGTGAAGAAATATCAGGAACATGTTAGAAAGTATCTATTATGTTGACGCTTCTAATATAGGTAAACATGGGGCAAATACCTAAAGGTAGGTAGATTAAAATAAAATATGCAATTTTTAAGTGAATAAAATCAATTCTAAAATCTATGTAATTTTTTTCTTCCTGACGGTACAAAGAGATCTGGGCCCTATTTCATAAAGCGACAAATCATAATTGTAGACGACGCGCCACCTCCTTTAAGCACACTTGTCATTTTTAAAAAGAGAGTGCGAATCAGTTTGATAAGTAGTTGTCAAAAATTGAAAAATATTATAACAGTCCACTTTAGTTTTCTTTTCATTGATTTAATTTGCAAAATATATCTTTTGTCCTTCCTTCGCTAACATTGGTCCCTCTTTGCCGGATTTTCATGAACCAACATTGTGAAAGTTAGACCAGAGGAAGGAAGTATGTTCCATTCACCGCCCGCACCGACGATCAAAACGAGGAGCGTCACAGCGAGGGAGAATAACCGTGCAACTAATCGCGAGGTACAGTCAGAGAAATTAATCAATGACCAAGATACAGAGAAATCTGAGAACTCCAGCTGTGGGCAATCTAGGCAATCATCATCGATATCCATTCGTAAGAAGCGACTAGAACTAGAAGCAGCTCAAGCTAAGGCTAGGATAGAGATAGTAGCTGCTCAAACAAAAGCAAGAGCTGCGGCAGTAGCTGCGGAAACAACGGTCAAGCTAGAAGCAAACCTGATTCACCTGGAGCTTGCTACTAAAGTCGCGGAACTTGATGGAGAAACGCACAGAAGTCGTTCAGTGTCTAATGCAGACTCTAAAAGTAAAGTACATGAGTGGTTTGAGCGCAGCATCCGCGATGACCCTGATCACCCACGCTTCGACGGTGGTGGGCAGCAAGCGGTGGATAGGACTACTGATGTAAAAAACGATGCACTAATGTCAAGAATTGGCACATATAAAAATTTACCATTGTTTTTCGGTGACCCCATCAAGTGGCTTCAATTTAAACAAACCTATTTAGAGTCAACGCATCAATGTAAGTTCTCTGATACTGAAAATTTGTGGCGACTTCGCAGAAGTCTTCGTGGTGAAGCTAAAGAAACTGTGTCTTCTTTACTGATGGGACACACTCCGGCTGCCACAGTTATATAAGCGTTAGATCTACGCTATGGTCGACCAGAAGTTATCATTGCTAAACTTGTCACCCAACTGAAAAAGACAACACCTTTACCCTTGGCCTACCATAATGATATCGTGAATTTTGCCATCAAAATAAAGAACGATGTTGCTGCCGTTCAGGCGCTTAAGCAAGACGATTATCTATGAAGTCCAGAGTTGATGACTGCTGTGATCACCAAATGCCCCAGCATTCTAATAAGCAAACGGGCCGACTATTATGCATCCATTAACCTTGACACAAACAGACCAAAGATAGAGTTGTTTTCTAACTTTTTGCATAGTGAAGCTTCAAAGACTGCAGCTGCTGGGATAACTTTCGTCTACAGTCAAACAAAAAATTGGAAGAGCGCAAACCAGCTCAAAACACATATTTTTCACACTACAGCAGAATCTTCAACATTTGATGCGATCATAGAGCCTTCAAAATGCAAATTTTCCCATAAGGAAAAGCACGCACTTACTTCGTGTGGACGTTTTAAGAAAGCTATGCGCAGAGACCGCTGGCGTTTTGTTCGAAGCAACAGACTTTCCTTTAAATGCCTAGCAGAGAGCCACAGACAAGAGACATGCCCAGTGAACAATTGTGATTTTGAAGAATGTAACCAGCCACATCATCGGCTGTTACACTGGCCTGCAGTGAAAAATGAGAAAAAAGAAAATAAAGCAGAGCATGAAGAAGCTAAGACTGACATTGTCGCTCACGTAGTAGATGAGAAAAGCTCAAGACTATTATTGAAGGTAGTTCCACTAATGATTCATGGACCCAAAGGCAACGTCAGGACATATGCATAGCTAGATGATGGGGCTGCTTTCAGTATTATGTCCGCTGATATCGCTGAACAAGCTGGACTAAAAGGTAAACAGTTTACAATTAACGCAAAGAGTGCATGGACTTCGAGACATGTGACATGTTAAATCATGACTCCAAGTTAGATTTTTGTTATAGATCTCGATAATAGAATATATTGGGTACAACGCCATCTGGCGAGGAGCAGCGTCTTTTCTATTAGATCAAGTTGTGTTTTCTCCGTATCTGAAAACCAGACGCCGAGTTTATAAAAAACGCCGAACTCCACCACGCGTGCGCCACTTTCTTCGTTAAAGGAATAATGAAAGCTTTTCTTGTTGAAGACAGATTGATAATTTCGCCTATCTAAGAATCAAGAAATAATGGTTGAATTTGCCTCTGCGAGTGAAAGGGAAAAGTTTTCATCTACTGTCTCAAAATAGATAAAATGGTTAATCCACGCAGCGACAGCTAGCGACAAATGGCATGAACTAGAAGAAAGGTGGAAACTAAGTGGTGATCTCTATCGGCAAGTAGCGAGATTCTTAGTGTTGCTATTAATAATTGACGTTCCAGGAATATGTCGGGCTCTGGATAACTTTGGACGAGGAATGGGTTGTTTAAAAATCCAGAATAGGTCGCATCTTTATGTTGGCTAACAAATAATAATTACAGAAGGCAGCGTTTGATATGTCGAAAATAATTTAAATCTAGAAATAGCTTGCGATGGTGACACCATGGAAGGTTTTGACATAATGTCTAAATCGCATGAAAGTTCCGGAAAGATGTTTTTTTTTATATGGAGTTTTTTTGATGTAAACAAGGAAGCTGGCTGGTATGTACCAGAAGTGGCTGGAGGACAGTGACCAGTATTGCTAGGCCGACAAGGTCTGCTTTATGATGCAAATGGCAGAGTTAGTTCTGGACTTTTCGAGATAACCGGAAGTTCAAGATCGGAGTATTCTACTCCGATCTTGAACTTCCGGTTACTTCCGGCTACTCGAAGTGCAAACCAAAGTTAGTATATATATACAAGAGAGAAGCCTGTGGATTGGATTTGGATTTCGGAAGTAAAACCGAATTTACTTTACATAGTTGGCACGTAATAGAGATCGGCGCAGGCGGCAGAAAAATACGCAGTTTATCTTGTGTGAACAAAACGACCGAGGCACGCTGTCCAGAACGAAGCTGCCCTGTTACAGGCGAAATAAGTATACGAGTGCAAAAGCCAGGTTAGTGTGATTTCCCGTGATTTCAGTATTGTAATAACGAAATATCTGTTTTGATTTTGCACCGCGTCTATCTAAGGCGGGCATCTCGAGACACATTTGAACACGAAGGAACGTGGGTTTCAGGTTATATCGTGCATCTACGGTCGGCTATTGTCATCACCATTGCGAGCTGCTGTGCGCGATCACCCGGGGCTCACCACCGTTCGTGGAAGAAGCCGGTCTACGAGGGACTCCAGAAGGACTCCAACGCACCACCTGTCCAGTAGAAGATACCACCACCGTTCGTGGTCAAGCAGTAGGAGCTAATCGAGTGGAGTAAGGAGGCGTTCCGCGGCGGTACGCGAGGCGACGGTACGGCGTCCCAGGAAGCCTCCAGGTTGGTCCACTCCAAATCATTTTGAGTCAGCGAGCTACGGTGGCGAGGGAAGTCTTCGCCTTCTAACGTGTTAATATATTGTTGGAAGATACTTTCTGTTTATTTTCTATATACTTTCTATATACTTTTTACTGTACTGTTTATTTTCTATTTACTTTCTGTCTTAGATTCTGTTTTACTTTCTGTTTTTAGAGTTTAATATCCCTCTGGGAAACACAATCTTACACACACACACTCTGTTTGCACTGGTTCTCTTTTAATTTAGAAAATTCTAAGGCAAAGACAAAATTATTCTGTTGCGTTGTGACCAATACATGTTGATCTGCTGAGCACAGACTCTCTAAGTTTTACTAGCCTAGGATACAGCTTTTCTATTGTAAATTCATATCATACAAGCCGGAGTTATCTACTAAAATTTATATGTTAGATGAAATTGTAATCATATTTGAGAAATTTTGAGTTTTGAGTATTAAGTTAGAAGTATTTCCTATTATAAGATCTTGCTGTTTAGAATTATTTTGATGCAGAACAAACTAAATTAAGTGTAAAATATTTCTTTTTGAATTCCTCAGTAAAGGGGAGAGTACCAATATTCGATAACTCATGTGTGCTTTTTCTATTTTTTGTAATAAAGCCTTTTGTTATTGAATTTACCATCTTGTTTTAATTCCTCGCCTTTACCTGAGAAGGAGGTCCGTTTCCTTAGCCGGGCAACGGTCCTTTCAAAATCACATGTGATGTGGAGAATATTAACTGTGTCATATCCAACACTGAAGGAGAACGCTTCAATCTACGAGCTCGAGTAATGAAGGAGCTTGATTTATCTGCGCAGAGTCTTTCAAACGCAGATATTGAGCGATATCCACACTTACGTAATCACAACTTCGTTTTGTCCTACTGTGGTAACGTTAAGCCAAAGATTTTAATAGGACATGACCATTACCATTTGATGGTTCCCCTCCAGCTTTACAGTGGTCGAAAGGACGAGCCATACGCTACGAAGACATCATTGGGTTGGTGCGTGCATGGAATGATTGGTGCGTCAAATTCAAGAGGGCCGACTACCAACGATAACGCTTTATATTCGTATCACTCATCGTCACCTGCTGCTGTGCTCCACATATGCACCATGGCCGACGACGATGCTTTATTGCACTAGGAGGTTAAGCGATCGTTTGCTCTTGATGCTATTAGAATCACTACTAAACCGCGACAGAATGCTGAACACCTTCAAGCTGTATCAATTCTAGATGCTACTTCAAATCTCGTCAAAGGTCGTTGGGAAGTTGGACTACCATGGAGATCAGATGTAAGACTACCCGATTCTTATCCCAACGCCCTCAAGAGATTGCACACTGTTGAGAAGAAAATGCAATTTAATATAGACTACGCCTTACGATACAAAGAACGCGTTGAGCATTTATTTGGTTAACGACTTTGCTCGAGAGCTTCAAGATACTATAACTCCAGCGAAATGACATACCATGCGTTTGGTACTTAGCTCACTTTGGCGTGGATAATCCCAATAAAAAGAAGCTCAGGCTAGTTTTTGACGCAGCAGCTTTGTCGGGAGGTCACTCATTAAACGACTATTTACTACAAGGTCCTGATGTTCTCCAGTCTCTGTTGGGTATCATGATGCGATTTCGAGAAGAGTCCGTTGGAGTAATAGGGGACATAAAGGACATGTTTCTACGTGTGAAAATCATAGAGAGAGAGAGATCAACATGCATTGAGATTTTTATGGCGTGATCATCCATCCGATCCAGTCAAAAAATATGTAATGACTTCACTAATTTTTGGTGCAAATTGCTCGCCGTTTATTGCACAGTACATAAAGAATAAGAATGCAATGAGATTTCAAAATGAAATGCCAGAAGCAGTTGAAGTAATTTTAAAGAGCCATTACATGGATGACTACGTTGACAGCCAGCGCGAAGACAATGCCAAGAAGTTGGTCAAAGAAATTATTGATATTCATGCTCAAGGTGGTTTCGAAATAAGAATTTTTTTGAGCAATAACATGAATCTGCTCCGGAGCATATCTAGATCGGCAATAAACGACAAAGCAGTTGAGTTGAACTTAGAAAATCAGTCTGAGCGCACTTTAGGACTGCTCTGGTATCCTGCCACGGACACATTTGGATTTGATTTGTCTATGAAACGCATTCCTGACGAATTAATAACTTTAAAGCGCAAACCGACTAAACGAGAGTTACTTCGAATTGTGATGTCAATTTTCGATGTATATGGATTCCTAGCTCCATTCACAGTCAAAGTAAAAATCATTCTTCAGTCAACTTGGAAAGATAACATTAAGTGGGATGATGCAATACCAGAGAACCTATTCAGCCACTGAGTGATTGGTTATCAGAACTAATAAAACTCAGAGATCTGCGTATACCGAGATGGTACTTTGGCTCGTCAACAGAGAACTCAAATGACATTAACAAAGAATACGAGCTCCACATTGTGTGCGATGCGCATATTAACTTCGCAGCTTCAAGAAGATACCCCCTCGCCTATTCGTATAGCATTCATTGCTAGTAAATCTAGAGTTGCGCCTGTCAAGTTAGTTTCTGTGCCACGCCTAGAATTACAGGCTGCTCTGCTTGGTAGCCGACTTGCTGACACTATACAGCGAGAACACAGACTTAACATAACAAAGAGATTTTTCTGGACGGATTCAACAGTTGTCTTGTATTGGATTAGAAATGAGAGTAAAAATTACAAAGCTTTCGTTGCAAATCGATTGGGAGAAATTGTCAATTTGACGGAATCGAGCGAGTGGCGTTACATAACAACATCTGTAAACACAGCAGATAAAGCTACTAAGATTAGCAATTACGAACTGAACATCGATTGCGACTGGTTTCGTGGACCTAATTTTCTACTAGAGAGCTATGATTGCTGGCCGTCATTTCCTGTAACAGAATGACGCATTAGTAATGAAATTTTGGAGATACATATTGAGAAAATTTACCTGCTCCTGATCCAAAACGTTTTTCGTCATGGCTGCGATTGTTACGAAGTACTGCTGCCATATTCTTATTCATTAATAAGTGCAAGAGGAATCTGAAACATACCTCAATCGATTGTGAACTAATGAAAGCAGCTGAGTTGTTACTAATAAAGTATTCACAGAATGAATCTTTCAGTAGCGAGATTGTCAGTCTAAAGCATGGAAAGCATATTGAACGGAACAGTCGGCTTCGAACGCTGACACCTTATTTTGATGAATGTGGATTGCTGTGAGTAGATGGGCGAATTGGAGCTGTCAAAGATGTTGAAATAGAGGTAAAGAATCCGATAATTTTCGATGGTCGTAACTGCATCACTCGACTGATTGTCCAGTACTACCACAAACAGGCCGCACACGCTTGCAATGAAATGGTGATAAATGAATTAAGGTAAAAATACTGGGTGCTGAATTTGAGACCTACCGTTCGGACAGTTGCATCTCAGTGTCTTGTGTGTCGCATAAGGAAAGCTGCTCCAGCACCAGTGCGAATGGGTGATTTGCCAGAAGCCAGATTGGCCCACCATCAGAGAGCTTTTAGTCACATTTAGATAGATTTATTTGGGCCCATGGAAGTTACCGTTGGAAGACAGAAAGTTAACCGATATGGAGTAATATTTACCTGTATGACTGTACGTGCAGTACACATTGAAGTTGTGCAGTCGCTGACGACTGATGCATTGATAATGTCACTTAGAAGGATGGCAGCAGGTTAGGTTTTTTCTGACAATGGAACCAACCTAAGAGGTGCTGAGATCGAATTAAAAAAGGCATATTAAGAACTTCTGCAGACAGGAGAGATTCAGACAGATCTTGTAAACAGGGGAGTAGATTGGTATTTTATACCCCCAGCGAGCCCGCATATGGGTGGAGCATGGGAAAGGCTTATAAGAAGTATTAAGACAGCATTACGAGTGATTCTAAAAGAGAGATCACCACGAGATGAGACTCTATTGATACTGCTAGCAGAAGTAGAAAACATGGTCAACGGTAGACCACTCACCCATGTTTCAGTGGACCCAGTAAGCCAGGCAGCCTTGACTCCGAATCATTTTCTTTTGGGATCGTCGTCTAATTTACCTGTGCCTGGAACCTTTAATGATTCTGATTTGTTTTTGCGAAAACAGTGGAGAGTAGCTCAATGGCTTAGTGACATGTTTTGGAGACGCTAGATGAGAGAGATTTTGTCCACTATGTTGCCTCGACAAAAGTGGTACCGTGACGAGAGACCCCTTCGAGAAAAAGACGTCGTCATCTTAATTGATCCCGAAACACTTGGCTTTTAGGAGTTATTGAAAAGGTTCATCCAGGGTCTGACAACAGAGTAAGGGTCGTAGATGTGAAAACGAGCAGAGGCACATTCCGCAGACCGGTGACACGCGTGGCGCTCCTGCCTAATGAGAGTGAGTGCTGCTCCTCGCAGCACTAGGGGGGAAGATGTAGACGACGCGACTCCTTGAAGCACAACTGTCATTTTTAAAAAGAGAGTGCGAATCAGTTTGATAAGTACTTGTCAAAAATAGAAAAATATTATAACAGTCCACTTTAGTTTTCTTTTCATTGATTTAATTTGCAAAATATATCTTTTGTCCTTCGTTCGCTAACAATAATAAACCTACAAATGTCAGTCGAATACGCAAAACCTGCGTTTCATATAACAAAAATGTACGACATTTCTATAGTTTGACTGACAATTGTTGGTTTGATTGACATTTGTCAGTGTACTAAAGTTTTACGAAATAGGGCCTTGATCAAACTTTTATACGCCGTTTGTCTTGTCGCACTCTTACGAATCGTATATTTCTGTCCCTTTCTGCAAATGGCGATTTTCAAACAATATCAATCAGTAGAATTTTAAAGAAAATTATGATTTTTTGTACTTACGAGTGAAAAGTAATGCAGTGCAACTTATTTTTGGTTCTTGAGCTATTTGTGCACCTTATTAAAGAACAATATGTGCACGCACGTATTACACCGACGTTACGACTGAGGCCAATTGTGTGCGTTGCACCTAATATACGCGGTCCTTGCTGAGTAGTTGATCCCTAGTCCTCTTTTGTTTAATAGGGTCGATGCTTAGAGCTGTAAAAGTAAAAATACGAGTAATGTAAATACGAAATAAATTTAGTAGTGTAGTAGGGAATGAAGATTTGAGCGCGCCCGTTTATATACCTACAACACTACTATGCAGTAGAGCAGAAGGGAAAACATATTCCTCACGAGCCTTCGACACTACCACGACAGTATAGCTTGGTAATGCCGTGGGTAACGACTCCAAAAAGTGCACACTGGGCCAATGGCACATGCTTATCTCTCTGAGAGAACACCTGAGCCCAAAATAGGGTTTAAAAAAAACTAATGTTATCTATCTATCGGGAAATGAGCAACCCGCAGGCAGTTATACTCGTATCTGATGCGTAGGTTTCCGTTTTTTCCGATATTCTATTGATAAGCCGCGCGGTAAACATACATTTATCAAACGTAACAGTAATGAGCTGCAATTTCATAGAGTGACTTGCGAATGGCTTTGCCATGTAAGAAAAAATATCGTCATTCACGGCTTTTTTACCTACGTTACGTATCGTTACGTGTTACGTATCTTAAAAAGTTCTGCGTGGGAGGTGAGTCTGTTATATTTATGTGTCCTTACTTTTACCTTTAATGCTCCAACATTTTAAAGGTTTCTAAGGTGATAAGATAATTGAACCTTTATTATATTTAGGGTTCCGAACGTCCAAATGAAAAAACGGAACCCTTATAGGATCATTCGTGTGTTTGCTTAAAACTTAAATAGACAGAGATAGAATAGGGTCACTTTTGGGGGCAAATCAAAAAATAAAAATAAAGTTTTGGAAACTTTACCGTGTGAAATGTGAAATGAAAGGGTTTTTTCTAAGGCTATATTTTTTTTGTAATGTTGATTTAAAAAGTTTAAAGTTAGTTACGAAATAGATGTAACATTCCGTCATATCTCCGAAATTACTGAGCCTAAAATTTTGAGAAAAATACTTAAGATATTTTTTCAGAAGGTCATTAATGTGCAGTAAAAACAGTGTAGCCGAGAGAACCGATCCCTGAGGTACACCGGCATTGATAGCCATATGATCAGACGAGCAGCCCTCTAGGACTACTCGAATAGATCGTTCCCTCAAGAAATCAACTATCAAATTGCATAATCCAACAGAGACCATATGAGGGAAGCTTGGGGGGGTCATCAAAAAATGCCAAAAAATGACAAATGCCTTCGATATGTCAAGCAAGCGCCTCACCATGCATCTCGATGGCTTCGCTCAGTACTGTCTGGTCTATAACTGACCTCTACAGCGTCACCGGACGATGGGGCGGGCGCAAAAGCGCTCCGCCGCAATGCGTGGACGCAGAAGGCGCACGCCAAAGTTAAGTTTTTGGCCACTTGCTCAAGGGCACCCAGGGGGTACGAACCTCGGCTTGGACTGTTGCCATTGATTACTTGGGGAGTATCGAACTAAACACCCCTCGATCTCTACTGTTAGGTAGTGATCGAGGGGGCCCTCATGAAATGGCTGGAGCCCTTTAAATGAATTGCATAACTGACCACCGATTCGGAATACACCTTCGAGAAGAATCGGCAAGAAACTCGAAGGCGAATAAAGTCGACATTAATTACGTCGGCGAAATCCGTATTGCCGGTCACTGAGGAGATCATAGCTCTCAGAGTTTGCAAGTTGAAGTGGCAATGAGCAGGCCATATAGTTCGCAGAACCGACAACCACTGGGGAATAAATGTTTTCGAATGGTGACCACGAACAAGCAAGCGAAATGTGGGGAGACCCCCCACACGATGGACCGACGACATTGTAGCCTCTGTAACAGCAAACGCGCAAGTCGAGGGGTTATGGGAGGTGAAACATGTTTGCGGCCAAGGGTACGATGCAAGGAATTGCCGCATCTCGTCTCAATCCACTGAGTTGTATCTCCACACGCGCCTATTACCCTTAAGGCTAGGATCAGGTGGGGAATACACTGAGATGGACTTAAGGCAGTGATTAGAGCTACCAAGAGGTATTATATAAACTATATGTATATTAACTAAAATCGGCTCCCGAGATGCTATGTTACTTTTGTAGCCAACCACTTTTTATTTAATTCATGAATGCCTACCTAAAAATGGAACTTGCTATTCAAAAATCAATAAGAACACGGTGTAAACAATCTAATCAAGAATTACTATGCAAATAGTCACATTGACATCATGAATGAATGTCAAAAAACTTACTTTTGATTCGTAAAATCACGGTCCTCTAGCGCAATCTTACGGCACAGAGCGTGCGCAACTGCGCAGCGCGCGGCGAAGTTATTCCAGGACTAAAAGTAGGCGCCTATAAATTACAATAACCTTTCATCACAATTCGTTCAGCAGTCAATTTTTTTTTATTGATCGGCTTCTACTAATCAGATTGAGATGAATATATAAGCTATCCAACAGTTAAAACCGCATTTCAATCAGTGCAGTAGTTTTTACATGATGCGCGATCGAACATCCAGTGTTCTGTAGTTTATTTTAAGATCTCGAGGCCTTTAATTTAAAAGCTTTCATTTAACTTGCTAGTTTGTTTAGGTGAAATCTTGCAAGCTGAATTAGAACCACTTCTTCTTATCCTACGAAGTTGAATTTTTACAAGTTGGTTCAGTTCCGATGACAATGTATTTTTATGGAAAGCAACGCTTTAACATAGTTAAATATTAAATCGCGCTGAAAACTTATTTTTTTTATTTTTTTTACTCAAGCGAAACGGATATGTTTTGACCAGACGTTGGCGTCCTAGACGCAAATATAAAAAGAGTAGGACTGATGTCGATAGACAGCCGGCTTTCATGGCTTATGTAAAAAGAGAGACGGATAAAGTCGGTGATTTATTAAAGGACTATTCTATCCAGACCATTTATACTCCTTTATCCAAGTTAGCAAGGCATGTTAGAACACCGAAAGATGTCATTCCTTTTCAAACTCCTGCAGCCCGATTACATAACTTGGCTTCAATCGAATTCTCAATATCGCAACCACTAATGCCTTGCGATAGAGTCGAAATTGCTATGAAAAAAGTGATAATCCGATTGTAGCCAAGTTCTGTAATTGGGCCACTGGCGTATAAAAGATAGATTGCAGCTGCGGTAGTTCCTACATTGGACTAACCAAGCGTACTATAGCGGAAAGGGTCAAAGAACACATTGCAGCTGTAAAGAACCGCCAGATAAATAAATCTGCAATCGCTGAGCATTTGCTTGAATCGGGCCGTAATTACTGGATAGAACTCCATGACCCGAAGATCCTCTCCACGGAACGTCACTACTGCTCCAGGAATGTACGTGAAGCGGTTGAAATTAAAAAGTATCCCAATTTCAACCGAGAGAATGGTTTCAAGTTGGCTGCGTCCTGGAATCGCGTGATAAGCAAGTGTTCGCGTCGCGGTTTATGTCAGAAGAAATCTGCAGATGTTGTTAGTGTTGTGTGTCGTGACAATTCTGAATTTTTACAAAACCAAATGCGGGTAGTTGAAGACAAAGCTCGCCCTTCTCGACGCTGACACCCGCTACTTCAGTCTTCTCGTGACCACGATCAATGCAACTTGATCGAAACGTCGAGGTAAATAAATATTAAGTTTTCAGCGCGATTAAGTCCCGTTTAAATATTTAACTATGTGTTCGAATCGCGAAAGTTTAAAAGTTACAACGCTTTAACATCCAGGATTAGCCCCAGAAAAGGAACTCTTCAACGCTGAACAGCACAGACACGAAATCTTGTCTACAAATTTTATTATGATAGCTGGTTTTAAGATTTACCATGACAGTCATGGTTGCTGCTCTCAGCGTTGGGTCCTGACTGGAGAACTCCTCAACGTTTAAATGCACAGACACGAAATGTTGGATAGGCATTTAATTGTGATAGCCCCTTCTGTTTTTGTTGCTGTTTTAATAGCGGGTGTCCAACATGTACCAAGGGTTTGACAGTTTCATTTCGTCTTTGGAATACCTGAGCTTTTCGGCGGAAAGCGAAATCGAGACGGTTGTTTTGCTTTGTTTTTTTTCTGAAACTTCTGTTTCTTTGAGTATTAATGTGTCATATGGAATATTAATTATTCTCTTTGCTATGTGTTCGTTAACGTACACTAGTGAGGGCAAATAATACCGCGGAAATACGTGCCAATTCGTATTGTCTCCGCAACTCCCTAGGAAGTTTCAATAAAGCTCCACCACTTTACTGAATCGTGATTTGAATTTGACTAGAATTTTGACTACCTGCCTGACTGACTGGGAAGTGGGACTCAACATTTTGATTTGACTGATTTGACTATTTGTTGAAAAAAGCATACAAATTGTAATAAGTATCTCTATAATTGACTTGACACTGACTAAATCCTTTACATTCTCTTTGGCTAAATGCACTATCATAGTTTTTTTAAACTCTGCTAGTCGTGGGAAGCAAAACGAATTAAAAAATAAACCTACTGAGACCATAGACAGGCATCCGTCACTCTACCTACTTACGCGAGTTAATAACCTACAGATCGTTGCGTTCCTTTGGTATAGTTATATTACTCTTTGTCGCTGCGCCCCGGCGCCACAAATCAGGCAAGGCCTCCGCGCGCTAGCAATGACGCTTATCGTGTCGCTTGTTTGAACTTTCGCTAGTAATGGCAAATGAAATAATAATAATAATTGTTGTGTGAAGGGATGCCGTAGTAGGCAAAAAGAGAAGTTTTTTGTGCCTTTATCACACATTATACAGTTATCACAGAACTGTCTACTGACTGACTGAACGGATAAAAAAAACTATAGTACTTATATGTATGCTATTTATGCACACCTATATATATATATGTATAGTACATTACTGCCACGGTCTGTAATGACTGCGTTGCTGGCAGCGATGATGATGGCCGAGAGCGTAGCTAAGCTAAGTTCGAGGCCATCACAGCGCGGTCAGCATTGCAGCCCTTGATGGCCAATCTGGAATGAAAGCCGAGACCGAAGGTCAAGGCCTTTAAAGCGCGGACAGCAAGGGCTGCAATGATGGCCAAGCTTGAAGGCCGAGAACTTAACTAAGCAAAGCTCGAGGCCATCATAGCGTGGCCGGCAGGGCAGTCATTGCGGACCAAGGCTTGTATAGTGCTTTACTCAAACAATGCGAGGTATTTAAATAAAACTAGCAAACTGTTGAAAAAATTATATAACCCACTAAAACAACAACAACAACAATAAAAACCAAAAAAACACCAACAACAACGTAGACAAATTGGACGGAGCCGAGATTTTAATAAAATAAACAACAAATTAAATTTGAAGTTAATTTTATTGGTCTTACTTTTGACCGTACAATTCAAGCGAAGATAAAATAATCAAAATTTGTACTTAGTAACTTCCTTATATAACTTTTATAAATGCGTAGGCGATTTCTAGTATATTCTTCATTTGCAATAACAACTAAGTAGTTACATTTCTCATACTTTAACGAGAAAAACATCTAAGTACATAAATGCTTATTCAACTATGCGCAATTAAATCAAATCAACATGTAGAGTACCTCTACTGCGCATTATTCATAGAAAAACAACATAAGTACAAAAAGTGCTTAATTGGTACTTTCACAATCAAAGGAAGTACCTACTTGTATGATTAAATATGTCGCAATTGGACTTCGGTAAACAACGGTGGGTTTGTGGTACATATAACTTCTCCACCCTGAGATTGAAAATTATCTGGAAGTTCATTTTCTGAAGTCAGATTATTTTCAATTTTACATAATTTCAAAATCTTATTTTTATATTTTATAATCAAGTATACAATAGTAAAAATCATTATAATATAAAGTATTAATGTCCATAAACTAACACTTTTTATATGCACTTTATTGACCATTTCACTCATTTCACTATATTCACTGTTTTCACTTTTCTTCAAAATATAATTCAGCATTTGTAAATTTTCCATATTTACTCCATCTAAGTTAACAGGTTTTCTTTTGAAATTATTTGTAACTGGAACACTTGGTAAATTTATCAATGGTAGTTTAGGAATATGTAAGTTCATTCCTCTGAACAATTTCTTCCGTAGAGTAATATCTTCAACTTGTATTTTACAATTATCGTCCAAGGTTAAAATATAAGTACCAAAGATTTTCTCTCGAGTAATCTCATTTTCACAGGTTTTTGTCCAGTACGTTTGGTAACTTGCAAAAATTATCCATATGTTCATTTCAATTTGTTGAACTTTTATCTCTGAAGTTTCGATTAAAATTGGAGAACACGACGTAATATTCAGCGTAAATTTCATTAAATCAGTTATACATTTATCTTGTTCCAATACGACTGCACAACTTTCTTTACAAAGAAATAATTTCTCATCAATCTCGTCACATGGATTGGAGAGCAATGTAATAGAGTTCAAATCCTTCACGAGGATAAAAGGATATTTAGGAAGTATCAAGGATGTAATATTATTAAAAGTATCAAGGATAGGTAAGGGGAATAACTGGTAACATTTGTAAGTGTTTTTGCGTACAATTGGAATTGCCAGTACATATGTAATTTGCCTACCCTTAATATAAGCTTTTATCTCTATATTTTGCTCTATGTTTACTAAATTTTCATAATTAACAGGGAAAATTAACTTATCTGTTCTCTCAATATTTTTTAACAATTCAAATAATTCATTAGTATCAATTATTGATCTATGTAATATCTTATTTTTACTTAATGCGATTGCTGTATCAATCTCATCTAACTTAGAAAGAATTATTTGAAAATTATGAGTTAACAAACTATAAGCATGAGATACTTTATTTTCAAAATCATTTATTTTACTTCTATTCAATGCTTTCTTTATATCAATTAAATTATTCTCAAATTGTATAAAATTATAATAAGAAGTATTAGTAAAAATTTACAAAACCATCAACCATTTCTGCAACCAAAGTAACTTTCTTTGAAATAGCATCTTGTTTAGTTTTAATTTGATTAATTAATTCATCATATTTGATTGCGTCATCATTATCCATATTTCCAGTTATCAATTTAATTATTGATCCTAAAGGATTTATAAGTCCTCTTTTAACACGTAAAGTTGGGACTAATTGCTCATACCTCTCTAAAGTTAAGTTTTTAATAAATTCAGTTTGTATTTTATCATCATTAAAATTAATCGTATAATTAACTTTATCTTTTAAATATATGTTTAAATCTTTCAACTTATTTATGTTTAAATATAAATCATCTTTAATTAAGCTTAAGTCTAATACCTTAATTAACTTCCATTTATCATATTCCAAAATTGCATTTCCTTTTTTAACAGGCAATATTCTAGGATTATTTTCAAACCTTTGTAGCTGAATAGCTAGTCCTTGGGTCATCAGTGTCAGGATGACGAATCTGTGGACGTTTAATATCTTTTATTGGAACCTTAGTTTTACGACCATTTATTTTTACAGGGACAGTATTACGTACTATTTCTCCTGTCACTTGTGCTTTTTGATATCTAGGACTATCTTTACTTCGCCTAGTATTAACTCCTTTTATAAAAACTTTATCGCCTACTTTTACATTAAATTTATTTTCTCCGCCTCGTTTTTCTTTAATTCTTTCTTTCTTTTCAACTAACTTTTCCGTTAGATATTTATAAAGATATTTTGTTCTTTGTGCGTGCTCTTTAACTTATTGCTGAGTAAAATATTTATCAAAGTTTACAGCAAACATGCTACTTGAATCCGTATGTCCAAATACTACTTCAAATGGTGTTAGATTTGTTGTCGAATGTATCGTTTGATTATATGACAATACTGCATATGTCATTATAGATGCGGCATCAGTAGATTTTTGCTCATATTTAGCAAGTCTATAAATTTCTATAATTGTTGAATGAAACCTTTCAATTAATCCCATTGAATTTGGATTATGTGGCGTTCTTATATGTAAATCTATTTTATAAAAAGATAACATTTCTTTCAGTAAAGTATTATTAAATTCAGAACCTGGGTCTGAACTAATTTTACTTGGTATTCCATAATATGAAAAATATTTTATTAATGCTCTTATTATTTCAGGGGTAGACTTTGTATTCATTTCAATTGCTTGACCTAACTTGCTGAATGCATCAATTATGGTCAAAAATGATTTATTTTCAATAGTAAAAGTATCTATAAATATTTCTTGAAAGGGTTTTATTTGAGTTTGCGTTAATTGTAATTCAGGTTTAATTGGTTTACGATCATATTTCATACGTTTACATAATTGACAAGAATTTATAACGCTTGCAACTGTTTGATCCATATTATTCCAATAATATGTTCTTTTTAAAAGTGTCCCGGTGTCTTTTATACCTCTATGACTTGTTTTTCCTTCATGATATTTTAAAATTATTTCACGTTGTTCGTTTTCATCTTCGACATATACTACTCTTAATGTGCATTCAAATAATTTTACTGAATCCTTTTTAAATAAAGTAGTGACAACTGAAGCAAAATCTTTTCTGTGTGCTTCTTCTTCAAAATATATAAAATATTTAATTTTAGGTCTTATGTAACCTTTTAAAAATTCTTTTACTAAATTTGTATTATTTATTGGCATATGTACTTCTAAAACTTTTTGTTTATTTCTTGAAATATCTTTTACAGACATATTATTTAAATTCCACGAGTAAATTAATATTTGATTTGGTTTTGTATCAATTGCTTCATGTAAAATAGGTATGCTTTCCGTATCCATATGTTCATGAGAATGTGCTGTTTCAGTACTAGAATTTTCAGGAATATCAGATGCTGTAATTGTACTACTATCAAATGAAGGTATTGAATAAGGTGACCTTCTAGAAATACTTAAAGTTTTTTCTGAATCAGAAGATATTGTAATTGGAGAACTTGATCTTATTTGTTTTCCTTTTTTGGAAATTTTATTTGTTAATTTGTTTTCTTTTTTATCAATATTAACTTTCATTGAGAGATTATCATCATCTCCTAGTGCATTTACTTTTAATCTCGATAAAGCGTCCGCATTTTTATTATGTTTCCCACTTTTATATGTTATTTCAAAATCAAATTCAGCTAATCGTAATTTCCATCGTGTCAATTTACTATTTGGTTCATTTATTGAATTCAACCATGCTAGTGGTCTATGGTCTGTATAAATATAAAACTTTTTACCATATAAATAAGGTCTAAAATGTTTTGTTGCCCATACAATGGCAAGGAGTTCTTTTTCTATAGTACTATAACGTATTTCTGCACTATTGAGTGTTCTACTTGCATATGCAATAGGTTTATCACTACCAACAGTTCCTTGAGAAAGTACTGCACCGATTGCATAATTTGATGCATCCGTAGTTAAAATAAAAGGTTTTTCAAAATCAGGAAATTGTAAAAGTGGTGCATTGGTTAATAATTCTTTACATTTTTCAAATGACGATACATATTCTTCATTTATTATTACATTTTGATTTTTCTTTAAACATTTAGTAAGAGGCTTTGTTAACTTCGCAAAGTCTTTTATAAATTTTCTGTAATATCCAACCAATCCTAAAAAGCTTTTAATTTCTGTTTGCGTTTTAGGCAAAGGAAAATTTAATACTGCTTTTATTTTATCATTATTAGGTTTCAAACCATTTTTTGTAATTGAATGTCCAAGATATAAGACTTCTTTTCGCAAAAATTCTGATTTATCAAGTTGAACTTTTAAATTTGTTTTTCTCAACTGTTCAAAAATTTTTTTAAGTTTATTTATATGTTCTTGTAAACTGGATGAGTATATAATTATGTCGTCTAAATAAACAAGACAATGAATACCTTGTAGTCCACGCAGTACATTATCCATTGTTCTTTGGAATGTAGCTGGGGCTGTTTTTAAACCAAAAGGCATTCTTAAAAATTCATAATGTCCAGACTGAGTACTAAAAGCTGTTTTCTGTCTATCATTTTTATCCATTTCGATTTGATGATATCCACTTGCTAAATCTAAAGTTGAAAAATAAGTGGATTTTCCCAATTTATCAAATAAATCTGTTATATTTGGTAGAGGATATTTATCATCCGTAGTTATATCATTTAATCGTCTATAATCAATTACCATTCTATATTTCTTTTTACCAGATGCGTCATCTTTTTTTGGAACTACATGAACTGGAAAATTCCACGGTGAATATGATTCTTGAATTATGTTATCTTTTAATAACTTTTCAACTTGGTTGTTTATTTCATCATTAATTGTTTGAGGTTGCCTATAAGGTCGAATATATATTGGATCCTCATTAGTAGTTCTTATTTTATGTTTAACATCATTTGTAAATGAAAGGGGTAATTTTTCACAATAGAATATATCTTTATATTGATTGCATAAATTAAAAATTGCATTTCTTTCTTCTTCATTCATATGATTTAATCTCAGTTTTGTTAGATTTTCTGACAATATTTCGTCTAATTCACAATCTGTTTCCATTTTTTCAACTATATTATTTACTTGTATTTCATCAAAATTAAATTTTTCAACATTAAGAGGTTCATTAAAAATAATTGTTTGTAGAGTATTTGTAGTATTTTGTATTATAGTTTCAGCAAATGAATTTTTACAATTTACTATAGCTGATGGCATTCTAACGCCAGGATAAAATTCATGAAAGTTTAAAATTCCTGAGTCTGATATAAGATTTACTGGAACTTTAACTTTCATTTCACATCTAGGAATAAGTTTTATCTCATATGGTGGATTATAATTAATAGGAATTGCAGTTTCAGGTGTTAGAAGAAGTTGATTTTTCATATCAATACTAGCTCCTAACAAAGATAATAATTCTGTTCCTATTAAACCGTCGTATCTTCCATCGACTTTATAAATATAAAATTTGTACCAATTATCATTTTTAAATTCATCAGGTAATGGTATAAAAATTACTTCATGATGAGTACTTGTGCCATGTGTACTTACGACTTGAAATGTTTCTTGATATTTGAAATCTTTAAAATATTTTTCTGCTAATTCTGGATTAATAAAAGAACGATTACTCCCTGTGTCAATTAAAAATTTGGAGTTCAGATTTTTAAAATTTATACTTGGTAATTTTAAATAAGAGTTACAATTTAAATTTATAGTTTCTATATCGGAGGATGCTCTTTTGAGGCCCTCATATAAAAATTTTCCTTATTTGGAATAGTCATTTTATTTTTATTTTTATTTTTATTATCTTCGTTTATTACGTGAAGATGGTTTGGCTTTTGTGGTGCCGTTCTCATTGTTACATCTTTATCATTGAAATCAGTTGTTTTATTTTGAGGAATACCAAAATTAAATTTATGATAGGGTTGTCGTTTGAAAAACCCTGAAGCTTTGTAATTATTTACTTGCGGTTTATTCGCATTACCAAATTTAAAATTATTTTGTGGCATAAAATGATTATTTGGCCTATTTAGAAAAGGCTTATAACCTTGAGGTTGTATAAATTTATTTGGAGGATTATTATTAAATGTTGGCCTTTGTGGGATGCCAAATTTAAATTGATTTTGTTGAGGAATAAAAGCTGGTTTATTCTCAAATGGTTTTTGAGAAATTATTTTTTTATTTTTCATTTGATATTTTGTTTGGAAATTCACCTCTTCCATCACAACACTTAGAGCTTGTTCTAAAGTAACGCAACTTTTCAGACGCACAAATCGAAGTAAATCTTCAGATAAATTGTACATAAATACATTTAATGCAGTGCTATTATAAATTATAGCCTTGGCTGCTCTAACTCCCGAGTCTTCAATTAAATTCACTTTTGCAATCAAAGAACTTCTCACATTTTGAATACGGTGGCAGAAATCGATGTAGGATTCGTCATTTTTAATTTTAAGACTTTCAAGTTCAATAGCAATACATTGTTCTGACCTTGGGTCACCAAAATGTTGAGTAAAAAGATTTTTCAATTGTATCCATGTTGTAATATCGCTACGTTCACTTAATAATGAGGCTGCTCTGCCTATAAGTCTACTTGAAATAACATGAAATAAATATAACTCTTGTGCTGCAGTAATTTCGGTTCCACTTAAGCTACGCACATATTCACATTTTGAAATAAATAAATTTAATAATTTTTCATTCCCATCAAATTTAGGAATTAATTTCACAATTTCATTCGTTATAATATTCATAGGTTCCATTTTAAATTATTATTTAAAATCAATTCAAAATATTAAAATTGAGTATGCGTTTGTATAATATAACACGTATAACACACAAAAATTCAAAATATAATTAAATATAAGCACATAAAAGTTCAATAAAAACACAAAAATCAATAAAGACACATTAAAATCAATAAATTCACATAAAATCAATTATGACGCATAAAAGTCAATAAATTCACATAAAAATCAATTATGACGCATAAAAGTCAATAAATTCACATAAAAATTAATTATGACGCATAAGAATCAATAAATTCACATAAAATTCAAATAAAAACGCATAAAATGACAATACATTCACATAAAAATCAATAAAGACACATAAATTCACATAAAAATCAATAAAAACGCATAAAACGTCAAAAAAAATCACATAAAAATCAATAAAAACGCATAAAACGTCAAAAAATTCACATAAAAATCAATAAAAACACATAAAATCAATAAGTTCACATAAAAATCATAAATTCGCATACAATAAATCAAAAATAACAAGTGTATTGGCAATTTTTGTCCAAAAACACTAAGGGTCGAATAGCAGGGCAAGAATACGGAAAGTGAATGATTTTCGACTCACTTAAAACCGCTCGATCCCATGCCTCGGTGATTATTCCACTCGCTGAATTGTTTCTCAACTCCTTTTTCCAATACAGTCGTATTTGTTTGGTTCGAGTATTTTTTTTTACGTGGATTTGTCAGGAACACACGAAGTTATTCAGGACAGCTGCACCAGATATGTAGGTTGCGCCAGACAAATTATATTTCACAATTTTTGAAGTAAGCGCCGGACAAATTAAATTTCCACGACTTTAAAAAAAAAATACAACCGGCTGCGCCAGACAAATTGGACGGAGCCGAGATTTTAATAAAATAAACAACAAATTAAATTTGAAGTTAATTTTATTGGTCTTACTTTTGACCGTACAATTCAAGCGAAGATAAAATAATCAAAATTTGTACTTAGTAACTTCCTTATATAACTTTTATAAATGCGTAGGCGATTTCTAGTATATTCTTCATTTGCAATAACAACTAAGTAGTTACATTTCTCATACTTTAACGAGAAAAACATCTAAGTACATAAATGCTTATTCAACTATGCGCAATTAAATCAAATCAACATGTAGAGTACCTCTACTGCGCATTATTCATAGAAAAACAACATAAGTACAAAAAGTGCTTAATTGGTACTTTCACAATCAAAGGAAGTACCTACTTGTATGATTAAATATGTCGCAATTGGACTTCGGTAAACAACGGTGGGTTTGTGGTACATATAACTACGTCAAAAACAACAAGAACAACAAAACAACAAGAATAATTAAAAAGAACAACAACAAAAAGAACGACAAAAAAAACAACAAGAACAAGAACAGAAACCACAACAACAATAACAAAAAAAAAAACACAATAGCAAACAACACCAACAAAAACAACAACAAAATAACAAAAACAACAAAAAACAATGAAAACTAAAACAACAAAATACAACAACAACAATAATAGCTAAGAATTATCTCGATCACATCAGCTTTCAAACAGAAAAAAAAACATCAATATCGATCCATACGTTTGGGAACTACGACGCCTCTCTTTTCGCGTTCGGTGGTTAACAAAACCACAGAATAAATAATAGTACTAACAAAACACGACAATAATGGATTTTCAAAGGAAATTGCCGGCCGCAAAACACGACAGTAATGAAATTCCATACAACTTTTCTGGCGCCTATTCAAGAAGCGCGGCAAGGTCGACTTTGCCCAAAGAAGGTTGTCGAAATAATGACCACATTACAAGCTTGTTTGAGTAATAATATAGGTGTGCTATGTTTTCCATGCATTGTTTTTTTATGTGGCGTTTGACCACTAGATTTATTATTATTATTCTTATTTAATTTTGCTTCATGGACTCGCGGAGCATGATGTATGATGCTTTTTTTGTCGAGAACAAAGGATCCATGGACCCGGTTACACTAAGCCGATATATTTTAACCTACTTTAATAAACAGTAGGTTTTCAAGTTGATGTGTATGATTTATGTAATTTTGTTGAAAATGCGTACCTAATCTATACATATAATAAAGCAATATGAACGAAAAATCTGTATAAAGAAGATAATAAAAAAAAACTAGGGTAATTATAATAAGCTACTGAACCAAAATATAACATTATTAAAAATCGTGTTTGTGTGTTTGTTATTTTGTTAATTTCTTTGTTTGTTCGCGCAGCACGTAAAAACTACTGAACCGATTGCGATGCAGTTTTCACTGTTGGATAGCTTAGGATTTGACTTAAAATTGAGGTACCTGGTATCTCAATCCGATCAGTAGAAGCCGAGAAATCGAAAAAAAATGTTGTTGCCGGCAGAAGTAATTTTTATCAAATGTTGGCATACTGGTATTTTATGTTCCGGAATAACACATAGAGTTTTTTAACCTAGAGATATGAGCACGCGTGTGAAGCCACGGCCATCAGCTAGTATTCATATAATTATGTTAGTCTATGTGAGTGTCTGAAAAAATATTCCATACTAGCTGTACCCGCTGCTTCGCACGCGTGGTTATTTCTTTAGATTAAAAGTACCATAATGTGCTATTCCAGGACCTAAAATACCAATATACCAACATTTGATCAAAATTTCTTCAGCCGTCAAAAGTATTTTTATCATTGCCAAATTGAGATACCAATTACACAAGTTTTTAAGTCAAACCTTAAGCTATCCTACATTGAAAACCGCATAGTAATCGGTCCAGTAGTGTTTACGTAATGCAAAAAAATACAGACAGACAGAAAGACGCGAATTAAAACAAAAAAAAATGTTCTGTAGCTTATTTTAAGGTACCCTAGAGTATTCTTTTATTTGACTTTGTAAAGTCTTTTTCGTACCTATTGCTTTATTATAAGTATAGATAGATGACTGTGCCAAGTTGCATCAAAATCCATCCAGTAGTTACAGCATGATACGTGTTCTTTCAAATAAATTTCAACTCCTATCCTGCGGGACCACTTTAATTTTTCAGGATGAAAGTATCCAATGTCCTACTTCGTAGTATGAACTCATATAATACCAAGTTTCATTTGAATCCATTCGATAGTTTCGACGTGATGCGTGATGCGTATATAAAAAAAAAAAAAAACTTCTATGTACAGAATTTGAACCCATATCCCGAAGGAACCCCTTTTTTCCGGAATAACATGTATCCTGTATTTTCACCCATCATATAAACTATGACTGTGCCAAGTTGCATCAAAATCCGTCAAGTAGTTTCAGCGTGATATGTTTTCTTTTAAATAACTTTCAACCCCTATCCTGCGGGAACCCTTTATTTTTTCGAGATTTAAAGTATCCAATGTCCTACCTCAATGTATGAACTTAAATCTTACCAAGTTTCATTTGAATTCATTGTGTAGTTTCGGCATGATGCGCTGCCAAGATACAGACAGACAGACGGACACACAGACAGACAGTAAAAAAAAACAGTTTTGGCTTCAGTACCGAATATAAAACAGACTCCAATTTTTTTTTATATAATATCTTCAATGTACAGAATTTGGACCCCTATCCCGCAGGAACTCTTTATATTTTCGGGATAAAAAGTATTCTTAATTTTCAATCATCATATAAACTATAACTGTGCCAAGTTGCATCAAAATCGGTCCAGTAGTTTCAGCGTGATACGTGTTCTTTGAAATACCTTTCCACCGCTATCCTGCGGGAACCCTTAAATTTTTCTGTATGAAAAGTATCCAATGTTCTTCCTACCTCGAAGTATGAACTCAAATCATACCAAGTTTCATTTGAATTCATTGAGTAGTTTCGGCGTGATACTATGCCAAGACACAGACAGACGGATAGACATACCGACAGTTTTTTTTAAATAAAACAGTTTTGGCTTCAGTACCTAATATAAAACAAACTCCAAAAAAACTATATATCTTTAATTTACAGAATTTGGACCCCTATCCCATAGGAACTCTTTATATTTCCGGGATTAAAAGTATTCTTAATTTTCAATCATCATATAAACTATAACTATGCCAAGTTGCATCAAAATCCGTCCAGTAGTTTCAGCGTGATACGTGTTCTTATAAAAATCTTTCAACCCCTTTCCTGCGGGAACCCTTTAATTTTTCGGGATGGAAAGTATCCTATGTCCTACCTCGGGCTATGAACTCAAATTATGCCAAGATTCATATAAATTCATTCAGTAGTTTCGGCGTGATGCTTAGCCAAAATACAGTCAGACAGACAGACAGACAAAAATGATAAAAATTACAGTTTTGGCTTCAGTATCAAATATAGAACAGCCCCCAAAAAATTTTTACTAAATATCTTCAATGTACAGATTACGTGAATGTATGTATCTATGTAGGTATGTTTGTCCACGTATTTTTTGGAAACTATAAGTCCGATTGCAATAATTATTTTGTATAATAATTTCAGTATTTTAGGAAAATCAACTTAGGGAATAGTTTCATCAAAATCCGTTCAGTATTTTAAAAGATATGGACTGTTAACTGTTCCCAGTATGGATTTTTTCTGCAAATAATACACATGATTCATTAATTACTTATAGGAGGTCAATTATATAAACTAAAAATAGGATACATCCAAGGACGCTTCCTTGGGATATGGAATTATGCGTTTGTATCAGTTTTGATCTAGTCATACTTATTTTACCGGATTCGGAGTCAAAATGTTCAATCTCAACAAACTGTTGACGATTTTGTAGATACGAGCTGAACCATTTATGTGTAATTTTATTCATATAATAATAGGTATTTTAAATAGTAAACAAGGACATACTATTATTTTTACCTTTTTCCTTGAGCAGAGGTGTAATCTTACAGGTTTTAAGTGACCATGTACATGTTCCAGCCGCGCAAGACATATGTTCAAAAACTAAAACCAGCCTACGGTCGGGTA
The DNA here is from genome assembly GCA_946251855.1 of Alsophila aescularia. Classification (NCBI taxonomy): domain Eukaryota; kingdom Metazoa; phylum Arthropoda; class Insecta; order Lepidoptera; family Geometridae; genus Alsophila; species Alsophila aescularia. The sequence goes on along the minus strand of OX276386.1, from coordinate 33,159,021 downwards.
AAAAATTGCCTATGACTCTTACAATGTACACGAATCGATTGATACCTCGCTGGTCAAAATCAGACCATGTTTTAGTTTGAACACATAATCCTTACTTTGCCTTGCCGTAGTCGGGTAAAAAGGACAGCTAGCCAAGAGCGAGCGGATCTGCCGCGGTTGACAGCAGTGAGATGGAGATTTATACGGTTAGGTTGTGAGAAAGAAAGAAAGAAAATACATTTATTTAGAAGTACCTAACGAGCCGGGTTCGAGGCGCGGCACTGCGCGCACTCAGCCTAGTACTAATATTTATTCTGAGACGCAAGCGACAGAGCCGTGTGGGTTGTCTTACAGTTCCCCGCTGCATGTTATTATTATTATTATTATTATTATTATTATTATACACTTGGTCTAGGGGGTCGTTACACCCCCCTCCCCCCGTGGATTCCCGCCTTGACGTGGCGGGGGGGCTCTAGTAGCCGTGGTTATCCTCGGGCCACGGTGAAGCTAAGAGGAACCCGGGGCCGCGCTGGCAGGGTGCTGCTGGCCGGCCCAAGGAGGGGCCGCTTCACTGGGCTTTCCTCCACAAGCCCACGCTGAAGTGGCCACAGTAGGTTGCGGTGCTGTATGGTGTTTGCGGCATCGCAACTGAGGTGGGGCCCGGGTGCTCGGCACCGGCTCGAGGAGGGGGGGCCCGGGCACTTTGGTGCAGGCTCGAGGAGGGGGGGCCCGGGCGCTCGGCGCAGGCTCGAGGAGGTGGGGCCCAGTGCGCTTGGCGCAGGCTCGAGGAGGTGGGGCCCGGGTGCTCGGCACCGGCTCGAGGAGGTGGTCCGCTTTTAGTACTACTGAATATCAGAAGTGCTCGAAGTGGACGTGCTCCATGGCTTTCCGAATCTGGCGTCACTGTATAAGGTGCAGCGGACCGGACAGGCTTCCTGGCGGCAGTCGTGTAGCTGTGGCTGTACTGGGAGGTGGCATTAGATTTGGGAGGCCATGGAGCGGGGGATGTTGCGTCCGTTCTCTGCGCTGCTGCCGGGCAGTCTGTTTCCACACGGGTTGGTCGGTAGTGGTGCGGGGAATGTGATGTGCAGGGGAGGGGTGGGGCAGGCGCTTTGGTGCAGGCCCCAGGAGGTAGTCCGCTCTTGGCACTACTGTATGGGCAGTAGTGCCTGGAGTGTGACGTGCTCCATGGACTCATAAATCTGGCGTCACTGTTGGTGCAGCGCCGGATAGTCCGCTAGCTATAGCTGTGGCTGTACTGGACGGTGGGCAGATGTGTGAGGCCATGTGGAGCTCAACGCCGGGAGTCGGAGGAGGAATTCATTCCCTTCTGACCCCCCTGAGGCCTAGGTGGTGGACACGGGGGTGTCTGCCCCAGCATAAGGCCTCGAGGTGGCGCGCACGGTGTTCTGTGCGCCCCTTAATGGCGTTCATGGGATGGGGAATGGCTCAGCTCCATCCGAGCCAGGAGGGGGTCCTCAACAGGACCAGCGCCGTCGGGGCCGCGGACGAGTGCGAAAGCGTACCCGTAGCCCCGGCACAAGGCGTACTGTGGAACACCGTGGGGTTTTAGTCGGTAAGAGTCCGACATAACCACCTTGCTGCCCCCGCAGCTTGGTGGTATCCATGAGGATTTCCCCACGTAAAAAAAAAAAAAAAAAAAAAAGGTGGTCGTTACCCGTCCAACCACCGGCTTCACCCACAAGTGGGTGCATGGGTAATTCGCGCACGTATACGATGACCCGACCATTCTCGTAGGAATGTCTACCTCATTCCGTACATTACGGACGGTCAATAAGTCAGTAAGCTGCTTTTTAACTGAGCATAGATTCCCTAGCCAATCGATATTAAAGTCATATAGTATAGACTTATCATAATCATCATCCGCAGCCTTTATCTTCCCACTGCTGGCTATAGGCCTCTCTTTCACCACGCCATTTGCCTCGGTCCTGTGCCGGTCGGATCTAGGTTCGACCCGCGATCTTTAAATACCATCGGCCCATCTCGCGGCCGGACGACCAAGGCTTCGCTTCCCCTGTCCGTATAGACTAATACATTTTAAATTAGGTTCACTAAGCCAATGTTCGGTCAGGGCTAGCACATCACACTGCAGTTTATCTCGAAGAACTTCCAGGCGCTGAGATTTCTTGTCGTGCCATGTTAAGTTCTGAACACATATAATTATAGGCTCGTCTATTTGCTGAGTACCCAAGCCTTGCGGCGTCATCTATCCTCATGGTATTCGTGTGAAAATTTCTTAAGGGTATATTGCCATGGGTGCTGAAGCTGGAACGCTCTCCATCGCTCTGCAAACGGGGGCGAACGGGCAACCAGTCTGCGAAACGTACTCCTGGGGGCCAGGCATTTCTCTCAAGGACAAAATTCGTAATGAAGATATCAGAGAACCAAGGTTACCGACATAGCTCTAAGGATAAGCAAGCTAAATTGCTATAGTGGGCTGGTCACATTTCCCGAAGAACCGATAACCATTGGGGTAGACGAGTTTTCGAGTGGAGTCCACGTTAAGGCAAACGTAGCCCAGGCCCCTTGGCCAGGTGGAGTGACGACCTGCGAAAAGCGGATGACAGAAAATGGATGAGGAGAGTTGAAGACTGAGCTCAGTACCATGCATAAGGAGAGGCCTACGTCCAGCAGTGAACAAATTTAGGCTGAGGACGAGATAAATGTCTCGTGTACATTTTCGGGCATACCGATTACGAATGACGCATGCATTTTCGATTTTATGCTCAACTTCTCCACACTATTCTGAACACTGACTGACCTTGTTCAGACAAGTAAGTGATGTGGTGTCAGGCTTGAACGAGCAGGCTTGAATATGTTTCGTTTTGTCTGCGGCTTGGAGTCAATAGCATTTCCCGTCCCGATAGTAACCGGGCGTTGATTATCTAGTTTTATTCCGTGAGCCGATGGCCACTGGCCTCCAGAGTTTCCTTTATGAATCTCGTCGTCTAGCTTGCTGGCAGGCTTTGATGTGGCCAGGAATTTCAACGGTTCATCAGCTTTGGCTTGGATAATTTTCTTGTTGTTGCAGCCAACCGTTTCTACATTATCAACCCGGTCTCCACTTTTTGATGTTGTCGAAGTAGGTGCACGTACGTTGCCGCGTGTCTTTCCGCATTAGCTCCGCTATAGCCAGCAAGGTGTCCGTCACTACAGCCGGTAATTTGTTTGTATGCAGCCCAAAATTTCCCAGCCTGTAGTGCTCTCAAGTGCTCTGTAGTACCTAAATGTGACCGTTTGTTCTCACTTACTTTACGAGATATTTCAATTCAAAGGGTGGTCTGCCAGGGTGACGCTGCGTTTAGCGCGTCGATGTCGTCGAGCCAAATCCAGCGGTCAGAATTAAATGAAACGTAGCGTAGCTTTTAGTTTTAAATATAATAAGCTAACCTGTCAGAGAAAATTTTTCAATCGAAGTAGTGGTCTAAGAGAAAAACATCACCTATAGAAACCTAAAAGTGATAAGTTTACGGCATTTTGAGGACCTATTCTGTTCATCATGCCAAATTTTTATAAAACCAATATAAAGTTACTACCATTCAAATAAAAAAAAACATCGAAATCGGATCCAATAAGACGGATATATTCAGTAGCCCTCCTTTGCCCTCTTTTGGGGGAAGTACTGCAAATCAAAAATCCCAGATGTTAAAAAAATAAAAAGAGACATTTAACCGGTATACCAAGTTTCCTCTAGATCGGTTGAGAAATGCGACCTGTAGAGGAGAACAGAATTCCGGACAGACATACGAAAGCATTTTTGCCCAAGCTGAAACGGAGACGCTTCGCGCTCGCTCTGTCAACTAGCCGGCCAAATCCATGCAAAATGCACTTTCATTGTTTCCTAGTTTGGGGCTAGGTAATTGGTGTGGAATTGTCCCGAATATGTTATGTTATGCTATGCTATGCTATGCTATGCTATGCTATGCTATGCTATGCTATGCTATGCTATGCTATGCTATGCTATGCTATGCTATGCTATGCTATGCTATGCTATGCTATGCTATGCTATGCTATGCTATGCTAGGCTAGGCTAGGCTAGGCTAGGCTAGGCTATGCTATGCTATGATATGCTATGCTATGCTATGCTATGCTATGCTATGCTATGCTATGCTATGCTATGCTATGCTATGCTATGCTATGCTATGCTATGCTATGCTATGCTATGCTATGCTATGCTATGCTATGCTATGCTATGCTATGCTATGCTATGCTATGCTATGCTATGCTATGCTATGCTATGCTATGCTATGCTATGCTATGCTATGCTATGCTATGCTATGCTATGCTATGCTATGCTATGCTATGCTATGCTATGCTATGCTATGCTATGCTATGCTATGCTATGCTATGCTATGCTATGCTATGCTATGCTATGCTATGCTATGCTATGCTATGCTATGCTATGCTATGCTATGCTATGCTATGCTATGCTATGCTATGCTATGCTATGCTATGCTATGCTATGCTATGCTATGCTATGCTATGCTATGCTATGCTATGCTATGCTATGCTATGCTATGCTATGCTATGCTATGCTATGCTATGCTATGCTATGCTATGCTATGCTATGCTATGCTGCTGTTGCTGTTGCTGTTGCTGTTGCTGTTGCTGTTGCTGTTGCTGTTGCTGTTGCTGTTGCTGTTGCTGTTGCTGTTGCTGTTGCTGTTGCGTTGCGTTGCGTTGCGTTGCGTTGCGTTGCGTTGCGTTGCGTTGCGTTGCGTTGCGTTGCGTTGCGTTGCGTTGCGTTGCGTTGCGTTGCGTTGCGTTGCGTTGCGTTGCGTTGCGTTGCGTTGCGTTGCGTTGCGTTGCGTTGCGTTGCGTTGCGTTGCGTTGCGTTGCGTTGCGTTGAGTTGCGTTGAGTTGCGTTGAGTTGCGTTGAGTTACGTTACGTTACGTTACGTTACGTTACGTTACGTTACGTTACGTTACGTTACGTTACGTTACGTTACGTTACGTTACGTAACATTGCGCAGTACTGAGCGCATAAATGCACGAGCGCGCGTGGCAAGCAACTGGAAAAAAAAAATTGCTAATATTTGGGCACTGAGCACTACAGGCTGAGAAATTTTTGGCTGCATACAAACAAATGGCCGGCTGTATTGACGGACACGCCAGCAACGCATTTGCACCTGGATCACTGAGTCACCGTTGCCGGAGCTGCGATCAAGGTACACGGGTCGGGTTGGTGAATTCAACTTTGATATTAACGTGGATTGCTCACTGATACGTTTTTCTAAAGCCTCAATTTTACTCGCTTAGGTCACTATTGTTGTTTGCAGCCCAAGCACTAAACTATCGAGCGAGATCTTCGGCATTTTACAATAATAATAAATTCCTAACGCGGAGAAGTTGTTACGTGTGTTGCGTCTACCGCACGTTCACCATTAGTACTAGTACTAATTCATTTGTGGAATTGAATCTGTAAATCAAAAGGATTTATGTATCTGAGGTGGACTTCAAATTGAAAATTTTTAGAGTGCATTTTGTGAAATTTAAGTTTATCAAGTTATTTTTTGGGCTTTCAGCAATAACATATTTATGGCGTCGCAGGTCCATCGTATGTTATTACATATTTTATGCCCTATAACTTTTAATAAAATTATTGTTGTTGACGGCTACTAGCGATATATTATGTCGCACGTTATTGCGACAGTCGTACCACAGTACATATATGACTATATAATTATGTAGTATGGTCGTACACTATTGTACACATACTATATGTAACTATGTCTCATACCTCGTCGTTCTCGTACACAGTTCGCTGCTGCACTGCTTCATTGGTTCCCCGATGCTGCAAAGCAATTGTTTGCAAACTTATCAATTTGAAACTGTCTATGGGTACTACTGGTTTGAATATATCTATTATATAACAAGACATAATCGAAAGTGCTAGAAATTCCGACTGCGACCAAAACAAATATGAGGCAAAAATTTAAGTGAGAATGGTTGGTAACCAACTTTTAATCGTTGTAGATCCTAAATGGTCATTGGAAATGAAAAATGATTAGAGAAACCTAAAGATGATTTAATAAAATTCGTCAACTTTAATTTTTTCCTTTTCATAATATGGCGTCTGTTTGTCGCCATATTGAATTTTGATTAATATTGTGTCTTTAGTGACACTCGCAAGAATTAAGACAAATCATCAAAATCGGTCTACGCGTTTGGTCCATATAGTGCCACAAAAGAACAGTCATACATACATAAGATAAAATACACAATACTCTCCGCATAATATAGCAGAACTGAGCATATCTCAGTCTCTTCTATGAGCAAAGAATTTCTAGTAATTTAAAATACATCAGTGCTGCGTTAACTTAGTACATTAGCAGAGGTACATATCTACCCACAATATTATCTACCTACTCTACATCCTGAGATTCCTGGGTAAGCGGATGCGATCAGTAAACAGATGTTTACTAGCGTTATATCGAATGTCTGTTCCTTATAGCCAGTATTTAGGACTCCTTTCTGGTAATGGACCGGTTCAAGACAGAGCTGGTTTATGGTTACGCTATTAATTTTATTCTTCGTTAGGTATTAGGTACCTACACGTATGATATGCGTAGCGTATATCAGGAAATCTAGTTTCTCTAGTCAATATGGTATCTAATGTCACACAGCTTTTGGAGGAAGTGAGGAAGGTTGTCCGCTTAGGGATAAGTTATTCTGTGCTAAAATCACTCATCTATATCTATCTATATTTAAAATAATGTAGTATGTACCAAAAATCTGTACAGCGAAAAAAAAAAAAAAAAAATGGTAAAGGTTACTTAAAATAGGCTACTGAACAAGAATTTAATATTTTTTAACTCGTGTCTGTCTGTTTGTTCACGCATCACTTAAAAAACACTGGACAATGCAATGCGATTATCACTGTTGGATAGCTTAGGATTTGACTTAAAAACTGGAGTACGTGGTATCTTAAACCGATGATTAGATGCCGGGCAACCGATAAAAACTAATTGACCTTTGGTCTTGGAATAACATGTATGGCCTACTTTTAAATGAAAAGACCACGCGGGCAATCCGCGGGTACAGCTAGTCCTTATAGTTTCGTAGTACCACAGTATTGCAATTCTTTTTAAACTGTGGCTATGATGATCCGTGGAGTGTCATACTTCCTAGCAGGGACAAGAATTTGTACCGACTCCAAATTAGTCTCAAAACAAGCACAAATTAAAAATATATATAACCCCCCATTAGAGCTAAGAAGTATCTTCTCGATCACATCAGTTTTCCAACATAAAACCCACATCATAATGGGTCCATTCGTTTGGGATTACGATTCTCACCCCCACCCCTCCCCACATTATAGCTAAGAACCATCTCGTTTACCTCAGATTTGAAACATAAAAAAACGCAGCTAAATTGGTCCATTCGTTTGGAAAATACGATTCAGAGCCCCCTGTTTTAAATTCCTTCTTCCTACGATCCTCACCCCTCTTTCCCCCCCCCTCTTTCCCCCCCCCATTATAGCAAAGAACAATCTTGTTTATCTCAGCTTTGAACATAAAAAACCGCAGCCTAATTGGTCCATTCGTTTGAAAGATACGATTCTCACCCCCATTTCTCCACTTTAGCTTATAACCATCTCAATCACAACAGTTTTCAAACAAAAAACCTGATCAAAATCGGGCCATTCGTTTGAGAGCTACGACCCTCACCCCCATTCCCCTCCTCTCCTCCTTTCTCCTCCCCCCATTATAGCTAAAAAAGATCTCGTTTACCGCAGCTTTCAAACATAAAAAACCACGGCTAGATCGGTCCATTCGTTTGGAAGCAACGATTTTCACCCCCCATTACTCACCTCCCCCACCCCGCCCCGTCCCCATATATATATAAGAACCATCTCGATTGCATCAGCTTTCAAACATCCATTCGTTTGGGAGCTACGATGCCACAGCTAGACACACACGCTCACACACAACACACACACACACACACACACACACACACACACACACACACACACACACACACACACTCACACGCGCGCGCACGCACACACGCACACACACATACACTCACACACACAAACATACGCACACACTAATACACACCCAAAACTTATAACACTCGTCTCTTTGTACGGGGGTTAAAAAGCGCCGGAATTTGTATTTTATTGTCCTACCAAAAGCAAATTTTTTACCCATAAGGAAATTTTCATAGTCCCTGCTAGGAAGGATGACTCCCTGCTTCGACCTGTTGACGGGGTCCACAGGTAATTTTCATAGTCCCTGCTAGGAAGGATGACTCCCTGTGCTTCGACCTGTTGACGGGGTCCACAGGTAATTTTCATAGTCCCTGCTAGGAAGGATGACTCCCTGCTTCGACCTGTTGACGGGGTCCACAGGTAATTTTCATAGTCCCTGCTAGGAAGGATGACTCCCTGCTTCGACCTGTTGACGGGGTCCACAGGTAATTTTCATAGTCCCTGCTAGGAAGGATGACTCCCTGCTTCGACCTGTTGACGGGGTCCACAGGTAATTTTCATAGTCCCTGCTAGGAAGGATGACTCCCTGCTTCGACCTGTTGACGGGGTCCACAGGTAATTTTCATAGTCCCTGCTAGGAAGGATGACTCCCTGTGCTTCGACCTGTTGACGGGGTCCACAGGTAATTTTTAATCGCCTTCACAAAAGGATACGGTTATATGTTCGGCTCTATGTATGTTCTCTGAGATTTCTCAACTGATTTAGATGGTTGTTTTTTTATTCAAAAGGATAAACTTTCTGTGTAGTCCCATACAAATTTCATCAAAATTGCTTCAGTAGTTTTATTATGAAATCAATTTGTTTTATAGTTAATGTTCTCTAATATCTTGGGATTTCTGAACTGAATTAGATGATTGTTTTTACTTGAGTAAAAAGACCTCTAGTGTGGAACTGTATAAATTTCATCAAAATGTGTTTATTAACTTTAAACAAGCTTTAATTTAGTTCTTTGTGTAATAATGTTTAGGACTGGATTGCAAATCAATTTTGAACAATTTAAGGACGTCTATAGATGCTGAAGTTTTGCACATGGGTGTAGTTCTGATGACAATTAAAAACTACAGTAGTAGTAGTAGTAGTAGCAGTAGCAGCAGTAGCAGCAGTAGCAGCAGTAGCAGCAGTAGCAGCAGTAGCAGCAGCAGCAGCAGCAGCAGCAGTAGCAGCAGCAGCAGCAGCAGCAGCAGCAGCAGTAGCAGCAGCAGCAGCAGCAGCAGTAGCAGCAGTAGCAGCAGCAGTAGCAGCAGCAGCAGCAGCAGCAGCAGCAGCAGTAGCAGCAGCAGCAGCAGCAGCAGCAGCAGCAGCAGCAGCAGCAGCAGTAGCAGCAGTAACAGCAGCAGCAGCAGTAGCAGCAGGAGCAGCAGCAGCAGCAGCAGCAGCAGCAGCAGCAGCAGCAGCAGCAGCAGCAGCAGCAGCAGCAGCAGCAGCAGCAGCAGCAGCAGCAGCAGCAGCAGCAGCAGCAGCAGCAGCAGCAGCAGCAGCAGCAGCAGCAGCAGCAGCAGCAGCAGCAGCAGCAGCAGCAGCAGCAGCAGCAGCAGCAGCAGCAGCAGCAGCAGCAGCAGCAGCAGCAGCAGCAGCAGCAGCAGCAGCAGCAGCAGCAGCAGCAGCAGCAGCAGCAGCAGCAGCAGCAGCAGCAGCAGCAGCAGCAGCAGCAGCAGCAGCAGCAGCAGCAGCAGCAGCAGCAGCAGCAGCAGTAGTAGTAGTATATAAAATAACTACACAATCGGATAATAGAATCCCTTCGAGTTTGGGCTCATTTGGTTTGTCTTGATGAGATCATGTCTGGTTTCATCAAGGGTCTGATGATGGAGCTGGAAGGTAGTCACAGGAACTTAACAACAAACTGATGGAAACCCTTCGAGTTTGGGCTCATTTGGTTTGTCTTGGTGAGTTCTCAAGTGTTCTGTGGTATTCAGGGTCTGATGATGGAGCCGGAAGGTAGTCACATGAACACAACAACAAAATGATGGAACCCTTTCGAGTTTGTGCTCATTTGGTTTGTCTTGGTGAGTTCTCTGGTTTTTTGTGGTATCCAGGGATGATGGAGCTGGAAGGTAGTCACAGGAACTCAACAACAAAATAATGGAACTCCTTCAAGTTTGGGCTCATTTGGTTTGTCTTGATGAGTTCTCTAGTGCTATGTGGTTTTCAGGGTCTGATGATGGAGCCGGAAGGTAGTCACAGGAACGCAACCACAAAATGATGGAAAATGGACAAAACTAATTCAGTTGTTATATATGTAGGTTTTATTCACTAAAGTGAGTGAGTGTTTACTATTTTCTTTGGCATATATTCTTTCCAATGTTTTCTTAGGCCACTAAAAATAAAATATTATCCCAAAAAAAAAAACGAATTCATGATAAAAAAATTATTTTGTAAACAACCACTAAAAAGAATGAAATAATTTACAATTGAGCCAGAACAGTATCAGTTTTTCGAAATTACCAACGTAATAATAATGCATAAATACAATATAAGATAAGAAAGAGTTTTTTGAAGGCGGTGCCAAACCCAGGCATCATTTATATCTAATATCTTTACAAAATTAATGCATACCTACGTACGAAGTAATATGCATTTGTCTATGACGCACCGTCATACAAAACACGAAACGCAGAAGAGACAAAACAAGATACTTCAACGAGCAGATTTTGACTTTCACATAAAAAACCGCAGCCTAATTGGTCCATTCGTTTGAAAGATACGATTCTCACCCCCATTTCTCCACTTAATTTTAGCTTATAACCATCTCAATCACAACAGTTTTCAAACAAAAAACCTGATCAAAATCGGTCCATTCGTTTGAGAGCTACGATCCTCACCCCCATTCCCCTCCTCTCCTCCTTCCCCCTCCCCCCCATTATAGCTAAAAAAGATATCGTTTACCGCAGCTTTAAAACATAAAAAACCACAGCTAGATCGGTCCATTCGTTTGGAAGCAACGATTTTCACCCCCCATTACTCACCTCCCCCTCCCCCATTACTCACCTCCCCCTCTCCCCTCCCCGTCCCCATCGTCCGTCCGTCCGTCGTCGTCATCGAGATGGTTCTTATATATATATAAGAACCATCTCGATTGCATCAGCTTTCAAACATCCATTCGTTCACACACACACACACACACACACACACACACACACACACCTTCACACACACACACACACACACACACACACACACACACACACACACACACACACACACAACACACACACACACACACACACACACGCAAACACTGATACACACTGATACACACCCTAAACTTATAACACTCGTCTCTTAGTACGGGGGTTAAAAAGCGCCGGAATTTGTATTTTATTGTCCTACCAAAAGCAATTTTTTTACCCATAAGGAAATTTTCATAGTCCCTGCTAGGAAGGATGACTCCCTGTGTCGACCTGTTGACGGGGTCCACAGGTAATTTTCATAGTCCCTGCTAGGAAGGATGACTCCCTGCTTCGACCTGTTGACGGGGTCCACAGGTAATTTTTATAGTCCCTGCTAGGAAGGATGACTCCCTGTGTCGACCTGTTGACGGGGTCCACAGGTAATTTTCATAGTCCCTGCTAGGAAGGATGACTCCCTGCTTCGACCTGTTGACGGGGTCCACAGGTAATTTTCATAGTCCCTGCTAGGAAGGATGACTCCCTGCTTCGACCTGTTGACGGGGTCCACAGGTAATTTTCATAGTCCCTGCTAGGAAGGATGACTCCCTGCTTCGACCTGTTGACGGGGTCCACAGGTAATTTTCATAGTCCCTGCTAGGAAGGATGACTCCCTGCTTCGACCTGTTGACGGGGTCCACAGGTAATTTTCATAGTCCCTGCTAGGAAGGATGACTCCCTGCTTCGACCTGTTGACGGGGTCCACAGGTAATTTTCATAGTCCCTGCTAGGAAGGATGACTCCCTGTGCTTCGACCTGTTGACGGGGTCCACAGGTAATTTTCATAGTCCCTGCTAGGAAGGATGACTCCCTGCTTCGACCTGTTGACGGGGTCCACAGGTAATTTTCATAGTCCCTGCTAGGAAGGATGACTCCCTGCTTCGACCTGTTGACGGGGTCCACAGGTAATTTTCATAGTCCCTGCTAGGAAGGATGACTCCCTGCTTCGACCTGTTGACGGGGTCCACAGGTAATTTTCATAGTCCCTGCTAGGAAGGATGACTCCCTGCTTCGACCTGTTGACGGGGTCCACAGGTAATTTTCATAGTCCCTGCTAGGAAGGATGACTCCCTGTGCTTCGACCTGTTGACGGGGTCCACAGGTAATTTTTAATCGACTTCACAAAAGGATACGGTTATATGTTCGGCTCTATGTATGTTCTCTGAGATTTCTCAACTGATTTAGATGGTTGTTTTTTTATTCAAAAGGATACACTTTCTGTGTAGTCCCATACAAATTTCATCAAAATTGCTTCAGTAGTTTTATTATGAAATCAATTTGTTTTATAGTTAATGTTCTCTAATCTTGGGATTTCTGAACTGAATTAGATGATTGTTTTTACTTGAGTAAGAAGACCTCTAGTGTGGAACTGTATAAATTTCATCAAAATTTGTTTATTAACTTTAAACAAGCTTTAATTTAGTTCTTTGTGTAATAATGTTTAGGACTGGATTGCAAATCAATTTTGAACAATTTAAGGACGTCCAAAGATGCTGAAGTTTTGCACCTAAGTGTAATTCTGATGACAATTAAAAACTACAGTAGTAGTAGTAGTAGTAGTAGTAGTAGTAGTAGTAGTAGTACTACTAGTAGTAGTAGTAGTAGTAGTAGTAGTAGTAGTAGTAGTAGTATATAAAATAACTACACAATCGGATGATGGAATCCCTTCGAGTTTGGGCTCATTTGGTTTGTCTTGATGAGATCATGTCTGGTTTCATCAAGGGTCTGATGATGGAGCCGGAAGGTAGTCACAGGAACTTAACAACAAACTGATGGAAACCCTTCAAGTTTGGGCTCATTTGGTATGTCTTGGTGAGTTCTCTGGTTTTATTTGGTATCCAGGGATGATGGAGCTGGAAGGTAGTCACAGGAACTCAACAACAAAATAATGGAACTCCTTCAAATTTGGGCTCATTTGGTTTGCCTTGATGAGTTCTCTAGTGTTATGTGGTTTTCAGGGTCTGATGATGGAGCCGGAAGGTAGTCACAGGAACGCAACAACAAAATGATGGAAAATGGACAAAACTAATTCAGTTGTTATATATGTAGGTTTTATTCACTAAAGTGAGTGAGTGTCTACTTATTTCTTTGGCATATATTCTTTCCAATGTTTTCTTAGGCCACTAAAATTAAAATATTTTGCCAAAAAAAAAACGACTTCATGATAAAAATATTATTTTGTAAACAACCACTAAAAAGAATAAAATAATTTACAATTGAGCCAGATTAGTATAACTTTTTCGAAATTACCAACGTAATAATAATGCATAAATACAATATAAGATAAGAAAGAGTTTTTTGAAGGCAGTGCCAAACCCAGGCATCATTTAAATCTAATATCTTTACAAAATTAATACATACCTATCTACGTACGCAGTAATATGCATTTGTCTATGATGCACCCTCATACAAAACACGAAACGCAGAAGAGACAAAACAAGAGACTTCAACGAGCAGATTTTGACTTTCACACGTTCACAAACCGATTGACACGAATACAGCAATCTAGTAAATGATAAAGTTTTTGTAGATAATTACTTTAAAGCCTATTTATTTTATATAAAGATAAAGATTATTTATTTGCATAAAACATGAGTATACATCACAATAATGCACAGATGATAGTAGTCTGTTAGTATAATAGCTCACGTTTTGCCTTTCACAGGCGTACAAAATTAAAAAAATACTAATTATTCGTAAATAGCATGCAGATTAAAATAACATGCAATAATAAATAAAAACAAATCTGACTATACAATGCCATAAACTAGATAATATTTCACAATTTAATATTATCAGAGAGAAGTGGCAAAATGACAATTGGCAACAATTGGCACTTCTTGGTATTAAAATTCGTCATAATCAACAACAATAAAATATGTCAACAATACAAGAATAAAAATGAAATAATAATAACAAAAAACAATGTGAACACAGCCGATAATTGTAAAAAATAAATAAACAGCACACAAGTAAAAGAGTTTGAGTGTTAAACTGTAGTCAAAAACATAGTTATAATTTATCAATTAAAAAGTCATTTATCGTATAATAGCATTTATCAGTACATTTTTTAATGTCTTTTTAAATAATATTGAGTTTAGATTTTTTATTTGACTAGGGATTTTATTATAAATTTTCGGAGCCATACATATAGCACGTCAAGCCGTTTAAGACATTATCTTTTTGAATCAGCTCAACCATATTAATAATTATGGCTCGGCTTGGCACCACCTTCAAAAAACTCTTTCTTATCCTATGTTGTATTTATGCATTATTATTACGTTGGTAATTTCGATAAAGTGATACTGTTCTGGCTCAATTGTAAATTATTTCATTATTTTTAGTGGTTGTTTACAAAATAACATTTTTATTATGAAGTCGATTCAATTTTTATTTGCCTCTACACCCATGATAGTAGAGATAGAACTGACTTTACCGATGGAAACTGGAAAAGGAGAGCTATCAATTAGTTACAAAGTTTACTTGTTAATTATAGAAACATTATTACATTTTATTGTTAAATTATAAAACATTAATTAAAATAAATCTAATTTCTAGCAAAACATAATAAGTATAGTACATAAAGATGTTGCTGAACTTAAAAAAACTAACTAACATATTGTTAGTCCTTTTCGGAGTTGAAAACTTAAAAAAATCACTTGGTTTTTTATCTTAATTTTTCTAAGGCATATCCAACAGGTATCTCGCCGGATATTAATTCCATCAGCACATTGGTTATGAATTCATCATTCTCAATTACTGATTTTGGGCTGGTACGAACATTAATATTACTGTTGGATTCAGATCAGAGTCAGGGGTTATATAAATTTTTAATTTGTGCTTGTTTAATAGGCTACCTGACGGCATTGATCAATTACCAATGCATAGGTTTAAAACTTTTGTTAAATTTAATCTCATAAAAAAGCGTATTACAATGGAAAAGTATTAAATTAATGATAGAAATGCATGGCCTGATGTCTCCAAGCTCCTTGCTTGCTTGCTTGTTTCATTAATTTTTTTGGTCTTGGAATAACAATTACTTATGTGTATATCATTAATTGACGTCAACATAAAATTAATTATCTGTATGTCTAAACATTCCAATTGAATTTGTTTGAAAATAATTAACCTTGAATTCAAATAATTTCTTTATTAAATTCGAGGAAACGAAGAAAAGTAGTTAGGAATTTAATTAATTACTTACCTCTAGTTTAATAAAGTAGGTACCAATATAAAACAAAATCAACGAATATTCATTTTACACCGGATATTATTTTTAGAACACTTAGATTGCGTGGACTACACAATGTTTTTTTATCGTATTATCTAAGAAAGTAGTTTTTGCTATTATCTATCAAATTGATTCGTTATCCTACAGAAATAACGTGATAAATACATATTTAGCCAACATTGTTAGAAAGCTATATGTACATACATCCATATTTTTTAGGTTAAGTTTAGTAGTTTAGTAGGTACGTAAAACCAAATCTACCAAATTCTGAAAATCCCACCAAAATCCTTTTAGTTTTTACCCAACTGAGGAGGGTTATGTGTTTGGGTTGTATGTATGTTTATTTGTTTGTATGTTGCTTAGGCGCGTCCTACAGCCTTTATGGGTTGATGGATAATGATAAATGAGGTATCATTGTATTCTTCTCAATCAAGAGAGTGCTATTGGATATAAGATGTGTCAAAAATACTAATATGGTGATTTACAGCTGACATATTGTATTTCCGACGGAACAAAAAATGACCAAAACCTTCGAGTGAGGTATCAAAATGAAGGTCTTTCAGAGACCATTTCAAATAATATAAGTATCCATACCAATATATAAAAGTGAAAAGTTGTGTATTTGTTTGTTTGGGTAGCTTTCACGCGATAAAGGCAGGACGAATTTTGATGAAATTTAGAATGGAGATAGCTTATACCCTGGAATAAAACATACGATATTTTTTATCCCGGAAAATTGTAAGTTTCCACGGTAAAACTAGAAAATGTTGATTACTCACTGGAAGGAACGGTTGCCATCACAGAATGGTTTGTGGTTGCCATGGAAACGATAAAACAAGTCTGTCAAAAAACATCAAGAGCATTGGTACTATACCTACTTTTGCATTGGTTTTTAATATCCTAGAAGAAAATAGGATGCTTATTTTCGCCATAAACAGTAGTAATTAATATAAATTAACAGTAGCAATTATCTTATAAGCTTCTTACAAAATTTTCAATTTTAGATTATTCAAGTTAATGTAAATAATGTTGCAATTGAAATATTAAAGTAAAGTTAAATATGTAAGTAAATAACATACATTACAATTTATATAAATACTAGCTGCTCCCCGTGGTTTCACCCGCGTCCATCTGGAACCGTGCATGTTTCCGGGATCAAAATTAGCCAATGTGTTAATACAGAATCTACCTCCATACCAAATTTCACCCAAATCCGTTCAGCCGTTTCAGCGTGAAGAAGTAACAAACATACACACACATAGAGACACATATATCCTTACACACAGAAATTTTCGCCTTTATAATATAAGTGTGATTATTTTTGCTGGCGGTCAGCTCGTATTCAATAATTTTGTTTGCAATTGGGTTTTTTTGTATTTTATAATAAATTTACTTGTTGATCATTCAGGTAACAAACAAACAGAGAAAAATATATATATAGAGTTTATATTTTTCTATATACATCGGTCCATATTTTTTAGGTTACGTAAAACCAAAGCTACCAAACTCCCAATCCCACCAAAATCTGTATAGTTTTCGAATATTCAGGTAACAAACAATGAGAGAAATATCTAAAAAAATGTATTCAGTTTTCTAACCAGTTACTTTTGCAATAAAATATCTTCACGTAGGTGCACTTTACAGACATGGCTCACATAATCAGTTACAGGTTTTTAATCCATCCATCCATACCAATATATAAAACTGAAACGTCTGTTTGTTTGTTTGTTTATTTGTTTGTTTGTTTGGGGAGATAACAGCCGGACGGATTTCGATGAAACTTGGAATGGAGATAGCTAGAATAACACATAGGATACTTTTTTCCCGGAAAATTATAAGTTTTCACGGGACAACAGGATCAAATATTGATTACTCACTGTAAGAAACGGTTGCCATGGAAACGAAATAACAAGTATGTCAAAAAACAACAAGAGTGGTGCCACAGAATGCCTGGTGCTATACCTACTTTTGCATTGGTTTTTAATCATTGATGTATATGTTACTATTTTAATATCTTAGATTCTAGGATATTAAAAACCAATATTCTTCTAGGACCTAGAAGAAGAAAGGGTGCTTTTTTTCGCGATAAACAGTAGTCAGCGCGGACGAAGTCACGGGCGGGAAAACTAGTAGTATATATATATATATATAAGAGCTACCTAAGTGAATTTATTTGTGAGGGCTTCTTTTTATTTATTTGAGTGACGAGTCAAGCACGCCGCTCGCCTGATGGTAAGCGTCACGCCTGCCCATAACAATGGCAGTGTCACACACAAATTTGCTATTGGGTTTTCCTAAGGGTCTACGATTGTTTTATTTTTCATTTAATTATACTACTGCGAGATTAAGGTATAATACCTAAATCTCGCAGGTTAAGCTCAAGGTGTCTCTAGTTTTTTTGTGTTTGTTCAGCCATCCCCGAGATTATTGAACAGATTCAGATAATTCTTATTTTATTTGTGAGGGTAGATCTTCTGCGTGGAAATTACATAACTTTCATAAAAATTGGTATAGAAGTTTTTTTAAGAAATTTAATTTAGTTTATTTTTACTTATTTATATAATTATATTATAATTAGCACTTGGGAACAAACACCAGGCCAAACGATTGTAAGAAATTAAGGTTAAGTAAAATGTTGGGACAAAATTTATCTTTGCCTAAAACTAGCTGAGCCTGCGGCGTTCTCCGCGTGGTAATTTATTTTTGTGGGATTTATGGATCATATGAGTTACTCCAGAAACAAAAGTACCTATATACCAAACTTCATCAAACTTTGTTCAGACGTCAAATCGGTTTTTTTGTCTACTGCTCGGCTTCTAATCGTTGGATTGAGATACCAATTACACCAGTTTTTAAGTCAAACCCTAATCTATCCGCATCGCAAACTGTCCAATATATTATACGTGATGCCCGAACAAATAAACCGACAAAAAGACAGACACGATTTAAAATATGTTATATTCTTGTTCAGTAGCTTATTTTGTCTCTCCTAGACTGAAAAATAAGCTACTGAATAAGAAAATAAAACATTGTTTTCAATTTAAAAAAAACGCGCATCATGTAAAAACTACAGGACGGATTGCGATGCAGTTCACTGCAGTGCACTGTTCTATAGCTTAAGGTTTGACTTAAAAACTGATGTCCTTAGTATTTCAATCTGAGAAGTAAAAATACGAACACTACGACAATACGATTACAATACGATTTATGTACGTATGAACGAAGTTTGATAATATTGGTTCTGGAATAACATACATGATCCTAACATCCCCAAAAAGAAAAGCCCGAAAAGCCACGGGTACAGCTAAGTAATTAATACGTGTCATCACATTAGAGCTCTTATATAACTAAAAAGATATAAAAGTTATAGAGAAAAACCGCTAGGGTGTATTCAAAAGGTTTTCACTAAATTTTACCAAAACTGTGTTACAAATATATCAACATAAATCTACCCACTCTTTACGTAAACGTTTGGTTCATGACTCAACATTTTAAGATTTTACACGACCTTTTCCAAACCACTAAGCTTGCCACAGTAACCTGCTCGTGTCCAAGATTTTCTCTTCGGTTTATAAATTCAGATGTTTCGTTATGATAATAAGTGAACCAAGAAGATTTAATTGAAGTGAACTTTATGCATGACTATAATTTAGTTACATTAAAATTCTATGGGCATATTAAAACAAATCATATTGGACCTATTAAACAATTTTATCCTTCCGTCCTTCCGCCAAGAGACTTGTCTTGGTAGTATTTGCCTTAGATATGATGACATATTTAGGTACAACCTGACTCACTAAGTTGTGCTCGATTATAACACTGGCACTAAATATAACCATACGTCACTTCGACGTACGATAGCTAAATATTTACGAAAGTATTGCATTTACCTGAACGATACGTGTGTCCTGCAAGCTCCGTGGGCCAACTGAGCTGGCAGGAACGGCCAGCTTAGTAAAGCAAAAAACAAACGAGTTATGTCGATTTATAAATATCGATTACGTCGATTCGACGTAAGTTATCTATCTAGGGTTAAATGTTGTGAAAATGTCGTTATGTATATACCAGTTAGGTATAGGTACGTAATAAACTATCTAACAATCACCGTCGCTATTAAGCCAGCCTCTCCGAAATGACCGCTTGCCCAGGACAATCCAATTAATCACCCTAATTAACTTCTTTATAGCCCTTAATTGTAGGTTAATGTTACAGTACACCCTTATCTTAGAGAACCCTCCTTAATCTGCTTTCAAGATTTTTTGAAAGACCAATTTAGGTCCATTATGTTCTAATGGATTAGAGAAGAGGGATAACACAATGGTATATTTTATTCAAACATTGGTCACTAATTAAGGTCAATAACCCGCAAGGAATATGTAAAAAGCTCATTTACTTACATCATTTCTAAAAATAACGTTTGATTATAATTATAATAACGCATTAATTTAGCTTCGAACATTTAGTAACATTAAGTCAGGGAGTACTATTAGTGTACACGTTGTGTTCCCATCTAGAAAGCTGTTCTTCCTACTATAGGATATCAGATTTGTTATTATTTTTATATACCCAAGATTTTATTGTAGGTAACTTCCAGTTTAAGAACCTATCAATATAAACAGTCTTTGAAGTTGATTATCCTCGCTGCCGATCCTTTTATTAATCGACTTCACAAAAAGAGACGGTTCTATGTTCGATTGTATTTATTTTTTGTGTATGTACACCGATTTCCTTTGTGAATTGCGGACCGATTTTTAAATATTTTTTTTTTTAATTCGTATACTTTCGAGGTGAACCCACTTTTTTTTATCAAAATTGGTTCTGGAGTTTTTTATTGGGACAATAAGAATGAAAGATTTCTGAGTGAATTTGAATGATTCTTAGTTTATTAAATGGATAGACTTTTATTGCTGTCCCACATACATTTTATCAGAAATGATTTAGTTTTTATTTATCAATCGATTTGTTTTGGTGTTAATGTTCTCTTATATTTTAGGGATTTCTGAACCGAATAAGATGATTATTATACAAAAAGTACAACCTAATTCATCTTTAGTTTTGTCAACGTCTTCTTAAAGTGAGTTGAACTACACGTATTAGTCATTACCTTGCGATGTTTGTTAGGGCCACTAAAAATAAATTATAATAAAAACAGCTTCGTATTCAAAGTCTTTTTTTACTATGTGACTCTGCTACACGTTGTTTAGAAACAAATTACTAATAAGTAGTGGAAAATAAGACATAAGCTCAAAAACTAAAATCCGACTACGGTCGAGTAAAAAATAGCGGATGACAGACACTCTTGCGATGAAGATGAATCGATTGATACCTCGCTTGTCAAAATCGTATACATGTGTGGATCATACACATACATAGATAATATACACAGACATAAATAATAATATATACAAGACATACCTAATAATATATACACAGACATACATAATAATATATACACAGACTTTTAAACTAATTACCCTTGCTTCGCCGTAGTCGAGTAATAAATTGTAATCGTTTTTTTAAATTCTTGGATCATTTACCAAGAGTTTTTAATCGATATTCATATACCTATAAAATAATTTGATAATTTATACAATAATTTTATTTTTTTGTACTTACGCACTCAAACATTTACACTTAAATGAAAAATGTACCTATACTACTGTACTGTGGTACCACTCTCAACCAGTCTTCTTGGAGGTGAATTAAAAATGGCGGTGTAGTGCACTAAAAAAATCATAAAACCACGATAAAAAAATATGTACCTACTTAGTTATAGCGTGGCAAGTACTATTATTACAATACGGCCCAAAAAAGGAGTGTAATGTTTTTAGCATTCATGTATATTTGTTTGTATGCATGTATGTGAGTTTCTTTATTCCACCATAACTTTTAAATGCCTGAATACATTTAGACGTATAGGGTATCGTTAGAATCCTTACATCCTTACTCCTCCCGAGTAATATAGCGTAGGTTTTTTTTTGAAAACGTCCAATATGGCGTCAGTATGCCTACATATTCAAATTAAAAAAAAAACTTCGAATTTTACAATATGGGTATCAAATTGAAGAACTTGCTAAGCACATTCCAACAGTATATAATTTATTGGCAAAAACTCTTTTTAGCTGGGCATGCGTGTTTTTTTTAAGCTTTTAAGCTAGTTATTTTAAATTTTGTATCCGCCATAATCAATTTTGTATGACATGCATCGTCAGATCATCACCCCGCTTACCACCAGTCAAAAGACCTGCTGCGGGATTACTGTTGAAAAAACTTGGAAATGGATTGGTATTTGGATTAGCGATGTTTCTACTGAGTCACTGTACAAAACGTCAAAATCCAATACCGATCCAATTTTGTTCAAGTGTAACCGTGCAGATTGTCTCGTCGCTAGTCGTATAAAAACAAACCTAGAATTGAGACTTTTTACGACAAAATCTTTTATATCTTTTTATTACGTCCAACTGCACATTGCATTCATTTATTTTATGTTACGTGCAAAGTCATACTTTTCTTTGAATATCATATAAATTATACATCCGCTGGTTCATAAAATCAAAGTTATTGCAACTCTCACACCTCAAGCGTCGCCTGTGGCACGAATAAATTTTTTTCCCCACATCTTGCGATAAGTGAATATGCAAATTTCCGGTCATTTACCAGATCCGGCGCGGAATGAACCGACCAGACAGTGGTTTTATGCGCGGATTATTTTAAAATATTTTCGTTTGTTGTCGCGGATTTTTTTGTTGCGTAGGGAAACTGTTCAATTCATGGTTTCACTAACAATACTCCCTTGGAAGCCCTTTGAGTCTTTCGGGGAGTCAGATTAGGGGTTTCTGTTAGCAAGGTATACCTTGACTTTACTAAAACTATAGGTAGATTTGTATACCAAACTCTTATTTGTATACCAAAGTTAAGTAGAAAAAACTATCTTACCTTGGGTTTCTGAAACGTTTGTTAACGTTGACAACAGATTAAATCTATTGCTGTCTTTGTCATTTGTTGAGTGCCAGACAAAGGCAGCATTAGAATTTATCTGTTGTCAACGTTAACAAACGTTTCAGAAACCCGAGGTAACCTCGGGTTTAGACTGTTATACTGAAGGTGGTTTTATCGCTGAAAAGCGATATTTTCCATCATACAACGTTTCGTTGGATAAAGAGAATAATACGATAGGAATGGTGTATTTATTACCTACATAATTACTATAATAACATTATATTCATATATTAGAAAAATAAATGCCTACTATATATACCGTCATATTATATTACAGAATACACAAGTACATAGGCATGATAATCCCCACACCAATATATAAAAGTGAAACTTTGTCTGTTTGTTTTTTTGGGGATCCTTTACGCTAAAACGGCTAACCCGATTTTGATGAAACTTTGTAAATAGGTACTTTACAATATAGAGACCAACATATGATACTTAATATCCCAGATAATTAGAAGTTGCCATGAAAAAGGATGATTACTTGCTGGAATGGAATGACACGTTGCCGTGGAATCGAAATACTAACAAGTCTATCAAAAAGCATCAAGAGCGTAGGTGCTATACTTTTGCATTGGTTTCTAATATCCTAGATGAACATATTAAGATGTTCATCTAGGATGTTCGGGCGGATTAAACTGTAGTCCGCGCACGAAAAAAAATCGTGCGCGGACTACAGTTTAATCCGCGCGGACGATGTCGCGGGCGAAAGCTAGTGAAATATAAAATGATCTTAATTAATTATACAGCTACTATTTATTATACGGCCTCAGACTATAGTGTGTTTTCTAACGTCATTGTTTTATTCAGTTAGTATAATTGATAAGATTTATCATGAAATAGAGCGATGGTAGCCTAACAGTTCAATAGTACAACTTAGAATCCAACGATACCGGGTTCGATCCTAGGCTCCGCCCCAATTACTTTTCTAAGTTATGTGCGGGTTTCCATCGCTCCATGCTTCGAATGGCACGTTAAACTGTCAGTCCCGGCTGTTATATTAAGCCATGTTAGAGGTACTCGGGCGGCCTGACAAACTATGACACCAGAAGCCTTATGAAATACCTGTGATGTTTGAATCCCCATGTCACTTTAGGTTTTTATTCTTCTTCTTCTTCTTCTTCTTCTTCTTCTCCTTCTCCTTCTCCTTCTTCTTCTCCTTCTTCTTCTTCTTCTTCTTCTGCCTAGTGTTAATCCCGGCTTGAGTCAGGGTCCACATTCCTACTTTTCTTTCTCGCACGATTGTTTGCATCCTCAGTGGTGGGTCCATTGGCTCTCATGTCATCATTGACGATGTCCATCTAGCACTGCTTGTGTCGACCAGGAGATCTAACTCCGACAACAATAAAGTCTAAGCACCGATTCCTTATTTATTCCGTCAGTTTTTTAATAACAATGATCATGTAATTCACCACCTCAATCTACTTTCTTGAAGCTTTTCCCTTACGTCACGTACTCGGAGGCTACCACGGATGTGTTCGTTGTGTATTCGGTCATGAGGTCTTCAGGTCGTGATGCGTCACGTTACATTTCATCACATCCATCGCAGCATCGTCATATCCATGACGTGAAGTTTCCGAATATGTCGTTGAAGGATTGGCCATGTCTCGCTACTATAAAGAAGTACTGAATTATACTTTTAAGGATCAGACCTTTGAGCTTTATCGGCATCGCAGAGCACGCCAGTGACCTCGCGCCACTTAGCTCAAGCAGCGCTAATACGTGCTTTAAAGTCGAAGTCAATGTCCCCGCACGAGTGCAGCACAGAACCTAGGTAGTAATTGAATTTATACATCTTTACGGCATTGTCGTTTCCTATATGGATAGTCTCATGTATAATATATATAATATTATATAAGTTATCTTCTTACATTCACTGATCTAAGAAACTGTCAGAAACAGAGATTGAACCCTTGTTTTATTTCCGGTCTAAAGGCTGCTAATCCAAGGTTATGTTTTCATGCCCTCTCAAGGTGGCATATCAACGCAACGGGAGGATATTGGCTCCATAACGTAACGTAAACGAAATGTTAACGTTTCTGAGGTACATGCAAGATTGCCCTGACCATTATATTTTGGTGGTACTTTTTGATGAACGAAATCTCGGTTATAGCAATTTGATATCTAAAATCTTACCGATAAAGTACAGTTAAGGTTGTCACAGCAGTGCATAGGAGGCCAAGATATGGTGGGCGCAGTAACAGGGGTCAAATGTGTCCGACCTCGATGGTAAACAGTGGGAAAGGCGGCGGAATAATAATAACGGGGGTTTTTATTGAACTATGGGATTTGTGAGCTTTTGGATTTAAGGCGGGCGGCCTACGGGATACAGCTGTAAGCTATACTTATAGAAACAAATACACGTATAAATAACGTTTTCCTGAGTCTCAGCAGTTACTTAAAGTTGGTTATCCATACCAATATTCGAGTATAAAAGTGAAACATTGTTTGTTTGTTTGTTTGTTTGTTTGGGGAGCTTTCACGCGATAACGGCTGGACGGATTTTGATGAAATTTGGAATGGAGATAGCTTATACCCTATAATAAAACATAGGATACTTTTTATCACGGAAAATTGTAAGTTTTCCGGGAAAACTGGAAAATGTTGATTACTCGCTGTAAGGAACGGTTGCCATGGTAATGAAATAACAAGTCTGTCAAAAACTTCAAGAGCATTGGTGCTATACATACTTTTGCATTGGTTTTGAGGTTTCACAGACTTGTCAAATACTTGATTTGTAAAATCCTATACAAGTAGTAAACTTAATTTGTCACATTAGAAACTGGTCAAACCCTAAAATAGACAAATAATTGATTTTTCAAACTCATAAATCGACAAATCTCTCGTCTCAAGAAGAAAACATAGGGAAACATAAATATATTAGGCAAAAATGTCTTCTACTTTTTCAAAACTGCCTTTCTAAAACTGAAACTAAAAGTAACACAATGTGTCTTAGTCTAAATATTAGTAAAACTAAAATCCTTAATGCAAAAATGAGTTTGTTTGTTAAGTTTTCACGCATTAACTAAATAAATAATTGAAATAAATATATTTGGGACGATTCGACACCAATTACCTAGCCCCAAACTAGCACTATATAACGGATAAACATACATA
Organism: Alsophila aescularia; assembly: GCA_946251855.1. Taxonomy (NCBI): domain Eukaryota; kingdom Metazoa; phylum Arthropoda; class Insecta; order Lepidoptera; family Geometridae; genus Alsophila; species Alsophila aescularia. Next base: position 33,133,511 of record OX276386.1, on the reverse strand, counting down.
GATACCAATATTACATCCATGACTCGGAAACAAACATTTCTGTCAGGAGTACAGGAAAGGATATAGGGTACCTTTCATCCCGACTTAGGAAAATAAATACTACGAAATTAGTTTTGTATGCGAATTTCCACTTACACACAATAGTGACTGGTGTCAAAATGGCAGGTGTCAAAGTGACAGGTGTCAAAGTGACAGGTGTCAAAGTGACAGGTGTCAAAGTGACAGGTGTCAAAGTGACAGGTGTCAAAGTGACAGGTGTCAAAGTGACAGGTGTCAAAGTGACAGGTGTCAAAGTGACAGGTGTCAAAGTGACAGGTGTCAAAGTGACAGGTGTCAAAGTGACAGGTGTAAAAGTGACAGGTGTCAAAGTGACAGGCGTCAAAGTGACAGGTGTCAAAGTGACAGGTGTCAAAGTGACAGGTGTCAAAGTGACAGATGTCAAAGTGACAGGTGTCAAAGTGACAGGTGTCAAAGTGACAGGTGTCAAAGTGGCAGGTGTCAAAGTGGCAGGTGTCAAAGTGGCAGGTGTCAAAGTGGCAGGTGTCAAAGTGGCAGGTGTCAAAGTGACAGGTGTCAAAGTGACAGGTGTCAAAGTGACAGGTGTCAAAGTGACAGGTGGCAAAGTGACAGGTGTCAAAGTGACAGGACTCAACCCATGGATGCAATAAACGGGTTTTATGAAAATTCATTCGTTAAGGAGTGAAGCTGCGGGGCGCAGCTAGTAGCAAAATATTATTAAATGGTACCTATTTATAGAACAAAATTAAGTATGAGAAAAGCTAATTCATAAAAGCCTTAAAAAACTTAATACCTATGGAAAAAAACTGTCTTGGATAAAAATGACCACATGGGCATTTAGCTGTAGGTTATTCAGCTTGACGAATCACGTATTTAACGAATTAAGGTTTTGACGAATAACTGATGTGACGAATTAAGGATTTTGACGAATAACTGTTTTGACAAATCGCAAAATTGACAAATTAAGTTTTTGACTTGTGTAGCATTTGACCAACCAAGTATTTGACAAGTCTCTGCAAAATCGCTAGAAAAACATAGGATGTTTTTTTTCGTGATAAACAGTAGTCCGCGCGGACGAAGTCGCGGGCGGGAAAGCTAGTACTGTCATATTTTACACTAGCAGCGCCCTGCAGCTTTGCCTATGTTTTTCCTATGTTTTTCTCTATAGTGTACGGCATCTACGTACAATGCCGTTTTGGCATGACAGCGGCCCAAACAAAATAAACCAACGAACAACTACGTTTCACTGGCATTTTATTGGCCAACTCGACTGAATCTTCAAATTTTTTGAAATAAAATCGTTCTGTACGTAACCACAAGAAAAAGTAAACCTGAGTGTATTTCTAGTTAGGTAAAGCTAAAAAATAACCTAAGCTCGGGACTGGTCTAAGCACAGATTAACTGCTTAAGTATATCAGGGTCTAAGTATCAAATACAAAGAAAGTCTTACACTACAGCTATTCCCGGATTCACTTAGCTGGGATCTCACTCGCCCGAGCAATGCCAAGCATATTGTTAATTAATTCAAACGAGAATACTTTCTTCAGAGGTAAATAAAACGTAGGAATTAGGGTTCGCCCTCCTCTACGCTCTCAGACGTGCTAAGCCCTTAGTGCTAACGAATTCTAAATGAATGTTCACTCGGTGGAAAACGATGCACTCGTAATAATGCAGGTTGAAATTGAAGATACAGGTTACAGTGACTACAGTACCTTTGTAACTATTATTTAATCTGTGCAAAGAAATCTTCGTCCTCGTAAGTTGGCGAACGTTAATTATGTACAATATATTTTACTCATGTATATTTTACTGTTAGCCTCGTTGGTTGGTTAGTTTAGCTAAGCTGCCAAAAGATGGCGTTACAGACAGATTTAGAAACTGAAGGAAAAATTTGGATCGCGTTGTAGTTGCCAAGGTGGCTTAACTGGCAGACACATGTGCCACGCATAAATGGATGATGCGGGTTCGAGTCCCATCTGCAATTGAAATTTTTCCTTCAGCAAAAAATATTAGATATGATCACATTGAAGACCACCGTCCCTTTAATTCCTTAATTCCTCTCCGTGCTTGGTTGTCTGGGAGAGATTATGCTGAGCGATAAGACCGCCCATTCTCACACTTTTTGTTTTCATAATTTTTGTATTCTCTTTACTGTTGTGTTCAATAATTTGTTTAGGTATCTACCAATACCAGGATGTCTCTACCAAATTCATTAAAATCCGTTCAGTAGTTTTTTGCTAAATACTGACAGAGTGACTGATGGACACACAAAGATTTTGTTTGTGATATACATCCACATTATAGTTTTTTCGACCTTCTGATGTCTTGTTCCCTGAACTTGGAAATATATTTTCGCAATTCGATCTAAAATAAACTGTAAATACTTACTCTCAAGATTTGTATTATCGGGTCAGTCTACTGTTAAACTCATGAGATAATGTAGCGTGCACTTATGTGAACGTGTAACGTTATCCAATACAAAAGTATTTGGTTACAGACGAGAAAAACGACGAAAATAATAACATAGCTCTGGATACAAATCAGACAAAGGACAAATATTTAGTTAGTAATTTGAGTGGAAAACAATATTTGAGTGGAAGATTACTAGGGTCGTTGCCATTTTAACCTGCAGGCTATTGATAATGCCGTACGGCCATTCAATTATAGTTGAAGCCAATTCTACCATATTTTTTAGGGTTAATTATTTAAACAAGAAACTCTTATAGTTTTGTCATGTCCGTTTGTGCGTCCGTCGACCTATTTGTCATACCCATTTAATTCAGACTTATTTACACTACAAGGTTGAATAACCGCTTATGTATGACATATGTTTTTGTACCCCATTACCATACCTACCATATTGAGAGACAGAATCCAACTATCAAAATAACTTTGTTTGCGCATCACGTAAAAACTATTGAACCTTTTTCAATACAGTTTTCATTGCTAGCCTTTTCTTTGTTGTTGCGTGGTACGCTCTCAAATTTTTGTAATGCACTTCCAGGTCCAGGTTGAGCGGGAGAGATATGCTTGGGAGCAGATTTTAGAATGATCGAATGATTTTGAACGACGAATAATGCCTAGGCAAGAATCTAGAGCAACTTATAAAACTATCTTACAACGTAAATTCCGGGTTGATATCCATATGATATTTCGCTACGACCGAAAAAGAGACCGCTTCAAAAAATCTTTGGATCGAGTAATTATAGTGTAATCGTGTTTTCTTCAGGTGAAATTCTATTTAAAAGAATAGAGAAACACATAAAATTTTAGTGTTGTGACTTGATCAGAAGAATTACATTTTTCATTCCAAACATAGATCTTTAGGCACTGTATGGGCGATATAGTGCCTAAAGACTACTATATGGCGAGGTGTCTGGTATGCAATTGGCCGGATTTTTATGGTTTTCATCTGAGAGCCTTCAGAAGTGATCGCGTTTGGGCTGATGACAATGACTAGGTGTGTATTTTTAAATAAATGTATGCTCGCGTTGACTACGAATGATGCGTTGATATGGCCTAGGATGTAACACGCATGTCTAAAAGATAAAACAAGTCCAAGTAAGTAAAGTCAACATTAGAAACTGGACTTTTATTGTGAATTTCCCTTTTTTTTATTTTCAGTTGATTTAAACAAATGCCCCGTTTCTAATGCTGAATTAGAAACAGTTTTTAAACGGATAAATGTCAGTTTAAAAACATAAATTTGAAAGTAAGTTGTTTATGCAAGTAAGCTGTTGTCTGTTCAATAAAGCTTTGACGACTACCAGATTATATTTGTCGGAAAACATATACGCTGGCAGAGCGTTCCACTGCTTGGTCATTTAAATGATGAGTGTGGAAGCACAGCGCTTTGTTCGTGTAATTGGAATGTCGGCCATAAAGGGATGGCGCCGTGCCATCGGTTGTCCGATGATAGATGGAGATGGCGGCTTGTGGCTGTTGTAACTCCAGTAGTAGTGTAAAATACTGCAAAATCTATTCGTTAAAACCTTTAGATAGGTAAGCTATCTTTCGCCTGTGATCTAAACTCTGGAGGGGTGTCTCAAACAGGATAATATTAGCAATCTTGTTTCATGTATCCGTGTCCATATATATAAATAGATACATATTATTGTGTGTATATATAAGAACACACAATAATATATAGAATATAAACAAAAAAAAGGCCCGCGCCAGCTTCATTGATATATTCTGGGTCTTATATGTAGGTATGTATAGGTAACGTGAATTTTAAACTGAATTTAAAAAAATGTTAAATATTTCACCAAAGACTTTTCAAACTCGAATTTCTAACAACTAATACTTATGTGTAAAATTACAATGGATGGCTCCATTGTAATTTCTCTACTTTGTAGGTAATAAAGAACCCTTTTGACTTAGGCATCCACTAAAGAAAAAACTTAAAAAAGTTTATTTTCATAAAGGTTTGAGTTACATACGTGAACTCTACATGAATATTTTCTTTGGCTCTGAACTCTTCGCCTAGTAAATTATTTTTAATACATTATTTTATTTTAATAATAATGATCTTCATCTACACTTTAATAATAAATCCGATTATAAGAAATAAATAACTACCTAATTGTACATATATATCAGGCATTGGATTTCTACACAAATAAACGCAAAATCCATCACTGCTGTCACGTCCAAGTTACAATTTGTTCAAAGACAAATATTTTTTCAACATATTGAACACTGTCTTAAGAAAAAACTGCAGGAGGTCCCGGGGTAAAAGGCAAGTATAATAAAGTAAGATCACGTCCACTACATATGAAAAGTCTGATAAATTACCACTATTAGAGTGGAATGATGCCCGCTCATGATATTATTTCTATTTTCGTAATGCTTTTATGAAGAAGCTGGGATTAGGAATGAAGTGAGAAAGAGGGCCTTTGGTTTGGTAATTGGAATAATGTCGGGTTTATGTTCTCATCTACGATCAGTCCTTTCACATGATTTTTGTGGTAAGTATTATTTATTGAGTGAGTTCTTCACCGAGAACATCTACCTCCTGATATTGCACCCTTCCAAGTTATATTTTCTCTTTAATATTAAAGTGGTGTTAACAATTGGGCTGCTAATGTGTTCGGATGCCTCTCCAGATTTGGTTTGTATTTCGTGGCAGTATTATTTCAATCTCTCCAAATACAATTTTCATATTTATGCTTTCATATAGTCCACTGTTACGGATGAACCTCAGTGCGAATGATGGTATTTAGCGGACCATTTTGGAAGCGCTGTACAATTTATAATGATTATGATGTATATTATGTACCTACACATTTTTTTACTCTCATTTAGTAAAAATTATAAAAAATAACTGAAAAATATGTAAAATAAGTCTTTGTTTGTTAGTTTGTTTGTCGTATGAGGTAGTGCTGACCTCTGGGTGTCAGAGTTTGTCAAGCCGCCCGAGGGCCTCTGACATAGCTTACGGACTGCTATTAATCAACAACAGCCGGGACCGACTGCTTAACGTGCCCTCCGAAGCACGGAGCGATGGAAAAACGCACATAACTCAGAAAAGTCATTGGTGCGGAGCCTAGGTTTTGAATCCGGTATCGTTGGATTCTAAATTGCACTATAGAACCGTTAGGCCACCATCGCTCTAAAATAAGTATTTAAAGAAGGATCAGTCAATATTGCTTCTTCGCTCTATCAGAAGCTTTTTGGTATGTTGAATTTTAATTTTTAGTTGTCATCACTTTCAGCCTCAGAAATAAGCTTTAAGTTTACAAATTGTGAGCAATCTTACTTGAAATATCTACTAGGTACTTTTCCTAAAGTTTACGGATGGAAGAGTACACTGACTCATACGTTGTCAGTCGTTCCTGATTCAGTGTATTGCCTGGGTTTACCACTCAGGCTATTTATTGCTTAAATGGAGTTGACTACAAAAACATCAACACTTTATGAGCTACAATGCGAGTAATGTATATTAGTATTATATTAATAAACTAGTGACTCGCTCTGGCTTCGCACTGGTAGCGCTGACACTGCGGCATTATTATTTGAGCACTTTTACAACCATCGCAACTTCTAAAAAAACCCGCCAGTAAGCGTAATTCAATATGGCAGCAATGCTCGTGGTGCATTTTGACGAACTTGTTATTATTTCGTTTCCACGGCAACATATCATTCCGTTTCTGACAGCGAGTAATCGACTTTTTTACAGGCAAATTTTTGATACCTTGGGTTCTGTGGTACTGTATAGCTATATTTTTTTTTGGCAATGTACCTCTTTTTTTTTTAAATGCTTTCTTCCTGTGTTACTCGAGGGTAATTAAGCTTTTTATAGGTGAAAAAGGATATGTAAGTATTTTTTGAGTTTACCCATTACACACAAACATACAAACAAACGTACAAAAAAAACAAATCATCTCTTTAATACAATTTATATGTTCAGGACAATTCACACCAATTACCAAGCTCCTAATTAGGATACCCTGTACTATAGGTACTAGATAAGATAAGATCCACACATATAAAAGTCATATATGAAAAATATGAAAGTGAAAGTGAAGTGAAGTTTTTTTTTGTCTTCAATGGTGTCCCCCTTGAAGTTGTTGAATTGGGTAGGAATAACTTCGACAGGGAAGCCGATAGGAGGATTCGGTTGGGATGGGCAGCATTTGGTAAACTACGTCAGGTCATTTCACCATTCATACCACAGTGCCTAAAGACGAAAGTCAGACGAGCTATGCTCAGAGTTTCTCTAAAGGACAGAATCCGAAATGAGGGGATCAACCGAGAGGAGAGGCACAGTCCTATTAGTATATTCATTAATCTAAGTGCTCTTCTAGCCCATTATACCAGTTACCTAATACTTAGCCGGCATACCCGAAATGCTAGTGGAATATTTGTCTTAGAAGGTGGTTCACTTATCTATCTATCTATCTATCTATACTATACTATCTATCTATCTATCTATACTTTCGTTTGTGTTACTAAACACGGATGAAGGTAAAGTTGAGAGAACCATTCTTGCATTGAAAAGTGACCCTGCCACTGGGTGGGATGGAATTTCGTCCTTATTTTTAAAACAAGCTAAAGATCTTATCGTTCCATCCTTGACCCACATTATCAACCTATGTTTCACCACTGGCACATTTCCCTTTTCATTTAAGAGATCGATCATTCATCCCATTCATAAATCTGGTGCACGAGGCGATGTCAATAATTTTAGGCCAATCTCAATCTTGCCGGCTTTATCAAAGGTTATTGAAAAAAAACTTAACAAAAGGTTGATACATTACCTTGAACAAGAAAATGTACTATCTGGATCTCAATATGGATTCAGAGCCAATAAATCAACAGAAACAGCTGTTTCTAACTTGACTGACTTCATCATCAGTAGTCTTGATCAGCAGAAAAAAACTGTAGGTCTCTTCTTAGATATGACCAAGGCTTTTGACACCGTCTCCGCAACGCTTCTCTTAAAAAAGTTGGCGAAGCTAGGAATAAGGCGTACTCCACTAAAATTATTTCAGGACTATCTTACGGCCAGAACCCAACGTGTAAGCATCAACAATGTTGTGAGTGATGATGATATGGTTACCTTTGGGGTTCCTCAAGGGTCGATCTTGGGCCCAAGTCTTTTCTTAATCTTTATAAATGATTTATGCTACTACAATCCAGTTCATGGTAGAATTTTTACTTTCGCTGACCATACAGCTCTTGTGTTCGAGGGAGAGACTTGGGAACAAGCACGTTTCCTCGCAGAGAGAGGTCTTCGTGATGTTATTGCATGCCTTCAACTTAATTTGCTTACCCTTAATTTTAGTTACGTATCTGCCTGAATATTAATTCAGGTACATATCTGCCCAACTTCCTCATTCAATATCTGCAACTGTGTCTATCTTGACCAAGTGGACTCCATTAAGTACCTCGGATTTATTATTGATGAGCAACTCACTTGGATGCCTCATTTGGAATCTGTGTCAGCTCGTCTAAGGAAACTTATGGGTATTCAAAAACCTTAGGCATGTAATTTCCGTTGACTTGCTCAAAGATGTCTACTTTGCAGTGTGCCAATCAGTCGTTGCGTATAGCATCTCAATTTGGGGCGGTGCGTGTAAGACTAAAATTATTAAGCTTGAAAGAGCCCAACGCTCTGTCCTTAAAGTGATGACCTTTAAGCCTTTTCGAAACCCTACTCATTATTTGTATTCCGACTGCCAACTATCAGTACGACAACTTTTTGTTTTTCATCTTATTCTTTAATTTCATCAAAGTATCAACTTTGACTGCAATTTAATTTCTTCGCGCTCCACTAAGAGAATATGCAAGACAAAACACTATTCTACTGCATTTGCTTGAAGGCACCCTTTCTTTTTTGTGAGCCTATATTTATAATAAATTAAATAAAATCCTAAACTTATATCTTATGACGCGCCACGCATGTAAAGTGGCACTAAAGAAATGGCTACTACAGCAAGCTTATATATCCACGGAATCTATACTGACAATTCTTTCATAAAGCTACCTAAATAATTTTTAGCTTCCCTACTTACACATACATACACACAAATCCCCTCACTTGAGTTCATGTCATTATATGACACATACCTTTTATATTTATATTTATACATGCATGTTATTGATTATTTACCTACCACCAAGCCCTGCTTGGGTACATGATGTTGAGTTACAAATATTATGTTAGTTTACTTTACTCGTATATGAACGTGTCCAAAATCGTTTGTCCGGCGGAGGGCATTGGCATGCCAAAACACAGGGTCTCCTAGTTTGGGTGCCAATGTTTTCTAACTAGGATTAATTTCAAAATGTTATTTCAACTTTGAATGTACTTAATAGTTTTAACGATGTTTGTTAACATTAATAAATCATTTTCATTTTTCATTTTCATTTTTCATACTTATAATAAAGCAATAGGAACGAAAAAGTCTGTACAAAGAAGATAATTAAAAAAAGAAATGGTCTAAGATACATAAAATAAGCTACTGAACAAGCATATAACATTTTAAAAATTCGTGTCTGTCTGTTTGTCTGTCTGTATGTTTGTTCGCGCATCACGTAAAAACTACTGGTCCGATTTCGATGTGGTTTTCACTGTTGGATAGATTATGTTTTGTCTTAAAAACTAAAAACTACTTTATATCTCAATCCAATGAGTAGAAGCCGAGCAATCAATAAAAATATTTTTGACGGCTGATGGAATTTTTATAAAATGTTGGTATATTGGCATTTTAGGTCCTGGAATAGCACAAAGAGTACTTTTAATCTACAGAAATGACCACGCGTGCGAAGCCGCAGGCATCAGCTAGTAACATTATACTTTGTAGAATATTTCTACTTCAAACAATACATACATATTCAAATTTAGAATTTACAGGCTGTTTTTTTGTGTTAGTTTTTTTATTTTCTTGGTGGCTGAGAAGGGATAGACCACGACCCGTGGATGAAGTGAGTTAGTGCATCCAATAGAAGACGTCTAGACTCTTCCTTCTACAAGAAGTTTCATCGTATCCAACGATGTCGATAAACAATATCAAGTTATATTTTTTACGAGATCAAATTCATTTCATTCTTTGTGAATATTGCTTTAGTTTCAGAGGTTCTCATTTTATTTTTTATACTAGCTGTGCCCGCGGCTTCACACGCGTGGTCATTTCTCTAGGTTAAAAGTACTCTATGTACTATTCCAAGACCTAAAATACCAATATCCTTCAGCCGTCAGAAAGATATCTTACAGCGCCATAATCACGTGCGAGCGTATGTATGAACAGTATGAAGGGTTAGCCACTCTTATAAGTACTACTATATTACGTGCGTGAATATTTTTATCGATTGCTCGGCTTCTACTCATCGGATTGAGATATATATGAAGTACCCCAGTTTTTAAGTCAAAACCGCATTGCAATCGGTTTAGTAGTTTTTACGTGATGCGCGAACAAACGAACATACAGACACGATCTTTTTAAATTTTAAGTACCCTAGACTATTTTATTTAATTACCTTGTTTGTGCAGACTATTTTGTACAAATTGGTTTATTTTAGGTATAGATAGATTAGGTTCTCGCTCAATACGTTCTTGAGCCTGCTCTACGACCTTATAAAAATCGACTCATGGCACTAACCAATTACTATTGAAGATTTGATATCTGCTTCGAATCTCCCATATTTTTTTTATATTTATTATGTGAGTCTTAAGTGGACTAGCAAATTTGTAACAAAATTTGGTAAGTTGTATGTAAAATTTCGTTGTGGAGTGTCCGTAGTGAAGAGCCATGGAAATAGCTTCCAGTATAAGTGCGTTCGTTGCATTTGCTAAATCAATGTGTCATGTACCTACTGCGTACGCACACCACAGTTAACTAGGGTTGCGTCGCACTGAACAATCAAATAAAAAAAAAAAAAAAAACAAACAAAAAAAAAGGTTTTACTACCTTTTTTTTAATGAATGTCACCTTTTTATTTTGCTGCTTTGTCTCTTTTTAAGTTTTTAATATTATTACAATTTTTATTACATAATCACCTTTTTATTGCTTTTTCATGGGTTTGTGAGCTAACGTGAAAGTTTCAGCCTGATAGCTAATCGGGAAGTACTCAAAATTTGAATTGCAAGATTCCAGGACAGACAAAATACATATATACATACATACATACAAGTGAAGTTAAATGAATAAAAGCTTTTAAAAAGTACTTACCTTCTTTGTGAAAGTTGAAATTTGAATAAAGTGTTTATAATATAACTAACAAAGAAAAAAATATGTAAGACATTTACTTGTGTTAGGTTCAAAAATAATAACCGGTCAACTGTTTTCATGTATATTCGAGGGAGTTGCATAAAAACAATTAGCCCTGTGTGACGGGGTGGTTTTGCTGGATCTTAAACTAGATAAGATACACCTTTGACCACATTTTTGTTAACTGGAAACCCTTGACTGCTCGTTGCATGAGGTATTTCTGTCTAAAAGATTGCACCACAACTTAGGAGGTGGAAAGTGCATTCACCCAAAATACCAATTCTATCTAAAACTCACACTCAGCAAATTTCTCTATCGCTCGTATAGGGGATCGGGGAGGAAGAGGCGAGATAGTAATACATTTACTTAATACCTACTTTGCGAAGATAACATCAAGCGATGGTCTCTTAACCAATAACAGCCATGACCGACAGCTTAACGTGCTCTTCGAAGCACGGTGCGACGGAAAACCGCACTTAACTTAGAAAAGTCGTTGGTGCAGAGTTTAGGACCCAACCCGGTATCGTTGGATAACTGGGAACCCTATTAGAAATAATAGATTAAACTTTACGGTCTATAAACTGGCAGCTGGCAGCACTCGGTTTTTGTCGCTTACTGCAGTCGATAGCAAGCAAACCGTTTAACGCTATCATAGTTTTAGTTATCGAAGGCAAAGTTCATAAAAAAAAAACCAAGCGGATTATTTCTACTGTTTGTATGTTAGCAAAAAGCAAGGGCCCTGCAGTAGTAGCTAAAGGACGCGTCTAATGGATGTTTCGGTAAGTGAACAGCCAATATGAAATAAATCCCTCAATCAACGTAGATTTCGTCTCATCATACATTTCACTCTGTGTTTCGAAGTTCAGCCGTTGTTAAGGGTTTGTTAAAAAAAGCTTCAGGCTCAAAACAAATGAAATGACTATGTTTTTTACACGCCCAACTGATCACAATCATATAGCATGATTGCGATCAGTAGGGCGTGTGCATAGTCGTCTCCGAAAAAAATAATTAACTCGTTTTCAAAGCAATTTTCAAAGCGACATTGCACCAGCCCTAGCTTCGATGCATAATTGAAAGATTCCCCTCCTGATTAGAAAAGGCAGAGCCAGGCGCTGCACGTTGTCAGTTCATGAAGCTACTGAAGCGAGGATGGAATGCCAATATTGCCTGGGATGTGTGTTACATAACACATCTCACAAATAGATGGAGAAACAACTAACCAACGTCTGCTTGTCATGAAAACTAAAACCTGGATGTCTTCAAGATCAGAATGAGAATCATCGCTTTCCACCAGGTGAAAGATCAGGAAATTAGGAAACAAGGAAAAAAAAATGGTACCTATTTCAAGTATATCTTCATCAAAGTCATGATGGTTGTTGTATGTAGCTGTGTTATTGTGGGACTAAGATTAAATACATTTATTCCAAAGCTAACTCAAAGTGAACGATAAGTTTTGGCCCCTCCAGAGACAAGAATTCGCTTTTTTCTTGATAAATTATTGTAAGATACCGTTTTCCTACCTCGACTGTATCTATGTACCATATAAGTTAGTGCACACATGTGGAAGTTCACTCTAAATGAACTGATTGTCTAAACGTTTTCAGCGTATAATTACTAAGCATCCTGTGAATCACAGTTGTTGTTAAGATATCTCAAAAATTGGATGCGTCAGCGTGAGAATTCGATATCTCAGAGTATTGGGCTGTGATTTGTATTCACAAGATAAAGTTAATTGGTTTCGAGAGCATAAAAAGGGACTTACTTAGGGATTATGAATTTGTTATCTAAAAATGAATGACATGTTTTGAATTTCCCTAAAAGTAAAATAAATGTTATGACAAAAGCTATTGGACTATGTATTCTAAACATTAGAATTCAAATAATGTCTGTTGTAAATGTATGTAAATGAATTCAATTTATGTAATAATCAATCAACTTTTGGTCTAAGACTGCGGAATGCGTGCGGGCTAAGTGAAAGAAAAGACGACGATTTGATGCCCTAAAATTATAGATTTTTTGAATCCTAAATCAATGCGTATGCTTAATGCGTAGCCGAGGAAGACCGATCCAAAGATGGGACGACGACATAGAAAAGCGCGCTGATAAGACCTGGACCAGATTGGCTTAAACCAGATATTAATGACGTAAGAGGGAGGAGGCTTATGCCCTGCTGTGAGCGAAATAAGCTGCAACTGATAATGTTGAAATCAACGCCTAAAATGTAATGCCTTTTGCCAAGGTGAGATTCAGAGTTTCATCATCATCTTAATCACTGCCTAAATGCCTAAAATGTAATGCCTTTTGCCAAGGTGAGATTCAGAGTTTCATCATCATCCTAAATGCCTAAAATGTAATGCCTTTTGCCAAGGTGAGATTCAGAGTTTCATCCTCATCTTAATCACTGCCTAAGTATCCACTTCTAAGTATCCACTTCTAAGTATCCACTTCTATGTGTCCACTTCTAAATATCCACTTCTAAGTATTCACTTCTAAGTATACAATTCTAAGTATCCACTATTAAGTATCCACTTCTAAGTATCTACTTCTAAGTATCCACTTCTTAGTATCCACTTCTAAGTATCCACTTCTAAGTATCCACTTCTAAGTATCTACTTCTTCTTCTTCTCTCTCACTCTCTGTGAGAAGACCGGGGGGTCTTCGGGGAGAGCGGCTAAAGCGACTTGATCAAAACTATTGAGATAGAGAGTCTGAACCAAAGCTAAGAGTGTGCAGGTTGGAGGAGATCACATTGTCCTTTAAGTTTGAGCAGGAGTGTTAAAACAACGAGGTAAATACTCCACATTGCGCTAAAAACTTTCCACACCTATATTAAAATAGCTCCCACACAATGTTTACTTTGAAGGCGAGCAACAAACGGAGTTGCTTTATTATATTTTTACTCGAGCTTATCTTTTCGGTTGTTTGTTTACTGTTCGGCACCCTTGCGTCATAGCGTGATGCTAGCCGATCTTATTTATGAAATATGCTATAGTGTTTTATGTTCGGTAGTTTTGGTACTTTCAGGCTAGTGAGACTATCTACATGAATGGAGCATTCTTTAGTACCGGAAGCTGTGTGATCCATAGCAATATATACAAGTGAAACATTGTCTGTTTGTTAGTTTGTTTGTTTGGAGAGCTTTCACGCAATAACAGATGGACAAATTTTGATGAAATTTATAATGGAGATAACTTATACCCTGGAATAAAACATAGAATACTTTTTATTATAGAAAACTGGAAAAAAATGAAAAATTATGATTACTCGCTGTAAGAAAGGATTGCCTTGGAAATGAAATAACGTACTGTACATACTTTACATTGGTTTTTAATATCCTAGAAGAACACAGGATGCAATTTTTTTTGTGATAAACAGTAGTCCGCGCGGCGAAGTCGCGGGCGAGAAAACTAGTATAACATAAAATACAATATGTTCTCTATGCATATTTTAAATGAGCCTGAAGGCACCCTTATTAAAATGCATATGGGTTTTAATGGGCGGCATTCATGAAATATTAATGACTCTACTACCGTATTTTGAATACATTTGTTCCGTGTTAAGGGACCGTCGTCTATAGTTCCTGAGTCCCTGAATACATGAAATTCTAGATAGAGTCCACGCATAAGAATCAATACATAGTATAAAACAAAGTCGCTTTTCGCGTCTGTCTATCTGTCTGTCTCTCTGTCTAGCCGTTAACTCCTCCTAAACCACGCAACGGGTTTTGATGCGGTTTTCACCATCAGTTAGATAATTTTTCACGTTCTGGTCTCGTGTGCTCGTTTAATAGGAGCACACGAGACCTGAACGTAACGAGGGATCCAACCCGAGTGTAGGTCGAGTGTGCGAAAAATTCTCATTTTCTCATCTTTTTTCTAAGTTACACCCGTGCAAAGCTGGGGCGAGTCGCAAGTTAGTAATAATCCAGTTTTCATGTAGGTATCTTGAAAAACGACGATTCCTAACTGGATTGGGTGTTCTTTTTTTCTATCTTCATGGTCTCCAATCTCCATAATGGGTGATATTGTAGTCAGCTATTTATAAACTATAAAATATACTTCCAGAGCAGTGTTTCCAACATAGAATCTCGATGTACTCCCGTGGATTTAATATGTTGCGGTCAATAAATTTATCTAGAGTTGGAAATATGTGAAATGTGGAAGTAAACAATGTATTGTTCGGAACATCTGAGGCCTATTACTTGTAATAATAATCATCCCTATTTGGAATCCCCTCCTCATGGCCATTTTACTAAAGAAGCTATGCATTAGTCATTAAACAGAAGTGTTTTTGACTGTATTTACTCTACTATACTCATTACTATTGACGACTGGTTGGCCGAGTGGCTAGAGACCCTGACTATATAGACAAACAGTCGCGGGTGCAATCATGTTTTATGTGCTGAACAGAAATGTTTTGTTTCCGAGTCATGGATGTATTTCGTATATAAGTATGTTTGTCCGTTATCTAGTACCCATAGTACAGGGTAAAGTGTAAATTGTCCTGATAAATAATTTAATTATTCTTTAAACTAATCAACGGCGCGTTGCGATATAACAGTTACTTAATTGGTATTTAGTAACCAAGAGACGTTATAGACAGAAATCGTCGAACTGCAAGTCGAGTTCTTTGTTTATGTAATATACTTGCGCAAAATTTTTTCGAAACCGCTTCAGCAGTTCGAGTGTGAAAACGAACAAAAAAATAAACAACGTTCATCTAAGGATGGGGAAGGGGTTTTCTATCGCTTGCTTTCTAGATACTGTTTCGTTTATTCGTTCGAGACTTGGATCATTCACCTACATCACATACCTAAAAGTATATTGATCACTTTTTTGAATATTGGTATCGTATTCAAACCTCAGTTTTTCCTATATATATATATATATATATATATACAAATATACAAATATATATATATATATATATATATATATACAAATATATATATATATATATATATATTTGTACAGCTGTAAAAATAATGCTTCTAAAAATGAACCGAATACGAAAACAATAGTCGATGTTTTCAGCGACAAATGGTCCGAATATCTGAATATGTATGATTCTCAGTTTGTTTTTTAACAAATGGCTGCGTCCCGCGGTTTCACCCGCGCGGATTGATGACGATGTATGATTGTATTTCAGAGCTTACCAAACATTGCATTTTTGACGAACGGTTGGCCGAATGGTTAGTGAACCAACGGTCGTGGGTTTGAATCTCACTAGGTGCAATCATTTGAGTGATAAGTAGAAATGTTTGTTTCTGAGTCATGGATTCGTACTTAAGTATGTTTGTCCGTTGTCAAGTACCCATAGTATATAGGGTATCCTAGTTTGGGGCTAGGTAATTGGTGTGAATTGTCCAAAATATATTTATTTATTTATTGCGTCCCGCTTTGTATACTCTGAGCGTCATTTCAGATCAAATTAGGGATTTGATCAAATCCATACATTTGTTTAGTGAAAATCGTTATTTTAACATCTACAGTGAATTGATCTAATCTCTTGGGAATTCGATCAAATCCCAGTTTTTATCATTTCCTGCAACATAATTATTCATCATCATTAGTCCGTGTCAGTCATAGGCCTCTCCCAAAGCAGCCACAGAGCCCAATCTTCGGCTCTTCTCTTCCAACTGCTGCCAGGCACTTTGCATACATCGTCACTCTACCTAGCTGGAGGGCATCCTACACTACGTTTACCGAGTCGCGGTCTCCACTCAAGAACACGTCAACCCCAACGGTTTTTTTTTTAGTAAGGACTAATGCTGTTGGCCTTATCGACCTCTACAGCTTGAACCGGGCTTAGGGGCGGGCGCTCACAAGCACTCCGCCGCAGTGCGTGACGCAGAAGGCGCACGCCAAAGTTACATTTTTGACGACCCACACGGCCGTCCAAGCCAAGGGCCGTACCCCCTGGCCCAGGGGTACGGCCCTTGGCTTGGACGGCCGTCTGATTACGGGGGTAACGAACTAAACACCCCTGGATCGCTACCGTTAAGTAGTGATCGAGGAGGCCCTGAACAATGGCTAGGTGCCCTTTTATTGACTTTTATAACTGACCGCCGATTCGTAATACACCTTCGAGAAGAATCGGCAAGAAACTCTAAGGCGAATAATATCTGACTATGACGGGACCTTCGACCTCGCCGGCGAGGTCGGTGTCTGTGTCTAAGTGTGTTGATACCCCCTGGCAGTTTGCCAGGGGTGGTCGGATTGGGCGAGGCCATCGCTGCCTGTACTTTGACTGCGATTACATCGTCCGGATCGTCCAGAACATCGCGGGGACGTCTACGGAGGGCAATACTGTCTGTCGTATAGTCGGAGGCTTTTACTACGAGCGGGTTGGGGTGATGGGGCGCCGCATCAAAGTAGCGGCGAGTGGCATCTTTCATGAATTGACTGATCGAGGGAAGCTCGATATCGTGGTGCAGGTCAGCGTTCCTCTGATACCAGGGAGCGCCTACTGCATTTCGAAGGAATTTATTTTGAACTCTCTGGAGCGGTTCCAGGATTGACGGAGGGGCTTGCACGAATGCTATAGACACGTAAGTCATGACGGGGCGGATGCAGGCTTTGTAAAGTGTCACCTTATTTCTAAGGGTCATTTTACTCCGCTTGCCTAAGAAATGGTAAAGGCGGCCTTGGAAGAAGGACGCCCTGTCGCGGACTACTTTCACGTGTTTGTCGAATCTCAGTCGATAATCAAGGGTAACTCCTAGGTACTTGGTTTGTTTCGCCCATGGTGGTTACCCCCCGGGTGGCTTACGATGTTCGACCAACCCATCCCGGGTTGGTCAAACATCGTAAGCCACCCGGATGGAAGGTAATGCTTGATGTCCTCAGTAAAGCGCATTGCTACGCTTTTCTCAGGGTTCACCAATATGGGCCACCTTCGGAACCACTCTCCGAGGGCGACGAGCGCCCGTTGGATGTGTCTCCGAAGATGGGTTGGCTTCCATCCGGTCGAATAGATCGCGGTGTCGTCGGCGAAGAGGGAGATATCTATGTTAGGGGGGCGCGGAAAATCACTAGTGTACAGTGAGAACAGAAGCGGGGAAAGCGCGGAGCCCTGAGGGACTCCGGCTCTGATGGGGTGCGGGGCGGATTTGACTCCTTCGACACGATAGCGAAAGCTGCGGCTTTGAGGTAGTCCTGTACTATGAGCACAAGACGATCTGCCAATCCGAGCTGATACAAATTGTATATCAGCACGGCGTGCCAGACTTTGTCAAAAGCCTTAGCCACGTCTAGAAAGACGGCTATCGTGGTTTGGTGTTTCGGATATCTGTTGAAGCTAGCGAGAACGTGCTCCGTGATGCGGTTTGGCTCTAAAGCCAAACTGTTCGTCTGGAATGAGATTTTTTGAATTTGAAACCGAACCAACCAATGAACCGGAGTCGACTCAGAATGAGTCCCCGCAGGGCCCGCGCCCCGTCCCCAACAACAACAAGAATGTTGTTGTTGGGGACGGGGCGCGGGCCCTGGGGTCGGTAATAGAGCACGTGCCTGAGGAGGCCGATATGGTCCGACGAGGGGATAGGGGTCTCGCGGTCTAAGTAGGGGTTGGGGCGCGGACGGTGCCTTGGCCCATGTGTTTGCCTTGGGTAGGGGAGCCGGGGTATAGTCATTGTTGGGCATCGGGGGGCTAAGTTCACCTTAGGGGTGTATCGTTGCCAGCGTGAGTTTTTTGGGAAGGGGAGGGCGCGTAATGGGACGGCGGCCGCGCCCTTTTACGCTCCTTGGAGCTTTTGGACACCCTTTGTAGTTGGCGGTGTGTCCTACCGACTGGCAAAGGACGCAAGCGGGCGGTTCGTGAGTATCGCGGGGGCGTTTGCAGTCAATCGTGCCGTGATCGCCTCCGGAATTTCACACAGCGCAGTTTGCAGTGGCAAGACCGCGCAGCGTGGCCATAGAGTTGGCACTTGTGGCACTGAGAAAGAGTGCCTTTTTTTACGGGGGTCTCGACTGAGAGTCCCGTGAGGTTGATGACCATCTTCAAGTTGAAGATGGCCTTACCCTCGGGGCTTTTATCCGAGATGACAATGACTAGGTCGAGTGGGTCCCTGTTTTGGTTCTGCATCCTATGGACTGGATGTACGGGGTACCCCTGGGACTTAAGGTCCGCGAGGACGAGACTGGTCTCGACCTCACTAGAGATTCCCGGTATGACGATGCGTCTCCTCGTCGAGCACATACGTGAAAAAATATATGTGCTCGTCGTCGAGAATCTTCGTGAAACGACGGTGGTCGTCCGAGGTCGGCACCTTTAATACCTTGAGAGGTGTTTTGCGCGGAGGTGAAATTTATCCTTTTAGCGGAAAGGATACGCGAAACTTGGTCCCACTTGGCCTTGTCTTTGATAAAGAACGGGGGTGGGGGTTTGGTAGACACCCAACCGGTATCTGCCTGAGGGGCAGCTCTGGTTGGAGGAGCGGGCTGGGAAGTTAGGCACGCGGCCTTAGCGGGATTAGCCTGAGAGCTGGAGGGTACGTCCTCGCGGGGGCGCTTACAACACATGGATTGTTCGACCTGCATCGAGCTGTCGGAGGCTTGAATCGTGGGTTTTAGGGGGAGTCGTATTTTGCGGTTGTTTTTCGCGGATTACGGAGCGCGAACTTTCGCGGGCGGATTTCCACCTGGTGTCGACGGATGCAGCGCGGTTGCGGAGGCAGGGGTCGCGGGGGTCGCGGGGTTCGCGGGAGGCACGGGGCGCGGTGGAATCCCGGGAAGTTCGGAAACGGAAACGGGCGCGGTTTTAGGGGCTTTGGTCCCCTTCGGCAAGCTGGGGCGAGCGGGTACGCTGGGCGCGCTTTTGGTAGGGGCGGTTTTGGCGATCGCGTAAAGTTTTTGGACGTCCACGGGTTGGGTATAACCGAGGCTGAAGGAAGGGCGTCATGGTCACCCATGGTGGGTGCTAGGGGGAATACGACCCGGGGGTAAACCAGGAAGTGCGTGTGGTTAGCCTGGTCCCCTCCGTCGGGATAGACAGAGGGGGTGTCCCTATAGTGTGTCCCTAGTGTGCCCTCTGCCGATCTTATTGTGCAGAGGGATGTGTGCTTTCCTAGCGACCGAGGGAAGGTGACCGGCAAGCCGGAGGCACCAGACAAATCGCTAGGGGAAGGAGGTAAGGTAGGGGTGGGTGGGAGGTGGGAGATACGCGGGTGCTCTCTAGTGCTCTACATAAGGAGAATGACTTCCCACGCCCAGCCAAATTCTTGTTTCCCCCTGGAAGAGGAGTGGAAACAAGCGCCTTGGGTCAGCGCCCAACCGTTCCTCGAGTTGGACCACGAAACTGTGGATTTAATTTGCGACTAGAAGAGTCCAAAGTGAATTTTAGTTTTGACCAAAGGAATGAATTTGGTTTTGTCACCGAGATGACTCCTCCGGCTGCCGAGACAAGGCACCGTTCTGAAAATAACGTTTGCCTCAGCGAACCGTTGGGAACCGTCTGGCTTACCGAGACTTAGACGCTCCGTAAGGAATGAATGTCTCGACAGGCTGTCGGGTTGGATAGCGTCCCGCTAGACACGAGTGCCTATGCCGGGAAGCGGGCGCGGACTGGCCCGGCGACAGCTGCGGGTGAGGCGCAGCTTGTAGACCGGAGACACAGAAGGCAGCAGGCGACCGCACAGCTTGGCGGCGCAGAGCGGAATGTCCAACGGTTATCAGTACTTCGACAGATATGACCAGCCCACTGCCAATTCAGCTTACATAGCCCTTTCCATAGCCCGCTGAGCGACCTTAAATTGGTGGACTCGTCGTACCGTAAGTATCCACGACTCGGCTTCGTATGTCACAATAGGTAGGACACACTGGTTGAAACTTTTTTCTTCAAACTTTGTGGTATTGGCAACGAGAAGACTTGACGAAGTTTCGCAAATGCTGCCCAGCCCAGCTGTATTATTCTGCGGGACTCTCTCTCTCGAAGTTGTTTATACTCCTGAACAACTTCGAGAGAAGTTCCGTTAACAGCAGTTCATCTTATCGTCCCATTGATTATTACGCAAATCCTTTAGGAGTTTCTTTACCGCGCGATGAAAGCCTTGCATAATGGATTTGGTTTCCGGGGTGGGTTTCACGTCGTGGTGCCTAATGGCTGCGTTCCTTGCCGTTATCAGCCGCCTCACGCTCGCGGGCAGGTTCCAGACGAGGTGATCCACCGCTGGGTCCTGCCTAGAGCACTCACCGACGACGGTGGTGAGGTGGCTGGTGAGGCATGGATCGAGCGTGATACGTCGTCGGTCGTGACAATGTCGTCAGGGATGAGGTCGAGTGCGGGTGAACTGATAGGTTTGAGGGGATAATAATTATTTATTGCAGAACATAACCTTGGTTTTGTCCTAGTTCATCCGGAGACCAATGCTTTGAAAAGAATCAGCTAGGATGTCCAACATCAACGTTTCTGCCACAATGACGATGACATCCGTGAATCTCAAGAGTAAGATGTAGGTACTCACCATTAATAATAATAATAATTATTATTATTTATTGCAGACAAGTCCATATTGAAGCTTAAAATTACACACATATTGTAAAAATAATAACAAACAAACACAAATCTTAAAAACAAAATTCAAGTTTTATAAAAAATACCTACTTATAATAATTGTGATAAAGTTTAGGCAGGTGAAGGAAAAAGGAGAATTAGGTACCTGTAATCACAGAGATGAGATCCAAAGATACAAGGTAGTAGTTTCTTCGATAGGTCTGTAATCCAATTTCGGCACTGGTGTTCATTTATCACAGTCAAATTATGTTTTTGATTAACACTCAGTTCAATCACTCGCGGCCGCGGTATATTTGTGTTTTTGAGTTATTTTTGGATAACTTGCGGTTGAAGCGTTTGATGCGTTTCTTTTAGCGTAGCGTCGTTCTCTCGTTCTGGTTTAGGAGTGAGTGGTGGCGGGATGAAGGGAAATGAATGAATGAGTGTGTGCTTGTAACAGATTAAGCAATACAAATAAATATAGATAATTAGAGATTCATTAAGCGGCGCGTACAATAATTATCAGGTGGCAATGTCGACCCAATGTCTATATGTTGCTGTCTGTATAAGTATATCTGCCAGACTTCTAATGATTACATTATCACACCTGTCAACTCTGGACATGAAAGATGCTATACGTTTCCTTTGAATTGCATTAAAAGTGTCAACTCGCGTCTCCGCAAACATTTCAGAAGCACTGCAATAACGTTTCAGGCCCATCAGATGCCTGAAGATGTTATTATAGACCACTCTTATATCATCGTGTGACTTTTTGGTATAGTTAATCCAGAGCTGACATGTGTAAAAAGTCTGGCAGAAAGACTTAAATAAAGTAATTCTCACGTCTGGTGATGACTTGCAGAACTTTCTAGCAATCATGTTGCCTACAACACAAAGGGCTCTGCGTTGTCTTTCAACATCTGCGTCATCCTTAAGGCTAGAAGTTACGATGTGGCCAAGGTATCTAAAGCTGTCCACTATCCCAACAGGTTGCCCATTAAGACAAACTTCGGGTATGTTTTGCGGTCCCTTACCCGATGGAAATATCACCATTTCCGTCTTCTTTGCGTTGTAAATAAGATCATGGTATTTTGCGTACCTTTCACAAATTGCTACGAGTTTTCGCAAACCCTTTATCAAGTGACTAAGCAGCACCACATCGTCAGCGTAACTCAGATTGTTGACATATCTGCCATCCAACCCGAGCCCCACTGGGGTGCTGCTCAGTTCCACAACCAAATCATTCACGTAAGTGTTGAACAGGTCGGGTGATGTGAGCCCCCCCTGCCTCACTCCACAAGACAGCTGATAAGAGTCCGACAATTCATTACCCCACCTGACATTGTTGGTCTGATTACGATACCAGTACGCAAGAAGATCAACAACTTCAGCCGGGACAACAAGTTTTATACAGTTTTCTCCACAGTAAGTCATCAAAGAGAATATCGCCATATCGGTCGATAACTGTGGACGAAAACCAAACTGGCCACCGTCAACACTTGAAGAGACTGAATAGGTTTGAAAAACTCGATCAAGCACCTTGGCCACTATCGTTGCTAGTGAAATAGGCCTATAGTTGGCCATGCTCGAGATATCTCCCGTTTTATTCTTCGTAATAGGTACAACCAGCGTACCGATAAGTACCTAAGGTAAATAGCAGTGCCTCACGCAGAGGGTGAAAAACTGCGCTAACACCTCACAAATATGCTGGCCCGCAAACAACAGGTGTTCTATGCTAAGACCATCATGGCCCGGAGACTTGCCACGCTTCATGTTTCTCAGAATTATTTCAATCTGTTTCGGCTTTACAGTTACGTTACAAGTCTCCGAGCCCTGACTCGCTTGCTCTTTACTATTGATTTGTGTCACGTTAAACTTCTCTCGGAATAAATTTGCAATAATTTGATTATTTTTCTCGCCTTCTACAATTACAGGTAAACAGGCCTTATTATCTAACTTTTTAGTTTCCTTCCAAAACTAAAATTACCGTTACTACGATGTCGGGCCAGCACTTCCATTTTTATTTTGTCTTGATTATTTTGTACATACTTAAGTGCCGCTTTAAACTCCCTGCGCGAGGCAGTCATGTTCTCATAGTGATATCCCGAGCATGGCCTACCATTTTGGACCCACAATAAAAACTTCTCTCTAGCCTTAACATGTGAGCCCCGGACGTGAAAATTCCACCCAACTACTTCATGCCCCTTACTACAATTTTTGTACTTATAACTATGCTCTGCTGCTGATTGCAGCGTACCAACAATATCGCAGTAGAAGTCATTAATATATTTATAATGATATCTGTTTTTACACATTAATTCCGTATTCGAACAATCCACATCATCCTTATATTTATTTAATATTTCACTTAGCTTTACATCACAAAAATTTTAATACATAACTCTTTGTTCTTGTTCTCTATTACCCCATGAATCCTTCATTCTTCCTTACATTATTATCACAAATTATTTTAGGTCTAATATGATTAAAATTACAATTAATGACTAGAGGGAAGTGGTCCGACCAGAATGAGTCATACTTCACATGCAGGTCCGTCACCAGACTAGCCGCAGCGGCAGTCCCAATACAGTGATCGAGCCACCGACACGTACCGTGTGCCTCACTCACATACGTGTATGTATTCGAATCGAGCCTCTCTAGGTCTATACAAAGTAACGATTGCTCACTACAACAATCCACCAGCTCTTTTCCAAAAAGAGTACTCGGGTGCGCGTTGAAGTCCCCTAAGACTAAAACACATTCCATATCAGAGTTTTCTATCACAGCACTGATCTGCGCAAGGCATTGGGTAAATTCCGGTAGATTATCCTCACAATCCGTAGGTATATAAACGCTAAACACTAGTAGGCTGCGATCACCCTGAATTAGGCGCACGGCCACTATGCGATCGCTATCACACTGCACTATATCAGCTGTGGTAAACAGGTTAGTTCGCCACATCAGCGCCGTCCCGCCGTACGGCCACCCTCTCAGCATGCCAACCGACGTGTCGACTGCTGACTTAGCAAAGCATGAAAACTCCTTATCATTAACGAAACCTAAATTGTGCGGCATCAGCCAAGTCTCTTGAAGACAGACGACGGCGGCACTCTTGCATAAATCTCGCACATGCTGAACAGATCTTTTAATATATTTACAATTATAAGAAACAAATTTCATACCATCCAAACTTTTTACATCCATACTTATTTGTTAGGTGAAACGTATCGTTCCTAGTAGAACGCGGTTGGCGGTATCGTCGGAATACCAAGCCTTCAGGCCAAAAAATCTTTTTGTATGAATTTGGTCAGTTTTGAGGTAAGTACAGTTATATTAAAAGAATTAAAATTCGTTTCTCTAGTCTGGTTCAACATTTCTACATCTAAACATTCTTCTTTCATTTCATGTATGTGCTCCTTAATGTCGTCTACCTTTATATGTTTCTTCGTACGCGATAGGTATACGTACGCAAATGACTCCGCCGCCTGTAGCTTACTAGTTTTTTGTAAAGTGCCTCTTACATTTATATACTTATATACAGGTTTCTTTCTGGTAACTATAGTAAAACCTTCGTCACCTTTATACTTACGTGATTAATGTTAATGCCACATCCTTTCCAGTCCAAAGTCTTAAACGCCTCCAATGCATTTGAGAACAATTTCGGAGATATAATGTTTCCTTGTCTCACACCTCGATGCAGGGAGATATGCTTAGTCTGCTGGTTCTATTCTTGGACGGTAACATAATTATTGTTTCAGCAAAATCCATTCAGCCGTTTCAGCGCTGAGTGTACCAGCTTGTGTGTTAACAAACTCTCGCTTTTTTTATGAGTAGGATATAAACTATTTTAGGATTAGAGATTCCCCGTGAAACAACTTAATCACTGAGAAACTACATTGTTTTGTTTTTCGTAGATTTATCTTTTAGCTTAAGTTAAAGTCTACGGAACCCTAAGTCTACGCGTGTCCGAAACGCACTTGGCCGGATTATAATTCAATCTTATCAAATGTGCTCTTTTACGTCTGAAACCAAATTAAAAGTACTGAATGTTTTGGTATTCGTTTCATGATAAAACAATTTCATTTGAACTAAACTAAAACACAATCCTTACTCTTTTGAGAAACTAGATTGTATCATATCAAATTACATATATTTTTTACAGTGAGTATTTTTTTTGTGAAAATTGAACCCATCTATAAATTTTGTTGTTTTTTAAATACCGTCACAGATTTATCGGAAACACTGTCGAGGCCAGAGCATCACACTCCTTTGTAGTTCTTATAATAAATGAAGAAGCGCAACGCATTGTTCTTGTTCGAGGTATTTCGTCCATAAAAGGTGGCAATTTGCCGATTGTCTGGTCGTACGGTGATGGAAAAGTGATGCGGGAATCAGATTGTACAGTTCTTTTGCTCACTGCACTATAGAATATTGACAGGCTTGCGATCTCACGACGATGCGTCAGTCTTTGAAGCCTACTCTTTACCAGAGTGTCGTCCTTAATAAGCCTCATAGCACGTCTCTCAATTGAATCAAAATTCACGAGCTGATACTTAGCAGAACCGTCCCAGAGGGGGCCGCAGTACTTTATACAGGATTTGGGCCTGTGCTTGATAAAAATTCAAAAGCTGTCCCGGTGTTAAGTACCGCCTGACCTTAGACAAAATACCAAGTTTCTCTGAATCTGAATTCTGAATTTGATGTGAGTTCAACGCTCAATAGCTCCAGATGGTCGTCTATTGGTATTTTTCACTACGGAAAGACGGAGATGGGATGGGAACTCCTCTCCATTGCTGTACACACCGTAACTGTTTAACTAAACTCATCGAACGAATTGGTGGAATGTACGGTTCGGGTGATACCACAGAATAAATAATAGGTGATACTTCGCCGATCTACGGCTTTTCTTGATGTTGAAGGGGGAAGAAGGGACTAGGTCGTGCAACCCTTGCGAATGCATATGAAAAAATTACAGACTGCTTGCTACCTCACGTTGGCCGGGGCAGCGCTCAATATTCAAAGCTGCGAATTTATGTACATCCATCTTACGACGCGGCCTCATTAGGCTTTGCATTCTTATCTTAATTAATTCAGGTGTTCACACAGATTGGTACAGTTTTTCTAATATAGGTAGGTAGGTAGGTACTGATAGACTCCTCTAACGAACACAAAATTCATAAAATTGCAAAAACGGCAATTCTTCTTGGTTAATTTTGACAAGTTATTTAATAAAGCAAACAAATAGGTACTTTAGTCGTAAAATAACATGTAAAAGTAATTCTAACGTTTAGAGTTTTCGCATAAATTGTTGTTTTTTTCAGAATATGCGAGCCATTTGCAAAATACCCCAATAAAGTTTTACACATAATGGAAATAAAAAGTTAATAAGTACGGCTTTTTATAAAGGAGGCCCATTTACTTCGTAAACCTTTTTAAGTAAAATATAATTGAATGTTTCAATATACTTGTTCAGCTTCATTGAGACATTCTTTTATATTATATTTTTATTAATTTTTGTGTTCTGAGTTTCTGAATTAGCAAGGGGTCACACTTGGGAACGTTTGCTTAGAAAACTGAGAAGAGATCAACTCACTTGTTGGCTAATATTTTGGGTGAGGAAAATTGACGTGCTCGTTAATCAGTAACGCTCTTGGCAAAATTAGTCTTTTTCCTATCCTGACGCATCCTATTCTATCCCTCGCGAAATTTTTACTAACCGCAGTTAAGCAACTTGGATATAGATCCGCAGTTGGTAAGAGAGACGAGAGGCTCGCGAGATCGTCATAACTGTCTGCCTTCGAAAAATCAACTAACTTGCAAAATGAGTGGGTTATAATTAAGCCGCCGGGTTAAAGTACGCAAATCTTTTGTTTTTTAATTGTTAAAGTGTTCGCGCGACAGGCAAGGGTTTTAATTGAGTGGCGAACGAATTCGATGGTTTACAGACCCTTCAAATCTTCGCACCATAAACCTTGTTTACTTATTGGGTGACAACACGAGCAAGGAAAAGTGCTAACATCGCCTACCTTTCCAGGTAGGCGTTAAGAAAACAAGCCAAACCAATATCGATACCTTGTTGAAAATAATGTCCATTAGTATAATATTCATGACAAACTTTCCTTCAGGAGTGAAAATATTATAGCTAGATGATACGATGATCTAGATGATATGCGATTAAAGACGAATCGATGTTCCACTTGAGGTTTGGCTGAAAGTTATAACAATTTCTTGTTTTCTTATTTTTATTTTTATGATCTGAGCATTTACTGAAATAAATCCTAGCTGCGCTGTTTTATTTTTCTATTTTTATAAAATCCGTCCGTTGTTTTTGTGAACAACTATCTCGATTGTGCGAAATATGTTCAAATCAATCGTTATCGAACAACGGAAGATATACATCCATCAATGACTACACTCTTCGAAACACAAACAGTCTCTTACGATAAAGGATGAACGTGCATTTTTGTGTGAGTGGTTCCTTGGGAATATGAATATTATGTTGGGAGGGTGAACTCAGTCGTGCTTACCACGGAGCACTAATACCGTATAATGAAGGAAGTCGCTTGCACGACCGTCTATATGCAAAGCGATTCTGAGTATCTTATTCTAGCGCAGTGGTCGTTGAGCACAGGGCCACAGGCACTGTTAAATAGCGATAGCAGGATATTTTAATAAGCCTCCATACTTCGAAAATGTTGTGCCGTTTTAGTTATGACGTCATCTCGTCTGAAAGGTAATCTAACACGCACGAGAATCACCCCTGATGTCAGATTTTGACAGGCCGCCCAAGGGCCTTAGACCTGGCTATTAACGACTCTTGCAGTCAACATGTATAGTAAGCATGTAATTTAGCTACAGTGACCGCAATTCAAATTTTCCCTTCAGTCTCTTAATCCGTCTTACTGCGACGGTAACTATTAATGGCTAGCCAGCGGGACCGGTGCGCGGCTAAACGCGTGCCCTCTGAACCACGGAGCGATGGCAGAGAATATAATATAGTGGTACTAGGTACTGGCAAATCCACGCATATAATTATAAATGTCATTGGTGTGTAGCGGTCTCCTAGGGTCTAGGATTGGGAGAGTCACGTGTTAAGGTTGGGTGTCATTATTTGACGTCCATTAAATTGTTCCATATTATAATATGGTTTCAAAGTGGGTATTATTTTATTCGAGGAGACTCTCAATTCCTGGATGTTTGTGTGGCCACATATAAATTACATCAAAATTGGGCTTGTAGTTTATTAGTAATTTAATTAGAACACGATTATATTGATTCAAATAAATTATTACGAATAAGTTTCCATCCATATATAAAAGTGAACATCTTTGCAATTGATATTTTGTGCCGAGCATTACTATGTTCTGATTTAAAGAGCATTAGCCACTGAAATTAATGGGCATAATGCCACTGAAGGTTCATGTTAATATACTACTAGCTTTCGCCCGCGACTTCGTCCACGCAGACTAAAGTTTATCGCAAAAAAAGGACATGTTCTATGTTCTTCTAGGATATAAAAAAACCAATGCTAAAGAATAGCACCAAAATTCTTGATGCTTTTTGACAGTCTTGTTATTATTTCGTTTCCATGGCAACCGTTCCTTACAGCGAGTGATCGACATTTTCCAGTTTTCCCGTGGAAACATACTATTTACCGGGATAAAAAGTATTCTATGTATTATTCCAGGGTATAAGCTATTCCCATTCCAAATTTCATCAAAATCCATCCAGCCACTATCGCGTGATATCAGACAACGTTTCAATTTTATATATTGGTGTGGATTTCATGTTTAAATCGCTGTGGTTCTTGTAAATTACATCTACAGCCTCAAGATAGGCACTTAATACCAGCTTAGGTTGACAACATGTGGCAAAGTTTTACGGCGAATAAAAAATGCAGAAACCGCTTTATCATCTGTACTTAGACTAGTCACAAACCTTATCCAGACATTTCACCAAACGTTTTATTTCTAGCCATAAAAACAAAGGTTTATTATATGAAATGTATTTTACAGCTTTGAGTTAGTATTTTATACGGTTTGTGACACTATGAACTCAAATATCATAGCTGTAGTGAGCAGTAAAGAGTTGTAAAGTATTACTTTATCCTCAGATTTTACCATTTTTCATAACACGAACAAGGTAACATCTGTTTTTAGTTGCACTTTATTGAGCATAATATTCTAGGTTACTGCGTAATTTATGACTGTGATGAGATGATAATGTACTGACTTTTATTAAAAGGTTTTGGCTTTTTAAAAGTCCCTACACTATCACCAACACATTAGGATCTAATAGTGTTTTGCTAGCCAGAAGTGTAAACTATAAATTTTGGGATATCTTCATTTTGTGCTTTTATTCCTGTTTTTTCGCCGAAGCGTTCCAAAAGACTGAAATTAACTGTCTATGAGGTTTTTGCCGACTTTCGCTCTTTGTCGACTTTTTATTATTTACATACATTTGATTATAGCTTTGTCGACTTTTTGATTTTTATTATATTTTAAACTCGAATGTAGCCAACTTTTTACAAATAAATAAATTTCATACTTCGGCCTTTGCGGACTTTTTTTCAATTTCCTATACAATTTTATATTATTGCCGACTTTTAAGGATCTATTATATGTTTGCCGACTTTCTTTTTAATATTAATTTTAAGTTTTTTTTTGTTTGCAAGTAAAGTTTTAAGTTTATGTTTGAATCTGCTGCAAAAATATAATGCAAGTTTAAGAACACAGTTTTGTATCAAACAAAACTGTGTTCTTAAACTTGCATTATTAAGTTGCCCTATCAAAAGCCAAAATTGATTACAAAGCTACTATTGATTACCTACTACGAGTAAACGCAGTTTGAATTGGTACCATTTTCAATTATTTTTTATTAAAAGTCGCCAAAAATATAAAATTAGATAGGAAATAGAAAAAAACGAAGAACCGAAGAATCGAAGAACTATGAAGATATTTAATATTTAAAAAGTCAGCATAATATGATATAAAAAAACTAAAAGCCAGCCAAGCTTAAATTAAATGTATATTAAAAATATCACAAATTAAAAATGTATATAGCCCCTGACCCCCCACCCTCCATTATTAGAGCACCTCGAACAAACTAGTTTTCAAACATAAACCCGCACCAAAATCGGTCCTTTCATTTGGGAGCTACGATCTTCACCCCCATTCCCCCCTCCCCTTTATATCTAAGTACCATCTCGTTCACCTCAGCTTTCAAACATGAAAAACCGCAGCTACATGGTTCCATTCGTTAGGAAGCTATGATACCCCCCTTTTCTCACCCCTCCCCTCTCACCCCCATCCACCAGATATCTATGAACCATTTCGATCACATCAGCTTTCACACAGAAACAAACCGCATCAAAATAGGTCTATTCGTTTGGGAACTACACACACACACGCACACGCACACGCACACGCACACGCACACGCACACGCACACGCACACGCACACGCACACGCACACGCACACGCACACGCACACGCACACGCACACGCACACGCACTCGCACTCGCACTCGCACACGCACGCACGCGCACACACACGCACACACACACACACACGCACACACACACACATACACACCCCCCATTATAGCTAGGAAGCATCTCGATCCCATTTGTGTTCAAACATAAAAATCGTTCCATCTGTTTGAGAGCTACGGTCGTCACCCCCATAATATAAATACATGCATAATTTATTTCATTGTGCCTTTTTCAAACCGTTTTGATTTAAAACTTTATTGGCACCTAAATCTAAGACACTGTACCTACAATGTTAAAGCATGATCTAAAGTTTTCATTATCAAACTAATATTTTAACCGTAGGTATCGTTATTTATAAATTTGGGTTCAAATCTTGTGCAAGAAAACAACCCCAAAATAAACGAATAACGAATGCGGTTAAAATCATACGAAAGTTTGTATTAGATGTACATAAGTAGGTAGGTATATACTTACCTACAATTGAAACTGAAGATAAATTTACATAAGCATCATCATCATCATCATCATCATCATCATCATCATAAGCATGTGTTCGTCCACTGCTAGACATAGGCCTCTCCCAATGAACGCTACATAGCTCGATCTTCAGCTCTACTCATCCCGTTTCTGCCGGCCGTCTTCAACAGGTCGTCACTCCACCTGGCTGGTGCTACATTATTAGCATCACATGTTATTATAGACGCCAATAATGTTTTAAATCAAACCAGATTGGAATATTATATGGATTATCCACCACTTAGATA
Source organism: Alsophila aescularia (assembly GCA_946251855.1). Lineage (NCBI taxonomy): Eukaryota > Metazoa > Arthropoda > Insecta > Lepidoptera > Geometridae > Alsophila > Alsophila aescularia. The sequence goes on along the minus strand of OX276386.1, from coordinate 33,102,029 downwards.
AAATTATGAAGAACAGACAAAAAAAGCTATATATAGTAAGCTACATATTTTTACCCACATATTTTTTCACAGTTCCTTTGAAATAATATTTGTTTCCGCAAAGTCACGCCTGTCTCTACCAAGTAAGAACAGACAGTTAATAACAAAATTAGAATTCAGGCAGTAGAAAAGTTGCATTCCCAAACCTGAAAATATGTGGCAGCTGTTCTTTAAACCAAATCCAATTATAGAAAGGTTTTCACTGTACTGTACTTCTATATCATTTACTATTATATTTCTTTTGTGTTATTGTAAAGATGTATCGCAAATCCCGCTCATACAAAACTTTTTAAACCTTAAATAATAGTACAAATCTTAACATATTATTATGTAGGATACCTTCTTACATAATAATTCGTTTCAGCACCTATACAAAATACCTGTATTTGGTCGTTGAGAAAAACGATTTTATCTGTCTAATAACTTGTAGATATGATGTATCTATTGATTCATTGTTTATACTCCGATTAATTTGTGTAATTTTGTTACAAAGATATGACACCACGACGACTGGTTTCACACCGAACAGTTCGAAATTTAGGTTGAATTTGCAGAGAAAACCAAGAAATCATTCTAAATAAAAACATAAAAATTGCCCCCCTGGGTCATCAAGAAGCGAAAAAGGCATGGGATGATGTGATAAGGAAATTAAACTCCAGTGGAGACGGGACAATAAAAACCTCCGAAAAATGGAAAAAGGTATTACTTTTGGTACTCCATTCCTTTTTTAACCCCCGAACAAAGAGACGGGTGTTATAAGTTTTTTTTATGTGTATCTGTATACACATCTGTATACTGTGTGTGTATAGGTGTGTGTGTCTGTCTGTGGCATCGTAGCTCCCAAATCAATGGACCCATTTGGATTTAGTTTTTTGTTGTTTTAAAGCTGATGTGATCGAGATGGTTCTTAGATATATGGGGAGGGGGAGGGAGGGGGGGGGGAGGGGGTGAGAAAAGGGGCGTGAAAATCGTAGCTTCCAAACGAATAGACCGATTTAGCTGAGGTTTTTTATGTTTCAAAGCTGAGGTAAACGAGATGGTTGTTAGATAAAACGGGGGAGGGGGGTGGAATAGTGGTGAGGATCGTAGCTCCCAAACGAATGGACCGAGTTTGATGAGGTTTTTTATGTTTTTGAAAACTGATGTGATCGAGATGGATCTGGGTGCGGGGAGGAATGGGGGTGAGAATCGTAGCTCCCAAACGAATGGACTGAATTTGATGCGGGTTTTCATATTTGAAAACTGATGGGATGGAGATGCTTCTTAGCTATAATGGGGGGTGGGGAGTCGGGGATTATATACATTTTTAATGTGTGCTTGTTTAGAATTTACCTAACTAACTTGCACATGGAAAGTATTGGAATGTTTACATGTAATGTAGACATGGCATGTACAGAAATCGATATGCAGTCAATAATACAATGCATCTTATATCATGATGAAATATCATATTCATGTTCTTTTTTACCTCATCTATCACAGACCTTACCTTGAATCTGAATGTGCCTAATTTTCTTAAGCCGTGCATGTCATATGTTTCTTTTGTTTTTGTTCCATCCAAAACAAACAAAAATCCTTCATCAAGTACTGGCATTTACTGAAATGCCGCACCAAATCTAAGGCAGCTGACATCAAGAAGAATCGAGCAAGAACTGGGGGTGGACCAGTAATGTGCAGTTGTCTATGCGGTGGACCAAATAAAATGATTCAGCTCACAGGTCTCGAGGACAGAATTCTATAGGTGATTGGGAAGGTGGCAGGGGAAGGCATTCATGATGTTAGGATGTCAGTGAATGTTGGTTTTGCTCTGCAAATTTAAATAAACTTCATATTTTTTTGGTTATATAATTTGATTCATATTGATAAGAATATTGTTGGCTTGATTCTTACGCTCAAAGTCAGACAACATTCTATGGAGAGAGCTTTTCTTGGAGTTTCTTTGAAAGATGAATTCCAGAGGGTAGATATTCCTATGTTGCCGACATAGTTGTTAGAATTAGCAAATTAAAGTGGAAATTAATAGGCCATGTAGCTTGTAGAACCGATAACTTATTGGGAAGAATGTTTTACAAATTGTATCCTATATTCATCAGAGGACATCTTCCACGTGATGATGAGATAGGTTGGTATGGTAATGAGTAACAACTTTCATTTCATAATAATTAAAACCAAAGAGATAGATTATTAGAAAATTAATAAAACATTTTAATTTTGATGCTATTTCATTCATAAGAATTTCCTTCCTCTATGTATATTCTTACTAACTATTTTTATCGATTTACGTTTTCCAGCACTTCGTTACAATCAAGCGTCATTTGCAATTTCCCTTGTCAAAACGTACTTGTGTAACCTCAATTCTGTCATAATATTTTGGTTTCTAACCGTAGTTTCTAACCGTAGAGCGAGTATCAAGAAACTCTCGCTACGTTTCTAACAGAGGCTGATTGTTGCAGAAACTATGTATTTGCAATGCAGATCGATACATGACGTAATTGTGGCGCTGCGGAGATCCTCCGGTTACTTGAGATGAAACAGTTCACTAGGTTTCTGGCACTAGGTATATTGCCGCTCAATCACTACATCTAGATCTTGGTGATAAAAATAAAACTATTACTTCTCCATTCACCATTATAGTTATTTTTCTAGAAGCAGCTGAAGCTTTTTGAGAGAACAACATCATATTGAAATAAGTTCGTACCATGGAGTGTGTTTGTTCGGGATAAAATAGGACGTGATCGTACTGCAAACAGTTATGTATTACTGTTTGCCGTACGAACGTGTTTTCAGTTTCAAATAACCTTAGAACGTTTCGGAGATGCATTATGAAAAGGTTCCGTAGCTAGTTTCGGTGTGTGCTACCCATACCGACTCGATCAATTACATACTCTTGATAATTCACTTATTAAGGCGAAATGGGCTCCAAATTTGACGATTCGTCCTCACGAATATTTAAAACACTTTTTAACTTTATTTTTTGAAGTGTACACAAAATACTTTATCCGGATGTGGTCACAGAAACAAGATTAAATAAATTTGTTTCGATAGGAAAAAAACGTAAAGTTTCATAACAAACATCCGTTTTGATGTTCCCGCCGATGGAATGAATCAACTTCATTCAGTTTCTATCGAAGATATTTTTCGATAACAAAATGGGTGTAATTCCAACAAACATTCAAATACTTTTAGAGAATCAGTTTTTTGAAAAATCGTAATACAAAAAAAAATAACTAAAATAACATTGAAAATATTAACTTAAATCGGCTCCCGAGATGCATCACCTCTCCTGCTAAACCTGTACCTACTTTGACGAGCAGGACAAACATTTTGGCCCCAATTTTGATAAATAGTCAACAAAAATTTTGTGTGACTATTTATCGAAGTATATTGCAGGGTTATTCAATTTCTAGCTAGGTATTGAACGGGTGGTAATTCGCCAGACAGCCAACTCGATCTAGATGAATACAAATATCGAAAGGAAGTTTATGAAATAATGTCCCTAACCTGATACGGGGTGAGCCTGACGTGATCCATGCGTTTGCTCGCGCGCATTCTGCAGAATACTCGACAAGTCAACATTGTAAATGTCATACCATCTTTCACACAAATTAAACGATAGATACTTAGTTATATACTAATAGTTGTGCCCGCGGTTTTGCTCGCGTGGACATTTTCCTGGGATAGACTACCTATAAAACACAAAATACCAAATCTCATCAAAATGTGTTCAGCTGTCTAATAGTTTTTTTTATCAATTGCTAGGCTTCTACTCATCGAGTCGAGATTCTAAGTTCATCAGATTTCAAGTCAAATAATAAGCTATTACAACAGTGCGCACCGCTTTTCAATCCGTCCAGTAGGTATTACGTGATGCGCAAACAAACATCCAGACGGAAAGATAGAGAGATACGTTTTAAAAATGCTATATTTTTATACATTAACTCGAGACCAACTTTTTACCACGTTTTTATTAAATAACTTTCTTGTTTGTCTGTCTGATTGTTGTTCCGTGTGGAATTTTGCAACTCTTTCGAGCACTTCCCGTTTAGCTATCCAGCTGAAACTTTCAGGATAGCTCAAAATTCGATGACAATGCATTCTAAAAAGTAACGTGCTTTTTAGATTAGTTTTATTCTACATATTCTGCTGCTTATAAAATTATCTTCTTTGTACGGAATTTTAGTTTCTTACGGCTTTATTATAAGTATAGCTATAGAATTATACTATAGATTTTTACGGGTTCAGAAATTAATAATGTTGGGCTACAGTCTCGACATCTATAGCAATAACTTTACATGCGAAATAGGTCAAAAAGTACAGTTAATAGCCTAATCGTTCGTTCGTTGTACGTAGCCAGGGTCAGATATTTTTGTTTTGGGTGGCCTATGGTAGCCCGGGGATTCTTCGCACCCCCTGCTCTGCTATTTACTTGACCGCCACCTTGGTTAGGACTAGCAGGGCGACCGGGAACTGGGGGCCATTTTCTACTTGTGCCGTTTATAAGGTTTTGTCCATAATCGCTACGCTGGGCATGCGGGTTGGCGATCGCAGGGCGTAACTTCTCGCACCGATGACGCTGCTGCCCGTCACCGGCCTGTGTCATTTGGCTACGCTTGTTTTGGGATGGTTATACCGCCATCTGTCGGTCGCCAGAGCCTGTTCCAGCTGGATGACCGCATGCAGGTGAGATTGGCTTGGAGCAGTCAGTTGGTATTTCGCTCCCACCACACCACAGTAAATTCGTATAAGCGAGCTACTGCTCTAGTTTTTTTACACGACTGCCCAAAAAAGAAGTCTAATGTTTTTAGGGTTCATTTATGTATGTATGTATTCTTTGTAATTCTTTCTGGTGCAATTAAGAGTTCATCTATGTATTTATGTATGTATGTATGTATGTATGTATGTATGTATGTATGTATGTAGGTATGTATCTGAGTTTCTTAGTTCCACCATAACTTTTAAATGCCTGAACCGATTTGGATGTATGGGGTATCGTTAGAATCTTTACATCATCCCGAGTGATAGTTTTATTTTTCAAAGTTCGTTTTTTGGAACGGCAGTCGTGTTTTTTTTTTTACCTTGATTATTTACTTGTTATAATTTAATCCACAACAATATATAAAAGTGAAACGTTGTCTGTTTGTTTGTTTGGTATCTTTGGCGAGCTTTCACGCCAAAACGCCTGATCAGATTTTGATGAAACTTTGTAAAAAGGTGAAACTGTACAATATAGAGACCAACATAGGATACTTTATATCCCGGAAAATGATAAGTTGCCACGGGAAAACTGGAAAATGACGATTACTCGCTGTAAGGAATGGAATGACATGAAGGATTGCCGCGGAAACGAAATAATAACAAGTTTGTCAAAAGGCATTAACGTTGGTGCTATAATTTTGCATTGTTTTTTTGTATCCTAGATGAATGCGCTTATTTCTATTCCGCGCGGACAAAGTCGAAGCGGGTGAAAACTAGTGTAATAAATGAGTTAGAGGGGCGGACAGGCAACGCAATCAAAAAGGTCACTTTAGAGCCGAACATTCGTAAACGGAAACAAATAGAAAAAAAACTGTCAAAGATACCTCAACTACATCTACACTAATATTATAAAGAGGAAAGAATTGTTTTTTGGTATGTTTGTATGTTTGTAATGGATTTACTCAAAAATTAATGAACCGATTTTAAAAATTCAAATATAGAAATATATATCAGCGGTATTAACATGGGCATTTTATTTTGATTTTTCCAATAATTTGATATCCCTTTGAAAACTGCAATAATGTAGGTAATCAAAGGTATCAAAAATTTTCAAAAATAATTATTACGTACTCGCTGTGAGGAACGGAATGACTATTTGCCGTGGAAACTAAATAATAACAAGTCTATCAAATAAATAGATATCTGTATAATGATGCAGATATCTATGGTCAAAAAGCACCACGATCTTTGCTGCAAAAGATTTTGAATTACGCTTACTGGCATATTTCTTTTTAGATGTTTCAACGGGTATAAAAATGATAAAAGAAAGGAAAATGCCGCGGTGTGAGCATTACCCGTGCGAAGCCGGGGCGAGTCACTAGTTTGGTGACTCGCCCCAGTTTGCGCAAGCAAGGTAGTATCTACTACCTTGCTTGCGCGCGAAAAAGCTCTGCGCGAGCGCACGCATAGCAAGGTAGTGGTTATGATAAAATACCTGTTCAACGAGGCCCCACCCGATCTAAAAATAAAAATCAACGCTTACTTCACAACAAATCAAGCAAAGGAACCACTCAAAAATATATGTATATCCATATTTTTTATTTAGCTAATAGGCACCAAAATTTCAAGCTTGTTTTTGAATAAGATGGCTGTGACATATAGACGGAAATGACGTAACTCTAAGGGTTGTTTGACTACGGTATCCTATAAATGATGGAGTATTCTGTATCAGTGCACACGCAAAGGATAACATATACACCTACACATAAACAGCAAAGCCTACATATATAATGTATTTCGGCTTGCTTTGTGAAATATTTTAATCTGCTTCCTCTTTGATGATTTTAAGCTTTCGCAGGTCCGGTTTCTAAAAATAAATTACATTCAGTATAATTCATCACTACGCGGGCATGAGAATTTCACCTTTACTTATGTACCTGTAACATTAAATGTAATTTAAACGGAATATACATTTTCTGTGATGGAATACAACCTGTAATACAATACAATACAAATACACTTTATTGCACACCAAAAAATAATACAAATAAACATACAAATTATAAATTAAAGAGTACAATTGGCGGTCTTATCGCTAAAGAGCTATTTCTTCCAGACAACCTTAGTATGGAGAGAATCAGAGATTCAATACCTTTTACTTTTAGCCGGTGGCGCAATAATATAGTAAGTTAACATACATCCTTGTTACAATGTAATAATACATATTTTATTAAATAATACATTACTTATATTTAACTAATACATAAATTCAACTATATATATATATATAACACAATTCTTCTTCTTCAATTGATTTATGTATGTATATGTATATATATATATATATTTAAAGAATCAATTTAACACAATGTGCAACAAATATAGTACTTAGGTACTTACGTTTGACTATTTGACACAGAAAGATATAACATTTAAACTTGAATTTTAAAGGGATTGAGCTCGTCTTATGGAGACTGGCAGTGTATTCCATAGACGGGCTGCTTGGACTGTGAAAGCATTGTCATAGAAACTAGCAGTATGAACAGGCGTACTTAACAGCAGATTATATGATGACATAAGAGAACGGGAATGTGTACTATGAAGAAATTGAAATTTATCTTTAAGCTAGCACGGACAAAGAGGGTTAAAAAGAATATTATAAAGAAGCGAAAGAATGTGTGTATCCCGACGTTGACGAACAGGAAGCCACTTGAGTTTATGACGAAAATGTGAGACGTGGTCATATTTGCGTAAGCCAAATATGAACCTTATGCAGAAGTTCTGGAGACGTTCAAGTTTATTTAGCTGTCGGTGAGGTCCAGATAGCATAGTCAAGAATTGGCAGTAGGAGGGTTTCCTTAGTAGATATGGGCAAAACGTTACGAAGACGTTTCAAGGAAGCAGCGGAAGCAAACAATTTGCGACTAACTGTTTCCAATTGTGGCTTCCACGATAAGCAACTATCAAAAATAATTCCAAGATTTTTAACCCTGTCACTAAATGGGATAACCACTCCATCAAATACGACTTGACAACCGTTCCTTACAGTGAGTAATCAACATTTTCCAGTTTTTCAGCGGAAAATTTCAATTTTCCGGAATAAAATGTATCCTGTTTTATTCTAGGGTATAAACTGTATCCATTCAAAATTTCATCAAAATCCGACCAGCCGTTATCGCGTGAAAGCTCCCCAAGCAAACAAAAAAGAAACAAACAGACAATATTTCACTTTTATATATTGGTATGGATAATCAAATAGAATAATAATATAATATAAATAAGTATTCATGTATTTTCAGTGGATTGGCGGTATAGAAAATTCTTGAATAGAAAGGTTCAAACTGTTAAAACTCTTTCCACGCTAGCGGATAAAATGCACTTATGCACTCAGATTTCCAATGACAAACAGCATCTTTCCGAGCTTGTGAGACGGAAAAAATATAATATAAAAACAGCTAGGAGAGCGGTCCCTGACTGTCGCGAAATAGATTTAAGAGCGAAAATAGATTGAAAACTATCTCATAATAAAGTTTCTGTGCTGGCAACATTATAGATTTCCGAACCAAAAATGTTTTGACTTCCGCAATAAGAGGGTATGTCGAGTGAGCCTCATGGCAGCAGATATAGACTAAAAAGGCACGAGAAAAAAGGGAATTGAGCGGTTTTGGCAGCGCTCGTTGCGATTAGTTCCGTGACTGGCAGCGTAGAGGGTAAGATGTACCCAATTAAAGTGTTAAGTGTAACGTAGTGTTTATGTGAACCATGGCTCCAGGGAGAGATGACCTTGGCGCTACACAAGATTTACGAAAGAGAAGGCTGGTGAGAGGTCCCTACCTAGGGCGGTTAGGGTCGTGGAAATAATCAGCGGTGAATCGGGTGAGTCCGTTCCGTAATATTTATAGTAATAGTGAATGCTAAATAATATGTCTGTAGGCACAGGGTGGCTATAGGAGAGTTTGGAGACCACTGGGGTGAAACCCTCCGAAATACCCACTGAACTGACTTCAAACTATTCCAAGTCTTATTGAGAGGAAATAAAGAGGAGTAGAAAGATTTGCAGGCAATTTCGCTCCCAATTGTTAGTGAGAGAAGTAATTCTGAAGTTGATAAATTCGACCGTTTGTGGGAGGATCCTACCGCTTAACCGCGGCGCCCGGGTGATTACATGGAATCAGACACAACTCTCATTGATACAAATGTAAGATAAGACTAAAATAAGATTCAAGTCCTCTATCCTTTCAATAATTCTCATTAAGATTATATTTGTGACGTGTTACTTGTGTTATTTGTGACGAATTACGTATATTTGAATTTAAGCATAGGTTTAACTTCTCCACACTGACATTAGGCCGCGATAGTGTTATTACAGATAAATAAGTCAACTGTCCACTTACGCAAGAATGCAATTGACACGAAGTTTATAGAGTTTGAATCTCTGAAAACACTGTTACACCCCAGGATTAACCATAGGCTACGCTCAGCACGGAGCGGGCTAGGAGAGCGGCCAGCAAAGAGGCTGCGTCACTAGCGGCTGGTATGATTCTGAGCTCGGCTGCAAATTTTGGGAAGTGTTAATGCATAGCATACTCGTATCGATATTAGGTAGGAAAATGATCGATATCCGATGATTCAGTCAGAATAACAGCATCTTTGACTATCTATATCAAAGCAGCATCAATTTATTGTATCAATAGGTAATCAACATCACTTTTAGATTTCAAAAATATCAACTTTTATATTTACCGGTATTATAAACATTGATATTTGAACATGAACATCACACTAATATTATAAATGCAAAAGTGTGTTTGTTTGTTGGTTCCTCTTGCTCGCAGTTACTAAGCGTCAGATTAACCAGTTTTTTTACTTAAGTATACTTTAAGTACCGGAGATTGACATAGGCTCACCGTATCACCATCATCCCCGCGGATGAAACCGCGGGGTGCCGCCAGTTATTTAATTTACCTATACATATGGTGTCACAAATTTATATCAATTCATAATTAAACCAAAGTTTTAATTACAATAAATATTGATATTTTAGACATAATAATTCCAAAGTTTTTAGTCAACGGTAACCAGGAAGTACGCGCCGCGCGTCTTTACGCGGCTACAGAACACTCAACGCTCATCACACTTGTCGAGGCCTTAAATTTAACCTGCAAAATACGGGAGCATTTTGACGTAACTTCTCCATAATTCCCAACATGGTTTCACTTTCAAGTCATAATCACCTGTCATGAATTTAATACCTCCTCGTGGCTTCACACACGTCAAGTGTCACGTTGGGAGCTGACCTTGGTTGAAATATGGCCATAAACATTGAGGAGAAATATGGATATGTGTTACTCTCAGAAAATGCATTAGTATTTTTTTCTGTTGGTATATTACCTGTTATAGGCATTGATAATAAGCCATGCTAATATAAATAAAAATATATATATATAGTTTCAAGTTTTATACAAGCTCGTTTTGAATTAATAACGTTCCAATTTTGTATAACCGATTACCCATAATCCACGCAGAATTAAAACCGTCTCCAAGTTTCTCGGGGATTGTGGTTTAAGATTAATCAAACTTAATATGAAACTTTGATAACAAACTTAATAATCCGTGTATGTGCACTGGCTTGGAGCTTACTTGTGGAAGTTTCAATAATACAATAAATTTTAATGATAAATTCCATAATAATTTTCAACGTGTTATCTACTTACATATTTTTATAACAAAAACATTCTGAAATGTGCCCTTTTGGTGTAAAGGTACAGGAAATAAGCCTATTAGTTATGAATTTGTTTGTTTTAATATTTACTGCGGCATTTTCACTATGACAATGACGTTTAAAAATGCTAATCAGTTGTCTATGGGTGAATAGTGTTGCCACACCCAAAAAAAAAACATACAAAAATAACAAAAAAGTTGCGTTCAGTGTCTAACCATGACACAAAAATTAGGTATGAGTCGTATAGTACGACACTGCGATTTTTAATCACGAGTTTCTAAAATATGTCAGAGGTCAGAGTGTTGTGATCGAGATGCTTCCTAGCTATAATGGGGGGGTGGGAAGTCGGGGGTTAAATACATTTTTAATTTGTGCATGTCATTAACTCATCTGAGCTCGTCGATATAATAATAACGGCATACCTGGCAGAGTGGTGGTGGCATTAAGCGGCATACTTGTGAGTTTTTCAATCCAACGACATAAAGTTTGATCGTCTGCCTTGATCAATGACTTAATTGGTTAATATGCGCAGATTTTCCATCGTTCCGTGCTTTGAATGGCACGTTAAACCATTTCAGTCCCGGTTGCTAACAATTGATACTAGTTGTTAGGCACAAGACATTTAAGAGGAGACACCAGAGATTAGCACTACCGCATAGACATACGAGTACTTTATACATACATTAGCAGATCCTTTCAGACCTTTGAAGTAAGTTCTCAGTACATGCACATGTGAGAACTACCACCTTGAGACATGTTTTATGTGGCGTATCTTATACGGTCCCAGCCGGCGCCTCGGCGATGCGCTCGCTGGCGCAACACGCGGTCGTACGGTTCACCACGTGGACTCGCTGTGTTTCACATACGTGGTATCTTAGTTCAGTACGCTGCAACGCTAGCGATGGCTGCACCGTATGGATTGGTGGTATGCCTCCACATAATCCGCCTCAATAATCACCGTATCATAATCAACGTATCCGCGCACCAGGGCAGGAGCTGGGCTGGCGGTGGCAGGGGCGGAGGTGAAAACGTATGAGAACCACCTTATTGACTGCAGTGTGCTGCAGTCAGCTGTTTTCGTTGAAAAGTAGATAAAACATATTATAGATAGAAAAACTTTTAATTGAAAACCATTTTAAACAAATTAAGTAAGTGTAATTAATAAAAAGCTGTTTATAAGTTAGTGGCAAAATTGAGTCATCACTCAAAACAATATCTTCTAGCCAATATTAGAATGGCTAGAAGATAATCACTCAAGTCAGTCTACACTAACTGAAATAATGACAAGAGACACAAACTTACATCAGGTTTCTTCAACGCATGTTAGCGAAAAAATACTCCACATCCTTCTAATCTCTTGTTAAACGCATTTTCAATTGAACGTCAATTAAAACTTATTTTGGGTTTCTGGAAGGATTTTTCTCATGTCTCACTTTTGACCATTAACTTAGTAATGACCGATGGAATTTGTTACAGAAGGGTATTGTACATCTACTATGAGCTATAAAATATAACTAAGATTAATGAACCATCATATTTCAGTCCTTAATCGACCATTACCATTACTTACATATTTGTATTATTTTATTCACTTCTATCTAATACTTACATATTTTTATTCACTTCATGTAACACGCTTTTCAGAAACCGGGGATTACACTTTTGCTTACAAATGTCAAAAGAAAAAACAATGGAGCTCTATCGCTTTCTCTTTTGTTTTAGTTTAGCTACACAGACACAAAAAACTAAAGAGGAAATGAAAGTAATCGAACTTATCAAGTGTGAGCATGTCAATAAAATAAACTCTATTAGACAAGAAACTAAATTATAATTTAATTTAGATGAATTGCGCTTTAGAAACTCAAAGAGAGTTAGCACTGTCAAATGTAACATCATGTTGGCTAATTCTTGATGTGACACGCGTTTCAGAAACCCGGTGTAAATATTTTAAACCAGGTGACTTTTTTATGCGAGACAAAATATTTCAAATTCTTTTACAGCCTAATTGAAAGTGTTTGTACTAACCTAAAGGCTTCTTAGATATTTTCACTCGGGCGTTTACAAAAGGGGTTACTTTAATATCAAAACTAAATTGACTATGTCAGCCACAAAGTTCAATCATTATATTTAGTTGACATAACCCAATTTTCATACAAAAAAGGTTTTTGTAAAAAAATTACCCACAAATCCTTTGTTACACACTGCTCTCTCAATAGTAAATATTTGATGTTCGATATACGAATTAATGGGGTTAATTTTATTACTTACTAGCTGATGCCCTCGGCTTCGCACGCGTGGTCATTACTGTAGGTTAATAGTACTCCTTGTGCTATTCCAGGACCTAAAATACCAATACACCAACATAATATATGATCAAAATTCCTTCAGCCGTCAAAAAATATTTTTTCTATTTTATTATTTTTATATTTTTTCTATGAGTAGCATCATGGGATTGAGATATAAAGTACCCCAGTTTTTAAGTCAAAACATAAGCTATCCAACAGTGAAAACCGCATCGCAATCGGTCCAGTAGTTTTTACGTGATGCGTGAACAAACATACAGACAGACAAACAGACAAACACAAACAGACAAACAGAGAGACACGAATTTTTAAAATTTTATATTCTTGTTGAGTAGCTTATTTGATGTACCCTAGACCATTTATTTTTTAATTATCTTCTTTGTACAAACTTTTTCGTTCCTATTGCTTTATATAGTATAGATAGATAGATAGATAGATTATTGACCCGAATTCATCCATTATTCCTTATGATAAAAAAAGTTGTGAGAGCACATTTTTCTAAAGTTGTAACAAGTTCATGAAAACCAATCTTTATAAGTACTTACTAAGCCAACAAAAAAAAGTGTGAAAATAAAAAGCTGTTAGTTTTTTTTCATATAACTTTTGTTGTATACAAGAACCATACAATTTAATTGAAACAAGCACAAATTAAAAATGTATATAACCCCCGACTTCCCACCCCCCATTATAGCTAAGAAGTATCTCGATCACATCAGCTTTGAAACATGAAAAACCGCAGCTAGATTGGTCCATTTGTATGGAAAATTCGATTCCACCCCCCTTTTCTCAACTCCCCCCCCTTTCTCAATTCCCCCCCTTTTCTCAACTCCCCCCCCCCCAAAATATCGCTAAGAACCATCTCGATCACATCAGTTTTCAAACATAAAAAACCGCATCAAATCGTTCCATTCATTTGGGAGCTACGATCTTCACCCCCTCTATCACATCAGCTTTCGAACGGAAAAAACCGCATCAAAATCGGTCCATTCGTTTGGGAGCAACGATGCCACACACACACACACACACACACACACACACACACACACACAGTGACACACCCTAAACTTATAACACCCGTCTCTTAGTTCGGGGGTTAAAAACAAACACAATCAAGAGAAAAATATAAAAAATAAAAAACGGGACTGCCCTGACAAAAACGAACTATAAAGTCAAAAACAAGACATAAATGTATGTATGGATGTATGTTATGTATGTGAGGTTATTTTTTCAACCATAACTTTAAATACTTGCTTCCTGACCGTGGATGCAAATTGTAATGGTAATCGCGCTCAATTTGACATTTTGCCCATACTAGAAATGTCAAATTCAATACATTTACCGCGGATACCCATCCGCGGTCTCCCCGCTAGATGTATGGGGTATCTTTACAATCATTACATCATATTTTTTTCAAATTTCCTTTTCCGGCAGGGCATTCGTGTTTTTTCTTTTTGATGTACTTGTTTCCTATTGTTTCAAACATTAGTGGTATAGGAGGGTAGATAGAAATAAGGCTACAAATTGTATCCAGATTCATTCAGACATTCAGCAAACGTACCCTTTAACACACATGGGATAATTATACGGATTTATGAAGCCACTGAACCCCTGGCCACTCCAAACTTAGGTATCTCCAGTAGTATCGTGAGATTTATAACATCTCCACTCCACCGTAGTATGGCTTGCAAGCCTCAGAATGCAAAGTGACTCATATGATTATGTCATACGAGTCACTTTGCAATGTTTTAATATTTTTAATATTTAGTTGGATTTTATAAAGCACATCAATAAAATTAAGCGCCTGGAAGAAAATAGATGAGGAGAGCTAAATACCGAGCTCAGTGGCGTTCATTAGGCGAAACCTACGTCAGAGGGATGCAAGGGAGCGAAATACGATCATACTGCTCCAAGCCAACCTCACCAGCACGCGGTCATCTTGCTGGATAACGAACGAAGCTCTGGCGACCGACAGATGGCGGTAAACAATCTCAAAACAAGTGCAGCCAAATGACGCAGGCCGGTGACGGCGGGCAGCAGCGTCACCAGTGCGAGATACGGTCTAAGAAATATATACCCTCATCTGTTATTTGATGATGACAAAGCTTATATGTTAGGTAATACGAGTATGTACATTGATAAATCGCAAATGGGTTGCCTATCTATATCACGGGCCAATACTGCTAAGTAATATTAACTTTAACTAACTTTTTTGATCATTTTACCCGATTTGCTATTTATGAAATTAGAGCATTAGTCGAGAGAATATAATACGAAAAATCGGAAATATATAGGTTGCATACTTTCCTTTTAGCTTAAATATGAAGTTGCCAGCTACAAACAGGTAAACATATGTCAATAATATACTCCCCTGGAGCGATGGTGGCCTAATGGTTTATAGTGCAATTTAGAATCCAACGATACTGGGTTCAAAACCTAGGCTCCGCACCAATGACTTTCGAAGTTATGTGCGGTTTTCCATCGCTCCGTGCTTCGGAGGGCACGTTAAGCTGTCGGTCCCGGCTGTTAATAGCAGTCGTTAAGCCATGTCAGAGGCCCTCGGGCGGTCTGACAAACTCTGACATCAGAGGCCAGCACTACCTCATACGACAAACAAACAAAAAATAATATACCCTCACCAGTTATTTAATTGTATTTTTTTATGATACGGAAGGTTATTTTATTCCCTATCCAATAAGTTATTGACTAAAACGCCATTTTTGTCTTCAAAAACCTACCTTTGGCTCTTGAATTGCCTTGTGATTTGTTTCACTTTCTTGAAGAGGTCCGCTGTCTGGTATTTCTCCGCGTGACGTTCAATATCGGCACATATGTCACTGAGATGGCGATTTTTGTCTTGTCTGCAGAGTTTCTGTCTACTTCTGCTAAGGTCTCTATATTTTGCCTTTCTTGCTGTTGTATTGAGTCCGTTTATTTTGACTTCTTTCCTGTTCTCGATGATCTTTCAAGTTTCATCACTTACTCAGTTATTTTTCCTAGCAGATGATTTTCGAAGAGTTACAACGCTATCTAAATGCCTTTATCATTTCTGCTTTGAGAGTTAGCCATTGTTGTTCTGTGTCGCATTGTTGGTTCTGAGTACTGTTTTGAAGAGCAGTTTCAGTGATGTCTGAAAAGTTCTGATTCCATTTTCATCAACCTTACTGGTCTTATATCCAGTTTTCTTGGAGCATTGAACCGGGTTCTTATCTCGGCGACAAGTAGCTGGTGATTACTGCCTCAATCGGCACCAGGAAATGTCTTGGCATTTGTAACACTTGATCTCTATATTTGGTCTACTGTTATAAAATCTATCTGGTTCCGATATTTATCTCTGGGTGATTTCCAAGTGTACAAACGTCGCTTATTGTTTTCAAAACAAGTGTTTGTGATTGTGAGGCTGATACCAAAGCAAAATTTGCCATCGCCATTTTGCATTGGTAACGTTCGCCTCTTTCATTTCGAACACCAATCCCAAATTTTCCTATTACTTCCCTAATGTGGTCATCTCCTTGTGAGTCACCAACTTTGGCATTCCAGTCTCCTTGGAAAAAAATAATCTCACGACATGGTAGGCTTTGATAGTTTCTTCGAACACTCCGTAAAAAAATATCGATGGCTTCTTCTGATGATTGGGCGGTCGGGGCATAGACTTGCACAATTCTCATTGGCAGGGGTTTACATTTCCTTCTCTACTCTCTATGCTGAGTTTTCAATCCAGGAGTAAGCCTCTAACGTTCCATGCTGCAATGCGATGTGAAAGGCGGGTCCTAACTTCTTTATTTTGGCAAACAGTAGCATTTGCTTCCGTCTGGGCCTGATGCCAAACCCTTACGGAGTCTTCGGTATCCAATTTCACACTTGATGACCCGGGTATCATCGAGCGCCGGTTGTCCATCGGATCGTCCGACCTCGCATAATCATTTATTGTACTTTCCATAGTTGAGGTCGGGAAATTCTCTAGGGAGAGACAGTCGTAGTTTCCCATTGCCTTCTACGCCAGGTTGTTTAGAAGGTTTTTAGTTCCTCTAGGCCCCTGTAGCCTCACCTGACCAATGTTGGCATACGGTCAGGGTTCTGTTTATCAATATCCGCCGCCCAATGCTCGGCGTTATCAGCTCGTTTAGCCCCACCCGGAAGACACGTGCAAGGTAGTAAAAGGTATTTCCTGCGGACGCGAGCGACTCCATCTTCCAATAATATCCTCTCATAACACCTGCTTATTTTGAACAAGTAAGCAGGTGTTATTTATATACCCCCATCAATTACATTATTGTTTTTTTAAAGAAATGAAAGGTTATTTTATTCCCTATCCAACAGTATTACGTTGCCTTGTCAAAAGTGTGTCACTTCCATGGTTGCCTAGATTTGAAATGTTAAGTTTCATACGCAGAAGCGTTGCGTGCGCTACTCCATGTAACAGATAAGAATGCCGAGAGGCCTTCTCTAGAACCAAGGTTATAGACATAGCTCTCAGAGTTTGCAAGATGAAGTGGCAATGGGCAGGCCATATAGTTTGCAGAACCGACAACCGCTGGGAAATAAAGGTTCTCGAATGGTAACCACGAACAAGCAATTGAAGTGTAGGGAAACCCCTCACACGATGGACCGACGATATTGTATCCATCGCAAGTCGATGGATGGAGGTGGCACAAGATCGCTCGTAATGGCGCTCTTTGTGGGAGCCCTGAGGCCTATGTTCAGCAGTGCACTTCTAAAGGCTGACATGATGATGATGACAATGATATTATTAACAATGAAATTTATCAAATTTATTAATCAACAGTACAATACAACAAAACATAATAATACAATCAATAAATTTATTCTGATTCTGACTCCTTAGAAGTGCTAAATCAACATACATTTTTTCTTTACAACGGAATGTGAGATTTACTCCAAACCAGTCTTCCAAATCTCTTTCGGCCAGTTGAGTCATCTTTGTCTATGACACGTACTAAGGAGTATGTCTACTATGCTCTTTTACTCAGCAGCTACCTGGCGCACACCTACTGTCTCTCTGCATCCTTGTCTGTTGCATGGAGAGGCGCACGCAACGTTTCTCTGTTCTTGCTTCTAACATTTCAAATCTAGGCAACCATGGATGTGACACACTTTTGACATGCCAACCTATTCTGTTGAATAAGGAATAAAAAACCTTTCATTTCACTAAAAACATTTAAATAACTGATGTGAGTATATTACTGACGCCTGTTTACCTGTTTGTAGCTGGCAACTTCATATTTAGGCTAAAGGAAAAGTAGGCTACCTATATTTGTCCGATTTTTTGTTTAATTTTCTCTCGACTAATGTTCCATTTTCATAAATAATATATCGGAAAGTAGATCAAAAAAGTTAGTTGAAGTTAGTATTATTTAACAGTATTGGCACACTACATATATATAGTACTGTGGTATTGGCCTGTGATTGAAATTAGGTAACCCCTTTGCGATTTATCAATGTACATTTATCCAACATATAAGCTTTGTCATTATCAAATAACAGATGATGGTATATATTTTTTAAACCTTATCTTAGACCATCACCGGTACGAGAAGCTACGCTCTACGATCGCCAACTCGCATGCCCAGCGTTGCAGTTATGGGCAAAACCCCCAATATGAACGCCTATGTCCACCAGTGGACAAATATAGTCTGATGATAATGATGATCTATATTCAGCAGTGGGTAAGCAGTCGATGATGATGAAGCATTTATTGCAGCTTCTACTGAATACGTGAAGTAAGTACTAGAAATCGATAATTCCCACTATCGTTTGTGTCAATATTTTCCGTGTCACAACCAAGTAATGGAAATTAGACTTTAAAATATTATGTACGTGAGCTGAAATTGAAATCAATATGAAGACAAGCTGAAACTGGTTGTTACAACTTTTACCAACGTTACAAATATAAGAGTTGAAACACAGTATATATATATATATATATTGTATTACCTTATTTAAGTTTTGATATTGTTTGTTCTTTGTTTTGGTATACAATAAAGTATTTCGTATCGTATCGTATCGTATATATATATAGTCCTCATGACTGTGCTTTAAGTCCGCTTCGCGAAAGCTAAGCTTTAATTTTCAGTCTGCAATGTATTATAACTTCAAAAACTTAAATTTTATGTATATCTAACTACTATGGTCAAGTTCTCATTATATTAAATTCTAACTCTTATTGTTATTTTAAGATGTTAGTATAAGCTGTGTAAGTAATCCAAACTAATCCACACAAATCCACACTATAATATTATAAAAGTGTAGCCACGGTCGTAAACAGGCCAGAGCTAAGAGTTATAAATATGAATACTCTCTTATCGAGCGGAAAACTTCGTATGCGCGATGCAGAACTCCATACATTAGAACCGACAGTCCATACAAGTTACGATGAAATGCGTAAAAACCGATTAGCGCCATCTATCTTCTGTAGAAGTGTATGTGAATGTTTGTTACTCCTTCACGCTCAAATTGCTGAACGAATTTGTATTAAATTAGGTACCAGTATAGCTTATATCCTGATACTACTTTTTTATTACTTTTCATCACCACCATCATCATCGTATTCATTAACTCTTTCACGCTCAAACGGTAGAACCGATTTGGATGAAATTCAGTAACAGGATTAGCACATAAGCTACCTTTTATCATCATCATCATCATCATCATCATCATCCATAACCTTGGGTCGCAGCTAGTTGTTAGTTTAATTTTAATTCTAAAAGTAGGTAATCATGTTAAATCTAGATAAATACCATCCGAATAGTAGTATAACGTGGTGTAAATATGCTTCAATTACAAACGATTTTGGTATTTGTATGGCCAATCTATCCTCCGCCGACTCCCTAAGGACTAACTCGGCTGCGGAAATACTGTTATAAATTATAATTATATCCTAAAAGAGAGTGTAGAAAGTCCAATTCCAGCGGATATTCTTGATACTAGGTACACAAGTTGCTACATTCGGGTGTGCCCTTGATTCTCGTTTTTACGCGTGTATATTCCCTCGAAGCACAGAACAAATAATAGTAAGTAAGAGCAGAGCATCTGTTGTGTACCTACAGCTAGACTATGCACAAACAAAACTTTAACAAATCGCTGCACTTAGGCGTGAGTGAAAGCCACACAAGTAGTAAAATCTTTTATATATAATTAGGAATTGTGTCCTTTGTTGAACGAGACCATGGCTTGTACTATTATTTATTCTGTGACCATGGTCTCCGGGTAACAGGGAAAACCCCGAGATTATGATGGACACATTTTTAATTTAACTGCCGTTATATTAATTGGGAATATTATGAAATGTTATCAAGTCTATATATAACCTATCTATCTATACTTATAATAACGCTGTAAATAAAAAGTCTGTACATAGAAGATAATCTAAAAAAATGGTCTAGCGAACTTAACAAGAATTTACACGTATACTATATACACGTGAGTCATAGCCGATGGTTATATTTTAAAGAATTTAACATTTTCAAAAATGCTGTCTATTTGTTTATTTGCGCATCATTTAATAACTACTGGAACGATTGCGATGCGTTTTTCACTGTTGGTTAGCTTAGGCTAACCAACAGTGAAAACCACAACTAAACCAAATACCAAACCAAACCAACCAGTGTTGGTACTTGGTATTTTAATGAAATTATTAGAAGCCGAGCAATCGATAAAAATCTGAATGCTGAACGAAATTCGTTTATTTTGTACATTATAGGCATTTTGACCTTGGAATAACACATAGGTTACTTTTAACTTAAAGAAATAACCACGTGGGCAAAGCCGCAAGTACAGCTATTACTCCTAAAAAAGCGATAAGTAGCAAAAAAAAAAACAACTGTCTGTTCACGCATTAAGCAAAAACTACTGGCGATGTGGTTTTGTTGGATAGCTTAGAGCTGGATTAAAAATCGGATGAACTTTGTATCTCAATCCGATGAGTGGAAGCCGAGCAATCGATAAAAACTTATTTTTCTGCAAAATTTTGATAAAACTTATATATGTTACCTTGTGGGTACTTTTAGTCCTAGAATAACACATAGGTTTCTTTAAAACCAGAAACATGACCACGCGGGCAAAGCCGCGGGCACAACTGACGTTTAATAACGTTTGTGACAACAAGAGGAGAGTATGTAAGATGTATCTGTATATAGACAAATTAATTTTAATAAACTTTTTGTGTAAGGCAGCGTTAGCAGTACCTAGTAGGTACTTTTTGACGGAAATTAATTTGGTTTACCTATAAATTTATCATGTTTCAGACTGTAATATTAAATTTGTTTAATGCTTTTATCGGTTTGATTACGACATGGGTGGTTTGTGAATGTTTTCCAACTAGGATTAATGTTATTAAACATTGATTGTATTTGTTTTACCTATGTTTGTTAACAACAATAAATCATTTTCACTGAAAAAAAAAAATACGTTGTTCCAAGAACAAAAGTAGGTACCTATAAAGTACAATATACTACATTTCATCAAAATCCGTTCAGCCGTCATATAATCGTATTTTTTCAACGATTGCTAAGTTTCTACGTATCTGATTCAGACTCTAAGCACACCAGATTTTAAATAAAAACCTAAACTGTCCAACAGTGAAAACCGCATTGCAATCGGTCTATTAGTTTTTACGTGATGCGCTAACATACAGTCAGACATACAGATACCATTTAAAAAAAAACTGTTCAGTGACTAATTTTAAGCCACCAGACCATTTTTCGAATTAACTTCATTTTATAGGCTTTTTGTTACTCAAAAACTAATAAATCATTTATCGTTTTCACTTGTTCACGTAATGTAAGGGCAAGGAATGAACCGCAACACGCGTGGGGGTACGGCACGCTTTAATATCACTTAAATAACAAGTAAATCTTATTATAAAGAAAAAAATACCCACCTTCGGAAAAAAACTTAACTAAAATATTTATACAACTCACGTGCTATGAAGATTCGCAGAGCGGTGCAGGTGTGGGGCGCGGGAGGCACGACGTAAATGTAGCTACTAGGGCATGCAAAACTCGGGTAGTTTAAAAAATCCGGGTTTTTAAAGTTTTCAATATTAAAAACGGTTTTTTTTCGAGTTTTACGGGTTTTTCGAGTATTTCTCTATTTAGACCTCGAAATAACTACAATTAGTGTGTGTAAGCAAAGAAAAGGCTGAAATGTACTTAAATATGTTTTACTTTCGCGTTCTTATTTCTTAGCTTTACCAAGAGATCAATCAAGTAACATTAGAGCTACTGAAAGCGGGTAGAACACCGGTACTTAAATCCTTCAGAAGCTCTTTAACTCCGTCATCCTCGAGGGTACCACGCCAGAGCCGTGGTACAGGAGCGTAGTGGTGTTGTTCTTTAAGAAAGGTGATAACACCTTCTTGAAGAGTTATAGGCCCATTTCGCTGCTGAGCCACGTCTACAAGCTGTTTTCGAAAGTAGTTACAAACCGTCTCGCTCGTAGGTTTGACGACTTTCAGCCTCCCAAACAAGCTGGATTTCGGAAAGGCTTTAGCACCGTAGACCACATCCATACGCTCCGGCAGATTATACAGAAGACCGAAGGCGTATAATCGGCCACTATGTCTAGCGTTTGTGGACTACGAGAAAGCCTTTGATTCAGTCGAGACCTGGGCAGTGCTACAGTCATTACAGCGGTGTCAGATTGAATACCGATACATCGAAGTGTTGAAGTGTTTGTACAGCAAGGCCAATATGACTGTCTGTTTCTAAGATCGGAGCACGAATTCTATCGAATTGCAAAAAGGGTTGAGACAGGAAGAAGTTATTTCTTCGAAACTGTTCACCTCTGCACTGCAAGATATATTCAAGCTTCTGAACTGGAATGGATATGGAGTTAACATCAATGGCAAATGCATCACTCACTTTCGATTTGAGTCATCATGGCAGAAACCCTGGAAGATCTAAGCACAATGCACAGTGACCTCAATATTGTTTCCCAACAGGTGGGTCTTAAAATGAACATGGGTAAGACGAACATCATGTCAAATGCCCATGTCGCACCCATGCCGGTTTATGTTCGGAGCAATATTATTGAAGCTGTTGATCACTATGTCACTATGTAGATTCAACTTCGACAAAGAGGTCAACCTACGAATCCAACTCGGATGGGCAGCGTTCGGGAAATTACGCCATATCTTCTCGTCACAGATACCGCGGAGCCTCAAAACAAAAGTTTACAGTCAGTGCGTGTTGCCAGTGATAACATACGGTACTGAGACGTGGTCGCTAACTATTGGTCCCAGACATAAACTCAAAGTCGTACAATGAATAGAGCTATGCTTGGAGTTTCACTAAGTGACAGAATCCGAAATGAGGAAATACTTAGAAGAACGAAGGTTACCGACATAGCCAGCGAAGTGTGGGGAGACCCCCCACACGATGGACCGACGACATTGTAGTCATCGCAGGAAGTCGGTGGATGGCGGTGGCACAAGATCGCTCGTCATGGCGCTCTATGGGGGAGGCCTGTGTTCAGCAGTGGACTTCTAAAGGCTGACATGATGATGATGATGACCTAATAATTATTATAGATTGTAGTCAGCTTGTCCAATTTATTCGATCAATAGAGTAGAAATAGGGAAACAGTAAGTTTTTGAGAAGTTTGATTATTTATTATCCTGAAACACAGTTTTTACTAGTTCGGGAGCCTATGGATTCATTACTGTTCTGTATAATTATTATGTCAATAAAAATTATTATTGTTATTATTATTATTAATGTTCTGGTGGTAGTATTTTACATAAACCATCAAGAACGAAATAAATCGAAAAATCCGGAAAACCCGGGTTTTCAATCTTCAAAATCCGAGTTTCAAATCAGTCGGTTATTCGGGTTTTTCGGTTAAACGGGTATCCAGTTTGCATACCCTAGTAGCTACGCACGGGGTTTTACTTTTCAGCCGCAATAGCGGACGGACGCGCTATGCGAGCTGACCACTCGCTATACTATTTTTATCCATCGGAGGTGGTCTTGGCTGTTATTGATTTTATTGTAGTCTTTAAGCCATGTTAGAGGTCCTCGGGTGGCCTCACAAACTCACACACCAGAGGCCAGCAGTACCTCATACGACAAACAAACATCTAGATTTGCAGAGCAGTGCAGCTGTTGGCGCGGGAGACACGACGGAAACTGGGTTTTTGCTTTTCAGCCGCAGTAGCAGACGGACGCAATGCGAGCTTTAAACGCGAATGTTTGTATGTATTTTTATTAAACCGATTCATTCGAAACTACAGAGTCAACGCCGAGAAAGGTGGTACTCTAATTTACTGTATACGAATAAGATATCTCTCACTGTGTCCCGTTAGACCCCCCTCCTTTAATCAACTTAAGAGCCTCGGTTTGCCGACTAGCAATGACCGATCATCAATCGGTCATTATAGGTTCCTATTACCCCCCAGTAAAGAATTACTTCCATCACGCGGTCAAGAAGCTCATAAAGGAGTTGCGTAATCAAAGATGTGACGATCTGATGTCTGACGTTTTGCCGACTCACCAGGCGTATTGGAAGTTGGCGAAAAAGTTTAAATCAGATACCCAGTCCGTTATGCTCCCTCTCGATAGGGTCGACCTCCCTCCTGCATTTGAAAACGAGGAGAAGGCCGAGTGCTTGGCCGAGAGCCTTGAAGCCCAGTGCACCCCCACCGATGATCACGTAGATTATGTCCACATCGCTACGGTGGACCACGAAATCGAACGTAGAAATGCCCAACCTCCGACTTATTCACCCCTCGAGCCCGGGAAAGCGTCCCAGGTCGAGTCGATCATCAGTCAAGGTTCTCAAGGGGCGGAAGGCCCCTGGCGCTGGTGATATCAGCAACAGGGTGCTCAAGCACCTCTCTGTCCCGCTAGTTTATCTCTTAGTTAACATCTTCAATGCTGCTATGAGCAAGCAGCAGGCGACTTCAAAATGTCCCGTAGAAATAAGGTGACACTTTTCAAAGCCTGCATCCACCCCGTCAGGAGTTACGCGTCTGAAGTATTTGCGCACGCCGCTCCAGATTATACAGAATAAATTCATTCGAAATGCAGTAGGTGCTCCCTGGTATCAGAGGAAATCCAACCTGCACCGCAATATCGAGCTTCCCTCGGTTAGACAATTCACGAAAGATGCCTCTCGCCACTACTTTGGTGCGGTGACGGTGAACTACAGGAGAGACACGACAGTTCTCCAAAGACGCCCTAGCGATGTCTTGGACTATCTGGACGACGCCTCGCAGGCAAAGTATTTGCGGCGATGGCCTCGCCCAATCCTACCTCCCCTGGCAACCCGCCAGGGGGTATCGACACACTTAGACACAGACACTGATCTCGACGGCGAGATCGAAAAACCCCTAATTAATTAATTCGCTTTTATTTGCCTTCGAGTTTCTTGCCGATTCTTCTCGAAGGTGTATTATGAATCGGCGGTCAGTCATTGAAATCATTCAAAGGGCTCCTAGCCATTTTTCAGGGCCCCTCGATAACACTAGCAATCCAGGGATGTTTAGTTCTATCCCGTAATCTAAAAGAGCAAAGTGCAAGCAGAGGTTAGTACCCCCTGGGTGCCCTTGTGCCGGTCGAAAAATTTAACTTTGGCGTGCGCCTTCTGTATCAGGCATTGCGACGGAGCGCTGTAGCGCCCACCTCCGTCCAGTGACGCTGTAGAGGCCAGTTAAGGCCAAGACCAAGAACACAAATCATACCGAAACAAAAAGTATGTTTATTAGGTACTCCTTCACGCTCAAACGACTGAACCGATTTGGATGAAATTTGATATCCTGGATTAACTCATAGAATACTTTTCATCATCATCATCATTATCATTGTCATCATTATCCACGTGGGTAAAACCAAACCAACCAATATCAAGATACATATATCCTGGGTTAACTCATGGAATACTTTTCATCATTATCATTGTCATCATTATCCACGTGGGTAAAATCAATCCAACCAATATCAAGATACATATATCCTGGGTTAACTCATGGAATACTTTTCATCATTATCATTGTCATCATTATCCACGTGGGTAAAACCAAACCAACCAATATCAAGATACATATATCCTGGATTAACTCATGGAATACTTTTCATCATTATCATTGTCATCATTATCCACGTGGGTAAAACCAAAACAACCAATATCAAGATACATATATCCTGGATTAACTCATGGAATACTTTTCATCATTATCATTGTCATCATTATCCACGTGGGTAAAACCAAACCAACCAATATCAAGATACATATATCCTGGATTAACTCATGGAATACTTTTCATCATTATCATTGTCATCATTATCCACGTGGGTAAAACCAAACCAACCAATATCAAGATACATATATCCTGGATTAACTCATGGAATACTTTTCATCATTATCATTGTCATCATTATCCACGTGGGTAAAACCAAACCAACCAATATCAAGATACATATATCCTGGATTAACTCATGGAATACTTTTCATCATTATCATTGTCATCATTATCCACGTGGGTAAAACCAAACCAAGCAATATCAAGATACATATATCCTGGATTAACTCATGGAATACTTTTCATCATTATCATTGTCATCATTATCCACGTGGGTAAAACTACGGGGTGCAGCTAGTAGCTAGCTGCAAAGAAACTTGGTATTTTGTCTAAGGTTAGGCGGTACTTTACACCGGGACAACTTTTGAATCTTTATCAAGCACAGGTCCGATTTTGTATGGAGTACTGCTGCCACCTCTGGGTTGGTTCTGCTAAGTATCAGCTCGAGGTTTTGGATTCAATTGAGATAAGTGCTATGAGGCTCATTGGAAAAGACGATTCTACAGATAGCACTGTGGTGAGTGTTCACAAGAACTACACAATCTGATTCCTCCATAACCTTTCCATCACCGCACGACTAGACGATCGTCAAAGCGCTACCCTTTTATGGTTGAAATACCTCGCACAAGAACGAAGCTCTACGCTTCTTCATCTATTATAAGAACTGAAAAAGTGGAATGCCCTGCCCTCGTCAGTGTTTCCGGTAAAATATAACCCAGGTATGTTCAAGTCAAGAGTGTATATAGGTATCTACTAGGCAAGTGTGTTACACCTTCGACCACATAATCGCTTTCCATCAGGTGAGATCGTGGTCAAACGATAGCCTAGTCTTATTTATTTTTTCGTTTCTTATTTACTCACATGTTTTACTTTACTTTAATAGTTGCAATTACAATGTGTGTATGCGTGTGTGTGCGTTAGAGGGTCTGTCTTAATTTGTGTGTGTGTGTGTGTGTGTGTGTGTGTGTGTGTGTGTGTGTGTGTTTGTTTGTTGCTCCTTCACGCTCAAATGGCTGAACGGATTAGGATGAAACTTAGGCTACTTTTCATGCCGAATTAGGGAAAATAAAAATGTAGAATTATTAGCTTTTGAAAAAAAAACATTTTTTAATCTTTTGAAGATTCTAAAGGATTTTTGCACGCGGGCGAGGCTGCGGATTTATTATACGAGTATATGGTGGCGCGTGTAATACAGCATGCGCGCGAATTCGCTGTGAACTGGATTTTGGTGGCATAATTTACTTTACATTAGTACCTAACCAATTTAATGTGTTACCTTTGTGTTTTCGTTGATCAAAAGTTTTATCTTGATTATAAATGTCCGACGGCAGTGTAAGTAAGGAGAATTTGATTCCACCTGACATCACGGAAACAGCAACGAACATGACGATTGAGCTTTTACCAGCAAAATGAAGAAAATATGGCGATTTTTTTTGTATTTTTTTGTATGAGTGTACATACATTTGTGTATGAAATAGCACATTACTAGGTATTAAAACACTCAAGGATACTATTAAAAAACTCGCCGACGGCTCGTTTTTTAAACTCACTCTCGTGTTTTAATAACCCAAAATATCAAATTTATACTTTATATTGCTTTTTATGACTTTGTGCAGTCATCCACAGACTTAGGGAAATTGTACTATTATTGTTTGTATTCTGAAGCTAATAGTTTTATTTAATTTTGTAAATCCTTTCGTTTATTTTTGTATCGTTTAACCTTGGGTGGATGAATTGGGAGAATGTAATGCCCACCCAAAGGTAGGTTGAGGCGTTCTATGCGGTCTATGTTTATCAGTGGACGTGTAAGGTTTTCTGGCAGAGACCGCTCTTTTGCGATAATACAACTTGGTGCTGTAAGAACCATCAAGCGATAACACCACCAATTGGTGCAGTTAGAACCAGCAGAGGAAATTCAGGCATAGTCAGCAACTTTTTTCTCTGGTATCAACATCTATAGCGAACACCAAGCTGCCTCGGCCTGCTAAGCGTGTTGGTAACGACAAACACCTCCTTATTGTGGGGGGCATGTTCAGCAGTGAACGTATTGGGGCTGACAATGTGATGTGTGTTTACGTACGTTTACTGAATCAATAATGTGTACATATAAATAAATGACAACAATTTTAGTTTACTATGTTGTCATTTGTACTAATTTTATTGAGTATTGTTATCCATTGTCCTCAGTTTGTAGCGTTTGTTTTGAAATCTTAAGTGCATCTGCATAAGTTCCTCCGGACATCGTAAACATGTAAATGTATACTCATGTAATAATATGCGCCTTTCAAATCAAGGGAGTAGATGGTGGATACACCATAATAGTTTACTGACGGTTGTCAATGTGGTGGTATTTATACATTTCCGGACTTTCCAATTTTCTCAATGTTCTGTTTCACTTGTAAATAAACCATTAAATAGCGAGTAACTAATATCAGTAAGTTTGGCCATGTCTGTTCTATTTTGTGAAAGGGTTGGCCTTATTTGCGCCTGGCAGTGAAGTTGTTGAAAACATACCAAGCGGACTCGTAAAGTTGTTCATAAGTGAATTTTGAGGATGTTAGTTGACTGGCCTAGAACTTTATTTTTATGAGTTACTAGACTCGCCCCGTCTTCGCACGGGTAGCGCTCACACCGCGGAATTTCTATAATCGTCGTAACTTCTAAAAAAAAGCCAGTAAGTCTAATTCATTTTTTTTTGGCAGCCACGATGGTGGTTATTTTTGACCTTAGACAACTGCTTTATTATTCACGTACTGGACAGATTTGTTATTATTTCGTTTCCATGGCAATTCTTTTCCGTTCTGTATTTCTGATACCTCGGGTTACATTGTTGCAATTTTCGAAAGGAACAAAACCTAAAATAAAATAAAAACTGTTCTAGGAGGGAACTGCCCATTTTACTCGCTGATGATATAGCTTTCCATAGGTGAAATAATTTTTAAAATCGGTGCAGTATTTTTTGAGTTTATTTATACAAACAAACTCGTGGACTTAAAGTCCACCCCAGTGAACGGTTTTATAATGAGTTGGATTCTTTTTGTTTGGAATTGGATTCGTTTTGTGCCGATGAATGCTTGATGTTAGGTTTGAATTCTGAAACATTTACAATTATTAGTGAAACAAATGTTTTGACTGGCTCCACCACTGTGTAGTCAGTTATTCTGCGATGCAAACTGTTTTTAATGTATATGTTACTAGCTACCCGCCCTAGCTTCGCACTGGCGGACCTAGGCCTAGGATCGAACCCGGTATCGTTGGATTCTAAGTTGCACTATTGTACCGTTAGCCTACCATTGCTCATGTACTGTAATAGTGAAACCTACATATATATAATGCAGCAAGAAATACGTGTAGCACCTAGGACTGCATTCGAGAGAAAGAATAATTTCAATATATTATGTCATCTTAACCGTGTGTGATACATTTAGATGCAATAATATTTTATATGCCGATATCTTAACATGAAATATTATAGCATCTTCGTCTGTGACGCCCTTAACGCAAGGAGGTTGAATACTGTTAAAAGGTTTAACGCCAGTAAGCGTGATTCAACCTCCTGTGGTTTAAAAATGGGATGGGGTTGTATCGGGGCGCATGGCCGTTTATTTGAAAATTGAAATTCTACCCAACATGGGCAGAATTTCAATTTTCAACTCACTGGTATTTTAGCTTTTTACAGGTGAAAGAAGTTTTTAAATCGTTTGTTTTTTTAGTTTATCCATTTCAAACAAACAAACATAAAAACAATCAAATCTTACCTCTTTATAATAATCTAAGTGTAGATTGGCAAGTATGGGTTTCTTCATCATCATCATTATCAGCCCACATCAGTCCACTGCTGGACATAGGCCTCTCCCAAAGCACGCCACTGAGCCCGATCTTCGGCTCTTCTTTTCCAACCGCCGCCAGCCATCTTGCGTATGTCGTCGTTCCACATTACGTTTGCCGAGTCGCGGTATCCACTCAAGAACACGTCTACCCCAACTGTTATCGGTCCTTCGGCAAATATGACCAGCCCTCTACCACTTCAGCTTGCTAATCCTTTGGGCTATGTCGATAACTTTATTTCTCTGACGGTTCACCTCGTTCCGGATTCGATCTCTCAAAGTAACTCCGAGCATTGCCCTTTCCATAGCCCGCTAAGTGACTTTGAATTGATGAACTAGTCGTAGGTACCGTGCGAGTCCACGTCTCAGCTCCGTAAGTCAAAACAGGTAAGACGCGCTGGTTTATGGGTTATGGGTTACGTAGGCAATATGGTAAAGTAAAAAATATTTTATTAGATTTTGCCATTTAAGTACATAAGTATAACATTATTATTATATATTTTTACTAAGTGCCTACGGTATCCCACTGACGGGCAAAGGCTTCCCAAAAAAGTGGAGAAGGTCTCCACTTTTCACGAGTCTGTGCTACGGATGGTCACTCCTCCAAATAGGAGTCATGGCATATTTCTTCTGTGGTAATGGTTATACCGCCATCTCCATCTTGGTCTACCGTGACGCCGTTTTTTTTTGTGGAACCCATTTTGATGTTGTTATAGCCCAAAGTGACTGACATTCGGCTGACGTGTCCTACATAGTCCCATTTCAGCTATTTATTTATTTATTAGTTTTCTCATTCACATTCAGAAACGTATAAAATTTCTAAAGTAAAATTTACTTACATATATGGGGAAATACTATCTGTAGAGTGAAGCCTACGGCTATTACACTCTGTGAACCACTGTTTTACAGTTTTGCTTCAATAAACTGTAGTAATTGATACGTTCATACTTGGTATGAGTGTTTGCAATGCAGCTAGAAATGGTTGCAGGTCCTTATACCTATTACTCTTTGATGACCTTGAAGTGACTGTGATAAGGCCCCAGACTTAACTATTTTGAACGTTAATGTTGCAGTGCTGTAATTTTAGTTTTCGTGCAATAAAGAGTTATCTATCTAGAATAGAGTTTGGCAGTATATGGTGTCGTGTCACCATATACTGCCAAACTCTATTCTACAGTGTTATTGATCTGATAACTAAATTATATAAATTATTCCTCAGTAACAAAGTCAACAAAATATTTATAAATAACTCTATCAATATCAGGAGAACTCATGAATAACATAGACATTCGCAGAAGCATATATTAAAATGTAATTAGCAATGAGCTAGCTATACATTATTAATGGCCACATTACACGCCTTCCATCGTCTTCAATATACTTAGAGGACAACTTATTTATTATTCATTGTCTATTATCTTCCATAGGTATTGAAGCCTCCTTAGAAGCTAAATGGTATAATGGTATGGTTAATATAATTAAAATGAGATTTACTTTATTTTTTACTTTACTTGCTTTGGAGGGCACGATAAGCTGTCGGTCCTGGCTGCTATTGATTAAAAGCAGTCGTTAAGCCATATCAGAGGCCTACGGGCGGCCTGACAAACTCTGACACCAGAGGCCAGCAATACCTTATAAGACAAACAAACAATGTAATTAAATTTCTGCTGTGCCACTTAAGGTTAAGAATTCGCCTTTTTAGTAAATTTTATCTTGGCCATGGTAGGTTTTCAAACTTTATAATACTGCATGTTAAGTACAATTAAGTTATATGAGCATTAGTTATTGTGTGATATTGATTCAATTTTTGACAAAAATGAACAAAAAAATTGATGAGACCAAAAAATAACAGAGTCAAATCTATAACTAATTGACCAATTTAGGTCTGCGAAGAACTGCGTCTAGTTGACGACGTAGGTAAGTTATATTTATACGATCCACTGAATTAAGAGTGACTCGCTGTTTTTCTATTAATTAATTATTTCAGTTAAGACGTTATCTGATGAAGTATCGTGTAGGGACATTACAGGTCAAAATTAATAAAAACGTTTACTGTGATCATAGTGAGAATCGAATTCAATAGTTATGAATCTAAGAAGGGATTTTTTTAAATTAAATGATGACAAACTGAAGGTTTACCAAAAAATGCTGACAAGAAAAATTATTAATCATCCTAAAACCGTTGTCACTATTCAATCAGGACCCATTGTGAAGCGGACTTGATGACAGTTTGGCGATATCGGTGTCTCCTTAGGCCGGAACGAATAAAAAGTTGATATCAAAGCGAGCGCTTAACCTGAATACTGCGGGAATCAATGAATGAGATTCAAATTTAGATTACCGTTTAAGGCACCCCAGTTTTCTTTATGTGGCCAGTTCAATCTGAGCGTAATCTTCTTTAATTGACTGACATGGGCCGGGGTGCAAAAACTCAATGTTTGGTAGAGTAGAGTGACGGAGTCTCGGGAACGCTCCCTTTTCGTTCACTTGTCGAGTAAATGTGGTTGCGAGCGAACGCGCCGAACGCTCGCCCGCACGCACATCGCCACTAAGCCGCGATCGTATTAAAAAAGTAAACAAAATTAAAAAATCAAAATGTACGAAAGCGATGTGACCTAGCACTGGCCGGTATTAAAAAAACTTTAAGAAAAAGTTTTCGAAACTTTCGCAGTGAGATTCGGAAACTGTTCGACGTTAGAAAAAGTTTGTTCATCGTGAATTTTTGTTGTTTGCTGATTTTTCTTTTTGTGTTTATTTATTAATTTAATTTATAATAGTCAGTGGATGCTGATTTTTTGTCAAAAATTTCAAGATACATTGATCTGTAAGTACCTATTAACATTACCATGTTTTTCTAATATAAATAAAACTTTTTTTTTATAATCAGAATAAAACACATTTAAGGTTATAATTAAAATTATTTTTAATCGTATTATGTAAATCGATAAGTAATTACCTGAAATTACTTTAATCTATTTATTTCTAACTAGCTACCTATTGTTTCTCTTTATTTATTGTCTTTTCAGCACAAACTTATGACTTTGTAGAAACAAGCGAAGTTTATCATTAACTTGCGTAATTGTGAGTTCTTAGTTCCTTGTTACGGAAATTGAATTAGAATTTGGCAACTACTTGTTTTAGGGAGGTACCAATTGTTTCTTAATGATTAACCAAGTAAACACATAAACAATGTTTTATATCAAAGCTAGTTTCCTAGGAAAGTACCTTATTGCAAGACTGCCCTAAAAAGGAGTGTAATGTTTTCTGGGTTTAAGTATGTTGTATATGTATATGAGTTTCTTTATTCCACCAAAAGTTTTAAATGCCTAGTTAAATATTTAAACGGGACTTAATCGCGCTGAAAACTTAATATTTATTTACCTCGAATAATACAAAAAAAAAAATTTTTTTTTAATTGCCTTAACAGATTTTAATGTATACCCCGTGAAAATCCTTACATCATCCCGAGTGACATAATCTTCTTTTTTTTAATTCAATCTAGTGGCAGTATGGTTCCATTTTCAAAAGAGTAAAACTTTTTTTTTCTATTTTTACATTAAGGTTATTAAATTGAAGGACTTTCACATGAGCACATTCAAACAATATATATATTTAATTTATTGGCATAAAAACTTTTTAGTTGGCAGGGCTGTCGTGTTTTTCTCTTGCTTTGATGATGAACTTACTTGTTTATAGAATTTTTAAATGTGTGCGACTGGAACTTTTGTAATGTTTGTTTGTATCTCAGAGGAAGACAAATTACCAGTAGCTGTTAATTGTAATTTTTGGGATTCCGTAACATCAAAAGAAAAATACCGTAACCCTTATTTAAGATTTTCTCGAAAAATTTGTATTTTGGTAAAGCATATAGACCTATTTTTAAGTGACTTCACAAAAGGAGGCGGTTATATGTTCGAGTGTATGTATGTTTCTCAACTATTTATTTTTCAAAAATTTCTACTTGAAAGATAATCGGAAAACAAATTGGTAATAATATAATAAAGATTATGTCTATGGACTTATAGCTATTAGCATGTAGTATAATTCGATAGGTGTTCTATTGTCAAGTAACAAATTGTGAAATGAAAGACACCTCTCTTAATTCTATGAGCAATGATTTAATCTCTCGATTAATGCCTTCTTCTGAAGTTTGGCAAAATATAGTAAGGTATAGAAAAATGATAAAAAAATAAGGATTACATGTCATAAAGTTTAAGAAAGCGTGCTGTTACTGTCAGGCACTGAATTTAATCATAGTAAGGCACAAGTCACCAATGAAACAGGCACGCCCCGTGATTTTGGAAATCCTTATCTTATCTTTCGTTTTTGAAAACTTTATTTTATTAAAACCGCCTTTTTTTAAAATGCACTAAATCAATTTTGAGGAAAACCATGTCATGTTTTTGTTCTTTCTTTTTTGAACTACTTAATATAAATCCAAGAATAAAAAATACTGGTGTTTTTATGTTTTTTTCTTACAAATAAATTTCTCAGTTAGAGCGGCATGTACGGTATCTAAAAGTTTGAAAAGTTTTTCACCATCATCATTATCATCAGCATATATCTGTCCACTGCTGGACGTGGGCCTCTCCTAATGCACGCCACTGAGCTCGGTCTTCAGCTCTCCTCATTCATTTTCTTCCAGACGATTTTCGCACTCCACCTGGCCACAGGGCGTCCTACACTACGTTTGCCTGAACGTGAAAAGTTGTTAGACAGGCACACAATCCTGGCAATCGAATAAAAAGAACTCCAAGAACAGGACAACAGGACAGATAATGCTTTGATCCAAATGATTTACTATGTATGAACCAGAATCCACACCAATATATAAATGTGAAACGTTGTCTGTCTGTTTGTTTGTTTGTTTGTTTGTTTGTTTGTTTGTTTGTTTGTTTGTTTGTTTGTTTGTTTGTTTGTTTGTTTGTTTGTTTGTTTGTTTGTTTTGTGGAGCTTTCACGCGATAACGGTTGGACGGATTTTTATGAAATTTGGAATGGAGACAGCTTATACCCTGCAATAAAACAAAGAATACTTTTTATCCCGAAAAATGATAAGTTTCCACGGGAAAACTGGAAAATGTTGATTAGAGCGCGAGGAAAACCCTACCCTGACATACCCCCCAAAGACATGCGGTGGAAAATTACTACGACATAGGCGAGACAAGCGTATATGAGGCGAGTGTAAACGTAGTATAAAGTATTCCCTTAAACCGAACTATGTGCCACCGGCTCACCGACAGCTCGCCCCTGATGAACTTTGAGTGTGTATTAAATAATATTTCGTAAAATACACAGCCTGATGCTCAGCCTGCACAAAAAATGGCTGTGACAGAAATACTTTAAACTGCTAAATACAGTTAAAATTATGAAATTTCTTGCCTTCTTGGTGAATGCTATGACACGCGACGAAGAAGCATAAGGGGTTAAAAGTACTTAACCCGGAATAAGGACTCGCAATTGACAAAAAAAAAGAAGTTTTTATCGCAAGCGCTATCAGGTACCTTATGTATGTATAGGTAAGAGTAAGCTTCTAAGTCTGGCGCATTGACGTGAGGTTGCAAGCCTATTAGTATTATACAGATTGCACTGTGGTGAGTGTTCACAAGAACTACACAATCTGATTCGTCCATAACCTTTCCATCACCGTACGACTAGACGATCGTCAAAGCGCTACCCGTTTATGGTTGAAATACCTCGCACAAGAACGAAGCTCTACGCTTCTTCATTTATTATAAGAGCTGAAAAGAGTGGAATGCCCTGCCCTCGTCAGTGTTTCCGGTACAATATAACCTAGGTGTATTCAAGTCAAGAGTGAATATATATATAAATAAGTTTCTACTAGGCAAGCGTGCTACACCCTCGACCACTTTCTATTAGGTGAGATTGTGGTCAAACGATTGCCAAGTACGTAATAAAAAGAAAAAGGTAATTGATAACTTGCCATTTTGATTTTATTTAGAAGTACCCCATTAAGTCTAATATCTTAATAATCGCAATGTTACGTTCTGGTAATGCTTCTTACTGCTTGGACTCTGGCTCTAGAAATTAAATACCCATGCAGACCTGTCGTAATCACCATTTAGTAGTTCTACTGTTGGATATTTTTCACCCGGGGCTTAATACCTCTTAATGACCGTTTGAAATGGCTAACGGAATGGTTAATGCTTACCTGAGGGACAGAATTCGCTATTAAAGTTCAGTTATCGGTGGCTTAGAGGTATTTATATAGATTTATATTTTTATATAGCATTAGAGGTGCGTGCTAGAGACAACTTAGTCTGCACTTTATCTGATTTGCAAAACACCAGCTCTGTAGGTAAACAAGTTTAATCAATATATTATTGAATGCTTATGCCTATCATAATAATGTAAATGTCAAGAACATTGCGTATTTAATAACCAATACAATGTCCTACTTAAATTCTTCATTATTTATTTAATTTAGTGGGCAAGGTTGCAGTAAATGTTCTAGATTAACACTAAATTAACAAAGACGATTATAGCATTAACCGTTGCAGACGATTTTTTTGTATAGAAAATGGTATAGCTAGTTTCATTAAAATACATGCAAAATAAAAAAAAACATGTTATATCAAAATATACTGTTATATATATATTTTTGTGCTATGGATGACTGTAATGACCTCAGATAAAATATTTTCTCTGAGGTTTGAATGTTATTTTCATCTCAACATCATGATTCAGTAGAGCATCTCCCGTTTTTAGAAACCCTGAAAGATCGATTTCTAAAGACTTCAGATATTCCTAATTTCTGTTTTTTTTTTAATAGGTTTTTTATAGACTAGCTTTGCTTTTTCCACTAACTCACCTTGTGATGAACATTAAAGTGTCGTACCACCAGTGAAAGTGTATAAACGATTGCTTTTTATCGATTCCACATTTGATGTATTGAGTAGGTATAGATGCTCAAAACGACATGCCGTTTATTGGTTTGAATTTATAAATTGTTTATGTGTTACATTTTAGGGGTCATTTAACTACCGTGGGATAACTACGAATGATACCTATCTTGTTCAGATACTTGTACTATTATTTATTCTGTGTTCAGATGTCAGATGTTTCAACGATTTTAACCACATCCATACCAATCTATAAAAGTGAAACGTTGTCTGTTTGTTTGTTGGTTTGTATGTTTGTTTGATTGTTTGGGGAGCTTTAACGCGATAACGGCTGGACGGATTTTAATGAAATTTGGAATGGAGATAGCTCCCCCCCTAAAACATAGGATAAACATAGCTCCCTAGCATAAAACATAGAATACTTTTTATCCCCGAAAATTGTAAGTTTTCAAGGGAAAACTGGAAAATGTTGATTACTCGCTGTAAGGAACGTTTGCCATGGAAACGAAATAACAAGTCTGTCAAAATACTTCAAAAGCATTGGTGCTATATCTATTTTTGAATTGGTTTTTAATATCCTAGAAGAACATAGAATGCTTTTTTCGCGATAAACAGTAGAGCGCGCGGACGAAGTCGCGGGCGGGAAACCTAGTAGTGAATAAAGTTAGATTATAATTATTTCACTAGCATTCGCCCGCGACTTTGTCCGCAAGGACTACCTAATTTATCATGAAAAAAGCATTTTATGTTCATCTAGGATATTAAAAACCAATGCAAAAATGTAGCACCAACGCTCTTGATGTTTTTTTGACAGGCTTGTTATTATTTAGTTTCCGCGAAAACTTCATAACAAACAAACAAACAACGTTTCACTTTTATATATTGGTGTTGTGTAAAAAGTTTATAATTTTATACATAGATTTAAATACACAATTTTATGATTAGTAAATACAATTAGAATTTGATGTTGAATTTCCTGGGCGTACAAACAGATATCTCCCATATCCGACTGTTATTAGGCATTGGTATTAGGAGAGCAAAACACGTACATTTCAAATAGATAAAAATAAAAAGTAAAAATTTTAATTGAAATCTCAGTGAGTTCAAGCTATCCCTGTGGAATACTAAGCCCTGGATTCTAGTAGATAATTAAATCACCGGAAAAGTTGTGGAGATCATTGATCAACTTTCGACCTCACTAATGGCTCCCTCTTTTATTATATAACTGTCAGCTGCTTACTGCTTTTTTAGTTCAAGGACTGTGTTTATTATATTTTAGACGAACTTGAAAATATAAATAATAATTATTATTAACAAGATCACTAACAGACAGGTCAGGCGATTCCGTAAAAAAACTCTAACTGTTGAAACAGGTACTAGAAATATAGTGATCCAAACTATAAAAGGTCACTTTGTGATTATTTCATGATTCGTATAAGAATATTAAATATTATTTTTTACTTGGTATGCAATAAAGAGTTGTATTGTAATGTATTATTTTAAGATGAACGAAGAAAAACTATGTAGCTTACTTCCACTAAACTGGAAGTGAAACTAATGATAAATGGAAAATTAACTATAAATTATATAAACAACCTAACCCTTTATCAAAATTGAACTAACGTAAAATTAAAAGATATGGCCAACAGGCCTTATCTACCTATTTTACTTCCGACCCAATATATGAAACCAAAAAAATACATTTACCTGCATCCAAGTTTCCATACCACTGTCTGACAGCGACACGTATTTCGCCTCTGCAAGAGGCATCCTCAGGAGATGTTGACTTGTCGAGTGCTGTATTATTTTAAGAATCTTTCAACATCGAGGATGTTTTGATATGGATTGTTTACTAAACTGATGTCAGTCCTTTAATGTATCCGGATAAACTTCATTGAAATTGAATGTTCTGACCTAGTCTTAACATCAATGATTTGGGAATATAATGGTTTCTCTGTACTTTCATATACATATTATATTTACAGAGTTTATTTATATTTTAGAATATTATAATACTAGCTGTGCCCGCGTCTTTGTCCGTGTGGTAATATATCTGTTTTAAAGTATCCTACGTGTTATTCCAATAGAGATTGAAATAAGTTCAGCCCTAGAATATTTTTTTACCAATTGCTCGATTTCTACTCGTCTGGTTTAGATAGAGAAAGTACACCAGATATTTTAAGTCAAAACCTGAGCAATCCAACAATGAAAACAAAATTTCAATCGGTCTAGTAATTACATGATGCGCGTCAGACTGACAGATAGATAGAATTTTTAAAAACATGATTTAAAAACAAAAACTTGTTCAGTAGCTCATTTTAAGTCCTCGATACCATTTATTACAGCCGTATGCAGTAGCTGTGTTTTGGGGTAGCATAGAACAGGCTATCACAATTAAATTAGTATTCAACACAATATTTCATATCTGTGCAGTTACCCGTTGAGAAATTTCCTAGTCAGGAACCAAACAACATTGTCAGGAACCATGTCATGGTAAAACTTAAGACCGGCTATCTTATTAAGATGCGTACACAAAATTTCGTGTCTACGCTGACCGTTGAAGTTTTTTTTTCTCTGGAGCTAATCCTTGATGTCGTTTCAGGACACGCTTAACTTAAAAATGCATTGTCATCGGTAGGTTCAGCTACGCGTAAAAGTGATTCTAATTCAGCTCGCAAGATTCCATCTAAACAAACAGTATGTATGTTTGTTTAGGTGGAATCTTGCGAGTAAATAAAAGCTTTTAAAAATATTCCCATTCAGTCATAAACCCAGACATCAAGGTCACTTATCCTAAAAGTCGTTCTCCTTTCTTCCCCTAGGGTTACTGATGTACTCGATCTTAAGTACTATGTACTTAACACAGTAACATTTTTATTACGTTCCTTCGCTTAATCACAAAATAAATAATAAGGCGCAATCCACTACTAGTTTTATGTATTGTGGTCAGGGTGAAATTGGTACGAAATTTTCCTCTACGATATCGTGGTTTCCAACATAATTATAAGGTCTAATGTTCATTCTCGTGATACATTAATTATAGCTGTCAAGTAGCAAATGCTTAATGATTGGAACATTTAATTTTTATTTTATGTCTTATGTATCCATAATTTTCATTGCACTTAAATGGTTAGAAATATTTTATTCACGTTAATAATTGTAAGATGGATTCATAATTTATTATTGGGTCAAATTATCAATCAAGAATCTAGTTGCCATACTTGTAGTTGGTTTTTCGTCCACTTGATATAATTTAACAGAAGGTGGTAAAACAAGGTCTAACCTAGTTTTAGACATTGAATTTATCCAACAAAACACCGAATTACATTTGCATATACACGGCACATCTTGAGATAATTACAGAAATACAAATGTACATGTAAAACCTTTTAAATAAAGTAAAAATGCGAAGAAGTTAAATGCCAGACGACGTAGAATAAGGTATTGAAGTTAATA
This sequence comes from Alsophila aescularia, assembly GCA_946251855.1. NCBI lineage: Eukaryota > Metazoa > Arthropoda > Insecta > Lepidoptera > Geometridae > Alsophila > Alsophila aescularia. The sequence continues at coordinate 33,061,810 of OX276386.1, read as the reverse complement.
GATATTTTATTGAAATTATAAACTGGATCAAAAGGTATATATATAAATAATGTAATTCTTTCAAATCCTTTTGCACATCCTCCATTCAAGGTCATTTAATCAGAATGATAATAATTATTGTCTTTATTAAATTACTTTGATGAGAGTACTAACAGTTATCGATTCCATTTTGAATTAAGGATGAGCGAGTGATGAGGTAGTATTTGATAAAATGATAATTATCGCGTCAGACTCTTTGAAGGACGATGAGAAATCGTAGAATACCTACCACCGAAGTTTAAGATGAAAAATCGTGTGCTTTGTGCTACCTATTATTGACAATCGCTAGCGCGTCTTTAACCCTATTTTCAATTAATTTAAACCTAGGTACCAATATACAAATATATAAAAGTGAGACGTTGTCTGTCTGTTTGTTTGTTTGTTTGTTTGTTTGTTTGTTTGTTTGGGGAGCTTTCACGCGATAATGGTTGGACGGATTTTGATGAAATTTGGAATGGAGATAGCTTTTACCCTAGAATAAAACATAGGATACTTTATATTCCGGAAAATTGTAAGTTTTCACAGAAAACTGGTAAAGCTTGATGACTCGCTGTAATGAACGGTTGCCATGGAAACGAAATAACAAGTCTGTCAAAGTCTGCATTGGTGCTATACATGTTTGTTTCCGAGTCGTGGATGTTATAATATTCTTATATATGTATGTTTATCCGTTATCTAGTACCCATAGTACAGGGTATCCTAGTATGGGGCTAGGTAATTGGTGTGGGATTGTCCCTTTTTTTATTTTTTTTTATTTACTTTCGCATTGGTTTTTGATATCCTAGAAGAACATCGCATGCTCTTTTTCACGATAAACAGTAGTCCGCGCGGATGAAGTCGCGGGCGGGAAAGGTAGTTTATTATATAGGTACTCAGATGGATAGATAGATTAACTCTTTAATGAACACCACAAGTGCAACAAGAAATTATATCTTAAACAATACAGTGTAACAATGAGTTTCACAAGGTGTGTGTACTTATTATATATTCTAGTTAGATTATATTATGTCTCATATCGATTAAGCTTATCTGCATTATATCGTAGCTAAAAAACGTAAGTAAATGATCGAAAACACAAGAAACAGCGATGTGAGTACCTACCTTGAGAGCTAGCTGTTGTCACATGCAAGAAATAGGATTTGTTAGATTAGTTTAATTTAAAATATTTCCTCATTCTAATGCAATAGTATATATCACCTGTGAAATGCAAAAAGCGGCTGGCAGAAACTGTGTGAGGAGAGCGAAGACCGAGCTCAGTGGCGTGCGTTAGCAGTGCAATGCCCAGCTACGTGCAACAGTGGTCTAGTATAGGCTGATGATGATGATGATGATGATGATTACGATTATGTATTACTCTCACATTAAACAATACTCAATTTAATACCAGTCAATTCATTTATTTGCTTGAAAAATTATACATTCTAGTTTTATCTGCCACAGAACCAGTATTTGGTGAGAAAATATACGTATTGAGCAGTATAGTTACCTGGTCTTTTCTAGTGCGCTGTGATCAATTTAATTTTCTCAATTCAATTAACTGGCATCTTATATAAGATACTTTTAGCGGTTGCACTCCCAAGAAAAAGTAAACAATTGTATCGTACAAAATTATCAGCAGTATTGTCAATTTACTATCTGGGGTCAAAGTCGAGGAGAAAATCATGGACGGAGATTTAAAAATACTATAAATAATACATTCGTAAATGTTATTGTGGATGTTATAATCAATCTATTTTTATTTTATTTTACAATGTTATATTACATATACAGTGTGGTGGGACTGGTTGTACAAACGGTCCAAGAATCTACTGTAATATAAAAGTCCTATATTATTAACAGATACAAGTAAGTATTCAGTACTCTTATTACCGTGGATTGTGAAAAACGTAATTGCATTTTTGTGACTTATATTTTTAGGAACGAATGGCACGATTTAACGACATCTGTGGCCTATTTGTTATAGTCTGGGAATAGATTTACTCACTAAAAACGTACATACCATACTTAAATTTTGTCAGCTCGAGCATTATCTTACTCAACTAAATCGAAAACCCATCAATTATAACAAAAAAAGTTTTATTATAACTTTTTTTTTCTCGACATAAAAGGGATCCTAGTCACTACTACTACTTGTACTATTATTTATTGTGTCCTAGTTAGTGGGCCAGGCAGGATAAAAAATAATGTTTCTTATATATGACTATTATACATATTATACGTATTATACAGAATATACATAATTATACAGAATATACAAATTATACAGAATATACAAATTATACAGAATATACATATTATCCAGAATGAGCTTTTAACAGGGATCTCTTTGTCCCACGATAGCCGTTGAAGTTAAAAATATTTGTTATAGAAATCCATATAAAGCTTTTTAAACGTACCTATTAAAATTGCATGTAAGGATTTTTGATTTTTCTGCACACATATTTAACCGACTTTAAAAAACTGAGTTAATCTTATGTTGATGATTATATATTTAATGTTAACAAAAATGCGTAATATTCACATAATATGTTAGTTTATCTGGTTATCTGAACAAATATCGCGAGTGTATGTACTCGTATGTATGTCCACATATTTCTCGGATACTACAAGTGCAATAATTACTTTTGCAATAGAATCAGTATCTTTCAACTCAGAGAATAGTTTAAGTTTCATATAAATCAGTTCAGCATTTTAAAAGATATGGACTGTTAACTGTTTCCAGTGTGTATTTCCTCTTAGCGAACGGATAATTTAGTACTTATATAATTTTCTTAAGTAAAGTAAAAAAAAACAAATAAAAAAAAAACGTTTTCAAATAGTACAAAACGTAACGAAAGATATTTTTTTTAAGGTCTGTGCCAGGTAAGTGCCTTACTTAAGCCGGTTAGACCATAGAAAAGAAAAAAAAAGACTATTAAAGTCTTTTTTTTAAATTAGTTTGTTTTCTAAAGTTGCTTCAACATCTTTTATCGATTTTACACAAAAAAAACAAGGTTTTGCATGAATTCATAAGTTTTCAAATGGACACATTTCGAAAAAAAAAAAATTTGAGTTGTAACGGATAACATGACTCGATGGGAGCGCCGAGCGTGATTAATTAATGAGAAATTTGGATCATGTGATCCGTTGGGAAGTACCCGTTTTATATGACTGCTGACTCAATGCCATTGACAATGACCCAGAACAGCAGCATGTGTCAGCGTAGTATCTCTTCTAGGGTCAGAGTTCAGATCGAATAATTTAGATGGTTTTTTGATGATACTGTTTTTGTCAGGTTTGTAATAAATAAGTTTTATTTTTTAGTTTAATTTGAAAAATAAATAAAAAAGAACCTTTTGCATTGTCACTTTTTTTTCATTGTCGTCGCTTTGTGAGCTACCCTAAAACATAAAAACACATACACAAATTTCGTATTTATACTATGGACATAATAGGATTCGTCCAGTCGTTATAGCGCGTATGTGGAAAAAACATGCAAATTCTCAAAAAAATAACATTACGAATCTCGTTTCCGAAGTATCTTCAATCACTATCACTTCCTTGTTAATTGTGCCGTAAATCATTGTCACCCGCATTTGTGCTGATGACATTTATGTATAACCAAAGACCTGATGCATCAGGCCCACATCAGGCCTAATGTATCACGCACCCGCATCTGGCAATTTGATGAAGTGTTGTCTCAAGATGCATGAGCAGGAAGCAATTTTAACGTTATCCTTTATTTTTTTAATGTAATGAAAAACATTGCTGCAGTTATCTGATTTGTTCATTAAGTATATAGTTTGTCCTTCGATAAGGTTTGTCTTTGATCCTTTTATCGAATCGTCATCGACCATCTCTTGTTCTCGGATGTTTGCTTACCTACACTAAACTATCTATCTTGCTTATAATAAATAGTAGGTAAGTTACAAAAACATGTACAAACAGGATAATTTTATAAAATGTTCTTGATTACTTAAGGCCGGCTTGCAGTGAATTGAATCCGTGATCAAGTAGAGCGGGACAGATGATACATCTCGGGAGTAAAATTTAAGGTTGTTATTTATTTGTAGGAAAACTAAAGCTTAGAACAAAAAAGTGTCTTACCATTATTTATTCGTAGGTCTTACCATATACTCAATATTATTAAGCTCTTTCTGTTGGTATATACACACCAATATATAAAAGTGAAACGTTATCTGTATGTTTGTTTGCGGAACTTTCACGCCAAAACGCCTGATCCGATTTTGATGAAACTTTGTATGTAGGCACTGCATAACAAGTGTGTCAAAAAGCATCAAGAACGTTGGTGCTATACTTTTACATTGGTTTTTAATATCCTAGATTAATATATGATGTATTTGTTTCGCGATGAACTGTTGTCCGCGCAGACGAAGTCGCGGGTGAAAGCTAGTCAGATATTAATTTACTGACGGGATCTCTTTCCAATCAATGTTCTAAGGATAAAGTAGTTATACCTTTGATTTTATTTGCTATCGAGTACGATATCTCAAAGTACGAGATAATATGTAAAATTTTGGGTTAATTATGAAAGATAGAGACGTTCAAAAATATTCGAAAATTACTAAAAATGGTAGAACCGGGCCTTAACATGAGCTACAGAACAGGAATGCACGTTTTAAAAAAAAAAGTCTGACTGTCGGTTCGCGCAGCGCGTGCTGGACATATTGTAAAGCGATTTATGAAAAGCGATGGTGAAACTTTATTATTTGTTAGAATGTATGTTTTTAGGAGGTACCTAATCTGGAACTACTGATACGCTTCTGAAATTCTTAAATTTTATAGAAAGCTACACTATTCCAGATGGTCATAGGTTATTTTTTCTCGGGAAAATGCAAAGATTCCATGAAATAACGGGATTTCGGTCGAAACACGAATGACTCGGGAAAATAGGAGCAGCTGCTAATACATGTTGAAGTTTTTCGTCAGATTTAACAAAAGACAAACGTTAACAAAAGATGTCGTTTCCATTCTTTCATTGTGTACACAATTATTATATATTCTGTGATGTGCGTACAGACGAATCCCTTGAGATTGTGCCCTTTCCCTTTCTAAAATGTACCAAAGACAAAACAAACAATGTTTACGAAGCTGAATTTGATTATGAATAAAGACTGAGACAAGTAGAAAATTTAGTTATAACAAGGAAAGTATGGAAAGTGTATACATATGGTTCTATTTAAAATTAAAGGTTGTGTATGGACTTCTTTGAATCATGGAGTACTGTTATGCCTAGGCTACTGCTTATTCTTGTTAGAAGGTGAGATCCTGATATATTCCGTGCTCCAACGGCCATAGCTCAAAATAGAATTATCATGCTGAAGTGGCGGTGGGCTGTTCATATCTGCCAAGGAAACGTTGACCACGGAGCAGACAACAACACACAAAAAAAAGAATTCTGATACTTATCAGAACTGGGCAAACCTAGCGTGGGAAACGATATAATTATGTATACACAATTTGACTGGCAGCAGTTGGAAAAGAAGTGACGAAGCTCAGTGCCGTACTCTGGGAGATGTCTATGTCCAGCAGTGGACTGACTCTGGCTGATGATAATGATGACTCCTACTACGGCTAATCTGTGGTTTTCATACAAATCATTGGCGAATTTTTCAAAATTGGCAAATTTTGTAAACATAAATTAACAAGTTTTGCAAGTGTAATTTAAGCCGCACGCCCTACTTTTATTTCTTTCAGGACCTGGGAGACTGGTAGATAATGCTTTCTAGCATTAAGTCCTTCCTTGTACACTATTTTGTGCAAAACAATTAAATAAATAAGAATTACTCGTACAATAGTTGCTATTTCGTAAAAGCCGAGAAAAATTAACTAAGATGGAAATCGCATGCATAAGGTAGTTTACATAGATACCCCAAGTTTTTAAATAACAGTCTCTTCTTCGTCTATCTAGCTTGTGTATTTGAAAGTACTTTTTTATTTTCGTGAAAGAACAGACAGTATTGAGTGAGTACAACCTTTTTTTAAGTCCTCTGAATCAGATTATGGAGTCGCTAAAAGGGTAACATCGATAAAACATTGAACCATTAATTACATTACTCATAAAGCAACTGCTGGACTTTGATTGCAAAGAACTTCCATCCAATGTCTGTGTAATCTACGATGATTCAGCCCATGATGGCTGAATTTTTGATTCGAAAAAAGAAGCATAATTATTCAATATTATAATGTGTCACATACCTATTACTCATGAAGATTCTTCCTTTTATTATCAGTCCACAAACAAAGCTCTGGATTGAAGAATGTAGGTTTGGATTTTTCCTCACGGAAGTTGAAATCATTCTCTGAAATGCGTGGGTGAATTTCACAGTATTACTTATCTGATGTCAGGGTTGTTCGCGGGAATATTGCACGGAGATGCGATTAGGGACCCAGTTCTGTTACCGTTTTTCTGTATGTGGGGAATTTCAGTAGCAAATTATTGGAGGACGCAAGAGGCCAGAGATTATGAATGAGGGTCGGTATTTGATGTTGAATTACTAATGTGATACGAGTATTTTTATCCATGATAATACGGTGCCGTATGAATTCATTCCTATCTTAGCGGCTGCTGTACTAGGTATTCCTGTGCTGTTAGCGATGAGATGCCGATTATATTTACATAAATAAAATTTTGACAAAATGATATATTTATACTAGTTTGTGCGCAAATAGACCCGAAATAATTTGTATATAAATATGTGATGTACCTAATTGAAGTTTTTAAACTGTAGGGTCACTAACATTAAAGTAAAAATAAGAAACGGGACATTTACTAGTGGTACAGAGCTACAAGGGTTTTTTGGCACGTGGCCAATGCGCCGTCTTTCGTACTATTACAACTAAACCCCCATGAATTTGTCCCCCTTTCAACTGCCAAAACATTCTTGTAGCTCTTCAACATTGTCAATTACAAAAAACGAGCAAGAATAGGGTAGACCGTTTTGTCTGATTGTAGAAGAGGAAAAATAACTCGAATTTAGGTACTTTAGTTTATCCGTGATCAAGGCGCTTGTAACAGTGCTGAAATAAAGTAAAATCAAAACAAATATACGTATTAAATATCCCATTTCTAATGTTGATTATTGATAATTTTAATTTAAGCGGACCGTGAGTAACGTTCGAGTAACGTTGCGTACACAAAAAAAGCAATCTGATCGTTAACGAGACTAAAAGCCCCGAATCCCCTATGAAGTAGATTTATAAAGGGTTTTTTTAATTTTACTGTAACACCTGTTGCTGTTGATTATGCTTTTTATCCCTTTTAATCAAATCAATATTTTTTATTTCCCAGTAACTTATACAGTTTTTTACTCTCATTTTATTTTAGCCTTATACGTTCTCATGTCCGGTTCCTACAGTCAAGACATAGATACCGAGGCTATCGATCGCTAAATAATAACGAAAACAATTTATTAGTTTACAACATATGCAAGTCTCTACAACCGAGGTACCGAGCAAAATCGTCTATTAGTAATCAATGTGGACACCAGGAGGGGGATGCAGTTGCGCCCCCTGGCTTTACACAATTTAATTATAGTTTTGTTACACATAGGTACATTATATACCTAACTTATGTAAAAGTCGTTAGGTTGTGGGAAAAGTCATTGACTGAATTATAAATTAAAGTCTGGGTTGTTGTCTAAAATGGTTGACCTAATTGTCGATTGATATCAGTGTCTTCCTTTACCCTTTCAGTACCTTTCCTTGAACATTGAGCGTTTACAGATCGTCCAAACTTGAAAATTATTTTATTTTAAAAAATCATTGAAATTTGAGCTGCTTTGATCGCGCATATTTAGTTGTATTAATTAAAATTTTGATTATGAGTTGAAATTATATTTTACTTTTACGTAGACAGAAATATATCATGTAATGTATGCACCTCCCCCCTGATAATAATCCTGCCTGCGCCCATGGTGATTATGGGTAAATAGAATACAAATAGGAAATATCTTCATGGGGACCAATTTTTCATAAAAGATTGTATGAATATGTTAAAAAAAAATCTGACGTCTTCTGACTTATTATACGCATACTAGTCAAAGATGTTGAATTACGCTTACTGGCGTAAAAGTACAAAGAGGTTGACTTAAACTTACCTACTATAGTAATTCAACCTCTTTGAATATTAGACGTCAGTGTACCCAAAACTTTGCGCGCTGGCATTAATTGACGCAAAGTTATTCGCAAACAATATGAGAAATCGTAAAGTTTGCTATAAAGTTAGTTATGATACCGATAACAAACGATATCTTTGACAGTAGCTGCAAACTCAACACAGATAGCTATGCCATCGCAAGCTACCGATTGCTAAATCAACACGAATAACGAGAGTGCAGTATAGGTAACGATGATAATCATTGGCTTTCCGCAGTTATAGACAGTAGCTATCGATTTTCATCGGTATCTGTACTTTGCAACCGGTTTTGGCTGTAAAGTTATTGCTATCGATGTCGAGAATGTAGCCCGTCTTCGGATCAGACTTTCACCCTTTTAATTAATTTTACCACGTTTTTATTAAGTCACTTTCTTCTTTGTCTTTCCAGGTGGAATCTTGTAACTCAACTTTCGAGCACTTCCCGGTTAGCTATCCGGCTGAAACTATCAGGGTAGCCTACATGGTAGCACACAACTCGATGACAAAAAAATTGAAATAATATTAATAAAGACATTCATAAAAAAAACGTGGTTTTAGATTAGTATTTTTAATCCACATTTGCTGCTAGTTTTCGCCTTTCTCCTTTAAGTGTGGGCAGGTCCAGTCAGAGATCGTGGATATTCAATTCTACTAATGTTGTAATGCGAAACTTGTGTGTATATTTGTCTGGTCATCACGCTAAAATAACTCAACGGAAATGATGAATTATGGTTAGTAGATACTTTAAGTCCTGGAATAACACATAGGTAGGCCTGTTGCACTCCGCAACCGGTACAAATATTATACCTACACATTGACGCCGCAATATTGAGAATAATTCAGTAGGTAGTCAAGCGTGCGCTCGCCGTGTACTTATACATAAGTACGTAAAGTTGTTGTCAAATTTTTAATTATGAGTACTTACCAAGAAGACACCTAGAAGGTTCTGCATAGCATTCGGTCTGACAGGTCTCTTAGAATATCTACTTACTTTCAATACTTACATAACGACATTTAATACGTAGGTATCTCAGTAAACTTATCGGCGTTCTGAAAACGGTATAGTAAAAATGAGGTACTCTAGAGGTCTATTCTGCTAAGAATATCATTGTATGCAATAGAACTATCAAAATGACTTCATTCAGATATTCTACTGTTTTGTACTATTATTTATTCTGTGACATAAGATACTTTTCATAATCATCATCATCATCACCACAGGTGAAACAGTGGGGCGCAGCTAGTATATCATAAATTGAGTTTTGAACCCTTAGTCTATGTGTGTTTGACACGCACTTAAATTTTAATTCTATCCTTTTGGTCACGATATTTTATTCAAATCACTACTTACTCCAACTTAAAAAATAATATAGTTTTTGTTTATGAACTCCACGCTTGCATTTTTCATTTTCTTCCTCAACAATTAAACATAATATAAACAAACACTTGTTCACTCAGGATAATTATTTTGATTTGGACTAGATACATATTATTAGTACTTTGCAGTATTAGTAGTCGCAGGCAGACTGGTTAACAGATGTTTATTAAATAAGTATTTAGTTCATAATAGTTGAATTATAATCGTGAAAACATTTAAATAACACTATTATTGTAACTTAGGAATAAACAAAAAAAAAACAAAACAAAAAAAGAGTTTTAGTAACTTTAACACTAAAATACGAGTACTAATTGGTTATAGAGAGTATTGTTATAAGGAGGGCCTAACTCTTATTATTTTACTTGTTTACAGGAAGTATCGGGATTCATCATCGACTAGCGTTCCTCCGACGTCATTACACGCTCAATTTCAGGTTTGTCATTTTCAATCACTTCTTGGAAAATGACTTTATTGTTGTAAGTTGCTAGAAGTAAACAAACCTTTTTTGGTATGATTTCAAAATATTATTTATGAATACGGTCTCATAGCTCTGTTTTCATAGCTCCATTATCTCAAATTAGGATATCGTTTTGGTTATTACTTTTATTCGTACGCAAAAAAAAAGTTTTGATAAATAAACAGCATACCAAACGTAGGTAAAACCGCTAAAATACAGTTTCACCTAGTGCAGTTTAACTCTTACATAAATCAATAATTACCGTGACATACTTAACTGACGGCTGCACACACATTCTAAATCGGTGGACTAAAGAAGGAAATATTATTGAGGTGCAATATGGTAAACATTTTTTAAATTCCATATTTAAGGGGGCGAACGAAGGTGGCAAAGCTTGCACGTGGGCAAAGCTGCAGGGTGAAGCTAGTTACTGATATACAGCGAAAATATTCAGCATTTCAGACATAAAACCAATTATAAATTAATACAGCTACAGGACCACAAAGTAACCAATAGTCCGATGGCTTTTCCCACACGTCAACACGCCCATCGCTCAATAATTCGTCATTTTCACGAGCCATTGGTCAGGATAACGAGTCGTCGAGGATTTCCTTCTGTTTATAGTTTTGCCGATTGTTTTGATGCTGCATTTCAGTTCGGATTCAATTTTGTCTCTAGTCTCTATAGAAATGTTAGGAGTTTTTCAGATCACCTTACTTTATCTGGTACTAACTGTTGTAACATAACATTAACTTGTTTACATAATGTAGTATATTCCGCCAAATATTGTTTATTGATTATTTTATTAAAAGGTTCCGAAGACCGTAATCATTTAAAATTATTTTTCCTTGCTTTAACGTGTTTGTCTGTTCGCCTATATTATGTTAGCTCTCAATATTACTCCCTCAATTTTTGATCAATTTTTCTCTCTTGCGCGAGCGTCATCGCGACAGTTACAACAGTTTATAGGAAAAAATGTTTAAAAAAACTGCTTCATATTCAAATTATTCTTTGTAAACTACCACTAAAAAGAATAAAATAATTAAGTACAATTAAACCAGAAAAAAATCACTTTTTCAAAATTAATACAAAAATACAACATTAGAAAAAGTTTCTTGAAGTCGGTGCCAAACCGAGCCCATCATTTATAATATAGGTAAGCTTATTTAAAATATGCTCTTTTAAACGGCTTGACGTGCTTATTTAAAATTTAATAACCTCTTAAAATAATTGTTTACAAATATTTTACATATACAAAATACTTTATCATTTACTAGATTGATGTCAATCGGTGTAAAAGTCAAAATACTTTCTTGTAATTATGGTTTCTTGTTTTGACTCTTCTGCGTTTCGAGTTCTATGAGGGTGCGTAGATAGGTATGTATTAATTTTGTTGTACAGATATTAAATTAATATTATAGCCAGGTATTAAATTAGTGGCACCGACTTCAAAAAACTCTTTCTAATGTTGTATTTGTGTATTTTGAATTTTTAGCAAAAGTGATATTGTTCTTGTTGAATTGTAATTATTTTATTCGTTTTAGTGGTAGTTTACAAATAATATTTTTTTAAAGCAAATTTTTACATTCCATCACCATTACCACGTAGGAGCTGAGATCTCATTATGACATACCAAATGAGCCCCAACTCAAAGATGTTCCATTATTTCGACTTCATAATCAGACCCTGGATACCACTAAAACCAGAGGATTCATCAAGACAAACCAAATGAGCCCAAACTCGAAGGGATTCCACCATTTTGTTGTTGAATTCCTTTGACTACCTTCCAGCTCCATCATCAGACCCTGGATACCACATAAAACCAGAGACCGCATCAAGACAAACCAAATGAACCCAAATTCGAAGGGGTTTCATCATTTCGTTATTGAGTTCCTGTTCCTGGCTCCATCATCAGACCAGCACACCAGTACCATAATATTGTATTGACATCAGAACTACACCCATGTGCAAAGTTTCAGCTTCATTGGATGGAGTTAAATGGTTCAAAATTGACTTGCAAACTTGTCCCAAGCATTACATGAAAGTTTGTAAAAAGCTACTTTACCAATTCCAACTCTGGAGGAGTATTTTTCGATTAAAAATAACCCCAAAGATATGAACATAAACATTAAAACTAATATATTTTCTAAAAAAATACTTAACCAATTTTAATGAAGTTTATATAGAACTACACTGAAAGATCGGTTAAGAAATCTTAGAGATATGAGGTAATATAAACACAAAAACAAATGGATTTTCTAAAAAACCTGAACAAATTTTGATTACAAAAAATTGTACCTAATCGGGGTCCTACCCTTTCAAACAAAAAAATAATTATTGTAATTGGTTCAGTAGCCGGACACTCGCCTATTGTAACTATTTAGTCATCTGTGTCAAACCGCCATAGATATTAGCCCGGCCGCGAGCCCGGGGCGCTTTCTATATCATAGCCCGAAGTCGATTAAAAAACAGTTTCCATAACAATAAAAAAAAAGTTCGTATGGTTTCACAATTTTTTTTTATTCTTTGTATTAAGTGTCTTGTTTAATTATTTATTTTTGTATTGCGGACTTTCGATTTATTTAGTTATATATTTAAACGGGACTTAATCGCGCTGAAAACTTAATATTTATTTACCTCGACGTTTCGATCAAGTTGCATTGATCGTGGTCACGAGAAGACTGAAGTAGCGGGTGTCAGCGTCGAGAAGGGCGAGCGTTGTCTCCAACTACCCACATTTGGTTTTGTAAAAATTCAGAATTGTCACGACACACGACACTAACGACATCTGCAGATTTCTTCTGACATAAACCGCGACGCGAACACTTTTCGATTTATAGCTTGCAGATTCGAATTTAGAGTTTTAGTCTACCCACTTTATTGAGGAAATATGGTTTTGACAGGATGCCGATGTTTATAAAACATTTCTAGATATTAAATAAATGGAAAGGATGTGGACTTGGCATAGCTTTCTATCAGTAAATAAGCTATTATACCATTAGGTATAAATTAATTACATTTCAAACTATTTATATCTCTTAAAAAGAACATCCTACCATCCCTTTTACCTGACTACGGTGTATCAAGAGAAGGGTAATTAGTTTAACAGTCTATATTGGTCCGATTTTGACAAGCGTCTTCAGGTATAGTGTCATAGGCAATTTTTTACCCTGTCGTAGTTAGGTTTTAGTTTTTACCCGACTGCACCGAGGGTTATTTGTTTGGGTTGTATATATGTTTTTTTGTTTGTCCGTTTCTTAGGCGCTTCCTACAGCCTAAACGACTTGATGTATTTTGATAAATAAGGTATCATTGGATTAGTTTTGATCACGAGAGTGCTGTAGGATATATGAAGTGTAAAGGAAAATAATATGACGGCTTACATCTGCCATATTGTATTTCAGACGGGACAAAAAATTACCCGCGTCCCTCAGGAACCTTGCATTTTTACGGGATATAAAGTAGCCTATGTGTTAATTCAGGGTATAAGCTGCCTCCACACCAAATTTTATCTAAATCCGTTTATCAGTTTAAGCGTGAAGAAGTAACAAACAAACAAACACACACACACACACACACACACACATTTAGCAGTCGGGTTTTTTGTATTTTATAATAATTTGACTTGTTGAACTTAATAAGCTACGTACTTAGAGATAAATGATTTATAACCATCTGCCCCCATGTACGGCCACCGCGTGGGGGCAGACGGTAATATTATGGTGCGATGATGGGCACGGCATGGTGTGGTTATGTGGTAGTGATATAATAATCCATACCAATATATAAGTGAAACGTTGTCCTTTTGTTTTAACGGTGATAACGGCTAGGAGAATTTTGATGAAATTTGGAATGGAGATAGCCTGTACCCTGGAATAAAACATAGGATACTTTTCATCATCAATGTCATCATCACCATCATCATACTTCACCCTCAAACGGCTTAACGGATTTTGATAAATTAGGAATGGAGATAGCTTAAATAACACAGATACATTTTATCATCATCATCATCATCATCAGGATCATCATCATCCTTCACGCTCAAACGGCTTAATGGATTTTGATGACATATGGAATGGAGATAGCTGATACCCTGGAATAACACATAAGATACTTTCATAATCAGCATCATACTTCACTCTCAAACGGCTAAACGGATTTTGATAAATCAGGAATGGAGATAGCTTAAATAACACAGATACATTTTATCATAATCATCATCATCATCATCATCAGGATCATCATCATCCTTCACGCTAAAACGGCTTAATGGATTTTGATGACATATGGAATGGAGATAGCTGATACCCTGGAATAACACATAAGATACTTTCATAATCAGCATCATACTTCACTCTCAAACGGCTAAACGGATTTTGATAAATCAGGAATGGAGATAGCTTAAATAACACAGATACATTTTATCATAATCATCATCATCATCATCATCAGGATCATCATCATCCTTCACGCTCAAACGGCTTAATGGATTTTGATGACATATGGAATGGAGATAGCTGATACCCTGGAATAACACATAAGATACTTTCATAATCAGCATCATACTTCACTCTCAAACGGCTAAACGGATTTTGATAAATCAGGAATGGAGATAGCTTAAATAACACAGATACATTTTATCATAATCATCATCATCATCATCATCAGGATCATCATCATCCTTCACGCTCAAACGGCTTAATGGATTTTGATGACATATGGAATGGAGATAGCTGATACCCTGGAATAACACATAAGATACTTTCATAATCAGCATCATACTTCACTCTCAAACGGCTAAACGGATTTTGATAAATCAGGAATGGAGATAGCTTAAATAACACAGATACATTTTATCATAATCATCATCATCATCATCATCAGGATCATCATCATCCTTCACGCTCAAACGGCTTAATGGATTTTGATGACATATGGAATGGAGATAGCTGATACCCTGGAATAACACATAAGATACTTTCATAATCAGCATCATACTTCACTCTCAAACGGCTAAACGGATTTTGATAAATCAGGAATGGAGATAGCTTAAATAACACAGATACATTTTATCATAATCATCATCATCATCATCATCAGGATCATCATCATCCTTCACGCTCAAACGGCTTAATGGATTTTGATGACATATGGAATGGAGATAGCTGATACCCTGGAATAACACATAAGATACTTTCATAATCAGCATCATACTTCACTCTCAAACGGCTAAACGGATTTTGATAAATCAGGAATGGAGATAGCTTAAATAACACAGATACATTTTATCATAATCATCATCATCATCATCATCAGGATCATCATCATCCTTCACGCTCAAACGGCTTAATGGATTTTGATGATATATGGAATGGAGATAGCTTATACCCTGGAATTACACATAGGATAGTTTTCATCGTCATCGTCATCATACTTTACTGTCAAACGGCTGAACGGATTTTGATGAAATTTGTAACGGAGATAGCTTATACCCTGGTATAACTCATAGGATACTTTTCATCATTATCATCATTCTTCACTCTCAAACGGCTGAACGGATTTTGATGAAATTTTGAATGGAGATAGCTAATACCCTAGAATAACACATAGGATACTTTTGTCATCACCAACATCATCATCATCATCAAACTTCACTCTCAAACGGCTGAACGGATTTTGATGAAATTTGGAATGGAGAGATTATACCCTGGAATAACACATGGGATACTTTTCATCATCATCATCATCCCTCAGGCGGGTGAAACCGCGGGGCGCAGCTATTAATAGATAAAAATGCTATCGCCAAATTGAATTCGTATGAACTACAGCAGTTTCAGACCACTTCAAGATTGACTACCATTTTAAACGACTTCAAGATGAGCTTCTCAAGTCATCTGTTATTTTAATTTGTTTAATTTTTCTCTGAATTCAGATCAAACTGAGTCAGACAATCTAAGCAAATTAATTCCCAGCTTACGATGACAACGCCCAGCTTCTAACTGTCATCAAACATTCGCAAACGACGCGCCATCAATCTTACGAAATTAAACAAATCCCAAAAGCATTTAATTTCTGGAAGCCATCGTAAAAATACGAGGACGAATCGTGGACTCAGTAGCTGGCGTTAAATTGCCCTCCTATCGTTATGCAAAAATGAGCCAAATGCTCATTTTAGTTAGAACTCTCTAAATATACACGCTGTATTAAAAGCCAACGCCCAAATATACACGAAGGTCTATTTTTTGGATGATAAATGCAATAATACTCCTAAACGAATCAAGACGTTCATAATTTTACCTAAGTATTTTAAATATATTAAATACTAGCTTACCCGCACGCGACTTCGTCCACGCGGACTACAGTTTATCGCGAAAAAAGCGTCCTACGTTTTTCTAGGATATTAAAAGCCCATGCAAAAGTAGACTTAGGCTTCTTGGTTATGGCCTCTGTGGCTTAATTGTTGTTGGTATAGCATCAACTACTTAATCTGTGGCACCAACGCTCTTGATGATTTTTGACAGACTTGCTATTTCGTTTCAATGGCAACCGTTCCTTACAGCGAGTATTCAACATGTTCCAGTTTTTCCGTGGAAACTTCCACGGAATTGGTGGAATTTTCCGGGATAAAAAGTATCCTATGTTTTATTCTAGGGTATAAGTTATCTCCATTCCAAATTTCATCAAAATCCGTCCAGCATTTATTGCGTGAAAGCTCCCCAAACAAACAAACGAACAGACAACGTTTCCATTTTATATATTGGTATGGATTTGATAAAAATATCTTTTTACAGTTTAACGTGCCATCCGAACCACGGAGCTATGGAAAACTGCACATAACTTAGGAAAGTCATTGGTGCGAAGCCTAGACCCGAACCCGGTATCGTTGGATTATAAGTTGCATCATTGAACCGTCAGGCTCCCATCGCTCTTTTGACTTGGTATGGAACTCTTTATAGTATAATTTAAGTCAAATAATTATTCGCGAACAATCTCTACAAAAGTTGAATAGTTCTATTAATTTACATTATAATTCAACATTTTTGAAGTTGAAACAGCATAAGTTTCAGCACCAACTTGAAACACTTTACTAAAATACAATTGACTTTATATTGAGGCTTCATAATGCAATATTTTCTTCTTATTTAAAAATGGAAATGAGTTAAAAAAACAGTTAAAATTTGCTCCTTATATAAACACAAACGTATTTGGATTTGATTCACTTCGCTTTGTCCTATTATGGAGATATATGGAACTGAACAGTTCTAAATATCCTCATGTTCTCTAAAAAGGGTTAATCGAACTTTACGATTCAAAATGACTGCCCCTTCCCGTGGCAGGAGGAAACATTTTTTTCTCTGTTTATTGACTCAAAATAAACATGCTAAATAACCTGATAAAGATTCATGAAGACTCATCGTATTTTGTTAAAGAAAACAAAGGTTCGACAAAAGTTATTACACCTTGAAAATTGCGTTATCTTTAGCGAACACTCATCGTCAATGTATAGATAGATACCTACTTTATTACAGAATTCAATTTGAAGTTACCTGCCGAAACTTTACACAGACGTACAGCTGTATGATATAGAACCGAATTTCAAGTAGGTCCTAGAGAGCCACAGATGGGATAAGTAGAATCTAGAGCACTTCAATTTTCTTTGGATAGCTTGAAGTGGTTGAAGTACCTAAAATAACACTTTATAAGTGTCTACGCTTTCGCTCATTGAAACCATTACTATGTAGGCAAACCCAATAAACACTGCTATATGTTACTTGGCTATAGATTCTGTTGGGTTATTTTTTCATGTCTCCTTTCAACTAATGGGTTCCTGGAAGAGATCACTGCTGAGCGATAAGGCCGCTGACTGTTCTAATTTTGAAATATAAATATTCCGTACTATTTTTTTGTGCAAATGTTATGAACATAATATAAATTCGTAAGTACCTACAAATTGGAAAGAGGAAAAAAATAATTCATTTTCTTTAAATTGTTTAAAGAAATTAAATAGTTTTTTATTATATTGTGTGACAAGTATGAATAATTAAGGAAAAAATGTGATGCATCTTAAAAAATATGGAAGTTGTTTGTAACATTACCGGATGGTGTTTTTTCACCGGCCAAGGAGTGAGTTGAACTCTCGACCCCATACGCAGTCATCAGAAAGTTCAACCCTATTTCCCGATAACTATAATCTTTTAAAATCGGGAGAGATCAGGGGACTTTGAGTCAAATATGTCATATCCTAGACCGCATCACTGTTTACCATCAGGTGAGATAGTGGTCAAACGCGATCAAATATTTAGTAAAATAAGGAAATAAGTAATCATTTAAATTTAAATAAATATATATATATTCGGGACAATTCACACCAACTACCTATCCCCAAATTAGGTATCCTAGTTGTATTATGGGCAGTAGATACAAATAAATATACATAGATACGATATTTACATCCAAGACTCGGAAACAATCATTTGTGCTCATCACACAAATGATTGCAACTTGCGGGATTCGATACCACGACCGTTTGATTTCGTAGTAGGGTCTCTAGCCACTAGACCAACCGGTCGTTAAATCTACGCCAATATTAAAAGTTCATCTTCGTAAGATTGATGCATAAAAAACTGACATATTGCACCATATTTCCAAAGTACCTGAATTTCACCCTCAAGCAAATCAACTTACGACATTAATCATAACATAACATTGTTAGCTATCGAAGGTTTATAATTAATTATTGACTAATTAGCCTCATCGAGGAAATTATTGCAGACGTTTTAAACAGGTATTGATTAATTGTGAAAGCTCGACTTCGACATGAAAACAAAAATTGAATACGGATCGTTTATAGAATATAAAAAAACACCTTCCTCTTGATTTTAAAAAGATTAAAACTCTACCTTCATATAAATATATTCCAAACCAGCCCAAAATAGTTTAGTATGAGAGTAAGAAAGATCAATTTCTAGTGCTAGGGCGATTTGATGATATTCTTGATATTCTGATATTATTATAAATTTTCAGTTCATTGTGAAATTACAAATTACTTAACTTATTATCAAGATAGAATTAATGATCTGCCTAAATTGGAGGAAGTAAGTAGAAACACGTAGGTATGTATTATTACAAACTCATACACAGTTACCAAAATTCAGTCTATCAATCTATCCTTTATCCGTCTTGTCTGCGCGGTTCCTTGTTCCATGCTGAAGATTGGGCTGCACAGTTCACGGCTTGCTCATATTTTGCATGAGCTTGCGCGAGCTACCATGAAGCCGTCGTCACGCACACTCTTACATGTATAAAGTGATTTATATAGCATATCATAGACCAATGAGTGTAGACGGAGCTTAACGTAACGCTTGTCAACGTTATTAATCTAGAAACGAAAAACAATTTCACTAACGAAACCAATTACAAATCACGTGGCATACTGAATAAATAGATGATTAGAACCAGTATAAATAAATAATACTGAGCTCTTAAAAATAATTTTCAAACTTGCTTCAATCCCCTGATAGAAAATATAAATATTTTACGATTCTCTCCAATTTCGTCATTGACCCTGCTTCAATTGATTTTGTTTATACCCGGGTAGCGTCCTTACCCCCAAGGTTTGGCCCTTGACTTTTTAGTAGCTTAAAGTCTTAGCAAGATGTATGGGAAGTGGCGACCTGCAATTATCGACGTTATCGTGAATACGGAAGTATTAGCTTTGATTAAGGAAATAGGGAGTAGAAGGATTTTCATTCCCTTTTCAATGCCAACTTTGGATCTCAAGGATGGTAGGTTGATTAATGAGGAAGCTGTTTTAAGACGTTTGAAGGAGAAACAGGTTTGTTTTTAAGAGACTGACTGATATCCTAAGGTTTATTCAGATTCATTTATTTGCTTAAAACACAGGTAAAAAGGATGTCAAAATTATAGCAAAGCTTTGTAAGATTTAACCACGACAGAACTGTATTACTATTTTCTGTGCAAACCCAAACCATACTTTTGTATGTAATACTCCTAGCAGTGCCGCTGGTGCAAGGACTATTAATTATACTTTTGCATTCAATAACGTGGATTGTGTTATATAAACTCATCTAACGCAATAGTTAAATAGAGCATCGCGTCTTTGCTCTATTCAGCCCCTATTCATTTTTATGACGAACTGGTCTAGACAATCGTTTGACCACGATCTCACCTGATGGAAAGCATGATGTGGTCGAAGGTGTAGCACGCTTACCTAGTAGATACCTATTCACTCTTGACTTGAACACACCTGGGTTATAATTTACCGGAAACACTGACGAGGGCAGGGCATTCCACTCCTTTGCAGTTCTCATAATAAATGAAGAAGCGCAACGCTTCGTTCTTATGCGAGGTATTTCAACCATAAAAAGGTGGCGCTTTGCTGATTTTCAGTTGTACGGTGATGGAAAGGTGATGGGGGAATCAGGTTGTGCAATCTGTAGAATACCGACGGGCGTGCTACCTCACGTCGATGCACTAGACTTTGAAGCTTACTCTTTACTAGAGTGTCATCCCCATTGAGCCTGATAGCACGTCTCTCAATTGAATCCAAAGACTCGAGCTGATACTTGGCAGAACCGTCCCAGAGGTGGAAGCAGTACTCCATACAAGATCGGACCTGTGCTTGATAAAGATTCTAAAGCTCACGGTGTGAAGTACCACCTAACCTTAGACAAAATACCAAGTTTTATTGCAGCTACCTTGGCATTGGATTCAATATAAGACCCAAAATTCAGGTTTGATGTGAGTTCGACACCCAAAAGTCCAGATGGTCGCCTTATTGTTACACTTTCGAAAGACGGACATTGGTTTAGAGGACTTATTTTTAGCAGAAAACAAACACACCTGTGTTTTAGTAGCATTAAACTTAACCAGGTTAGCATCGCCCCAATCGGACACGACTTCTAAGGCTAAATTTAAACGGTTTACCGTAGCCTCTCTCTGAAACTGGACAGCGTCACAGCTGGTTTGAGCATTGGTATCTAGGCACTTGCCTAGTAGATACCTATTCACTGGCGACTTTAGGACCTGGGTAATAATTTACTGGAAATACTGATGAGGGTAGAGCATTCCACTTCTTTACAGTACAAATGTGCAATATTTTCTTCAATCTGAATATATTGAAGAAAATATTGTAATACCATAGGGCGGGATTTCATCTCTTGCCTTGGTGTAATTTTATTTGAACTGCGATAAAGTTCTTCACACTTCAAGATTTTATCGTTATTCTAAAAATTTTAAATATCTTTGCTGCTGTTAACTATATTTATTAGTGAATAATTTTTCAGATATATCGATGCAGTTGCGAGTCGTTATCTGGAGCAGTTTTAAAATATTTAATAATTAGATATCTTACGAGTAATATATGATTTCAATACGGCTATAAATAGTGTGCTGGCAAATGAAAAATTGTATCTAAGTCACAATTATTATGACTAAGGTCACAATGCTGTAGTGTGCCTCATTAAATGAAAAGGGGATAAAATATGAACTTAGTGGTTCACCCACCAACATTTAAAGTAAGCTATCTAAACAAATACCACTGATCAAAATTATATATACAAGAGAGCCTATAAAATAATTATATTGGATGTTTAAAAAAAATACTAAACTGTAAAAAATACTACATATCCTTTGAACAATATTGAAATTGATATGGTCCGAAAATCTCCGCTAGGAGAGAATGTTTAACATTCGAGGAGAGTGTGTCTCGTTATGATGATGAGGCTACCGCAATCCCAAGGGCCTTACATCTATTTTGACGGAAAACGTTTGGCCGGTACATTCTTACTATGAGGGTTTACCATTTACTTATATATTCTGAGAGAGTAGGCAGAACAGAAAATGTTTTTTGAGTTCGTGGTATTACAATATTATCAAAATATCAGTTGTAATTATTTCGTAATTTAATTTATTGGTAATAGTCATAGCTAGAACCGACATAGAAGGCATAGAAGACAGGCATAGACCCGACAACCGCTGGGGAATAAAGGTTCTCGAATGGCGACCACGAACAAGCAGTCGAAGTGTGGGGAGACCCCCCACACGATGGACCGACGACATTGTTGCCATCGCAGGAAGTCGGTGGATAGAGGTGGCACAAGATCGCTGGTCATGGCGCTCTTTGGGGGAGGTCTATGTTCAGCAGTGGACTTAAAGGCTAAAGGCCTAAAGGCTGACATGATGGTACAAAGCATCTAGAAGGTTGGACATTTGAACTATGTTACAACAGGAAAAATGTCCAAATAGTTAATTCAATTATAGTGTTGTGGAGTTTCCTAAACAAATACACGTTCTTGTGCTAAAGCATATTATTATATAAAATATTCAAGTGTAATTTCTTAAACATATTACATAAGAAGGTGTTCTAAATCAAACAGGCACGTCAACCTTAAAACCTGCAATTTCTCCAGGCAAACCGATTCTTGGTCTGTAAAGTAAATAAACATGTCAATAACGCCGGCACAGTACTGTGATGCCGGCGCCAATTTAAAGGGCACGCAGATTTGCAGCTGTGTCACGAGTTCAGAACAACCCAGCTTTAGGCGTGTAGTGAGCATTTGATTTTTGAGAAGGGGGAATGGATATTCAGCTCTCTACGCTCCTCGTGTTTGTTTGTAGGTTTTACCTATTCCTAGTGTTTGCTGAAGAAAACCCTAAATTACAATTCCAAAATAATTTCCACTCCTACTCCTATTTTTATAAAACATACTTAAAAGACAGAATGGTAGTTAGCTATCATTTGACAACATACATTGGCTAGAATTAGCTGGTTGATATCATAAATTACATAAATAATTTTCTTATGTAAAGTTGTTTTTTTTTTTTCAAAATGATTGTGAGAAGAGTCCCCCTTCCACATCCTTCTGGCTGGGTTGACGCAGCAACTGGTACCTTGCAAGCATAATGTATTTCAAAATTAGTAACAATACAATTTCAGAGTACAACTGGAAGTTTAGCAGTTCCAAGGATTTAGTAACTTAATCTAACATACTCGTCCGTGAAATTAGTAATTTAGCTACGGGCACGAATAATAGATTGTTGCACATATTAATAAGTGATTTATTATTATTACATCGAGTTTTGGCTTGGAGTTTGAGTATAAATGAGGGCTTCAAAATCTGAGTGCAATAATAAATCGCTTTTGTGAGGTGCATTATGTGCTTTTGTACAACAACTCAGATCATATTTGATGTAGGTACCTAGCGATAATTATATGATAGAACTAAAATCAAATAAATCTAACGTACGTTAAAGTGAAGGTTTTAATATTTATTACTAGATTTTTGTGGCATCAAATTGTTTTCGATCACAGAATATGCTTCGATTTTATTTCTTGCTCGTCACGGCTTGCCTAAAATTACCAGATGAAACACATCAAAAAGTCCGAAACCTGGCCGGATTTATTTATCCAATCATCTTACTCGTTTTTTTTTTGCGGTTTTACATTTAAGTACATTAATTAACATGTAAGTACATTAATTAACATGTAAGTACATTAATTAACATGTAAGTACATCCATTAACATGTAAGTACATTATTTTTATTTCTCCTGGACTTAACATACGGCAACTACCTTTCGCTGGACTAAGTACAATAAGTTAACTTTTAATTAAATTAAATATCTTCTCTCTAATAAGTTTCTAAACATTATGTGCTCGCTAAGCAGGCGTTTATGCTAAAATCATTAAAAACATTAGAAATATTTTCTACCTAACATTTTAGGCACCCATTCGTACAGGGCTTGCGTAACATATATGTTTTGTTTATTGTGTTACAGACAGTTTGTTTTATTTTATTCCAAATCTCTTTGATGAACTCATACAAATCTATCTATCAATATCTATACTTAATAAAGCAGTAAGTACCAAAAATCTGTACAATGAAGATATTTAAACAAAATTTGGTGTAGGGTGCTTAAAACAAGCTACAGAACATGCATATAACATTTTTTTAATTCGTGTCTGTCTGTTTGTATGTTAGTCTGTTTGTTTGGGCATCACATCAAAACTACTAGACTGATTGCAATGCGGTTTCCACTATTGGATAGCTTAGGGTTTGACTTAAAAACTGATGTAATTGGTATCTCAATCTGATGAGCAGAATTCGAGAAAACGATAAAAACCATTTGACTTGTGACCAAAGTTTTACGATTTTTGTAATTTTGGTTCTGGAATATCACAGGATTCTTATATCCCAGAAAATATAACCATGCGGCACAGCTAGTTAATAATAAAAAAAGGTAATGGATTGACATGCATACTTTATAGCTATAGCACGGAATAAATAATACTGCGTAGTTCCTCTTTGAAAATACTAATAAAAGAATAATGGTGAAATTAAAACTTAGTTGTAAGATGAAAAAAAAATATTTTCATCTCTTTGACCTAGTGATTGCTCTCCTTCTTGCTCTCACGTGCACAGGTATTGACAGTTCGTTTCATAAAAAAAGTTTAAATCGATATGTATTTGTTTAGGTTATGAAAGCTAATACAAATTGTACGCGTGGTTGCCCACAGCTATTAATATGTTAATTTAAATAAGGCTTATAATTTTCTATCGACCTGCTAACTGCTTATTATGCTATTCAGTCATGTTGTTAAAATAAATTGAGAATGATTATGTCTAATTCTAGGTCGTTTGTATTTAACA
Source organism: Alsophila aescularia (assembly GCA_946251855.1). Classification (NCBI taxonomy): domain Eukaryota; kingdom Metazoa; phylum Arthropoda; class Insecta; order Lepidoptera; family Geometridae; genus Alsophila; species Alsophila aescularia. Next base: position 33,037,125 of record OX276386.1, on the reverse strand, counting down.
ATTAGTTACGGTTAGAGTAAAAGTTCACGACTTTGTTACGGTTATAGTACATTACTGCCGCGGTCTGTAATGACTGCGTTGCTGGCAGCGATGGTGATGGCCGAGAACTTAACTAAGCAAAGCTCGAGGCCATCATAGCGTGGCCGGCAGGGTAGTCATTGCGGACCAAGGCTTGTATAGTGCTTTACTCAAACAATGCGAGGTATTTAAATAAAACTAGCAAACTGATGAAAAAATTATATAACCCACTATAACAACAACAACAACAACAACAAAAACTAAAACAACACCAACAACAACGTCAAAAACAACAAGAACAACAAAACAACAAGAACTACGAAAATAACAAGAACAACCAGGACAACAACAAAACCAGCAATAACAACAAGGAAAACAACAAAACCAACAAGAACGACAAAAACAACAAGAACAGCAAAACAGCAAGAACAACAACAACAAAAACAACGAGAACAACAACAAAAACTACAAGAACAACAAAAACAACAAAATCAACAACAAAAACAACGAAAACAACAAGAATAACAACAAAAACAACAAGATCAACAACAATAGCAACAAAAAACAACAAGAACAACAAAAACAACAAGAAAAACAATAAGAACAACGAAAACAACAAGACTAACAACAAAAACAACAAGATCAACAACAATAGCAACAAAAAACAACAAGAACAAAAACCACAAAAACAATAACAAAAAAAAACACAATAATAAACAACAACAACAACAAAAAAAACATACCACAACATAACAATAACAACAACAAAATAACTAAAACAACAAAAAACAATGAAAACTAAAACAACAAAAATACAACAACAAAAACTACAAAAACAACAATAATAGCTAAGAACCATCTCGATCACATCAGCTTTCAAACAGAAAAAAACATCAATATCGGTCCATACGTTTGGGAACTACGACGCCTCTCTTTTCGCGTTCGTTGGTTAACAAAACCACAGAATAAATAATGGTACTAAAAACACGACAATAATGGAAATTGCTGGCCGCAAAACACGACAGTAATGAAATTCCATACAACTTTGCTGGCGCCTATTCAAGAAGCGCGGCAAGGTCGACTTTGCCCAAAGCAGGTTGTCGAAATAATGACCACATTACAAACTTGTTTGAGTAAAATTATTAAGTACACCTTCTTATTACATTATTAATTTGTAGCAACCTAAGCTTTATGGATGTTAACGGATATTGGATGGAGCTTAAATTATTTTGGTTGTTTGCAAATCGTTAAAGATATTGACGTAGATTATATTGTATCAAGAATGTTAAAAAAAAGACTGATTCCACACCGTCAAATCAAAATTGAGGCACCCAATGTATGCCGATTCGCTCGTACGCACAATCCTCACACACACACATTTACACCATGTTATGGCGATCTGCAGCCACATCGCAGCAAGAACTCGATCTTGATAGTCTTGTTTACACTGTAAAGTTCTCACGAAAAATCAAAAACAATAGTCGTTTGAGATTAAATAACCACAATATTCACTCACTTACAATGCCCGTGGGGTCCCTCAGCTAAAAAATTGAGTTTCTTAACAACTAAAATACGACAAAAAATAACCTCATAGCAATTGAGTTAGGATTAATCCTATGTACCTATTATGCTTTTAACAAACAATTATTTTCTAATGTTAAAAACTCTTTTTCTGACTGAAAAAGATTGATTGACAGGCACAATTTATTATTTCTCAAACAACCCGATCCATCCTGTACCGACCTACCGACATTATGGATAAAATGTTGGCTTGTTTGTTTGTTTCTCGTAAACATTACTGATTGGTTCTTATAACCGCGCAGGAAGTTGCGATCTACTTTCTTGGTAGCGTCGACAACATTATTGTGTCTCTGAATTGTTATAAGTTAGATACCAATATTGATTACTGGGTAGTACTTTACCTTGTATGTTTTTAAAAGTCAGTGTGTCAACATTTTCAAAAAATAGTTGATGTACTTATGAAATAGCCGTGGTTGCCTAAAGTGGGAGCAAACAAAAGAGTGTAAATCTATAATTTTTTTGGATATATTTAACATAACCTATATTAAAAAAAAATATAGGTAGAATCGTATTTTGTAACGCCACCCATTGTCATCCACACTTCTTCTACTATTGTTTCTTTATTTTTGTTATTTTTGTTTGTGGTATAAAAAAAAGAAAAAAAAAAAGAAGAATTTATCGATCTATTTATATATTATTTTCACAGCGATGAAACATAACACTACGTCAAGTATTTCTTGAAAAAAATATGCACTAAAAGTAACTTCCACGATAACGTAACGAAGTAACGATGGTATCGTTTCCTCACGCAAATAACATGAGGTCTTTACAACTACCGAGATCGTAATCTCTCACTTGGCAAGATGACGATGACCCATTTTTGACAAATGCTGTCCCCCTATCTACATGGACGGTCGCTACCTACGCGCATGGGTCCCCAAATGTAAGTATTATACGGACGGAAAGGAAAAGGACATTTAAGAAAATATGCTCTTAAGTGTCGTGAGTGCTGGTGCAGTGAAAGAAGTAAAGCAGTAAGGGCAATGCATTGAAATGGCCAGACTTGATATGCGAAGCTTTGCGTACATGATTTTGTTATTCTTCTTGTTTTGTTAATATCAAAATCGTAACATTATGAGCCAGTGTGTGGCCAGTGCTTCCACATTGTTGGAAGTAGCAGTAAGTGAAGGTGGTCGAGCGATAATACCAACTACTTGTTTTGTGTGGATTTCTCTTCGCCCTTTGCTTCGTATGGATCGCTATTGCTGTCAGTCCCGGTTGCTGACAACTGATAGCGGACATTAAGCCACATCATAGGCCCTTGGGCTGCCTGACAAACTCTGAAAAAATACCTCACACACCTCATTTGACATACAGTGAGTGAAAAATCAGAACCCAGAATTATTGTAGTTTGTAAGCAATGTGAATTGTAAATTTTAAAAAAGTAACATATTTGTTTTTAGATACATATGAATTATATAAAAAGCTGCAATTGTTGTTATACTTAAATTACGTTTGTTATGGCTGTAAAAACTAACATGGGCGTGGCTCATTATTTAACGATTCGAAAGTCCTTTTTTTTCGACGAAATAACCTGTGAGTGTCACTTGTACTTATATATCTTTAATTTTCATATGATTTACAAATAAAGAAATAGAATTAACCATATACTAAAAGTTCGTTTGAGTTTTGTACGAAGTGTCTATACTTCATTACTATGGTGTAAGTAGTGAGGTACTATGGTGCTGACGACGGATTTTGAGAAACGTCCTTGTGACGTTCTTTGTAGGAAGGGTCGTATGGTGGACCTAATGGGGGAGTGCGAAATTTTCGAATTACGACGCTAATTTATTTTTATAATAATTGAAGAAAGATAAATTCTGTTAAATAAAGTCGAAGTTAGTTCGTATCATGCATTTTTTTTATTCGATTGAATGACGAGACGAACAGGTCCGTTGTCTGGTGGCAACCATCTGCGTGATTTATTCTATCACCGTTAATTTGTGAAAACCGTCAGATTATAATAAGTTCGCCGAGATTGTAAACAAAGGAAAAATTGTGAATTGGATTCGATTTACAATAAAAGGAATATAACTTTAATATATTACTTCCAGTAGATCCGTCTCCAACCGTAAAATTGTTAGTGCATATGCACTATCGAAGACTATCAATCAGTGCACAGTTTTTAAAATATTCCGATTTTCTTCAATCCACCATTATATTGTGAACCTGCTGCCCCTGACGGTCGGTGCTGTCAGTGGACTCAGTAGGATATTTTGATTGTCTTTAATGCCTACAGAGTCTTAAATGAAATAGATAGTCTAGTCAAAATAATTTTCCAAGCATTGCACTTTTAATTTTTGATCATAAATGGTTTTTCAATTGCCATTGTATTTTTTTCGTGTATTTTGAAAAGGTGACGCGAATAAACGCGTAAAATTTATTTACGCCCTGCGTTCAAATTTGCAAAATACACGAAATATATATTTTAATGTCAAAATATTAAGTTTTGTATGAAAAATTACATCAATACTTACTACCTAATATGCACTGATTGGTTGATAGTATTCGATAGTGCATATGCGCTTACAATTTTATAGATAGATAGATTGTAATATATCGAAATTGTATTCGTTTTATTGTAAATCGAATGCTCCATTCCTCGGACTAAACTCACCGAATTTATTACAATTTGACGGTTCTTACAATAGTACGGTGACATATCCAACAAAAAAAAAAAACAAAACATTTGAAAAAAAAAAGCATAAAATAAAAAACCAGTCGATTTTCAGCTTTCAGATCTAAAATGTTAATTTTATTCGGACGCTTAGCTCCTGACCGAGGTTTTAGGGATTCCCCAAAATTGGAATATAATTTATTTTCCTTGTTACTGTGCCGCAATAAAAGATAAAAGTATTTTTGACAAGGATTTTTAGACCTGAATATTTTTTTTGCCCAGATTTTACGTAATGTTACTTAGATTTCCATAAAATCTTACTTTTGGGGATTATATGAGTGAAAAGATTATGAGCCCGATTTATTTTTTAATATTACTAGCAACCTTAAAGGTTTTCTCTAAATATGATATTTCTTTGTATAAAACGTTATATATTAATCACCCGTAGTCCCGCCCACCCCTGCGTGTTTCGCGCCACCACTGAATAAAATAATAGCAAATTGACTATTTGAAATCTGCTCGTCAAATACATCTTTATAACTTTGAAACTACTTGTCAAAAAATATTTTGTAAAAAACAAAATTTAAGTACATGAATGATGAAGCCTATAGTGATATTGAATTTGATAAGGTTTAATACAGTTAAGCACAAAATGGTCCAGAAAATTGAGTAAGAAAACCTTAAATTTGGGTTTTTTTTTGTAGTAAGTACACATAATAAGTATGGTGTTGCAGACTTTTTTATAGGACTTAAATAACAAGCTTTTCATTATACTACTTTCATGTACCTCTAATGGAATATTTACGTAGCTAACGCAATAAAATACTGCCAGGAAGACTGACTTTTTCCGACCTCGACTCATCGACTTGATTTAAATACCTCATAACCTTCATGTTGAATCAATCTACGCTTAAGTGAAAACTGGAACAAAATTGGTTATCATTCGCGATATTTGTGCAGAAATACAGACAGACAGATAGACAGACAGACGCGGTTTGGCGACTTTGTAGTGATAGTGAAGTGATGACAGTGAAGTGATTTCGTTTTCATCGTGCAAACGTGAAATGATTAATAATTGATATTTGACGGTATGACGGCATACATAAAAATAAGTAATGTTAGATTTAATGAATATAGAGTAAAGTAAGTTTGTAAGAAAGTTTTTTTGCATACTACTTTATAGACAAAAAGAAAGTCTAGGGTGTGTACCAATTTACACGACTTATATCTTACACGACTTATATTTGGCATACATTTAAATACTTTCTCATTCAAGGTAGAAACCGAATTATTTTCTAAATCATTAAAATATACTGAAACATTTACCACCTGTTTACAAAAAGATATTTATTTACAAAACTTAACTTTCAAAGTAACAATAATGAAAATAAAATGAAGGATAACGATATCGAATGTCGTCGCAACTATACTATAAAAGTTTATCTAAATTGTCAGAGATATTACAGGAAATAGAGTTTTGTGCTTCTGTGTGACATCGATTTGTACAAGACCCAACTTGAGAAGACTTTGTTGGTACCTCTCAAGTTATCGAGCACTATGATTAGAACTTTTAATTCAAGAACTTTTAGGAATAGCAGAATTCACAAATTTTGACAGGCTTCTGTTTTATATGCGCCTTAGAAGTAGACCAACTTTAAAATAAAGTAAGTAACTACAGTTTACATTGCATACCTAATTAGGAACCTACTGTCATTTCCAACGTTACTTTATTATTTTATAAATAATCAAAGATTATTTTGTTTATGCACAATATTAAGTAAAAATATTAGATGTGTTCACATTATCTTTCTTGAGTCTGATCTGGAAATAACCTATATTTATTTAAAACGTAAGTCGCGGGCAAAGTTTTTGCCCGCGACTTACTTACGACTTACTTCGTCCACACGGACTACAGTTTATCGCGTAAAAACATCCTACATTCTTCTGGGATATTAAAAACCAATGCATTGTATAATATAAATTTAATATAACGCTCTTGATCATTTTTGTCAGACTTGTTATCATTTTGTTTCCAAGGCAACGTCATTCCGTTCCTTACAGCGAGTAATTTACATTTTCCGGTTTTTCCGTGACGACTTACTATTTTCCGGAATTAAAAGTATACTCAGTTGAACTCTATTTAGTACAGTACATATTTACAAAGTTTCATCAAAATCAGATCAGCCGTTTTAGCGTGAAAGCTCCCCAAACAAACAAACAGGCAACGTTTCACTTTTATATATTGGTATGGATTTAAATTGGATTTATATATTATTATATGTATATCTAGATACGGCAAAGCCTTCAAGCCCGACAAATATAAGACAGCCGTCCTAGCCTAGTAGGTACCCCTAGGCATAGGTAGGTATAGGTAGAAATCCCTTGTTGAAATCGAATTCCGGTACCTCTATGAAATAACTTCAAAGTGAGGACACTTTTAGTTCGTTTGAAAATTTTCAAGTCCACGTAAATGATTTCGGTGCTCTTCAGTGATTTTAAAAGCAGGTGCTCGTATTTTTGGTAACATATAGCTGTAATAAATCTTTTTATTTTTAGCGGGAAGGGAATGGCAGAGTTTTGCTGAAACTTTTTCATTTTAGATCCATAAATTACAGGTGGTAGAATATTGGCGTGCCACCGGAAAATGAGCCTATTTTCGCTTAGCAATTGGCCGATGTGTACTGATTTATTATTACCTACCTACTGATTTATAACATGATATATCTAATGTTGAGATGGTATATCTATGATACATGTCTCATATTCAACTAACGAAATTGGTTTAAAGAAACAAGCAGTTTATAATTTTATCTCAAATGATTTACGAGTTAACCCATTTCAAATCCTGTACATATATCTCCATGTTTCAAACACACTTTTTAACTCTTTTGTTTGGACCCTGGTGTGAGCTCGGACATAAGAGTTATATAGTCATGACCTTGCTTTCATCTGACTACCTTCTCTCAGCCTGATGAAAGATACACAATTATTTAGACTGTCAAACATAATAATTATGAATAGTTAACTACCTTTTTAGCCTGCAAAAATGTTAGGTGGTTAAAAATATGTAATTATCTGTATTTTTACCCGACTTCACGGAGAGTTATCTGTTTAGGTTGTGTGTATGTTTGTTTGTTTGTTTGTAAGTTTCTTAGGCGCGTCCTACAGCCTAAATGGCATGATGGATTTCGATAAATGAGGTATCATTGGATTTGTCTTGATCACGAGAGTGCTATGGGATGAAAGGTCAAGAAAACTAATATGGCGGCTTCCCGCTGCCATTTTGTATTTCTGACTGAATACATAGTTACTAAAACCTATCGAGTGAGGTATCATAATGAAGGTCTTTAAAAGACCATTTCAAAAATATATAATTATTATGACTTCTAGCTATTGTTTGTTAAGCTTCTTACAAAATTTTCAATTTTAGATTATGCATGTTACCGTAAATACTATAGTCTAATGTTGCAATTGCAAGTATTAAAGTAAAGTAAAACATGTAAGTAAATAAGAAACATTAGATTTATATATAAATTTATATAATGGGTCAGACGATCCAACTGGGAAGATCCAACTTCGGCAAAGAGGTCACCCGACTAATCCAACTCGGATGGGCAGCGTTCGGGAAATTGCGCCATATCTTCTCGTCGCAGATACCGCAGAGCCTCAAGACGAAAGGTTATATAATCAGTGCGTGTTACCAATGATGACATAGGTACGGCACTGAGACGTGGTCGCTAACTATTGGTCTCATATATAAACTCAAAGTCGTGCAGCGTGCAATGGAGAGAGCTACGCTCGGAGTTTCACTACGTGATAAGATCCGTAACGAGAAAATCCGTAGAAGAACCAAGGTTATCGACATCAGCTCTCAGAGTTTGCAAGTTGAAGTGGCAGTGGGCAGGCCATATAGTTCGCAGAACCGACAACCGCCGGGGAATAAAAGTTCTCGAATGGCAACCACGAACAAGCAAGCGAAGTGTAGGGAGACCCCCCACATGATGAACTGACGACATTATATAGCCATCGCAGGGAGTTGATGGATGGAGGTGGCACAAGATCGCTCGTTATGGCGCTCTTTGGGGGAGGCCTATGTTCAGCAGTGGACTTCGAAAGGCTGACATGATGATGATGATGATGAAATTTATATAAATACTAGCTGCGGCCCGTGGTTTTACCCATGTGCCTCAGGAACACTGCATTTTTCCGGGATAAAAAGCTTATATATATTATAGTAGCTTATGTGTTAATTCAGGGTATACTCTACCTTGGTACCAAATTTCATATAAATCCATTTAGCCGATTAAGCATGAAGAAGTAACAAACATACACACACATTCTAACACATACAAATTTTCGCCTTTCTAATATTAATGTGATTATTTTTGCGGGCGGTAAGCTCGTATTCAATCAATATAATGATCACAGATTGATTCACAGTCGGGATTTTTGTATTTTCATAATAATTGTGTGTCTAAAAAAAGAGTCCTTTTGTATATTTTGTCCAAGTGTTGCCGAAGCGATTCAATATCGAATAAACTATCATTCAAACAAAAATGAATCACATTGAAATCGGTTCATCCGTTTGGGGGCTACGATGCCACGTACAGACAAAGGCTCCATCTTTTTGTGTCGGTTGTGAAAAATCACCATAGCATTAAATTATTATATCCCTACAAGAATTTACACACAAGTGTACACACATTATACCTGCAGAACGAGTAAGGATTATTGTTAAACTTATCCGAACAATTTATTCTCCTACCTGCGAGCATTTGTATCAGTCGACTGTTTGTGTTCTTACATTTGCCAGAAATACATCCACGTTGAGAGGGAAACTGTGTGCAATTTTTTTTCCACACGCAATGTATACATAAACGTCGAGTACATCTCACACTTGAGATTCGCAGACGATATCGTCCTTATGGTAGAATCATTGCAAGAGTTGTAACATATGCTGACCAGCCTAGCAAATGTCTCCCGACGTTTTGGCCTCCACGTTTGTTTTTTTGTTTGTCGTATGAGGTAGTGCTGGCCTCTGATGTCAGAGTTTGTCAGGCCGCCCGAAGGCCTCTGACATGGCTTAACGACTGCTCCACGTGAACATTAGTAAAACAAAATTGATGATCAATCCACACATCACACCGGAACCAATTGTCGTCAGTGGCATGCCTCTCTATGTTGTACAGGAGTACCTATGTCTGAATTTATATCTAGGGCAAACTCTTATGTTGTGCAGAAACAACTTTAAGAAGGAAGCCGATAGGCGGATTCGGCTGGGCTGGACAGCATTTGGGAAACTTCGTCATGTCTTCTCGTCACCAGCCCACAAGGTCTACAGAAAAGTCTTTAAACAGTGCGTCTTACCTGTTATGACATATGGAGCCGAAACGTGGACACTGACTGTGATGCTGCTGTACAAATTTAATGTCGCTCAGCGAGCGATTCACTGCAAGCATTGCCCTTCAAACCGAAACACATAAATATTTGCGCACTACTGCTTGGCAGTTGAATATCTGACAAATGTGTGATGCTTCGCCAGGCGGACTCATGCGTAAGAGTCCTACCACTATAAATTAAAACATAATGCGCAAATAATTAACTTTAAAACATTAATTATTATTTGAATCAAAAACGGTACATAATTCTCACAAACCTGTATAATAAATCAATAAAAAAAAGCCACAGTATATCTATATTTTCTATTAAGACTATATGTCAGGATCATAATCAACCACAATGGTCCTTGCGTTACAAATCTATATTATTGAGAAATTTTATATATTATGATATTTATGTGTTTTGAGCCTTATGTAGTTGGTGAACGGGTGGAGATATATACCAGCACGCCTCATTGCGCGCATGCTGCGAACGCACGCGGCAAGGTGGTATTTTATTTAAAAAGTAACATTTCACAGCGAAATCTGGTAAATCTTCTTACTCATCGAAATATCTCTACACTTCTATGAATCATACATGCATCGAAAGCTGATTTCAACACCCACCATTTCAAATACTACTCAACATCTCATCCAGGGTACTTAAAGTAATACGATATTTCAGTAAATAAACAGAACATTTACCTAAAACCACTCCCTCAAATCAGTAAAACATATTTCCAAATCGTTAATTCAATAACTTTCTTTCAATTACAGAAACTCACGGTAGATTAACCAAGGCGGTGGCCCTAAGAAAATATTTTGTTTATCCTAAAGAAACTCATTTTGGCCTGTTTATTTTTTTACGGTAAACAGGCAGGCGAGTTGCCGGAACAAGTAAAGCCGTGAACAGACAGAATCGAAAGTGTAATTTCGTCAACCGCGAAAATGCTGGCGTGGGATGGAATGATGTCCAGACACTGGTTCAATTACGATCTCACTATGCGATAAACCGCCTATGCTCAATCTTGGGCTACGGTTGACTACAGGAAAGGATTCATCATTCATCGAGCACGATATATAAAAATATTTCCCGATACTTCAGAATCCTAATCCAACATGCTTAGATCATGCCGTCAAATAGTTTTTATCGATTGCTTGGCATCTGATCATCGAATTTAGATACAAATTACCCAGTTTATAAGTCTAACCCTAAGATATCCAACATTGAAAACCGCATCGCAAGGTGAGGAAACTAACATGTGCAAAATTAAGGATGTCACCAGTCAGTTTGCAGTGAGCCAGTGTCTTAAAAGTGAATCAGTACTCTTTTTTGGTAGAAATAGGTTATTTGACAGACGTAGCTCTATAGCTAAATAACAAATCTGTAAAACGAAGACATTTAAAAAAATGGTCTAGGGTACTTAACATAGGTTACTACAAAGCTAAAAATCTACTAAAAATCTGTTTGTCTGTATGTTTGTTCGCGCATCTCGTAAAAACTACAAGACCGGTTGCGATGCCATTTTCACTGTTGGATAGCTTATGGTTAGACTTAAAATTAGAAACCCAATTTTCTGGTTCTTAATACGACGATTAGAAGCCAAGCAATCGATAAAAACTATCTGACTGCTGTACGAAATTTGGTATTTTGTACTTTATAGACGAATTTATTTAATTGTATTTTTATACGACCAATTTGTCGATGACATCGAAAAATTGGTCTGGCCAAGATTGGCAAGCTCAAAACCGGGATGGATGGTGTAAGAGGGAGGAGGTTTATGCCCTGCAGTGGGCGGAAATGGGCTGATGATGATGATAATGTACTTTATAGATACTTTTGGTTTTGGAATAACACATACTTATAACCCAGAGAAATGACCAACCAGGCGAAGCTGCGGGCACAGCTATTAGCTAGATAAAGAATTAAAAACAAGTACTTATTGAATACTAAAAAACTAAAGAGATAACACTTTTAAAAGATTGTGCAAAATGTAACAACACAATTGAATTTTTCGCTGTGGACTGAATTATCTATAAGATAACGAACCGCAAAGAAAAACTGAGCGGGCCACATATTGACTACAGCTGAGATAAACGAATAACCGTGGTTCAGTTTCACGGCCATTGCCAGTGGGTTGCCATTCAAACACAGTTGGCAATCGATTGTATATGGGTTCGTTAAATCGAAAAAAGTGCTTCAATCGATTATAAACGAACATTGATACACGAGTCGGCGTTTTATGATCTATTTTTAGGCATCACTGGTTTTGTTTACGGAACGATTTCATTGTGCGGCGTGTATGTTCATTTTGATTATAAATATATAGGTATGCTATTATTGGACGCACTCGATCCCGAAGAAAGATTCAATACAGATTGTAAGCGCAAACAAACAAGGAACGCAATAAATAAACTCATTATTTTTTTGGGTAAATAAAGTATTATCGTCGCTTTTTTGTACATTCTTTATTGCGTAAGCAGATAATAATTAAAGAACGCATGGACACAAGATACTGACTCAACGTCAGATCATTTCTCGTTACTTCAGCGTTTTACAAGACCATAAACTTCTTATTGCTTAATTATTTTAAGAACGGGACACTGGCAATCAGAATACTTGTGGCGATCGTCAATAAAATGACGTATAAAAAGCTCGATACAATCGAAAAGACGTATGAAATTAAGTGGTAACATATCTTTCGAAAGCGAAAACATAAACATGTCTTTCTAAAATAAATTTTGTTTTGTTATTTAAGAGAAATAAAGAATTATGGTGATATATTTTAATGTATTTGCTTACCTATATACCTGCTTGTAGAAAAAAAACAATCTAGAGTAGGAACCAATCTTTATGGCGGCTGAGAAGTTAGGCGCAAGGCGCTGCGCAATAGTTATTTTAAAGTTGTTTGTTACCAACCAATACAATCCACCATTACGGTATCAGCATATATTCCGATATTAATATTATTGTGTTGACGTATGTTAATTGTTAACATAATTTCATGATTGGTTAAAAATAATGAATAGGTTAAAGCGTTAAGTGTCGACGCTAATTTAGCTACAAGAAACATAGCTATAGGTATAACATTTTTTTATCATTCCATTATTTGTATGTACTTAACATATTATATATTTTTCAATCAAATTGACATGTAAGTAAGTATGGTTTATGTATGGTGTATGTGGTATGTAGTTTATTAAATATGTATGTAGGTACATTCATTTTTATTTTGCATGATTTATTATATTGTTTTTCACCACCGTCCTTTTTTAATTCGTTATTTCTGTCCATCCAAAGGTTGTCTGGAAGAGATCGCTTTTAGCGATAAGACCACCCGTTTTATTGTATATTTGTTCCATAATTCTGGTGTAATAAAGTGTTTCTTATTATTAGCATGTTCTACAAGTAGATAGTAAAAAAATACTCTAATAATTGCGAACCTTACTCTACCAGCGCGAAGTCACACTCGCAGCGCGCTTCACAGCCGCCATAAAGATTGGTTCCTACTACACTCTATCATCAAAAAATTTACGCATTTTTAATTTGTTTCCATGTAAGTATTTATGTGAATCTGATGTTCCCGATTGCGTGTGGTGCCCAATGATGTTATATAAAAACTGAGGGTGGTGCCGGGATTCTCCACATTATGCACAATGCACGGGTGCTGTGAGAACTAGCGTGGAGAAATAGCCAGCAGCATTGTTTCTTGATCACTAGCTACTGCGATTACTAAGACACCTGCCAACTATGGTGTTTATGTCCCCCCCTCCCCTTCCTCTCCCCTTTCCATACCCTTCCTCCGCCCTCCCCCCTCCCCTCCGCTCTCCTCCCTTTCCCTTCCCCATCATATTATAATCAACCGGTGCCCACAAACTCTGTAGAGTAATATTTTGAGTTCTAAGAATGTCTCACATAAACGTGTAATTGAAATAAAGTTTCATCGACGGAAAAGCGAAGGACGAACGAAGTTGAAATACGAGTACCTACAACTTTCTTCATATTAGTTACTAGCTGCGCCCCGCGGTTTCACCCACGTGTACAATGATGAAAATTGATGATGATGATGATGATTATGCCTATCTGTTAATACACGGTATAAGGTATCTAAAATACAAATTTCATCAAAGTCCGTTCAGTGGTTTGAGCGTGAAGGAGTAACACACATACACAATTTCGCCTTTTAATGTTAGTGTGATTCTGTCATGCGACGAAATTTTCAAAACACAGATGTTTTTTTTTACCTGACTGTACATTGTTTGAGTAAGGTACAATTTTATTAATGTTTCATAATAATTATAGTGACGTTATTTTACTTTTACCTCGTTTTCATATCTTTTACACATTAACATGTAATATAAGTTACATTCATTGAATTCATCTCATTCATTTTACGGTATTACGAAATTAAAATTATTACATGCACTTACAAAACTCGGTGAAAATAAAACGCATTAAAATTCCGCATTAAATTATCGAAAGTCATCATAAAGTGCTTCCAGTTTACACGTAAGACCGGGTGCATTCCATTTTGGTCATTAAGCGTTATCACAATCTATCTGTCTTCTATATATATATATATATATATTATATATCAATTCAAAAAAAATTGAAAATCAATTGCCGTGAATTGCTGTCTTCTATATATATATATATATATATATATATATATATATAAATCAATTGCCGTGAATTAGTCTCGCTAAAACTCGAGAATGGCTCGACCGATTTGAACAAATATTATTTTGTTGTGTTCATTATTGTACATATGAGGTATATAAACAAAAATGTAATAAAAAAGCTTTGTTCGAATTTTTACTGAAATGTATGAGGATAGTAAAAAAACAAAACGGGTTAGTTAAGTTATTGAGCTTTTGAAGCTTTGAATTAAATTTGACCAAAAATCCTAAGGTTTTTGAGCTATTGAAGCTTTTGAATCAAATTATATAAAAAAACATGGGGTTTCTAGGGGTCACTCTTAAAGTGACAGATGTAAAAGTGACAGATGTCAAAGTGACAGATGTCAAAGTGACAGATGTCAAAGTGACATATGTCAAAGTGACAGATGTCAAAGTGACAGATTTCAAAGTGACAGATGTCAAAGTGACAGATGTCAAAGTGACAGATGTCAAAGTGACAGATGTCAAAGTGACATATGTCAAACTGACAGATGTCAAACTGACAGATGTCAAACTGACAGATGTCAAACTGACAGATGTCAAACTGACAGATGTCAAACTGACAGATGTCAAACTGACAGATGTCAAACTGACTGATGTCAAACTGACAGATGTCAAACTGACAGATGTCAAACTGACAGATGTCAAACTGACAGATGTCAAACTGACAGATGTCAAACTGACAGATGTCAAACTGACAGATGTCAAACTGACAGATGTCAAACTGACAGATGTCAAACTGACAGATGTCAAACTGACAGATAAATGTCCACGCGGGAAAAGCCGTGGGCACAGCTAGTAATAGTATAACTGTGTGTGTATTTTTGTTAGGTTTTCACGCTGAAATGTCTCTAAGGATGTTGATATTTGGTATGTACTTAGATACTTTAGGTCCAGGAATAACACATAGGTTTCTTTAGTCATCATCGTCATCGCGGAGGCGCAGCTAGAATTAATGCTGGGAGAAGTGTCGGGTGTCAAAGTAACATGAGTTAAAGTGACAGGTGTCAAAGTGATAGTTGTCAAAGTGAAAGGTTCCATTACTGTTATTTTTTAAAGAGACAGTAGCCAACGTATCGATCTGGTTACTAAGTTGCAGGAGTCAATGATTACAAATAATGAACTCAGATTTATTGTTACTCGTATCGGTACCTTCCTTATATTTTTTTGATTGTACTATAACTACTGTAGTGATAATCTGCACGTACATGCCTAATAAGTAAAATTACTGTGAATACCTAGCGACTATAATTGAACTATGCTAAACGGATTGAATTGATAACTCATAAATGATACAGAAATACTACAATTAATTAATTTGTGCCTATTGATTACTATGAATGTCGTTCACATACTCCATGCCAAGAATGTACATTCTTGCTCCATGCATGACGCGGGCATAATCATCCACGCGCGCATTATTTCAGCTAAGCTGATGCGATAGTGTCAGTTTGCCAAACCGAACAGTAGAAATATTTTCATCCAGAGGGGTAGGTATTTGTATTTTAACCTCTCAGTGTTTATCTACGGTTTGAGCATTTAGTCATTGTTAACTCAAAATGTTGATGATTATGATTGTATTGGATGAAGATCTGAGAACGGGGCCCCTAAGCCTGAAGATACCGCGTATATCTCGGGCTCCCTGCGTCGTATTAAACCTTATCCTTATGAAATATGCCAAATTCATGCCCTTTAAGATACATTAAATTCATTTCGTAACTTTGTTACCTTACCATTTACTTTCAGGAGATTGAACAGATGAATTGTTAATGAAATAAGCTGAGAGCGGAATAAAATGAATTTCTTATTGGAAAACCGCATAAAGCTCAGAACACACCGGCATGTTTGTTATTTGTCGTACCCATGGGGTAGAGCTGGCCTCTGGTGTCAGAGTTTGTCAGGCCGCCCGAGGGCAGCACGGTATGCTACTGTCGGTCCTGGCTGTTATTGATTAATAGCAGTCGTATCACCGACAGCATAACGTGCTCTCCAAAGCACCAAGCGACGGAAAACCGCACATTGCTTAGACAAGTCATTGCTTCGGAGCCCAGGACCGAATCCGGTATCATTGGATTCTAAGTCTAGCCTCCATCGCTCCATTGACTAGACTTACAAAACTTGAAAGAGATAGTGCTTTGCATTTTCCTTCAAGTAAGCTTGTCAGCAAAGTGGGAAAGCGACGAAGGCCTCTGTTATCGGATCTTTGATAACGGGCGTCTGCTAAAGCAGAGCTCGCATATGTGTAGCGAAAGCTTTTTTGTAAGCTTTATTATAATCCATACCTATTTGGTTTCGTTATGGGATTTATTTGTACTTAGAGCAATGTGAAAATATGAAAGAGGGGAGCGAACGAATGCATTGATAAATAAATGTTTTTTGTTAATCTTATTAATGTGAGGAACATTCATTGGATTAAAAAAACAGTCAAGTGCGAGTCAGACTCGCGCACTGAGGGTTCCATACAAACTTGTAGGTATGTATATAGTTCGTCCTTCACGGGAAAAGAGGCAAGAAGTTTTTTTTAATGTAACTACATACTTGTATTAACGGTTTCCATATTTATCCCTTCACCTGTTCTATAAAACATTGCTTTGTGTCAAATTTCACGATTCTAGGTCCACGGGAAGTAACCTATAGGGTTTTATTCCCTTGCGCGTGTCAAAATATGCGGCATAAACGGCCGTATCTTTTGATTGAACATTTGATTGAGTTGACTAAGAAGTTTTTTTTGAGAGCTCCAAGGGATTGCAGACTTGAGTATTTGATATTAATTTCAACTTGATACCTCACGCGTTCCTGAGAAAAAGAGTCTTGACAGACAGACGGACGGATGCACGGACGGATAACAAAGTGATCATATAAGGGCTCCTTTTTTTGAGGCACGGAATTGTAACAAGACAGATGCAAGCAGTTACAACAGCAGATTCATCATCATTATCAACAGCCGGTCTTCCGGCTGTTGATAATGATGATGAATCTGCCCTTCTGATCACGGACCTCCCCAAAGCACGCCGCAAAGAGCGGTTGTTAGATTGATTGCATTAAAATCTTGGGATAAAATCTTTACACATGATTATATTAATCTAGTATAAGGAGCCTCGAAACAGTCTGTCGTAAACCAGTATCGAATGTTATCAAAATAAACATCAAGGGGCGTCTGCTTTGCGTATGCCACTACAAAAATTACTTGTAAACTGTCAGAACGACTAGTAAAAGTGTAAAATTAAAACAGCGGCGCCGAGCAGTGACGCGGAGTGCAGTAATAAATCAAGAGATGAAGATGGCGCCTGGTGTGGAATCTCGAGTGGTTTAGTGTAAACATCGCCAAAATAGAGCTTTTTTGTTCGCTATTTTGAAGCTTCTGGAGATGTAGGCAATTTGTAACAGTTTGACTGTGTAATACAAAAGTTGCGTGCGTAATTCGAAAACCTGCCAAAACGTTTTTTTTTAAACCCGTAGTTGTTATAGAAACTGGTTATACTTTTCCTAGCAAAGTAAAGAGTATACAAATATTAGGTCCTTACGTAAGAAACTATCATTTTGTCGAACTGACCACTTTCACATTTTGAGGAATTCCAAGTTCAAATTCATTTCAAATTCGTATAATTGTGTTTCGAATTTAGTGATGCATTTGTTTTCGCCTCATTTGATTTTTCTTTAACATCGTTCTGTTCAAAATATGAAAAACTTAAAATATCGCGTTATTTACGAATAAAAGGAAGAAGAAGAAGAAGAAGAAGAAGAAAAAACATTTATTTGACACACAATTACAAAAAAATTACAATAATAATAACGAAAAATAGTAAAAAATTAAGTGCTGTGCCAAAAAGGCCGCGCCTCAGCTAATACTGAGTATCTATGACACTCGGCGCTGGTATTCTGGCACAACCCTGAGGGGGCGATTTGAAGAAAAAATAATAATTAAAAACAGAAGGCAGTCCAAACCGCCTTTAAAGATTTTATGGATTCTTCATCCCACAATTTCTTCAGCCTAGGAATCAATCTGCCTATAAAATAACAAAAGTTTTTTCCATATAAAACTCCAATTTCAATGTGTCTTTGCTTTGTGTTTTAGGTTCTACCTAAAACACAAAGCAAAGACACAATGTCAATAAAGTATTCAAAATATGGTGACCCTAGGCTACATTTTCAAAGGCGAAATTTTTATTTTCTTATAATTTCACAATATGGGTATCAAATTGAAGGCCTTGATGAGCACATTCCAATAATATATATTTTACTAGCTGTACACTATTCCAAGACCTAAAATACCAATACACCAACATTTGATCAAAATTCCTGCAGCCGTCAAAAAGTTTATATCGATTGCTCGGCTCCTACTTATCGGATTGAGATACCAAGTACACCAGTTTTTAAGTCAAACCCTAAGCTATCCAACATGAAAAGTGCATCGCAATCGGTCTAGTAGTTTTTACGTGATGCACGAACAAACAAACACACGATTTTTTAAAATGTTATATTCTTGTTCAGTGGCTTACTTTAAGTACCCTAGGCATTTTTTTTAATTATTTTCTTTGTACAGCCTTTTTCGTTCTTATAGCTTTATTATAAGTATTGATACATAAACTTTACTCATAGTTTTAGATATAGTTATGATATTGACGAGTGACATTTTAGCGGATTTTTTATTTGTCAGTTTTTGGATTTTGTTACTAAGCAAAGGATTAAAGCCATCTTCGTAGGTTAAAGGCTCAATATAGATAACGAAGTAGGTGTTACAGAGATATTTGCTCGGAAATTACTTGCTTACTTAGTAGTAAATTGAAAGAGCTTTCAGAAGACATCAATAAGTCGAGTTCTATGCCAAAACGTTTAATAGCGGATTTTGGAATTACACGCTTCAAGTCACCTACCTATTAGATGTTTATTATTAGATATTGGTGAATTGGTATTATAGTATATGTTAATTTATATCCCTGTGTATGTTTATTTAATATTATTCACGATAACCCAGCGAAGATCAATAGCTCTATATATATTATAGTGTCTAAAAGAAACATCGACCACATACTACCTAAATATTTTTAATTCAGCCACGCCAATATATAAAAGTGAAACGTTGTCTGTTTGTTTGTTTATTTGGGGAGCTTTCACGCCAGAAAGGCTGATCAAATTTTGATGAAACTTTGTAAATAGGTACTGTAAAATATAGAGACCAACATAGGACTCTTTTATCCCGGAAAATGGTAAGTTGCCACGGGAAAACGGGAAAATGTTGATTATTTGCTGTAAGGAACGGAATGACAAGAACGGTTTTCGTGGAAACGAAATAATAACAAGTCTGTCACAAAGCTGTGACAGACGTGTTATTATTTAATGTGTCTTTTGCACTGGTTTTTAATATCACAGATGAACATATGAGCCTTTTTTTTGCGATAAACTTTAGTGCGCGCAAACGAAGTCGCGGGTGAAAGCTAGTACTCCGTAAACTGCAAAATAGACAGGTAGGTAAAGATTTTCGTCACAACTAACTATTTTTTGGGCATGTTTTTAGGGTTCCTCAAAAGGAAAAAAGGAACCCATATAGAATAACTTCGTTGTCAGTCTGTCTGTCTGTCAAGATCCTTTTTATCAGGAACGCGTGGAGGTATCAAGTTGAAATTAATATCGAATACTGCAATCCTTTGGAGCTGTGAAAAAAATAAACTTTTTAGTCAACGCGATCAAAAGATACGGCCCGTTCATGCTGTATATTTTGACACTCGTAAGGGAATCAAAACCTAAGGTACTTCCCGTTGACCTAGAATCATGAAATTTGCCAAGAAGCAATGTCTTATAACATAAGCAAAGGTAAAAAACCGAAAAAATAAAATTTGTAGTAACATCATAAAAAAATACAAGTTTGTACGGAACCCTCGGTGCGCGAGTCCAACTCGCACTTGGCCGATCTTTTATGATAATCGACCAAATACAATACAAACTTCTATCTACCGATTAATTTTAGCCGCAGTAATTTACATAACTTAGGTATAAAATACAATATTAGCTCAAATTTATTCATCAATGGCTAGTTTTAAAAATAAACGAAACATTATTTCCGCTTCAAATAATTCGGAAAATTTGCGTTGTTCTCCTTGATTTTATGTAACAGTACCGTTACAAGTTCAATGAATTTCTTAGCTCGGGTCAAGTCATTATTTCTGGCTTATAAAAGTTATAAAATGTCGCTTTGTCTGATGCGAATACCAACTGACGTGATAGCATTGTTAAATATTTATTAATATCTTTCAACCAAAACATCCCCTCTCAGAGCATGATGATTGAAACAAAAAATTAAGAAGAATTAGATACATATTTATTTAGTTGTCGGTTTCCTCACGATGTTTACTTCGGGGTTGTAAACGGATGGAGCGATCCGTTTAGAGTATCAACGGATCGCAGTGAGTCGTGTCAACTGATATCGCGATCCGTTGCCACTCAAATTTTTCACCGTTTTTTAACGATGGATAATCGAAATCCACACATAGCTGCTAAGTATATAGTCAATTATGTCATTTGAGCAGGGCAGAGGTATTTTTAGGGTACCGTACCTCAAAAGGAAAAAAGGAATCCTTATGGGATCACTACGTTGTTCGTCTATCTGTCTGTCTGTCTGTCTGTCTGTCAAGACCCTTTTCCTTAGGAAAGCGTGGAGGTATCAAATGGAAATTAATATCAAATACTCAAGTCTGCTATCCCTTGGAGGTGTGAACTTCTAAGTTAACGCAATCAAAAGATATACAGCGTTTATGCCGCATATTTTGACACTCGAATAGGAATCAAAACCTACAGGTTACTTCTACTTGACCTAGAATAATGCAATGTCTTATAACACAAGTAAAGAAATAAAAACAGAAAACGTAAATTTCTAGACACAAATAAAAGGTTTTTTGCGATTATAAACTTTTTTACTGTTGACCGCAAACTGTCCGCAACTTATGTCGATGTATGGTGACAGTTTTCCAACGGCACAGTTATTTTTGTCCCTCGATCCAGTTTAACTTTTCGTTAGAACAACATACCTGAAAGTTTGTACACGGAACCCTCGGTAAGCGAGTCCAACTTGCGCGATTCTTGATTACTGACTGATTCTTTTTCTATTTCGAATTTATTAGGACCACACTGGAAGTGTGATTTAATTAAATATCATTCATGTAGCGTTTTCATGATATCAAAGGTGTTCAAACAGATTTTACAAAGGTTATAAAAGGTGCCTCTAGCGGTGGATAATGTAATAATTTTACGATATGCTCACTAATGTTGGACCATATCATTAAGTAGTCGTGCGTTTAATTTTTCATATCGTCAAACACTAAACAGTCATTCATCCTTTCATGATTTCACCGATAATTTTATCCATCCATATCATGAAATGTTATTTTTTTCAATTTTTCACGACACCTATATCTAGTTCGTGCGGTCGCGAAAAGTAGTCAAAACATTGATTGCTGCTAATGCCTAATACTG
Source organism: Alsophila aescularia (assembly GCA_946251855.1). Classification (NCBI taxonomy): domain Eukaryota; kingdom Metazoa; phylum Arthropoda; class Insecta; order Lepidoptera; family Geometridae; genus Alsophila; species Alsophila aescularia. Next base: position 33,015,384 of record OX276386.1, on the reverse strand, counting down.
CGTGCCCGTGCCTGTTTCCTGCACTCCGCTTCGTTCGCAAGCATCCCTACAAACAAGCAAGCAAAAAAGTTCGTTGGAGACGTTCATGTCTGCAACGAACTTGCAGACTGTTTACCATTCCACGTAGGTTGTTATTTGAGACAAGTAACAGTATTTTTACATTGACCTCTTTCAACGAACGCGTGGGCTCACGAAAGCATTGTTTTCCTGAAAGTTTTTTTATTACGGTGGTACGGTTCCATTCAAGGATAGACGGGACCCTATATACTTCTAAATTAATATTAACCTACACAAGTGGACTGTGGGACACAATAAGGAAAAATGCAGTGGAAATGTTGCGTCTCAGAATAGAGTTTAGTGAATAATGAATTTACTTTTTGCTACTTTAGCCCTAATACTCCACTTCTTATTTGTGTTGATTATTCATAACTAGGATTATTCATAGCGCTAGGCTGACTAGCCTTTTTTTTCTTTTTTTTTTTTTTTTTTTTTTTCATGGGGAAATGCATTTACGCATACCACTGAGCCCGGGGAAGGCCTAGCGGCTATGTGGGACTCACCGGGCGACTGCCCGTCCTACCCACTAAAACCCCATGGTGAGCAGTCCTCCACCGAGGTGGGGCAAGATGGGGTCGCGGTTGCATTCTACCATCTTGCCCCAGTGGCAGACCCAATCGGGCCTGTCCGCCTGTGCAGGGGCAACCTTGCTCACCAAAGTCACCCCTCACCACGACCGGTGGGGCGTGCAAGCCGATGGAGAGCCCCCCGACTCTCCACCAGTGACCCCACAAATACGAAGGAGGAGTCGCCTCCTCCTCCCACCTCCTCGAGCCGGCGCCGAGCGCCCGGGCCCCACCTCCACGTCACACTCCCAGCACCGAATCCATCATTCCGAAGTATGGTAGGTCTGGGAGTGGACCGCCTCCTCGAGCCGGTGCCAAACACCCGGGCCCCACCTCCTCGAGCCGGCGCCAAGCGCACAAGGCCCCACCTCCACGTCAACTCCCAGCACCGAATCCATCATTCCGAAGTATGGTAGGTCTGGGAGCGGACCGCCTCCTCGAGCCGGTGCCAAACACCCGGGCCCCACCTCCTCGAGCCGGCGCCAAGCGCACAAGGCCCCACCTCCTCGAGCCTGCGCCGAGCGCCCGGGCCCCCCCTCCACGTCACTAGCAAGAGCGGACCACCTCCTGGGGCCTGCACCAAAGCGCCTGCCCCACCCCTCCCCTGCACATCACATTCCCCGCACCACTACCAACCAACCCGTGTGGAAACAGACTGCCCGGCAGCAGCGCAGAGAACGGACGCAACACCCCCCGCTCCATGGCCTCCCAAATCTAATGCCACCTCCCAGTACAGCCACAGCTACACGACTGCCGCCAGGAAGCCTGTCCGGCCCGCTGAACCTTATACAGTGACGCCAGATTCGGAAAGCCATGGAGCACGTCCACTTCGAGCACTTCTGATATTCAGTAGTACTAAAAGCGGACCACCTCCTCGAGCCGGTGCCGAGCACCCGGGCCCCACCTCCTCGAGCCTGCGCCGAGCGCCCGGGCCCCACCTCCTCGAGCCTGCATCAAAGTGCCCGGGCCCCCCCTCCTCGAGCCGGTGCCGAGCACCCAAGCCCCACCTCCTTGAGCCTGCGCCAAGCGCCCGGGCCCTACCTCCTCGAGCCTGCACCAAAGTGCCCGGGCCCCCCCTCCTCGAGCCGGTGCCGAGCACCCGGGCCCCACCTCAGTTGCGATGCCGTGAACACCATACAGCACCGCAACCTACTGTGGCCACTTCAGCGTGGGCTTGTGGAGGAAAGCCCAGTGAAGCGGCCCCTCCTTGGGCCGGCCAGCAGCACCCTGCCAGCGCGGCCCCGGGTTCCTCTTAGCTTCACCGTGGTCCGAGGATAACCACGGCTACTAGAGCCCCCCCGCCACGTCAAGGCGGGAACCCACGGGGGGGAAGCCTGACTAGCCTGTGTTAACCTTCCCTATTACATTGAGCTCACTTCCGCGGCGGTTAACATAAACGTGGACAGGGAAGTGGATAGATATGCGAGCATTTAAACAACGCTCACGCTCACGTTGTTCTTCTGCCTTGCGAAGTAAATGTGGACCGACAATGTGTGAGCATTTGCTCGCTTCGATGCTGCTACAAAAGTATTTTGGGCCAAATATGCCAGCATTAGTAGCATTGGCAAGAGCTGGATAGATGAGCAACGCTGGGATAGTTAGCTGTTTTTTAGTTTTTAGTTCTGTAGTGTCTAAACTCTAAACGGAAATCTATTATTGTGGAAACTAAGCTAAGTGTACTTAATACTTATATTTAAAAAAAACTCTGTTTTTTTTCTCTTTCTCACCTAATATTCGCGCTTTGTGAAATTAATCTTACAACTTTAGAAAAGGCCGTGAAACTGACTCTTACCGTGAGACTATTCCAAAAATTCACGAACTATAGAGAGAGCTATGCTCGGGGTTGCTCTGATAAATAGATACGAAGGTGATCCGACAGAAAACCAAAGTGATCGACATAGCTCAAACGATTAGCAAGATGAAGTGGTATAGTGGACTGCTCCTATTATTAGAAGAACGGAGAACCGTTGGGATAATAAAGAGGAGACATTGGCTGGAAGACCTGCGGAAGGTGGCCGGCGGAAACTGGATGAGAAGAGCCGAAGAAACTGAGTAGAGTTCATAAATGCTCGTGATGATCATGACGATAGAAATAAGAACTTTGAAAAACGGGATCCTGAATATGCAAAGCATAAGCATGACTCACAACATGCCCCGTTATTGTTGTATAGATGAAGTAAAAATTGCAAAAAAAACCCATATTTTTTTAACTACTCAACCAATTAACAAACCAATTTGACATGGGAGGTTGTGAATCTAAGAAAATAATATATATTATATAGTGACAAATACTTAACATCCCTTTTCCCAAGAACGCTGTAAAAGTATGCGAAAGAACCGCAAAATATTCGCTTTCGTCATAAATTATGCAGAGTTTCTCATAACGTCACTGCATGCTTTTGCATAGACATGCGCGCCCCGCGGCGGGGTTTGTGGTTATGTCTAAGTACCTACTGAACACGTCGGGGAATTTTTAAATTATTATAGATTTTGTGTAAAAATAAAGTTTAATTTTTCAAATTTTCTACTCTGCTGCAAAAATTATAAAGTACTATTATTACTAGCAAACAATAATTAGTGTATTGAACAGTTAAGTTTTAGCAATGGAATAGAAATTTAAAAAGAAATAACATTTTTACCGGACTACGGCGAAGCAAGGGAAGAGTGATGAGTTTAATAGTAGTATTTTTTTCTGACTTGGTTTCATACACTAGAATTATAAACATTAGAAATTAAATTAAATTAATTACTGGTGTCGCGCGTAATAGAAGAGTCAGAAAGAGGGTAGAACATTTTGTCTGCCCGTAAAAACTAATCCACCCGTAGCTTCAGTTATCCGTAATCATGGCGCTTGCAACAGTGCCGGAATATCGGGAACTCAATATAAATAGTATCCATGGTAAATATCCCGTTTCTAATGTTTATACTTTTAATAGTCGATGTATGTGGAGGTTCCATCGTAGCGTCGTCGCCCCTATTGGTCCGATTTTGACAAGCAAACTGTCAATCGATTCGTCTTAAGGTACAGGGTGTCTTAGGCTATTATTTGTACCCGAATATGGCGAAGCAAAGGAAGGGATACCTATGTGTTCAAACTAAAAAGTTGGGTCTGATTTAGACAAGCGAAGTGTCAATCGAATCGTCTTCATTTATAGAGTGTCATGAGATATTTTTTTACCCGTCTATGGCGAAGCAAAAACAGGGTTAAGTGTTCAAAATAAAAACTTGGTCCGATTTTGACGAGCGAGGGATCAATCGATTTGTCTTCATCGCAAGAGTGTCACAGGCAAGTTTTTTTACCCGACCGTGACGGGTTTTACTTTTTAAACTTATGTCTTGTTTTTGACACATATTTTCACATTCTCAATTTATTGGGCATAATGTGTAAATACTTTTAGTAGAAAGTTATTATTATCTCAATAAGTATTATTTTCACTCTGTATCTATGTCTCAAAGGCCTCCGCTTTCTTAGATATTAATTATTAAAGACAATCAAATATTTTTTATACTTGAACAATTAAAATAATTGCCCACCCCTATTAATAGAACCCACTAAAACCCACTCCACTCTTTTATTTTTATGTCTATCAAATAAAGTGCTTAACACACTGGTAAAGTCTCCAAGTCTTGTGTCCGACACACTGGATTTTTGAAACGAAAAAAATCTGCTTCGATCACTCATAAAAAAAGATGCTGTTTGCCGATAAACCGTTGCAAATAGGTAGAAGCGCGTAGGCAAGCAATGCCATGTGAGGTATTGTATAGTAGACTGTATGACCAGGGAGCAAAATAATATTTTTGCAGCGAGGAATTCTTAAGTAGAATTCTGAACGTAGCGAGGAATTCAATATAAGTCGCCCGATGAAAAATAATTTTGCGTCTGAGTGATACACTCTGCTTTTTATCCCCATCATTGTGAAAGATAAATAAAAGGCGCTTTTAGATAATTTACAACTCCTATATTTCTGTAAAAGGCTATTAAATAGACTAAAGATAAACAACTTAAAATAAACTAAGTGTACTTAGCTAAAAAGAAATATTCACTCTGGACTTTTTTGATTTATGTCCATAAAAATAAAAAAAATAAAAAATTATATATTCGGGACAATTCCGCACCAATTTACCTAGCCCCAAACTAGGATACCCTGTACTATGGGTACTAGGTAACGGATAAACATACATAGATTCGAATATTTAACAACCATGACTCGGAAACAAACATTTCTGCTCATCACACAAATGATTGCACCTTGCAGGATTCGAACCCGCGACCGTTTGATTACGTACCTAGGATCACTAGCCACGAGACCAATCGGTCGTATCGGCTTTAGGCAGCCTCTTCAGATATTGTGTTATAAATGATGTGTAGATCTCGATCAGAATGTCATTATTGGTACTGACCTCCAAGCGTAAGGTTGCTTACATTTGGGTAATTCTTGTAAATAGTTACAGTTTCCGAAAAAGACTTCGCTTCTGTTGCATTTTCCCATTCGATAAAATTATAAATATTAAGCTTTCAAATATTTTTTCCGGGATTTAGTTCATCATCATCATCATCATCATCAGCTATATCTGTCCACTGCTGGACGTAAGCCTCTCCTAATGCATGCCACTGAACTCGGTCTTCAGCTCTCATTCAGGTATTTAGTATAAAGTGTATTTGTATTGTATGTACGCAACATATATCACATAATAATATGTTGCGTAGTTTCTTACATTTTCAGGTGTAAGTAGTATAATACTTTCGCTACTTGAACTTGATGAACTCAATTTCGTGAAATTATTTGGTTTTTGCACCGTCAATATTTCTTGTCTCCGTAACGATGATATTATCGTAATTCGCGCGCTTTACATTTTTTCCTCCTCTCCATACGTTCACATGATAATTTTTCTAAATACAGCTAACGCGCCACGTGACACAATAATTCAAAATTAATGTTCTAAATTCAAAACTCATTACTGCCCTGTTTGAAAGTCTTGAACAGAAAAGACCTACTTTGCTCCCACTTTTCGAGGAACCAATCAGTGTTTTTCCAATAGATGGGATGAATAAATTATTGTAGTTCAACACCGACGTTGTTATTTTTTTAGTATAGTCTAAAATTAAAGTATTCGAAAAATAAAAAGAATAGTTTGCTGTTAAACATCCCTTCAATCCATTAAAATTCACGACTCGCAAATGAAATGAAAATAGAACCATTCTATGTGAGCAATATCAAACAGATGTCTGCATTCCGTATTCCATTACTTTGCATTTGATCATACGTTTGTCTGCTAAATGCAAATGGACAGGATGAATAACATACAGTTGTGAAACATTCAATCGCATCGAATATCATCTTCTAATATCTATACTTTTAATACAGCAGTAAGTACCAAAAAATCCGTACAGTGAAGATAATTAAATAAAAATGGTCTGGCATACTTAAAATATGCTACTGAACAGTATTTTTTTATTCACTTTTGAAGTAAGTATATTCGATACTACCCTTTAGTTTTTTAGTACTTTGTATCTCAATCCAAAGATAACCAAGTAATCGATAAAAAACTATTTGACGGCTGAACGAATTTTGGTCCTTGAATAACACAAAAAAATAAAATGAATGAAATTGTTTTTTAAATTAAATGTCCTCGCGGGCAATGCCGTGGGCACAGCAAGTATCGAATATACTTATCAATTCCTCATGGAACGATCATGGCAAATGAATATGGCGTATGTTCGACGCCACGATGATATATTTTTTTGCTATCCCATAGATATTTTACAAGAAATGAAGCCCATTGATGGACTCTTTAAATCTATACTTTAGGGTTAGACTAAAAATTGTAATTGGTATCTCAATCCAATGAGTAGGAGCCGAGCAATCGATAAAATCTTTTTGACGGTTGAAGGTATTTTGATCAAATGTTGGTATAATGGAATTTTAGGTCCTGGAATAGCACATAGAGTACTTATATCCTAGAGAAAAAAACCACTTGCGAAGCCGCGGGTACAGCTAACAATTTAATAAATTCGGTCCTAGATGGCTTTCAGATACAATCGCATTACATTTTAAATGTTATATTTCTGGTTTCTGTACAAAAGATTTTGAAAATGGGATTCCAAAAAACTATTTTGCATGTGAACAAAACTAATCTTAATTACTAAAAGCTAACAACTGCCAACAGCTATCAGTACAACTGTCTTACAGATTTTGAACGTAATGTACTAGCCTGAAAAACGAAACCATAGCACTATAATAATTATCATTATTATCCATTACTAATTTGTTTGTTCACATTATACTGCCGGCTGTCTCTTAACTTTATCGTTGAATTCTCGCATCTTCGTTAGACGACTAAAAATATCGTACGAAAACCGAGTAAGTATTTTTAGTGAAGTGTCATTCACCTTTGAATTCTTCTAATACATTGTCGCTAAAAACACTCGTAAATAATGATGACGACCCACTTTCAGTTTGCTCTCGTGTTGTTTTGTGGGTTACTATCACAAAATATTTCTCATTAGCTTTTGCCCGTGACTTCGGCCGCGGGGACTACAAGTAAAAGTAATTGATCGCGAAATAAAGTTTTCTATGTTCAGCCGTTTTATAGTAAAAAAGTAACAGACAGACAGACAGAGAGACTGAGTTACTTTCGCTTTTATAGTATAGATAACCTATTTTTACCCGCCTGCCCAAAAGTGGAGTTATGTCATATTACTTATTCTGTGGTTATGTTTAACACTAACATTATAAATGCGAATAAAACTCTGTCTATATTTTATGTTTTTTTATAGCAGTTAACGCCTGCTTAGCGTAAATATATGTATGTATATAGCATGTGCCGCGCTGAGGCACAGTATGCGAGTTCAAATCTCGTCCGTGACCCAAATTTTTTCATTAGAAAATATTATATAAAACTCTGTCTGTTTGTTCCTAAACGGCGAAACCGATCTTAATGGATTTTGACAAAGAAATAGTTTGCATCACGAAAAATGAGGTTTCCCCGAAAAAAAAATACCACGTGGGCAAAGCGGCAGGACACAGCTAGTTTATCTAAAATATGATAGTTTGGCACAGCCTATATATAGCCTAAGAGGCTTGATGGATTTAATGAATCGTTGGATTCGTCTTAATCGCACAATAGTGGCATAGCTTATGTTAACATATCATAATGTCAAACCTTTGACCTAGTCTATTATTACCTACTATTATAACCACTTAAAGAAAAATCATAATTCCTTTTATGTTATTATTCCGAGCACTATTAACCTTGGTAGCAAAGGCTGAGGATGTGTGGGCGATGGGTTTCCGTTGCATTAAAGGGTAGTTTGGTAGTATTTTGAAAAGCTGTTTTTGTCGGCAAAAACTCGGTCTGTCGGAAAGTGCGTTATTTCGGTAGAGGGACGTAGCTTACGAGAAAAGTGTAAGCCAGTAGCTAATGCATAGTGGTAGATTTCTACTATACTTAACAGTCTGCCTGGAAATACTTCTCCGGCCAGAAAACCAGGCTTAGGGTATCTACTTAGTTAAAAATAAGCTGCATCAACTTTATTTCAGTACGCTTAATTTACATACAATAATAACTATAGTGCATTTGTATTTTCTTGACATAGCACCTAAAATAGTTACTTTAATTTGACACTCTAGTGCACTAGTTTCAATTCCTGCTTTTAGTGATCGAATATTGTCTTTTGTATGAACACGCCATTATGCAACGGCCGTTAGTTTAATGTTCTAGCATTCGTTTTAATCGCAATGCTATTAGTTTAGTTCTTAACTAGTGGGCTATCGTAATTAAAGATATACATGATGCTACTCATTATCTTATATGCCAGTTTATTATTGACATAGCATTTAAACATATTTATTAACCTCTTACTTGGATTGGGCAAATGCAAAAAGAATAGACGGATCCTAATACAAGCATTTGCATTATAAAGTACTATGTAGGAAAATTGCAATTTTTCAAGCTTCACGCGCTCTTTATTACCCAACTACGGCGAAGCAAGGGAAAAGTAATAAGTTTAACAGTCTATGTATATATGTTTATATGTATGTAGGTATGTGGATGTTCCAACATAGCGTCCCCTTATTGGTCCGATTTGGACAAGCGAGGTGTCAATCAATTCGCTTTCAGTCAGGTATAGTGTCATAGGCTTTTTTTACCCAACTACGGCAAAGCATAGGAAGGCTTATGCTTTCAAATTAAAAACTTGGACCGATTTTGACGAGGGAGGTGCCAATTGATTCGTATTCATTTATAAAGTGAAGTAGGCTATTTTTTTACCCGACTACTGCGATGCAATGGAAGGGTTATATGGTTAAAGTAAAAACTTGGTCTGATTTTGACAAGCGAATCAATCATTTCGTCTTCATCGCCAGAGTGTCATAGGCTATTTCTACCCGACCGTAGCCGGATTTTATTTTAAATCTTATGTCTTGTTACTATCTTGAAAGCCTAAGAAACGGCTTCTTTATTTTTATTTTATGTGACACTAAATGTCCCTACTTTTCGGGGGAATGATCTAAACTGGCCCTTCTGGCTGTACTTACCTAGTTAATTAGCCGCGACCCAGCTTAAGAGTCTTCACATCGTTTTCCCGAAGGATCCACAGCGGATAGGATCACTAAGTGCTGGATGTTCCTGACACAGTGAAATATAAAAGGTACCTATGATATTTGACGGATTATGTGTTGGCGGATTTTTCTTGTTAATATTTGCTCGTTAGGACGCTGTGATGTGTTTCGGCAGCTGTTGACAGAGAGTGACAGGTTGGTACAAACTATTTGTTACATTTTATAGTGGGTAAATAGTGTTTTTTTTTAACCCCCGAACAAAGAGACGGGTGTTACAAGTTTAGGGTGTGTATCACTGCGCGTGTGTGTCTGTCGATGGCATCGTAGCTCCGAAACGAATAGACCGATTTTAAAACGGTTTTTTCTGTTTGAAAGCTGATGTGATCGAGATGTTTTTTTTAGCTATAATGGGGGAGGGGGGGGGGGAGGGGGAGTCAGGGGTTATATAAATATTTAATTTGTGCTTGTTCTTACGTGATTCGTAACGATGCGTTGTTGTTATTTATACGGAGTTATAATATAACTATTATAGGCTTATTATAGTTACTGACACAGTTTTCAGAACAAATGCTGCACATAATACCATGGTACAAAAGACGACTTCAAATTGATTAACAAATAACTATAAAAAACTATTGATTCAATTTTAAAACAATTTATGTGGGACCGACTTGGAGAGGTCTACTCTATTAAACAAAAGAATAATTAAAAAAATCGGTCTGAGTAATCGGTATACAAAAAAAACATGCATTTGAACATTATAACCGCCTCCTTTTGTGAAGTTGATTAAAAGGAAAATTGAAGTGTCAATGGTCAGGCATTGCTCGTAGAGCCAATAACTATTGGGGATGAAAGGTTCTTGGCTGGCGATCACGGACCGAAAGACGGAGCGTAGGTCACCCCTTACACTATGTGGACCGACGTCTTTCGAGAGCCGCGGTGAGCAAACAAACAGCGAGCACCTGCATTTTGTTAGTGGAAGGCCTTTTAAGCAAGAGTCCACTTGGGAAAGTACCACACCTGTGTCAGATATTCAACCGCCAAGCAGTGCTGTGCAAACATTTCTGTTTCGGTTTGAAGGTTAATGTTTCCAGAGAAATTACTGTGCAATGAGATTTAAAAACCAATGTCATTGGGTGACGATTCATCACCTCATCACAGTCAGTGCCGAACGCAATCTCAGATGTATCCTCCTAGAGCACAATCTCAGACCATGAGCGCAATGCAGTGACGTGCAACGCGCAAGATTTTGCAACCACAGTTCTGGGTGGCAGTTTAATTGTTATGGGCAGACGTGACGATTACCATCAGGCGAGCGACCTGCGCGTCTCATCACTCCATTCAATAAAAAAAACTGCTGTTTGTGGCTTTCCATGTGGGAGCCGCCCTATATTCTGTGCCGGCTGTAAATGATGATGATGGTGGAACACTCACTGAAATACCTACCTATAGCAGTTTACAAGAATAGAAGTATTCTTTGACTGCACATCCTGAGAAAAAGCACAATAGAATATATCTTCGCTATAAATCTTACCAGACACTCGTTGATTTTATTATCTCGCAGTAATTTATCTTCTTGTTGGTAACAATTGCCAACTGTTATAACGCTTTATCATCGTTATTCAAAGTGTTAAGATCCGTTAGCGGCCTTAACATAAAGCGGCCTTAAAAATAGCGGAACCAAGGAGTAAAACAGATAAAGATAGAGTTGGTTAGAACTTTAATTTAATCGTGATAAGGGCTTAAATTTTTTTTTAAAACTTATATCTGCGTCCCGTGGCTTCACCCGCGTAGACTGATGACTATGAAATATATCCTATATGTGTTATTACAAGACCTAAAATATCAAGATACCAAGTATTTTTTAAAGCCATAGCCATAAGTTATGTCACTTCAGCGATGAGTTGTAAATGCGTATTGGACCAAGTGCTATTAGATCACTTTTGCATATATAGCAGGATAAGATTTTAGCCGAAATCAAGAGTTCGGCCTCAGTGGCATTTACTGGGAGAGAATACTATACTATGCTATATAATGCGCCACCCTTTTATGGTAGAAATTAGTGCGGTCTACACCAATATTATAAAGAGGAAAGATTAGATTTTTTGTATGTTTGTTTATAATGGATAAACTCAAAACGACAGAGCCTATTTTAATTTAATTCTTTCACTTATAGAAAGCTACATTACCAGCGAGTATCAACTAAAATTTATTTTTCAAAAATTATAAGTCCCCTATTGGTATTATTAGGTATTCCTAATCATAATATATTAGCAAATTTTTGATACCTTGGGTTACATTATTGCAATAGGATTATCGCATTATTGCAACATGTCATTCCAGGAACGGAATGACATGTTGCCGTGGAAAAGATATAATAACAAGTCTGTCAAAAAGCACCACGATCGTTGCTGCGATAGATTTTGAATTAATCTAACTGTTTAATTTTTTAATTTACGATTGGATAAAAATGCTAAACAAAAAAGTAAGAAAAATGCCGAGGTGTGAGCGCTACCCTGGTGAAGCCGGAGCGAGTCAATTAGTAACGAATATTCGCATTGGCATGATTTATGAGATTCAATTTCGTATTCGCAAAAAACGTGCGGATGTTTTGCGAATATTCTTAGGACAGAAAGTAACAGTTTTACTGATTAATTTACTAAAAGTATAAAGATACCTATCTACTTTATAATCACACTAGCAGCGCTCTGCGGTTATACCTGCGTGATGATAATGACGGTGATGATGATGATGACGAAAAGTATCTGGTGTTATTTCAGAGTATAAGCTGTCTTCATTCCAAATTTCAACAAAATCCGTTCAGCCGTTTGAGCGAGAAGTATGATAATGAAAAGTATCCTTTGTTATTCCAGGGTATAAGCTATTTTCATTCCAAATTTCAACAAAATCCGTTCAGCCGTTTGAGTGTGATGAAAAGTATCCTGTGTTATTCCAGGTTATAAACTGTCTGTGTGAAAAGGCTTGTTGTGAGGGTCTCAAACATATTTTTGTTAGAGTTTTCAAATAAATTGATTTAAGAAAATAGAGGAAAATTTACCAAGGAGTGTAAGAGAAGTACCTACTACATATAATCCAGAGTATTATACCTATGAGTAAACATTTACTTTCTTGTTTACTTGAATAGATTATAAATTTCATAGCTCCTAGAGCTAGTAAATATATAAATTGGATATGGCCGAACTAAATAACTCAAGCTCTCTCAGCTTTAGTTTCAATTGTGTTGTTCACTTGTGTTAACATATTTAATTATTAACTTCAATAAATCATTGCTTGAGGTATGTAGGTAACAAATAAATGGGTACTCGTACCTCTAGAAAATATATTTATGTTTCTCTTCATATTCTAACTGTACCCCTATCTAAATATCCAATCGGTTTGATAAGTAATTTATTACGGAGCAACGCATTAAAGCCGGTTGAAAATGTTCGCTAGTATCTGGCCAATAAATTATCAATTAAGTTTAATTTCCCGAACGCGGTTTAGTCTCTAGAGAACGACAAATTATACCGCCCTCCTAGTCTTTCCCTTGATAGCATATAATTTATGTAACTTAATGCCTTCGACTTACTGCAATTCCGTGCATTGATTGAGTATTTTTTTTAATGTTAGAACGTCTCTATACACACATTATACTTCCCGCCCTACAAAGTATAATTTGTCTTTCTCTTGGTTCACGGCCGGTGGCTGGGAATATATTTTAGTCTCATTGCGTTGACATAATGATACATTTTTACAACGTATTTTTTGTTGTGTTCTGGGCCGTGACCAGATTTTTCTGCTGTTGCACAAATGTCATAGTGATAGATGCCGTCACTATATTAATAGAGTGCATGCATAGATGTTGTAAAGACGTGAATGGGCGAGAATGAAAAAATTAACCAATCATGCATTAGTAATATGTTAATATCTATGGTAACGTTCAGCCCATGTTGCTTCTAGCTTCGTTTGCATTCACCATTCGGTTACTGTAATAATTCTCCACCAACCACATTCACTCTTTCAGCCAATGTGCTCAATTCATTATAAAAAAAACAATGGAAGGTTGTGCCCATCCCAAAATGAATACCAACAATAAATGGCATACAAAAATTAAACGAGAAATACATTTATTTAAAACATGGGAGAGTGAAGTGACCCTACTTAGTTTGTGGAAGTGACGTGATCTTGTCGTTGTTCCAAGGAGGTTCTATTTTACTCATTTATTGTGTTTCGTCATAAACTTTATTGCGCTTTTTTTTATTCATCGTTGAAGCCATAGATAACTGCATTACTCCGTACTCTAGACAGGCTTTTGACGAACGTCGCAATGATTGCATTTTGATAATCGACATTTTGGCACTGATAGCAGTGGTTTGGCAGTAGCTTTTATTTATTCTGTGATTTTAACGTTAGGAGATGAGACAATGTCAATTTTAGTTTCATGGACCCTCGGTGGGGGCGCTTTGAATCAGCACAGATGAAAGTACGGCAAAGCAAATCCATACAGATCAGTGGTTGAAGCATACAGAAAATGGATCGACCTACTGAAAATCTGTTCGTATTATTTGGAATTATGTGAGGTAAGTGAAAAATGTAAATATATAACCTACATCTATGCGTGTGAGCAAGATAATAACATAATAGGTACACATGTATTTTTATCATACAGAAACATTATAAGCGCATTCTTCTCAGCATATAATTATAATACGATGACCCAGACATTAACCTGTTGATAATGGATAATTTTTTAAGATATCTATTTTCGTGTGTGGCACGAGCATTACATACTCTACTATCGCTATAATAGCCGTTACCGATTATTATGGACACGTTCTTTGTGTATAATAAAATAATCAATGTGGGTCAGAAAGTAACATTACGATGTAGCAACAAAACTGAGAAGCAAAATTTATTACAGGAGTTATGTTAAAAGTTTTTAAACTGTTTGCCCTGTTTGTTGTGTTTTTTTGTTTGTATGGGTCAAATCTAGTAATTGAAATTTTACCCTCTTGCTGTTGACCGATTGATCTGAAATTTGGGACACACCTGTAGTTCTGATGACAATACAATTATGTATATTCAGTATCATTGTAAATCCAAGATGGCTGCCGCTACAAAATGGCGGATTCCTTTTTTTCTACCCCCTCAATATGGGTTTGAAATGGAAGGGCTTAACTAGTAGAATAGAAGTACACCATGAATATTCCGAATCCAAGATGGCCCGCCACCACAAAATGGTGCATTATTTTCTTCCCTTTTTTATCTCCTCTATATGGGTATCAAATGAAAAGGCTTGACAAAAATAACACAGAACACTTTAGAAATAAAAATATTAGAAAAAATCTTTAAAAAAAAATAACTACCACGCTCACTACCACGCGCGTACTGCGCGTGCGCACGCGTAGCAAAGTAGTTGTTAGGAGATAAACTCTGTTTGAACACTTTAAAAACGAAATAAAAATACCGTCGTTAGTTCAAAGATAAAGTGGTAAAACAATATGTTTGTCTTTATTGACCAGACCATCTTTTTATGAATCGTTTATGTTTTCATGTGTGGTAACAGTTTTTGCTTGTCACACTCTTTAAATCTGCCAAAAACAAACTAACGTGAGTAGGAGACATGGAGAATACACATGAGGAAAATACGTATATTGGTGCTAAACTAGGGTAACCTTCAGCAAATTCAGTTTCCCGAAAAGGTCTAAGTAACAAGATTGAAGTCGCTTTAGTAACCAGATACATTGAATTTGGCTCGTAATTCATTTTGCTTTGTTACACATTCCCTAGTCGCAAATGTCGCAATGAAGATAAACTAAAACATGTGTGTACGTTTAAGATGTTTTTTCACGTGGTAAAGGTACATCAGGAACAAAAATTTACATAAAAGTTATGCTATATTATGTCATCTTCATCAGTCATCTAGCCTGGACATATGCCTCTCTCAATGAATGCCACAGAGTCTTTGACTATTCTCATCGAGTTTCTGCCGGCAGCCATTCACATGTCCTTACTTCACTGCTTAGGCTATCTATACGTTTACTAAGTCACGGTCTCCACTCACGGACTTAGCAGTTATTTATTTACTCCCTAGCAGTTGTCCGTCCTTCAACAAAGGTGACCAGCGCATTGCCACTTCAGTTTGCTAATCCTAAGCTATTTCGGTATTCACCATATGCTATACACACACAAATACATGCCAGTTGCTTGCCACGCGCGCACGCGCATGTATGCGCTCAGTACTGCGCAATGTTAGAAATAGCGCCACCCGATAATCATGTACCATGTTAAATTAAACGTTTTTTTCGTTGTTATGTTAGTTTAAAATGACTTTCCGTTTATCCAATCCAATATAACAAACATATCGTATCTTAAGATTAATATTTCAAACATCCTCACACATCTGCTCTCTATACCTATCTTTTTAAACAAGAACCGCGCAATAATCACCTAGTACATCTGTTGAAGGCAGTCATACAAAAATATGTAGGTAGATACGGGTTAAGTATTTAGTGCGCAAAACTTATGTAAAGGAAACTAAAAGGCAGCTGTATAATAAGCTGACTCTTTTTAAGGGTCAGCTTATTATACAACTCTTTTTTTATCTATTTTTTATTTGTTTCATTATTTTTTTCAATCTAAAAATAGAAATCTAATTACTTACTTAATTTATATTTAGTATTTTAGTTTTTTTTTATTCATATTTTGCTGTTTTACTAGCTGCATCCCGCTGTATCAACCGCGACGAAAAATAATGACGATGGTGAAAAGTAGCTTATCCTTCCTCGTGTTTTCAGATTTATTTACACAAAATTGTATCAAAATCGGCACAGTTATTTGTTCGTGAAAAGGTAACAAGCAGACCCCGCTGTCTGCTTGTATAGAAAGAGTAACTTTCAAAATAATAATATCATTACTAAAGGAAACTGTAAGGGTTTTGTATTTCTATAAGCCAGTAATAGGTAGGCGCCGCGCCGGGCTTGTTGAATCCACGTCGTGACGTGTCGCCCTCTTTACAGACATGCGCGCGAGCGCTTGCAGGCATCCCTACTCGTGATCTATATATCAATGTACGTAGCTACGGCACAAATGCCTACGATCCTCACCGAGGTGGCAGGGCTATAGTCGCGGTCTATACTTTAGTAATATTTGGTCTGAGATTATGTCCCATGTTATACTCTCACTTTGAAGATTTCCAGTCTCAGAAATGGAAAAGTGTTGGTGTTGGGATGATGATGACGGTTCGGTCTATCGAAAAGGCTGCCAAATCTCGACAGTGTATTCATGATGCTGGGACAAAGATTAGGAAAAATCACGGCTCTTTGTCTAAATCTAAAATAACATTCCTACATACACCAGAACACTCAACATCTAAACTAAATAATGAAGGGACATTATTTCATATGACTCCTAAAAAACGCGAAGAGAAATTATTGTTTTTGTGTCTTGTCTCAATAATCTAATTGGTATTGATTTTCGTAAATGAGTTTTTTATAAACAGTTTAATAAATAAAAGTATTCGTTCATCACCGTTATCAACAAGCTTGATGCTGACTGCATGTACCTATTCTAAAAAAAACTGTGCTAATTCCTTCTGTCCTGGTTTGCCCGATTCACAGACAGACATGTTATTATTGGTTTCAAATCGCTATTGAGATTCCTCCTCGTATTTTAATGGTCATTAAAATATTTATTGTTGGCAAGTGTTTCATATTTACGATTTTTATGGATCAAATAGAGGGAGGAGTTTTTATAATGCTTGTAGCAAGGTTAAAAAGAACAGAAATATCTAGATTCTAGATAAAGCTAATTTGTTACAGATATTGTTGTGTTGCATATATACATTTTTTACTTACTCCAGTATTTTTATAGGATTTCGTGATGTTCTCTCAAAGTATTTACTTAGGGCATCGCGGTTGTCTCAAAATGATTTTGACGAGAAACATCTTTAGAATCACTAAAATACATACGGGGTACCAAGTCCAAAAAAGGCACCGTTACGAAAAGGGTTAAACTTCTCGCTTTTATAACTCTGTAACTATAAGCTCCAGAGATCTAATTTTGATGTCATTTTTAGTTTATATAGTCAGCTCTATGAGGTAATTTTAATTCTGTCTGTCTGTTTTTTCTGAACAGACAGAGGGGGAGGAGGCAGAACGCACAGAATAAACTCAGCAAAATGGACGCCCCAGAGCTTTGCCCGCGCGCAAACTTTGCCACCACTTTTCACACCCTTACGGAGTTTTAGAAAATCCCTCACTAGTGCACATTGGGTACCCACATTTCAAATCTCTAGGTCCACTGATAAAGAAGGTGTGTTGTCTGTCAGTATATCACGGTACTGTTTAATTAAATACGTATAGAATATACATACAGTTACATAAAAAGCAAAATTTATGATGAAACAATAGTCTAGATTGGTCTCGAATGCTTGACAACGATTTTATTTTTACAATTTTTGCTTTTTATTGGCCGTCATTAAAAGCATTCTATTAATTAATGTTTTGATAACTTATATTTTATATTATAGCTAAAATTACTCAGGCTTTTTTCGGTATCACTGTACTGTTTAATTAAATACGTATAGAATATACATACAGATACATAAAAAGCAAAATTTATGATGAAACAATAGTCTAGATTGGTCTCGAATGCTTGACAACAATTTTATTTTTACAATTTTTGCTTTTTATTGGCCGTCATTAAAAGCATTCTATTAAACAATGTTTTGATAACTTATATTTTATATTATAGCTAAAATTACTCAGGCTTTTTTCGTACTACCCATACTACCTACCTATACCTATACTTTAAGATAAACTATGACGATGATTATGTATCCATACACATCACGAATTCTGTAAAGATTTAGTTCTAATTGTAATCGTGATTAATGGAAGAAAATGATATAGGTATACTAGGCGAGACAATAGAAATGAGGTTATTGTACTGTCTCGCCTAGTTATTCTGCGGACTAGCACCACCCCTAAATAATCAAAGGCTTTCCACATGTTTTCTACTCCTTATTTGAAAAACTGTATATTCTTCGAAGAGAGCTAAAAGTACCTAATGATTGTCGAATCATTTATTTATTGCTAGACCATAAATCAAAACCTTAACAATGAACCCTTTCACGTCAAGAGTAATGTATTTCATGTAGAGCCACTTCATTGAATTTTTCAAATTATAATGAAAAACTTTAACAGATAAATTATATTATGATTGATGAGGGAAAATTCAATTAATGAGTGTAAAAACCCTGTTTTTTTGACAATTTACTCCAATTACCTAGCCCCAAACTAAGATACCCTGTACTATGGGTACTAGACAACGCATAAACATACATAGATACGAAATATAATATCCATGACTCGGAAACAAACATTTCATTTTCATTTGTACCGTGCGGGATTCGAACCCGGAACCGTTGGTAGACTTCGCAGACAGAGTAACTAGCCACTCGGCCAATCGGTGGAAAAAAAAGTTCACGTCCTTCCAATCGAGCGGACTAAGCTGTTGGACCACGTGTTCAGAGAGCAGAATACAACTATACTACAACGGAATGCAACTAACTACTAAATAAAATAGTTGGTTAATCCATGTTTAACATAATATCAATCATCAGCGGGCAGGGACGATGTGACCACCTGTTTTGCTTTCTTTGTGACATTCACATAGCTATAATGCGAATCGGTGTGAGGAGTAAGTAATTATATTAAACTCGAATTAGTATTATTATCACTAAAATAATTTGCGAACCAAAATGCTTAGTTTCATGATAGAAATACTGAAAACCTTCCCAGAAATGAACATCAAAATTTCGCTGTCACAAATAAATCCATCACCGCTGTTATTGTTCATTAAGTTGTGCTACATTGTCGCTCCTTTGATCTATGTATCTAAAAATATAATGGTCATGGCCCGCGAGCAACTCACGAAGTAATATAAATTCCCTCATGAGAGGATATCAAATCCACGCGTTCATATATGTACACCTTCGCACAATGAAACATTTATTATATCTCTCGTCAAGGTCCAAACTCACCCAGGTAATGCTGACAGACGAGGCTAAGCCATCTAAATTCAGAAAACTAGTGAAAACATCTCACAAGCACCATATGGTACATAGGAATATATCAATTTATTAATTAGGTATATATCAATAGAGATGAATGGTGGACATACTCATGTTGAGACTGAGTTAGTTTTGAGATGTAAATGAAAAAAAATAAAGATTATTAGAGCATCTCTTGGAACATCGAACTATGTCGATTGATTAAAATAGTTTCTAAGAATAAGTTACTTACGAGTACTTCGAACAAACAACCAACTGCTCGAAAGTAACTTACCAGAACGTATATAGCAACTGCAAACAGCCACTGTACCGAACTCGTGATTCTTGATTTAAGTTTGCTCTAAATTTCAAACTATATACAAAGTTATAATCTTGTGTACATGTTCCTACGTAGTGGGTTTAGATGTTTAGAACCTCATAGAGAAGTTTGTGTGAATCAAAATTTCAATATATTATGACAGGCTCTATAACATAGAGTCCCTAACGTATTACTTTTGTCTTTTTCGCCCTTTTGCCCTTTAACCTTGACATATTCGTGACAGCATAAAAGTTAGGTTAGAGACATTTACTCGTATATTACTTAAGTTTTATTATGTTTGATTTCAGTTTTTAAGGTGTGAAAACTCAAGCAACTTGAATTATAATTACTGATAATATTTGACATTACAATTGTATAAACCCCAAGTTTTACTGTTGGATGAGTTATGAGAACAAGATACCTGCTGATTTAAGTTTGATTCCATTCCTTGCGGGAATAAACCCTCGCTACTTACATAATACGATTAACTTACTCTGCAGTTTACCATCAATTCATCCCTCCGTCCACTTGGATCCACAGCTCACATATGGATCCGTGGATACCTTTAGTTCCTCTTATATCCACAGGTGGATCTGTGGATACTTCTGGTTCCTCTTAAATCCACAGATGGATCCGTGGATACTTCTTGTTCCTCTTAAATCCACAGGTGGATCCTTGGATACTTCTTATCACAAAATTTTAAAGATTGTTAGTGAGGTAAACTTAAAATACAAGAGAAATTAGATCATAGTCTGTCACTATGAACTTCTAAGAAGTCCGATCCAAAATAAAAGATGTTACTGACTGTATTCCAATCCTTAGGAATAAACTCTGATAATAACATAAGAGTTACAGCTGGGCCCGCCATATAACCTGATGTCGTCATAAGACGGAGGCGTGCCTAAGACGAACGGGCTTTTCACAGCTAATCAACACGTATGACCCTGGCTGCAAATTAACTGGCTGGTAAAAAGGATCCCGTTAAATTGGAGTCGTGAGTTACATTTAATTAGTCATGATGTGAATATCCTCGGGACCTTTAATTAAGAGTTTAAGAAGTGTATTAGGTACATAAATACTGCAAACATAAGGCTTTAGTCCTTCATGTCAAACTTTCTCTCATTCTTTTTCATTATTCATTTGCCATTTGAAAAAAGACTAAAGAATTCGTGATGTCTTTGAGTACATAATTATCTTCTTAATGTATCTTTAGAATAAAGGCCATTTTTACATAAACAAAATTTATGGAAGAAGACAAACGAATCAACATTTTCTGGTATAATAAATTAACGAAAAAATGCGTGCCTATTACTCAGATGTATGTAGTAGTTGAATTTGCTAGCACGGACAATGATAATAAAAAGTAAGTTCAAAAATTAAAACCCGACTACTGAAAAATCACGCTCTAAAAAGTATGAAACAAGAAAATATTATCATCTGAAATTGTTACGTACAAACTATTCAATATCATGTTCAGAGGATGGTCTTGGTCGTTTGCCACCTACTCTAACAAAACAATACATTATCATAACAGAAGTAAGCGATCATAAGCTTTAAGGCAAAGTGGCATATGACCACGGCTATCCTCTGAACATAATATTGAATAGTTTGTACATAACAATTTCAGATGATAATATTTTATTGTTTCATACTTTTTAGAGCGTGATTATTCCGTGTTCGGGTTTTTGTTTATGAACTTACTTTTTTATATACATAAATTACTTTGTAGAAATTATTCCCATTTATCGGGTGCATGCAAGCAAGTCCGCGTACAACAGCTAACAATAATATTGAAATGTGCTAATAATTCTTTTATTTGATACCAAACACGGCTTAATAGAGAAACATATTTTTAGTTCACGTCTTTATGTCCTCTAGAGGGCGCCATATTAAATTTAATGTGACGTCACATAGCCTTTAACCAGCGGACGATAAGGAAGCTTCCAACGATACATCATTTGTAAAATTATGATGAGTAGTTTAGAAGTTACGAGGGAACAGATGAACATACATACATACCGGTTAAAATCATAACCAATCCTTAATGATTGGCCGTAGTCTTGTAAAAAGTATTCCATTATCTCAAAAATATGTACTTAAAAAGCTGAGTGGCAATAAACATATTACTTGATTACAGAAATTCAAATTTTATTTACAGGATTTGGCAGCAGTAAAATTAACTACCACCCACAAGTTAATTAACAATACATGACATTATCACAAATGTTAATAAATATGTATTTGGTCTGAAAATATTAAGAGAATATTTTGTTACTACCCCCGGGCTTGTATTATTAATTAATCTGAGTCCCGAGCTAAGTGCTGATTTGTAAAACATGACTGTGTAAATAAACTATACATATTTATATACATAGAAAAATAAAACACAGGTAGGTAAATTAAGATATTCTATAAACAAAGGAACGACAAACATTTGATCAGCTAACGAATTCAAGTCCTCTAACAACTAAATTGGTCACAAAATAAACATATTTTTCTCCGGCATTCATTATTTAGAGCTTTCCAAGAACAAATGGACTTAATTTATTGTCTTCGAGCTCATTAAGAACACAAGATAACAACTTCGAGATAGGATTCTTAGTTCTTAACTTTCTCATCGCTTTAAAGTTTGAGTTAAGAATTCGTTGTATATAACTAGAATATAAATAAAATTAAGTAGAATTAAATCGATACTGTATCTTAATGTAACTGAAGGACCTATTTCAATAAAGGAGGAGCTCTTCTTTAGTAACGTATTTTATAAAAAAAATAACAAATGGTAAAACATCTTTAAGTCCATTTTAGATTTAATTATATACAGGCTGTTCAGCGCAACGTTGAACATACGAAAATGGGAGTTTGGTGGGGTCGTCTGCTACCTACTCAGCCCCAAAGATTTGACCTAAGCCACAAGTTGTTTTTTGAAAAAAAAAAAAAAAAGTTGAAAAAAAAAACTATGGAACTGATTTTTTTAAATAAATAATACCAGATTTGAATTGATCGTTACATTATATTCACCTTTGCATTGATAAATTCCAACTTTCCACATAAGTAGAATTTCATAGAAATGGTCCGGCTACGTAAAAAACAACGATTAACTCTGGTTACAAAAAAAAAATATCAAAGCAAACTACATACCGTTAGAAATCTCATACATTAGAGATGTTTTTAAAATCAGAAATCACCCATCACTTAAGTTTTTTTTAATGCAACGCGACGTTGAGATTTAAATTTTTATTAACTCTTTTTGTATGTTTGAGGGTTCATAACTTTGTTTCTAGCAATGACCTGCAACAAATACTAATTTTAAAATGATCTACCAAACATTAAGATTTAAATATAAAAAAAACAGAAAGTTCCATAAAAAAAGTTAAACTGGTTTAATTGGATGAAAGTGAAGAAAAACCAAAGTAAAAAAAAAAACAAAAAACCTTGTGGCCTATGTCTAATCTTTGGGGCACAGTAAGTACCAGACCACCCCACCTACCTCCCATTTTCGTATGTTCAACGTTGCGTCGAACAACCTATATAGTTTTAGCTTCATCCGCTTTCTTAAAATTGTTATAACACCGGTTTTGCAGTACTTAGCTTGGCGCTAAAGCTACCAAAGTCAAAGTACTTAATTGTAAATAGGCAAAATAAAAGCACTTTTACAAGTCAAAATTAGCTTCTCATGAACAAGGAGAAGTACATAAAATAGATAAATCAATAAAATTTAGTTATACTACGTATGCTTTGAGTTTAAAAAGGATTTTTTCCTTTACAGTGCCAAAAGAATTACCTGTTAAAAGAATTAAATCTCACACTGGAAAAAGAAATACCCTTCTGACTCTAACGGCTACAAGCAAACGATTAGAGTGTTTTTCCGTACAAAATTATTATTTGTATAGCTGCTCTCTATTGTACACCAAAAAAAAAACAGAATTTTTAATCTATTTTACAATGGGTGATCTTATCGTTAAAGGTCTTATCAACATAAAGGTCTATCTATATTGTACCTTCTTGATTTACAATAATAGCATATTTTAAATAATAGCAGTAAGTACTGCAAAGTCTGCACAAACCAGATAATAACAAACAAATGGTCTAGGGTACTAATAACAACTCCAGGATTGTACGTGAAGCGGCTGAAATTAAAAAGCATCCCAATTTCAACCGAGAGGATGGTTTCAAGTTGGCTGCGTCCTGGAATCCCGTGATAAGCAAGTGTTCGCGTGTGGTTTATGTCAGAAGATATCTGCAGATGTCGTTAGTGTCGTGTGTCGTGACAATTCTGAATTTTTACAAAACCAAATGCGGGTAGTTGGAGACAACGCTCGCCCTTCTCGACGCTGACACCCGCTACTTCAGTCTTCTCGTGACCACGATCAATGCAACTTGATCGAAACGTCGAGGTAAATAAATATTAATTTTCAGCGCGATTAAGTCCCGTTTAAATATTTAACTATGTGTTCGAATCGCGAAAGTTTAAAAGTTACAGTTACTAATAACAAGTTTTTTTTTATAAATTGTGTCTGCATGTCTGTCTGTTTGTATGTTCGCGCATCACGTGAAACTACGAGACCTATTGTGATGCGGCTTTCACTGTTAGATAACTTAGGTTTTGACTAAAAACTGGTGTAAACGGTATCTTAATCCGATAATTAAAAGCCGAGCAATCGATAATAAACTATCCGATGCTGCGTCTGAACATAATTTGGTGTTTTGTACTTAAATGTACTTTTGGTCCTAGAGTGAAACATAAGTTACTAATAGCCCGGAGAAATGACCATGCGGACAATGCCGCGGGCACAGCTAGTAATATTATAAAGAGGTAAAATTTGTTTGAAGTTTGTTTGTTAACGCTAATCTCTGAAGCAACTGATCCGATTCTGAAAATAATTTCACTATTAGGAAGCTACATTATTCTTGAATGCTATAGGTTATATTAAATACTAGCTTTTGCCCGCGAATTCGTCCACGCGGACTACTGTTTATCGCGAAAAAAAGCATCCTATGCTCTTCTAGGATATTAAAAACCAATGCAAAAGCAATTATAGCACCAACGCTCTTGATCTTTTTTTGACAGACTTGTTATTTTGTTTTTCGTAGCAACGGTTCCGTACAGCGAGTAATTACCATTTCCAGTTTTCCCATGGAAACTTACCATTTTCCGGGATAAAAAGTATCCTATATTTTTTCCAGGGTATAAGCTATCTCCACACCAAATTTCATCAAAATCCGTTAAGCCGTTATCGCATGAAAGCTCCCAAACAAACAAACAAACAACCAAACAAGCAAACGGACGACGTTTCAGTTTTATATATTGGTAAGGATGGACTGATAAAAAAAGTTTACTCTATGAAATCACAATATTTGTAATCCAAGTCAGAAAAAACAGGCCTTTTGTTTGCTTTAACGGCGTGCGCAAACCAAACGGTTTGATATAAGTGAATAAAATGTACTGCAAATATATTTGTCTTCATTAGTTCTACAAAAAAGTCCGCAACATCCGCATATATATGTACAGAGAGACCGAAATAATATATTTCAATAAAAAATAAAGCAATAGAGCTATTTGTGATAAAAGGTTGTGATTCTTATTCACAGCAGTGTTTCTTATTCTTGTAGTTCAATTATACATTTTTTTACCCAACTACAGCAACGCAAGGGAAGGTTAATGAGTTTAACAGTCTATGAATGTATGTATGTATGTATGTATGTATATGGATATGAGTATATTCCACCATAGCGACTGCCCAATTGGTTCGATTTTGGCAAGCGAGGTGTCAATCGATTCGTCTTCACGTATAGAGTGTCATAGGTTATCTTTTTTACACGACTACGGCAAGGCAATGTAAGGGTTATGTGTTCAAACTAAAAACTTGGTCAGATTTTGATAAGCGAGGTATCAATCGATTTGTCTTCATTGCAAGGGTGTCATAGGCTAATTTACCCGACCGTAGTCGGGATTTAGTTTTGAACTTATGCCTAGTTACCATACTTGTTTGACGGATGTTTTAAAAGTTATGACGATGTTTTTGATGAGCGGACTTCAATAATTATTACTTTTATTACAGACTAGGAAATTGTTTGACCACAATCTCACCTGATGGAAAGCGATTTTGTGGTCGAAGGTGTAGCGCGCTCAATTAATTCTCCGTTCCTCTACTTACTAATTAATGTATTCTGTGGTGTAATAGAGCAAAGCAAAGACGGTGCGCAATGGTCAATATAATATTCAGTACAAATAAATATTTACAGAAACCTTCAGCTAATCGAGCGAAGCCGGGACAGGGAGCTAGTTTAATTATACAGGGCAGATAACTGACCACCAAGTAATCTGGTGCACTAGAACTAAAATAAAACAAGTTGTTACCATTTCATTTAATACCCTCCATCCACTATGACCACTGCGTGAGACCGGCACAGATGGCTACGGATAATCAAAGGAAACGTTTGTCGGGTGCATCACGACGCTCAGCAGTGAGCAAACGACTGAAGGAAGAAGAGGAGGAGGAAAATCATTGAGCTTCAAACAACAACATACATGGTATCTAAAAGTTTGACCGTTGTATCGGAAAAGTTCGTCACTTAAATGTAATTAAATTAGCATTTATTTGTACAAAAGTCCATACTACTGGTCATTACAATAAGCAAATTTGCACAGTTTCATTGTGATTCGATTGGACATAAAACTCTCCACACCTACACGCACATTTTAAATACATTTGATGGGCATCGATGGAAAAATCTAGATCATTGGGCTACCGTGAAAACAAAACAGATGAATATGAGATCCTGTTTCTCTTGTTAAACTTAATAAAGATTTGACCGCAAACTCCGCAAAGCTGGTGTTAAGTGATGACGCGGTCGACGGCAGAATATGCTTTTGACTTAAATCAAGAGTGAAACGGACTTCCAGATTATTGTCATGTGGTGCCCTTATATAGGTCCACCTTATATCAATGCGCGGGTGCTGTGAATTAGGAAATGGGAAGTAGCACTTTCCTGGAACACAAATACGCTGGTGAACTACTCCATTCATTCTGCACTGTTCAAATTAATAAATGCGGACGTGATTCGCTTTGTGCGGCTGATCTCGTTTCCGTAGATCCTCTTGTCTGACGAAGAAATTAACTCGCCTAATGTATCCAGTAAGAGACTGAAAGGCTGGCAACTTTACGATATTGTTCAAGCCTTTGAAGTATAGCCTCCACCTCGACTTATATTATCTATCTATGTATCTATCTATCTATACATAAATGTATGCTTCTATACTTTTAATAAAGCATAATTAACGAAAAATCAAGAGGATAATAAAAAGAAAAATATGTCTGTAGAACTTAACATGTGCGACTGAACAAGAATATAACGCGTTTTAATTGATAGATTCAGGCGTTACTTTGCGGAAATCCATATTTAAAATGAACAAAATAAAAATATGTAGCTTACTTCCGCCAAAACTGTAAGTCAGACAAATGATAAATGGTAAAATTAACACAAGTAAAACCCCACGCTAAACAAAACCCAACCACAGATTGAACTGAAAAAAAAAATATATATATATATATATATATATACAAATAATATATATAAATATATATACACAATAAAAAACCCCCAAGCTAAACAAACCCTACCCAAATACAAGTATCGAAACACTTATATATTCATATACATATAATATAAAAAAACACAATAAAAAACATATACCTCAATCCAAATACCAAACGTCTGACATCAATACGATGGACTGAGTCCAGCATTCGACGAGTCAACATCACCCGAAGATGCCTCGTGCAGAGGCGAAACACGTGTCGTATTGATGTCAGACGTTTGGTATTTGGATTGAGGTATATGTTTTTTATTGTGTTTTTTTATATTATATGTATATGAATATATAAGTGTTTCGATACTTGTATTTGGGTAGGGTTTGTTTAGCTTGGGGGTTTTTTATTGTGTATATATATATTTATATATATTATTTGTATATATATATATATATATATATTTTTTTTTTTTTTTTTTTTTTTTTTTTTTTCAGTTCAATCTGGGGTTGGGTTTTGTTTAGCGTGGGGTTTTACTTGTGTTAATTTTACCATTTATCATTTGTCTGACTTACAGTTTTGGCGGAAGTAAGCTACATATTTTTATTTTGTTAATTTTTTTTTTTTTTATAACGCGTTTTTTAAAATCCTGTAACTCTGTCTGTCTGGATGTTTGTCCGCGCATCACGTTAAAACTACGGGACCGATTGAAATGCGATTTTCAATGTTGGATAGCTCAAGTTTTGACTATTAAATCTGGTATACCTACTTCATATCTCAATCCGATGAGTAGAAGCCGAGCAATCGTTACATATATTTTTGTCAGCTGCAAGAATTTTGATCTAATTTGGTAGGTATTTTAGGTCCTGGAATATTAAAGCCACAGCTACTATCAAATAAAACTATCCAGAAATAAAATAAGTCAAACATTACTATGTTTTTGTTTGTTTGTCGTATGAGGTAGTGCTGGCCTCTGATATCAAAGTTTGTAAGGTCGCCCGATGGCCTCTGACATGCTTTAACGACTGCTATTAATCAATACCAGCCGGGACCGACAGCTTAACGTGCCCTGCGAAGCACGGAGCGATAGAAAACCGCACATAACTTCGAAAAGTCATTGGTGCGGAGCCTAGGTTTTGAACCCGGTATCGTTGGATTCTAAATTGCACTATAGAACCATTAGGCCACCATCGCATCATTACTATTACAAACATTACTATAATCCAGTAAGTTTCAGTTGTTCATTATTTTATCCGTCGCTCCTACTCCACACACCATTTTATTGAAAGGTTTTACGAGCCTGCAGTTACTGGTGAGAATTTTACGGCTGAGCAGAAATTGATCACTCCCTACCGTAATGATGTGTCAGGGTCAATAGTTTCCGAATTATCAGCAAGGCCGCACTATAAAAATATGATTCGGCATTGTTAGGTGATCGGTCATAAGGGGAGTAATGGGATCGGTTGCCGTGAGAGGTGTTTGTGTGCTAGGTATGTGGTTATAGGGTGTTGTTGTTTACAATTAAATGATACAAGAACGTTGTTTGCGTCATGGGAAGACCTACATACAAATAGCACGAGAAGTAAGGTACCTGGGTCGAATATGGCCACATATATATAGGTTTGGGGTAATTATTTTAATATTTCATGGGTTAGTAGGCCAATCATTAGCATTATTCCCTATAGAGTATTTTTCTAGCTTTGAAATTGCAGCAAAACTAAAAAAATAATTTGATGATACATTTATTATAAAGCTTATCAAATAAACAACAAAACAAAGGGACGAAAACGGCACATTAGAAATAAAAAATAGGTTTAGACATACTTAGTAGTAATCAACAAAAACTTAGAGAATTTAAATTATTTAAAGTCGTAGTCGGGCTAGTCGGGAGAGGGCGAGAAATATTATGGAAGTAATTTCTGCGGGTACCAGAAATCTAGATAATTTTTGTGGTTTTGCTTTGATTATTTATTCTCAAAATTGTTTTTTCGAGTGTTAGTGTGTCATATTGGTGGAATATTAAACATACCTAATGTTTAATATTCCACCAATATGACACACTAACACTCGTTCGTTAACGTGTACAAGTGTAGGCAAATGATACAAACACAACTCCCTAGAAACTTTCAGTAAAATTCCACTTTTGTGACTTGACTAGACTTTTGACTACCTGACTGACTGACTCGATATTTCCAATATTTGTAGAAAAAATACACAACTTATATGACACTACTTACTTACTTACTTACTTAACTATGACACTGGTTAAACGCCACTAGTCGTGTGGATCCAAACATTATATAAAACAATTATGGCCGCATGAAGTTGTTGAATTGAGAAAAAATAAGAAACGCATGTGGATTGAAGGCTTTCAGTAAGGGTCTTAGTCTTAGTTTTAATGTGCCACTGGCAGAGTGCATACCTAACATTTATTTCAAATCATTGCATTTAAAATAATGTATGTGCTGTCGTAAACTACGATATCAGGCAACAAAACGTTTCAACCTTTTTGTAAACAAGTTTGGTTACCATTCCGTCCGCCCTAACGAACGATGCAGAACCATCGCAAGCAGTCCTCGTGAAGATGTTTTGGGTGTAAATGTTAGAAAAGAAAATGAACACACGTGCGGAGAGTTCATGATCGTTTTAAAAGTGACTATTTTTACATTTGCATCTACTCGTTTACGCGGTTCAAATACTCGTGTTTTTTTATAGTATCTATGCTGTTTAACGTGAGTTTTCTGCTTTCGATCGCGGCAATGATATCAAGCGTGTATGCGAATTTTATTGATAGTTACCTACCCACTTTTAGACAATCGCAGAAATCATTGGTAGTATACCCACACTTCCAAGCTCGAAATACAAGAACAACTACAACTAGGATTACACTATTATTTACATACTTCCTTACTTTTTTACGTACCTACCTGCATTAAATATGCGTATTTTATGCAGGGGAGATATATTGGTGATATAAGTAATTTGGTGATATTTTTTAACAGAATACCAAACAGTTCACTATGCAAGCACATTCAAGAGACAACGCTAGTGAGTTACTGTAAGCGTGAAGAAAACAGACATATGTATTCTTAGCGTTTTTATGAGTTACATTTTTGCTAGGTTGGTTTTAGAAAAGATTGGTGTGTATTTTTTATATGAATCGAGGTTTTTTTTTTATATTCTTCGTGAGATAATAATTAAAGATACTTGAAATTTTAATATCACCAAATTACCCTACTTGTTTTTGTTGTAGGTCAGTGATGGATGGAAACAGTAAATATAGAAAATATGAGGTGAATTTCTTGAAATGCAGATACAATTTATGCTTACGAGTACTCGAAAATCTTATAGCTTACAAAGCTTCTATGGCTATATGTAGATATTTAAAAATGTATATTCCATTATGTGCATTTTTATAAATATCACCAAATTTCCTACCTAGTATCACCAATCCAATGAACCATACCACCGACATACCTAGGTCTACCTATAACATACGAGTAAAATTATGAAATATTGTAGAAAAAAAAACATTTTTATTACTTCCATCAGAATGATTTTCTACTTTAAATAATATATGATTTATAACCAAAACACGAAATACTTCCTAATTTTCAGATTCCTTTCACAAATTATTTTTTCATTTTAATCACCAATATACCTTACCTATACCATTTTTGCTCTGTACATAAATCGCCTATAAAAGTAGCAAAACGCACGCTTCTTGAGTGCACGAAGGTACCAATTGTTATTGTATGTACTCGGACCAAATCAAATAGGTAGGTACTACAGTTTGTAAGGTCACGCACAGGTTAGATGTATTTGATTGGATTTCATCTTTGTCAAACGACTTTTTGCCTTTAATTTCTTATCTTGTAGTGGTTATTCGTTCGAAGGAATGTGTGACAGAAGGAAGGTCAAATAAGTTATATATAGAAAGAGGTTGGAGAATGTTGTGGATGTAGTAAATTATATTTATTGAAAACAAGACCTATGTTCAAAAACTAAATCCCGACTGCGGTCGGGTAAAAAATAGCCTGTGACACTTCTTGCGATGAAGACGAATCGATTGATACCTCGCTTGTCAAATCGGACCAAAATTTAAGTTTGAACATATAACCCTTTCGTTTCTTCGCATTAGTCAGTTAAAAAAAATTGCCTCTATGCTTGAAGACGAATCGATTGACACCTCGCTTGTCAAAATCGAACCAATAACGGCGACGAGATGCGATATAGCTAGCGTCGCCCGTTGTAGTTCGTTGTAGGCCTCTTACGCAAGAAGCTGCCTGGGGAAGTACCACACCTTTGTCAGATATTCAACTGCCAAGCAGTAGTGTGTACCTAAACATTTATGTGTTTCGGTTTGAAAGGCAATGTTTCCAGCAAAGTTACTGGGCAATGAGACTTACAACCAATGTCTCAGGGTGTCGAGCGCAGTGCAGTGACGCGCAAAATTTTGCAACCCAACTTCTGGGTGGGGTTGCAACTGTTATGGGCAGGCGTGATGCTTACCATCAGGCGAGCGACCTGCCCGTCTCGTCACTCAAAGTAATAACAATAAAAAATAAAAAACATACATATACTAACTTCGTTACCCTTCCCTTGCTTCGCTGTAGTCGGGTAAAAAGGCGGGGCGCGGTACCGACAAAATAAAATCGATGCACTATAAATCATTTCTGCTTGAAAACCCAATTATTTCTTCAAAGAAACACATGAATTAATTTTGGATATCGAAAAATTTATCGTTGATTTAACATTCTCTTTCTGTTGAAAAACAGCTTTTAATAAACTTTATTGCTTTGGGTTCAAAATTCTTCGAACTCGTCTTGGGACATTTGTTTACCAACTCTTTGCATCGGTTTCCTCATTAAGGGGGACTGTCACCACCTCCCACTTTTTTTGACTATGTTACGCCATCACTTATAATTTTTCTAATTAATTAAATTTATTTTAGAACGTGTTTAAGTTACATAAGTTTTACGTCAAGCGGCGCGTTGGGTCGATTATCTCGTCAAGGTGGAAGGAAAGACATGGATGAGGTTAACATCCGATCGAAAGGCGTGGCAACAGCGGAAGGAAGCCTACACCCAGCAGTGAGTAGCGTTGTGTCTGTAAATGATGATGATGATGATGTTTTCGCTAAGCAGGGGTAAACTCTCACGGCTAAATATCAAATAGGTAGTCGATGATACGCCATCGCTCACAATTATACAAATATTAACTTTGCAGTGTGCAAGCTAAGTAGATGTGCCGTGTAAACATACCCTATTTTTAGGTTGTGGTGTCTTCTTTTCTTTTGTTTTCTAAAGAAAATAAATCGTCAAAAACACTTGGAAATAAAATCCAAACGATCTTTCGAGTTAAATCTATTTTCATAACATTTATAGCATTTTAATGCTGCATTCTATTATATTTTTATAACGGCTGCCCAACATTGTTTGTCCTTGAACTGTTTGGTAGATTCGAGAACAGAACCACTTCTCACAACACGCTAAAAACGATGAGCTGTTATGTCTGAATCAACACTTGCAAGTCCTTAATATTTTTCACAGTTTACTATATAGCTTTCAAACAGTATGGACTTATTCCAGTCGAAGTTCGAGTGGAAACGAAGTTCAAGTTTATACAAACGTAGTGAAGTACGACCTGTGGCCAGGTAGAGCTGCGAAAAGCGGCTAGAAAACCCTGGATGCAGAGAAGTGAAGACTCAGTGGCGTGCATTAGGAGAGGCATACGTCCAGCAGTGGACTAATATGGCTGATGATGATGGCCATAATTATTGTACCTACTTTATTCACAAGTACTTTTTACTTTTTTACGATTTGAATCGTTAGAATCTTCCCTACGGATAATTTGGAAGTGCTCGCAATTTGAGTTGCAAGATTTCACCTGGAACTACAAACAAGAAACAATAAAAACATAAACAACTAAATAACTAAAACAACGGGCAACGTTTGGACCGCGTGCTCTCATTGGTCAACTGTGAATCAGCAACTGTTCATCAGATCTATACTTACTTTTCGGTCTAATACCATAAGTCTGGTTGGTGCAACGGGAGACCATTCAGTCGCCGGTCTGTAAGTACCGGAGGTCAATTCCTAATTGGAGTGGTATACATTTTGCACATTAAAGATGTATGTGACGGAAAACATCTTGCACGTTAATTTTTTTATGTGATGGCTTATAACTTGAATATGGCCGAGCTGAGACAAAAAGAGCTGACGAGACACGATTTTCGCAATGCTGTGGCGATGCGTCGCCGTGCCAAGAGTCGTTGTTACCCCCGTACCGCGCCATTAGATGTAATACACATCATAAATGCAGTGTCATACCCAGAACGTACTTTTACAACCAGAACCTTTGGGGAAGGTCAAACTTTGCAAAAATGAGGAGAGGAGGAGAGGGAGGGTGTGTTGTTTCTAGTGAAAAGACGCTTTGTGCAAATTCTACCCGGATAGCCGCACTGCAGAGAATAGTGGTTGCCTATTCTCTGCAGTGCGGCTATCCGGGTAGAATCAATCAAGTCGCACGATGGTGTCCATACTATTCACATTATGTACGAAACGCGTTGTTTGGTTTCTGGATTACAAAGAGGATTCTGGAGTAAAGATGTGAATAAATCTTGTTACCCGCCACATGAAATACGAACGATGTAGGTGTGTGAATGATGGAGTGGTTATATTGAGAGCGTGATCTGTGGAAAATTACTAATGTTTCTGGATAACTATTTATTAATTACCAGATGGGCGTGGTTTCACCCGCTTGGATGATGATGATGATGATGAGAATATCATATGCAAATAAAAATAAATTATTATAACATACAAAAAACCCATACAAAAAGGTTTATTGTTATTATAATAATTTATTTTTATTATTAAATTTTTAGTTTACATATATGAGAATTAGTGAGAATAGTTGCTAACCAATTTTAAATCGTTATATATCCTAAATGGACATTCAAAATGAAAAATTATAAGAGAAACCTAAAGACGATCTTCTAATACCTATGCAATGATACCCCACTTGAGTATTCGTCGACTTTCATTTATTTCTTTTTCACAATATTGCGTCTGGTTGTCGCCATATTGAATTTTGGTTTATGTCATGTCTTTAGTAGCACTCGCAAGATTAAGACAAAATTATTGACGTAGAATTATCCAAATCGGTCCACGCGTTTGGTCTATATAGTGCCACAAGGGAACATACATACTATATAGGCTGATAAACACATTACCGGGCCTTTGCGCTGCGCAGCCTAGTAAAAACATTGTCAAGTCGCGTCGGGTTGCAGTGTGAAAGAGGAACACACAAACATAATTATATGGATCATTTGATCAGCTGACCTCTAAATGAGTTCATGTAGGAACCTACCTAACTCATAAATTAGGAATTTTGAAGTTCATTATATCTTTATAATACACAATTCATGAATATTTTTTTATTATGTCATTTACATGCTACTTCCTAAAATCCGGAATTAAATAAATATTTTTACACTGCTGTTAGAATAATCCAGCAACATAATATAAAAATGTCGGCAAGTCATTTATGTACCCAATAAAGATTTTAGGGTACAAAACCACCTGGTTTCCCAGGCTATGTAATTTTACACGAATGTTAAAATTGTAACCATTGAAGTGCCTAGGTTGAACGGAAGGGTAATAAATAGAAAGAAAATCTTCGAAGTATTACTACTTCAAAGTTCTAGGCTCTACGAGTAATAAGCTTTTGGACTTACTTATTTGTTTTTCGAACTTGTGCCAAGTTCTTTAATGCTCAGCCTTGGGATTTAACTTGTAACTTACATTACATTAGCCCTAATGTTTTACCAGCCTGTAAATTGTTGATAGAAAATATAATTGTACCTGTTCGAACGTATTGAAAAGTGGATTTCGAACCCCGTGAATTGAATAAAAACGAATGTTTTTATTGCTTCTCTTTTGCCAATTTAGATGAGATAGTTTGTTACTTTAGATGAGATATTTTGTTACTTTAGATGAGATATTTTGTTACTTTAGATGAGATATTTTGTTACTTTAGATGAGATATTTTGTTACTTTAGATGAGATATTTTGTTACTTTAGATGAGATATTTTGTTACTTATTTACTATGCTACTATAATTTTATTTGGCCTTCTGATATGTTATAAATGTCACGCTCTTGTGTGTTGTTTTTATATATGGCATATATCAACACAATGGTGCCGTAATTTATGAGAACAGCTTATTCCCAGCAGTGGGATGTTATCGGCTGTGGATGATTTTGATAGGTTTTTTGGTGAATAACTGTTAATTTGCCTTTGTTGTGGCTAATACACTTTCATCGTTAATGTTAGAGCGACTATCTGCGCAAGGTTATCAGTGTTAGGTTAAGGGTAGTAAGTGTATTAATTTCATTAAGTGATTTAATTAATATAATGGTAGATTATATGTAGTAAAGTATTAAAACATTTAGGTATGTATGTACTGGTTTATGTACAATCATTTATATCTTCATTTAACATTACTTATTCATATTTTATGTATTATTTACTTTGTTTATTTTGTATTTATTTTTTAGTACTTAAGCCGCACGCCCTCCTATTATTTCTTTCACCACCTGGATGACTGGTAATGAGATAATGCTGTTGTTGCGGACTCTCACGTAGGTGCAGGGTCCCATTTGCAGAGAAAATGAGACTTCGGTGAGCTCAGGATAAGAGGACGAAACGAAAACGCACTTGTTGACAATTTAGTTGGATTATTATCACATTAAACAAGGATCATACAGAATATATAGTTGTGTAAACCCGGTTATAAATGTTGGCTATCGGAGCCGTAATAAACTTGTTGTGCTACTGAATAACTTTGGACACTTATAGAAGAGCTTCTTGCTTCGACGGCTACTGCGAACGGGAACTTTGACGATAATGCACACCGATTTTAGAAAGTATGCGTATTTATACAAAACTTAAAACAGTCGAAGCTCTCCCATTGGGTGATTCATTTCATTTTATTCGTGGCATACGTGCGCCCCATTTTTCTAGGCTCCAACATTCCCACGCTCGAAAACAGGCACAAAATATAGACCCAGAAGTATGTTGCGGTTGTACTTCGAATCCGCTCCGTAATGAAAGCCCAATTTGTATGGCTTTGCTACGAGTGCAAGGAGAACCTCCGATCTTGTGAACTCCTCGCACTCGTAAAAAGACGGTACCCAAACTTTAGGCAGCTAACTAAAATTTTGTCCCATTTCACGACATTCCTATGTGTGACTCATTGCAAGTCAACACCCTTGACTAATTTTAGAAGAGCTTCTCCCATTGGGCCTCCTCTCGCTCTTACTGTCTGTATTTCTTATTACGTTTACCGATTACCATTGAAGATTACCTTTAGATCAGCTCAGGTTCGCCTCGCGTTGCAAATCAGTACCCTTACAAAGCGGGGTTCTTCCTGAGCCAACCTGTACAGATGCCCATGCAACCACAGATAACTTTAGTCTCTCTGTGGCTGCATGCTTCCATCCATTTACCTAAAGAGGCACGCGGCCATCCCGTATGCTATAGTTGTCATAAGGGATGGCACGTAAATCCTAAACTACGTTTACATGTTTTCTGAGCCTACACAAAATAATTTATAACTCGCTTACGTGTTGACTTACCAATATGCCGATTAGTGCAAAATGTACATGACACCTAAGCCCATTATCGTGTGTTGCTATTTACTGCCTACCCATTCACATATTTTTGTAGGCTTCTGTTGCGCTCTTTTACAATGATTCTATACATGACTTACTTATAGTTATACCTACATCTACTTATAACTTGCGCTCGTTAACAGCTGATGAACATTAAGTCCTTCCTTGTACACAATTTTTGTGCAAAATAATTAAATAAATAAGGTAGCTGGCAGTCATTGAATGAGAATAGCAAGAGAGGGGGAGGCCTATTATGTGCAGGTGATGTTTAATTGCTTACCCAGTGGAGGTAAAAAGAAAAACAAAACATCATAAACAAACAAGACGCATTTTTAAAATACAAAAGCAAAACATTGTGCTTTATCTCTTGCCTACAAGGAATTGTCGCATTTCAGAGCTTCTTTTATTAAATAAACGAACCCTTTCCCATTGTCCTGGCGATACTTTCTTTAACTCACTGGAAATGTGAATACCTACAGAAAATGTTGAATTCCCTGCAAAAGAAATGGACGATTTATTCAATTGTTTTTTTTTGAGGGCTTTGATAAGAATTGAGATATTTTTATCCTTAGTTGTCTATTTTATCGAATAGACCGTTCTGTCAGTGACAGTACCAACTAAAACAGAAAATATTGCTTTTAAAAAGTAAATTGCACTGCTTAGGGCGAAACTCGCCTGCAGCCCAGTTAAGCCTCTCTGGACACAGAAGTTTTAAACTGGGCCAAATGTATGGGCCAGTTTTCCATTGAGAAATATGTATCGTGGCAAACTCGACAAAAAAACACTATCGCTTAGACAGTATCAATCAAATTTATTAATCTGAAAGAAAAATATATATGTCTAAACTGAAAAATAAATATTTATGTCGATAAAAAACATTATCTGAGTATGTATCTAGACTAGGCCTTTGTATAGGCCATAACAAAGTACCTATTTTTATTTCCGTTAGTTTGGATCTATGTACTTAAAAACAACATAATTGAAACAATGATAAAATCGCAAGGTGGTCAAAGTTGAGATAAAAAAAAACAAACAATCTGCTTAAATATTCAACGAACATGACTACAATAAATTTTAAATGTCTGGTTTTTATAATACTGCATTACAATTATTTCAAAACACGTAAAATTTCGATAATGTTAATGCAAGAAACGATTCAAAAGTAGGCCAAAAACACCATCACTTTAAGAAAGCTTAAAATGCAATTAGTATGCCACCAAAGTGATTTTATAAGATGTTACATTGAGATAAACGTAAATGTGCCAGTGACAAATTGTAAATAACTGTTTCTTTAAATGTGCGAGCACAACAATACAACGAATTCATCACATACAATGTAAATCTGGAGCTACATTATAATCTAAAGCAAAACTTATTTAAAAAAATTAAACCGACACATATTTTTTTTAAATTACTTTGTGTGATGAGACTTGACTTCAAATAGTTTTACTAAAAAAGAAAGAAAGAATCCAATTTTGAGGTCTGTGTTTATGAGTAAGTAATACAACTTATTTGAGTGGTCTATACCGGGTTACCTGGTGGGTATACCGGTAAGTATACCGTGCTTGTTACGTGAACTTGGTAACCTTATTTTTTAAGTCCTCTAAAAAAGGACTTTATTGCAGCAGTGGGATGGAACTTCCTAACCACAGAGTTTTTTTTTAATAATAATATTTACTTAGTAACTATAACATTTTATCTACTGTACATACCAGTTGAGTATGAATTCCTTAATTTTTTGTACAAAAGAGCCTAAAATACGCCACTGAATATTTTGAATGTTTCTATGATTTTAGCATTAACGCCAGCTTAGCAAGAACATTCTAATAATTGTATAAAGGAAAAAATTTGATCGTGGACGGGGAATATTACAATACTAGTTTTCCCGCCCGCGACTTCATCCGCGCGTACTACTGTTTATCGCGAAAAAAAGCATCCTATGTTCTTTTAGGATATTAAAAACCAATGCAAAAGTAGGTTTAGCACCACTGCGTAGTATTATTAGGAATTCTGTGGCACCACTCTTGTTGTTTTTTGACATACTTGTTATTTTGTTTCCATGGCAACCGTTTCTTACAGCGAGTAATCAACATATGACCAGTTTTTCCTATTTTCCCGTGAAAACTTAAAATTGTCCGGGATAAAAAGTATTCTATGTTTTATTCTGGGGTATAAGCTATCTCCATTCCAAGTTTCATCGAAATCCGTCCCGCAGTGTTATCGCGTGAAAGCTCCCCAAACAAACAAACAAACAAACAAAGAGACAACGTTTCACTTTTATATATTGGTATGGATAAATACAAAAAATATTACCAAAATTATTACCTGAATATTTTACCAATAAGTAATTCAAAATTAACAATATAGATAGTCCGCAATTATTACTACATATAAATTGTATTCTAAAGTACCAACATTATTTGACTACAAACAAAGCCACTTAAAAAACAAAAACCGGAAACCTCTCCTAGAAAAGTTGGTAAGGTTGCGCTAATCAAGAACTTAGTTATGTCTACTAAAGCGAGAGATGAATTTTACATGAATGAGATCCGCCCAAAAGTTAACAAGTTGGTTAGACTTGTTTAATTGTTCTATTTAACCTGAACATTTGCTACCTCTCAAAGTGAGAGAACATTTATTTTATGAGATTTGAAGCATCTTAATGTGACAAAGATTAATATAACTATTTCTATATAAAACTATTTACATTTACATTTTAAAGGCAAAAAAGGGAGTTACTTACGTATATTAGTTGATTGTTTTTGCCTTTGTACGTATAAAAACCACGTTAGTTTTCATAATAATATTTACATTTACATGCTCAAATTGAAATGTACCCACGTCATTATTATTACAGAAAGTCGTGATCAATTCCATGTTACTCAATATAATTTCAAAATGTATATATAGTATATTTCAGAAACTAAACAATCCAAATGTTTCATCTGTCCAGTATCGGGCTGTTATATAACAATAGGATAACAATCTACGATCTGACGATCGTTATTCGCGGTACGGGTCGGGTTAAACGATTCTTTGAGTAATCAAAATAGAATTTAATTAACAAATACTTATCGTTGTGGACCTACAGAATTGAAAATAACCACCTGTGGAGCTACAACCACGTCGACAAAGTTTATATATTACGATAGAAGATAGAAGCAATAATACGAATGTACGCCGCTAACCTTGAACTGCCGATGTGGGGCTATTTGATACAAACTATTACAACATTATTCACCTACTAGAAATTTCAGTAGGTACATATCAATACATAGTATAAAACAAAGTCGCTTTCCGCCGTCTGTCTGTAACACTTAATCTTTTAAACTACGCAACGGATTTTAATGCAGTTTTCACCATCAGTTAGATTATTTTTCACGAAAGTTTTATATATTTGCTATGCTTACGGCTTTGCCCGCGTACTCAAAATTTATGTTTATTTTAGCGTGGAACCTAAATTCTCAACAAAAATAAAAGTAGCCTAAGTTACTCCTTATAACATCAGCAAGTCACTTGTAATCTGCAAGTGAAATCCCGTCAAAATCGGTCCAGCCATTTCGGAGATTTTTATTATTATGGATGTAGATAATACGAGCATAAGAGACCTGACGTAGCGAGGGAGGACGCGGCGAGCGAAGCGAGCCGCCACTGTCCCCCGAAGCGGAGTGAAGGTCGAGTCGAAGGTCGAAGGTCGAACTACATTTATCAGTCTAGAAAGCTATTCATTGATAATGAACTGGTACCTACATCTACATTTACATTTATGTTGAATGTTATATGTTATTCGCGCATTTGTAAACTAGTTTTGTTTGTTATTGGCGTCACATAAATTCAAAATTTGGATGCCGAAATAGACAGTATGTCATTCGAAATAATACGAAGTTAAAACTATATGTAAAAAGTATTCATTACACATGGTATATAGTATGTAAATAATTTCATAACACATAATTATGATTTAGGATTATTTATTACACACAAAGAACAATAAAAGAAGAAACAAAACACAAAAACACAAAGAAGAATAAATGTTAATGTTTTATGTTTTTTACATAAAGAAGAATAAAAGGGCTGGATGTGAAAATGTGAAGAAAATGCTAACAGACACTGACGGAGCATAATTAAGAGATTTTGATAGATGCTCGATGTAAGCTGCGGCCCTGTAAAGTTTCAGTCTCTGGTTAGTGTAATATATACTTACATACTGTTGTTTTTAATGAACAGAATGTATGGCTAGTGAAACCATAACGCTTGTTTAAATTAAACAAGATAATGATATGGCTAACGCAACACAGACTGTGTTACACGTTGAATAAAGCAAGATGATAGGCTTAGAACTAGCCTGCAGTTTATATTTGGATTAAACAATAATAATCTCATACTATTGTGTATATTAAACCATACAGAGTGCAGATGCTTTCAATATGAGTTGATTGAAGTAAACCGATATCATGTAACACGATTTTTGTTAAATGTTTTTTTTTTCTGACTGTTACTGTTTATTAATGTGCATATATTTTTGCAATACGAATTTAAGTCAACATCGAGTGGTAGTTAACGTAGGTGACTGTATCTCTACCTACTTACATAAGTAATTAGTTGTACAAGTAAAAACATGTTTGTTTTGGCAAACCGTATCTTATTTTTACATTAAAGATAAATAATGCTATTCGACACTTCAAGAGTTCGTATAATACGTACACTGTTGTGTGTATCGTTGTTTCTAAAATTCTCGAAAGATAACAGAGTCATCAATCATAATTATTTGTTTGTTATTCATTTATTTGCAGACAATTTCCGAAAACAATCAAACCCAGTTTAATTTATGTAATAACTGTTCAAATCTTTCCATTTGAGTAATGTTCAGGAAACT
Organism: Alsophila aescularia; assembly: GCA_946251855.1. NCBI lineage: Eukaryota > Metazoa > Arthropoda > Insecta > Lepidoptera > Geometridae > Alsophila > Alsophila aescularia. Next base: position 32,973,743 of record OX276386.1, on the reverse strand, counting down.
GGGATTAATACGATATTAATTTTGCCCGTACTGATTTATACACAAACAAAGGAATGCTCCAAATACTGATAAATGTCTTACGATAAGTTAACTTTAAAGCGAGTTAATTAGACTTATTTGCTTTCTGCAACTCATGCTGATTTTGTTCTATCTGGCTGGCAACAAACCTCGGATGCTTGCTTCCAAATAGTAATGTTTTTAGCGTTTGTTTTGTTTTATGTTTTCCCAAATAGTTATAGTTCAGAAATATAGAAAAAAAAACATCAAATTGTATTTTCAAATCGATAATGGTTCAATCGAAGTAAAAATGACTAAGAAGCAATAAATATACTGTAGATTTACCCAATAAAAAACTACATCACGCTCAACTAGCTTAAAAGCTAAAAAAAACACGCCTGCTCTGCCAAAAAAGAGCTTTTGCATATAGATTATGTACTGTTGGAATGTGCTCATCAAGGCCTTCAATTTGATACCCAAATTGCAAAATTCGAAGTTTTTTTTTGATTTTGTAATTGGGGCCATACTGCCGCCATATTGAATGTTTTCAAAAAATATATAGCCCATGTTACTTGGAGGGGTATAACAATTCTAACGAGATAATACAGAGATAAAAGTACAGATACAGAGATATGTTTGTACATACATACAAACATATCTCCTCGCGGGCCATCGACCTTCATAAGCACGCGCCGTACGGCAGCGAAACGGTGGCCGTCGAAAAGTTAAATGAATCCTAAAAACATTACACTCCTTTTTTTGGGCAGCCGTGTAAAAAAAAACACCACTTTTTTTTGGGCAGTCGTATAATAATATTAACCACTACCTTGCTACGCGTGCGCACGCGCAGAATGCGCGTGGTCGTGCGCGTGTAGCTTTTTCGCGCGCGAGCAAGGTAGTAGTAGTAGTTGGTAGTTGGTGTAACATCCAATTTAGCCTCAATTTTATTTTTAATATTATTTATATATTAGCATTTACAAATAAATAATAACTAAAATTAGATTAGATATAATCTAATACTTTCCTAAAGAAAAAAATTGGACGGGGCTTGAACCCGCATCTTTCTGTGCCTCTGCGCGGTACATGCTTTTAACCAATTCGGCTACCGTGACTTTATTATAATGCGAAAGGTTCAGTCATGTTGACTTTGCAGATGATTTTCGATGCTTTTACTAATCTTATTGGTGGCATCATGGGTCCTGAAATAATCAGCAGATCGCGTAGAGAATGCGTCGCATACTTATGCTGAATGATGTATATAACTAAATGAATATCAACTTAAAATCCCTCGTATCTATAGCAACTTGTAACCAAATCAGCGCAAAATTTCCTAACGAGCACCATGTAGCTAACTCGCATGTTTGGGCTGATCAGAATTCCAGACGTCGGTTTCTGTTTGTTTCGGAATTTCTAATAATACTGTATCGTACATGTTAGGTTAGAATTGTATTGTGTTGATTTAATTGAAAAGCTGTGGCTTGGAGATCAAATAAATACAATTTGTGAAAGTAGGCATAAGGGGTCGGGTTAGCTACCAATACTTATTTTGTACACAAAACAACGCATTCATTACTCAATACAAAAATTAAAATGAACTTTTAATTCGTCGCACATAGTACATTTCTAAAAAGTAACTCTTACAAATATAATGCATTAAAAAAATACATAATTATAAAAAAAGGAGTATAGAAAATATCATAGAATTTTTTAATATAGGTATTTATAATTCGTTAACACTTTTGTTAGACCCCCATGGCCCCAAACGCAGAGTTATTGTAAGAAACGAGATATTTTATATAAGCCACGTATTTTATTAACCCTTATGTCCCTTCACTGTCCACGTGTTAAACGTGTACTACCGTTAGTGCGCCGAACATTTCAGAAAAAAGTGTATATAAAAATAATAAAATATGTTGGTAAATGGTAAATATCCCGTTTCTTACGTTAATTCTAATTCATCAACTGTAAAAGTATATAATAAATAAAAATTCAGTGAACTCATAACAGAGGCGCTAGAAGACAAGTTTACATTTTTGTTTTTTAAAGGCTAGCCTCCAAGATTTGGAAAACTTTGCAAAGTTTCCAGCCTTTCAGTCTTCTGCTGGAGATATATAATAAGATACTGTACGATGGGATTACACAACTTCATTCCTCCATCTCCTCCTCAAGTGTTTTACCAGTGCGTCCTACTCATAATGACATATGGAGCCGAAACGTGGACACTGACTGTGAGACTGACAGTGAGACCATTGTATAATCAAACGTAGTGTAGGATGCCCTCCGGCCAGATGGAGTGACGATTTACGCAAAGTAGCTGGCAGCAATTACACGGGGTCAGTGTCGCGCATTAGGAGATGCCTACGGACTAATGCAGGCTCTTGATGATTTCTCCATCTCATTTACCTACGTAAGAAATCATTTGAAAACGAGATTCATTTTTGAAAGTTCATAGAATAGTTTGAAACTGGAAACAAAAGGTTTATCTAGTCAAAACACACGCGAGCAAAGCCGTGAGCAACAGCTCATTGTATACGACGAAATATGTTTCCCATTACTACCCATCCAACTTCGCTGTTTAGAAATTGTGTCGTGTTTGTTTGTATGTTTCCAAACAGAATAAATAAGTGAATGTATGAAGAAGTGTGTCGTGGGTGTGATAATTTGCCAATTGAAATATATCCAATGAATTACATTTGTTTGAAAAAAAAAACTAGCACTCATACCAATTCGTTGGCTGAATTATATCTCGCACAACCCTAAATTATATCTCGCACAACCCTAAATTATATCTCGCACAACCCTAAATTATATCTCGCACAACCCTAAATTATATCTCGCACAACCCTAAATTAAATCTCGCACAACCCTAAATTTAAAATATTATATTTTTCGTCATTTATCTTGAAAATGTTTAGTATTTTTGGAATCGGCCCAGTAATATAAACAAACTCGCACTATCTCTTTAAAAATATTCTAAAAATAATTTCAACTCTATTCTCATGCTGTCTGCGTAAATATACAAAAAATCACAGAAAACAAATGATCACAGAATTACTAATTCAATGGGTAGCTTTACCATAGATAGTAGGCACCTACCTACCAGAAGCAAAATCCTAACTTTACCCGACTGTCAAAAGAATAAATAAATACAGACGCTATTTAAAGATTTTAAAGTTACTTTTGGTTTGCCCCTTCGCGAAAAAAGTTGTAGATATTCGTTACAAATAGGCTTAAAGAGGTCCGTACATACACTGAGCTTTATCAGAGTCCAATAAGCTTCAGCGGGGACTTACCATGTACTTACAAAGACTGTCAAAGACCAATAAATCCGTTGAGTGGAGAAAGGTTCGACATCGGGTTCAAATAAGTAAAAAGGCGTGGAAAAATGTTTTTTGTAAAGGAAATTTGTGGCTGAAACTCATTATTAATTAAAACTTAAAAGCTTTTATTTAACTTGCAATGTTTGTATGTATGTCAGTTTGTTTAGGTTAAATCTTGCAAGCGGATTAAAACAACTTCCTCTTATCCTACAGAGTTGAATTTTTGTATGTAATTTCAGCTCCGAGGACAATGCATTTTTATGGCAAGCCTGACCTGAATTGGCATCCAGGATTAGTTCCAGTTAAAAAAAACTCTTCAACGGTGAATAGTATAGACACGAAATTTTGTGTACGCATATTATTATGATATCTGGTTTTAAGTTTTACCATAACATGGTTGCTGCACTCATGGAGGGGTCATGACTAGGGAACTCCTCAACGGTTAACAGCATAGGCACGAAATGTTGTTTACGCATTTAATTGTGATAGCCCGTTCTAAGTTTCACCATGATATAAGAGCAATAAAAGTTTCTTTTTTAAATGTTTTAACTTAGTTCGTCTTTGAGATAATAGTCTTAACAAAAATATTTGTGAGTGTGATATCTTTCCAATTGTAATTAATATAAAAAAGATAAAAGGTGGGTTAGTTTGGGAATGTGCAATTGTCATCCGTTTCACAAATTATGAAGACGATAAAACTTTCGGTTACATCTTACATCACGTTTCACAATAAGTTTCTCGGACAGCGAACTGCGTTACATTTACGAGTATGTTCCATCGTTCGACAGCTGTAAAATTCCTTCTTTTTTTACTTGCCACTCCACTAACCAAATTTTGGTTATTTCATTGGTAAGTTAACTATACAAGTTCTCAAGTTTATTGAAGAGCTGAAGAGGGAGCGTTGTGGTGTTTTGCTTTATATAAAACTGTTTGCTATAACTTTCAAATGATCTATTTTTTTAAAGCTAACGGACAAACAAGTGACAGGGACGGTATAGTATTTGGGATTTAAAAATAAATAAGGTTTTATGTTCTTATTTTTTTATTGCATTGTCACTTTTTTATATTATTTTTAAGTTTTTTTTTTTGCATTTTTGTCGATTTGTGAGCTACCTTGAAAGTTTCAGTAGGATAGCTAATCAGGAAGTGCTCGAAATTTGAACTGCAAGATTCGATGACAGACAGAAATACATAGATATAAAAATACATTTAAAGATACATAGATAGATACATAGGTAGATACATAGATAAGACACAAACATACAAGTGAAGCTAAAAGCTTTTAAAATAACCTTTTTGTTTGCTGTTCCATTGGTATAGTTAAAATGTAAAGGTCTGTCTGTATCTTTCCTAGAAAATTGACATCAAATACGTTCAATTTATTATGAAGATGGGCTTTATGGCGACAAATTTTGGATTACATTTTGATAAAAATCAAGAATAAAAAGCAATAATGATTAGTTACCTCCTTTCATGATGAAATCCACTTCTGTCGTGTCGGTAGTTTTTAAAACCTTCTTGGTTAGGACATATATTTTCCTCTCCAGACGGGTGTCACTACCGTATCTTGGCAGCTGTTATGAGTCTCTTCGAAACTTTCAGATTACTTGGTTTGTTGGCTGAAGCCTAGGGTATCATAAACTTAGTTCGCTATTCTTTTCTGTTCGGAGAGGCTTAAAAGTTTGATGGTTTTTCAAACTGCAAGCTGTATAGAATATAGAAATTATTCCCCGAAGATACACTTTACCCGTGGATACACTTTTGGAAAATGCACAGATTAACAAGAACTGATTTAAATACTATAATTAACGTCATTTTATTTTTAAACTTTTCTTATGTTTTGATTTTGTCACGCACTGCCAGTTTTTGGCCGTAAGTCAAACATAAAGGCAGTTTACGGACATAAAAAAGGACGTAGTACTCATGGGACAACTGTTTTTTTTTATATGTAGGTATGTTAGCTCATGTCTCGGGTTTTTTAAGACGATTTATATGATTTTCTTTTTAAATGTACAGATATACATACTTCCAGGTTCGTATCATATAAATTTCATGAAAATTATTTAGAAAGTAGTTTTAATTCAACATCGGAGGGTTATGTGTTTGAGTTGTATGTATGTTTGTCAGTTTCTTTGGCATGTCCTACAGCTTACACGACTTGTAGGATTTTGATGGATTTTGATAAATTAGGTATCTATAGGTCTTAATTACGAAAGCGAAATAGGATATAATATGAAGTGTCAAGAAAACTAATATGGCGGCTTAAAGCTGCCATATTGTATTTCTAACGGAACAAAAAATACCTAAACCTATCGAGTGAGGTGTCAAAGTGAAGGTCTTTAAAAGACTATATAAAATGACTAAAAAGTTTAAAATTAAAATATTTAATTTAAAAAAAACGACTGCGAACAAAACTAAAAAGAGGCTTGCTTGCTTTAGATTCTCGATTTTGAAATATTAGATGTAGTTGGAGGCATGAGGCTCGTCAGGCTCTAGCTGATCCCGTCAAAGGAAAAATTCATGATGCCTTCGACTGCATCCTATATTTCAAAATCGAGAATCCAAAGAATGCTTGCCTATTCTTAATTTTGTTCGTAGTCGGGTTTTGTGTTTTTTTATAATAATTTATTTTAAGTATGAACTGTCAAACCACTTTAGTGTCCCAAGAAATATGGTTTCAATAAAATTGGTAAGTAGGGAGCCCAAGGCCTACCGGAATCACTCCCTGGATGTACCGCGATTTTTGATATTTTCGCAGATAATTCAATTTTTTTCTCCAGATTCCTCTATAAAATTTGTTATTTTGATTAACTAACACTAGTAACGCGTTAATTTTTTGCATGTTGGTAGTCCATAGTGACCCTCTTCTATAACACCAAAATCATTTTGTAATAATAATAAAATAAAACGATCGTGGAGTCCCTCCGCGCGGAAGAAGTGAAACTTCGTAATGTGGAAATGAAAATAGGAAGGCCTCCATGGTAGCGTTAAACGTTTAACGCAACCTTGTTGGAAGTCGCATTAGAAGCTTCACTTCAAAAAGATGAAAAAAAAATACTACAAATTTTGTTCAGAACAAAATTAACCTTCATTGTTTGGAGAGCTCTAACTAAAAAATAATATATTTTACATAATTTTATGAAAACTTTCCATTCCCCTAATAATGTGTCTCATAAATTTAATTTACCTAGCTACATGTCAACACTTTGAAGTAGCAATAGCCCATGTTTCCATCTGGCGGACTCAATGTATGCAATTCTAAAGGCGCCATCCGTTGTTATCACTGAAATCATGAGAGTTGGGAAAAACTAAAATGGGTTATCTCCGAAAATATCAAATATCATACAAATGTATATGGGGGTGATCCCGGTAAGCCTTGGAGTCCTCTACCTCTCATTTACATTTATAAATGGTATACCATATTTTGTGGGTCAGTATTATAAATAATTACAAAGCAATTGTTATGAATACTGTTACTCCTTATCAGATCGATCGATGAAACAAGATCAGCACAGTCCCAAAATTGCCATTTGTCAACAAGGTTCCACGTAGAGGCTTTTAACCGATCGTAAGCCAATGCCAACGGATATTGCGGTTAAAATATAGGTCATGTTAAGAAAGTACGGCCATTTTACAAAGGTATGTAATAAATTCAGTAAATAGCACGCCATAGGGAACAGATGGCCTAATGATGCTTGTATCCTGCGGATTAAATGAAGTATCTAATTGCCCATTAGGTTAGTTATTCTATGCTATTAGTTTCCACATGAGCAAATGTATTTGTTGTGGTTCAATATAGCATTTGTCCAGTAAAAGAGAAAAGTAAGTAGTAGGTGGGCTTGCAATAACATAATTTATCCAATTATTGTCTTGTTTAAAATTATCCATTACTAGCTGTGCTTGCGACGTTGTCTGCGTGGTAATTTCCATGGATTAAAAGTTATCCCAGTACCAAAAGTACCTATAATGTACAATATATATCATTTCATCAAAAAAATATCATCCGTAACATATCCAACATAGAAAACCGCATCGCAATAGGTCCAGTAGTTTTTACTTGATTCGCGATTCGACTGACAAACAGACAGACACACCATCTTTTTCATGTTTTACTCTTGTTCACTAGCTTATTTTGGTATTTTAGTACCCTAGGCCATTTTTTCTTTTATCTTCATTGTACAGACTTTTCGTTACTTACTGCTTTGTTATAAGTACTAACTTTGCCCGCAGCTTTTATTTTCTGGGATAAAAGTATCCTATATGTTATCCAGAACCAAAAGTACCTACATACCAAATTTCGTACAGCCGTCAAATAGATTTTATCGATTTTACGGCTTCATAATGTATTCAGTAATAGATGTCATAATCCTAAGACATCCATTACTGAAAACTGCATTGCAATCGGTCCAATATTTTGTATGTGATGCGCGAACAAACAAACAGACAACCAGATAGACACACTTTTTTTTAACTTATATTCTTGTTCATTAGCTTATTTTAAGTACCCAAGACATTTTTTTTAATAATGTTCATAGTACAGACTTTGTATTATTTACTGCTTAAAGTAATATGTGTATAAATATATTTTATGTATTTGAATTATTTTCTTTCTACTTAATTTTTGATGTTTATTGCGTTTTATCCGATTGGATTGTCGTTCACCGTTCCTCATATATAACCAATAAAATAATAATAGTAAACTTGGACAGTTCTCTCGATAAACTTGAGGTTGGATTGTCGTTCACCGTTCCTCATATATAACCAATAAAATAATAATAGTAAACTTGGACAGTTCTCTCGATAAACTTGAGGTTGGATTGTCGTTCACCGTTCCTCATATATAACCAACAAAATAATAATAGTAAACTTGGACAGTTCTCTCGATAAACTTGAGGTTGGATTGTCGTTCACCGTTCCTCATATATAACCAATAAAATAATAATAGTAAACTTGGACAGTTCTCTCGATAAACTTGAGGTTGGATTGTCGTTCACCGTTCCTCATATATAACCAACAAAATAATAATAGTAAACTTGGACAGTTCTCTCGATAAACTTGAGGTTGGATTGTCGTTCACCGTTCCTCATATATAACCAACAAAATAATAATAGTAAACTTGGACAGTTCTCTCGATAAACTTGAGGTTGGATTGTCGTTCACCGTTCCTCATATATAACCAACAAAATAATAATAGTAAACTTGGACAGTTCTCTCGATAAACTTGAGGTTGGATTGTCGTTCACCGTTCCTCATATATAACCAATAAAATAATAATAGTAAACTTGGACAGTTCTCTCGATAAACTTGAGGTTGGATTGTCGTTCACCGTTCCTCATATATAACCAATAAAATAATAATAGTAAACTTGGACAGTTCTCTCGATAAACTTGAGGTTGGATTGTCGTTCACCGTTCCTCATATATAACCAATAAAATAATAATAGTAAACTTGGACAGTTCTCTCGATAAACTTGAGGTTGGATTGTCGTTCACCGTTCCTCATATATAACCAATAAAATAATAATAGTAAACTTGGACAGTTCTCTCGATAAACTTGAGGTTGGATTGTCGTTCACCGTTCCTCATATATAACCAATAAAATAATAATAGTAAACTTGGACAGTTCTCTCGATAAACTTGAGGTAAAAATTAGTTTTCAATAAAACAAGTGCATTCGTTATTTTCCAACTACTAACAAGTGTGTTTCTTCTCCATTTAACCGCAAATTCTTGTCAAATTAAAATAAATAGATAGTTGGACGTCACTAATTAATCATTAAACAAAACAAACTATTTAATTGGGGCTTCTTTGTTGAAATCTCTTTGAACAGACCTCGTACTATTTTAATGGCACTTTATAATTTTATTAACTACCTTCATTAAAAATAATGCATTGCAAAAATTTGAGAGAAGTGGCATATGTACGAAAAAACGAGAATAACGGAGAAAGGATTAGGTGTACTCGAGGCAGACAAAGATCTATTCGTTTGATGAACACTTCCCAGCGCGTGTTATTTTAATGATCTGAAACTTCATAGCAGATAATTATTATGAGACGCGTTCGTATAAATGTTTGTTTATTTAAAGTTTGCGCTTTCATTTCGTATTCATACATTATACAAGAGATCGTTAGTATCTTAACGTTTTCTGTTTTGATTGTAGAATACAAACAACAATCCAGAATATTCATGTAGTAATTTCTCAATTTTACGAAGTTTTTCTGCTTCTTTCGAGTCGATGTTTCATTTTCGACGAGTTTACAAATAAATAGATTTCGTGCTTGCTCCTAGAGCAAGCCTTTTAAAGGTCGTCATTGATGCATGTATTCGGGCACGAATTACACATGGCTTGAGCTAATGTGGCATAGTTTGATAAGTTTCGCCATAGAGGTATTGAGCATCTGACTGATGAATGTAATCCCATTTGCTCTTACTGTCCCTGCAGCGGCTCACCTGAGTTCGAAGTCTGTTTAGTATTTTCCACGTGGGCCAGGGAGTTTGTGGCCCAGTGGCAATTCCTCATGATCAATGTCAGCATGGTTGTTTGGCGAGATTCCCAGGGCTAGCCACATTTTGAGTCAGGCTTGGATGGCCTCTATAAAAGTTTAAATGTGTAGGTAGGTAACTTTAAAAAAACAATGAAATTTTATATTCATTATTTTTATGTAAGGTAAGACATATACGGTTGAATCGATTTTCTTGTAGAAATACCTCCTAGCAGCTCCTCAGTAAATCACTCACTTCCACATTACTATATACCTTCGGAGATCCCGCTTCGGAAATAGTACCGCGCCTAATATTCCCTGAAGGATCGTAATGTTTTCACGAAAAAGGTCAATGCTTGTTTAAGGTGCTCGATATCGTGTTGTAGTTAGATTTGGATACTTTTGTTTTATGTTGCAAACTATAAAAACGTAAACTATAATCTTTTATCGCATGATAGGTGAAAATGTAGATAGAAAACCGCAGAATTTGCTGATGATATCCTCAATCCTGCTTTGTGGTTATTATTCCAACGATGTCAGGCGGTTCGGTATTCAGCTATAGTGTAGTGTACCTAAATTAATATTTACATATTCTATCTGTCTTCTATATCTGTATATGTCGTAGGCATATCTAAGAATTTAAATATTAAGTCAACCACCTGACATCGTTGGAATAATAACCATAAAGCAGGATTGAGGATATCATCAACAAACTCTGCGGTTTTCTAACTACATTATTAATTGAATTTGTCTCTTAATGATGTGGCCAACCATATCATGAAATGGCCAGCTAAAACTGACCATATCGTTCAGACTATGGATTGATATACATACGTCAATGTTTAATGATTATATCAATCCGCGTTTGGCCATATTATTATTATTATAGGGTTTCCGTGATATCAAAGGTTTAACAAGTGTTCAAACCGATAGGTTCCATAGGCTAAAAAATGCACGAATATGAAGGCGGGAGCTCACTACGCTTCGCTCCCACCTTCTAACCTACCACGGCTAACGCCCCTGTAGGTTGTTAACACAGATTCAGCGCGTCTAACGGTGGATAATGTAACTATATTACGATAAGATCACTAATGTTTTAACAATTATCATGAAGTAGTCATACGTTGCTGTTAATATCGTCGAACACTGATTGATTCATTGATCTGGCCAAACCATATCATTATGTGGGCGGCGGATATTTTCCATTTCATGAAATAGGACCATTTCATAAAATGGTCGGCCACGACATGGAGTGATCAATTTTACGATAATAATATGACCACGACATATACTCGTAAAGGTACTTATAATAATATCTTCTATACTTATAATAAAGCATTATTTAACAAAACTCTCTACAATGAAGATAAATAAAAAAATAAGGGTCTAGGGTACTTAAAATAAGGTACTGATCAAGAATATAATATGTATTTTTAATGGTGTCTGTCTATCCATCAGTTTGACGTATGACGTAATAACTACTGGACTGATTGTGATGAGGTTGGATAGCTTAGATTTTGTCTTAAAAACTGGTGTATATTGATATATCAATCTGATGAGTAGAAGCCGAGTAATCGAATAAAAACTTTTAGACATACGTTTTTTTTAACCATTTTTTGTTTTGGAGTAATGAGAAATAATCAAGCGGGCAAAGCTGCGGGCACAGCTCATCATATACGAGTATATATGAAAGTGTACATGTTTGTTCTTTTGCTCCACTCACACAACAACTTGGGAACGCATACGTACTTCAATGATCGGATAGGACATGATAACTATACTACATTCATGATAACTATACTAAATGCTACTTTTCATCGTCGTCATCATCATCAACTCGGACATGATTTCATGTCCTACATTGTTTGATTACATGGTTTAATATAAAATAAGCCATATCAGACACCTAATATAATTATTACAAGGTAAAAAACACAAGCAAAACGCATCTGATATTTATGATTGTGTTTAATGACTTTACGGCCCATTTGCTAAGATTAATTGGCCGGGGCGGCCGCGGACAGCTTTCCTTGTCTTGTTTATGAAAAGATTTTTTTCATTTCCTTTGTGTGAAGTGTAATTTGAAGTATTTTCGACGGAATGGGATCCTTCGTCCTTTTGAGATGATGGTTTTGGGATGATGGTAAACTTTGATTGTTTTTTTTTTGTGCGGTTTGAGGATCTTTTAAATGTGACTTTTAGTTTTTTAATGTCTTGTGATGAATTTTGAAAAATGCGAGATTTTGATGAAAGAGTCTTTCAATTACTGTTTTTGTTGATTTATGAAAAGTTACCTACTAGCCGAGATTCAACTATATCTAATTATTTAGAAATTATGCATCGGTTGTCACGTATTTCTATTTTGTTTTGCAATAATATGTCAGAAATCTAACAAGTTGTAAATGCGAGACATTAATTATCGGATCATCTTTTCCGTCTTATTTCGTGGTTTCAAAGCTAAATAAATGTACGTGTTTGCGTAATGAAAGTCTATTTGAATATAGTACCGGAAACAATGACATTTACGAGTATCCTCTGTCATAATAAACAAAATTAATAATAAACAGTCACAATCGCACAGATCGCTCTGAGTGATAAGACCCCCCCCCTCCGTCTTATCACTCAGAGCGATCTCTTCCAGAAAACCATGCACAGAAAGGAATAACAGAGGTACTCGTAATAGGGACGGTGGTTTTCAAGCAATAAAAAAATACACAAACCATAAAACAGCAATTAAAAATTTCATAATAATAATGAAATTAATTGTGAATACACAACAGAAAATTGAAATAAAAGTTATACCTAATAGATACATCTACACTATCAACACTAATATTATAAAGAGGAAAGATTTGATTGTTTGGTTGTTTGTTTGTTTGTAATTGATAAACTCAAAACATACTGACCCGATTTAAAAAAATCTTTTCACCTATAGAAAGCTAAATTATCAGAAAGTAACACGAGCAGTATTTCATTTTTCAAAAAATTTGAGTTCCTTTCTAAAATTGCAATATTGTAAACCGATATAATATAAATTTCCAAAAATTTTGATTATTTGTGTTGAACGTGTTTTGATTACTTTGTGTGTAGAACGTTGCCATGGAAACGAAATCACAGAACAGGGGCCTGATTCCGTAGAGTTAAAAGTGAGGTCCGGTTAATGCCACTTGGACCATTCATTGCCACCGTTTCGAATTCACTAAGCTCAGTGAGCATGTGAAATGACGTCATCACGCCGATGAACACTCAACCGCATGGAAACTGTCATTTTACTAGGAAATACAAAACCGGTAATTCAAAATCAGAATTCACAAGGAATTCAATAGCAATTCAATTCAGGTAGCAATGAGTTTTCGTCAACCAATGAGCACCCGGTGCTTTCATTGCATTTACTATATAGCAGTGTTTGGTTAGTGAAGATCATTGATAATGCATAGTTACTTTGAAACTTATAGTTCTAACACTTACACACACACACACACTCACACTTACACTTTGTTTCATGTTTTATGGTGCCATGAAATTGTGTTTTTTTGAAAGGTAGGTTTAATGACATATTGTATGTATGAGGTATTTCATAGAACCTACCTATCTATTTCATAGCTAGAGTAGGATTTTAACCCTAAAATAGAAAAACACCTACTGGTTTTAAAATCTAGTAGTTTTCTTACAAAGCCTAATTATGTGAGTTCTACTAACAACGAGGGGTCAATGCAAGTATAAGAAAAATGAAATCAAGTGTAATTATTAAATATCTTGTAATAATGTTATAATTTTCGCGGAGATCTATACATTCTTATGAACTTCAGTTCTGTGTGCATCCACCTGAAATAAATGTATCATTATTATTAGTATAATCAAGTAGATTCAACATAGTTAGGTACTTGTCTATCAAGTCCTAGGCTATAATTATCAACTGTCGAGCTCTCATTTCTCGTCTGTCCAAGACTTGATAATTTGTGAATCTACTACGATACATAAGACTTAGGTAGATACAATACACTTCTATATACCAAGGTACAAAGCAAGAGATTTCTAAATCGAAAATATATTTCTTTCTTCGTTTATTAGCGTTTTAATGATTTATTGATTTAATTGTTTTACACAAAAGTAGTATACAAGGAATTACATGTTTTCATTCATGTTTTCATTCACAGCATTTTTACTCGATGGCAAAGATTATTTTCAGTTAATATATATACTTTTTTTTTTTTTTTTTTTTTTTTTTTTAATATATTCGGGACATTTCCACACCAATTACCTAGCCCCAAACTAGGATACCCTATGCTATGGGTACTAGATAACGGATAATACAATAGAGATTATTTGGACCGTTGTACAGACTTAGTCAATCCACCATTTCTCAAGAAAATTAACTATTTACTTGCAAAATTCAGACATTACAATGATGTATTTCAGTGAAATTAACCTTTTTTTTTGTCAATATACAAACGACCGATTGCAGATAATAAACTGTCCCTACTTAATAAAAATACAAAATTATTTGAATTGAAAAAGTCAATACTATTAAGCAAATATTTTTTTCATTTTGATGTTATTTCGAAAGTGCTTAAAAATTACTGGAAAACACCATAAATATACACAGTAAACATGAAAGCGTTTTTATCCGCTCGTGTTTAACACAATCTTAAGGGATATATGAATTATTTACTTAAGAATAATATTTTAATGATCGCCGATTACAATATTAAAGACACTTTACCATTTTGACATACAATACATTCATTCCTTTTCGTTCACTCGTTCACAAAAAAAGCTTTATAAAAGCGTTAGTGTGGCGTTAATCATCCGTCGCAGCTCTGGATGCACCATTTTACTACCCTTGTGCAGTTGTAATGTAACTAAAGGCTATATAAAATTGTGCCCAAAATGGTTCTAGAGCTGCTGCATTAGACCTCTAGAGCACGCTCTAACACTTACGTCTTAGCACCTTTGGTTATAATTATGCAACTAGTTTGTGTTGGTTGGGAATTCTAAATTTTTAACAAATAGTGTGTAATTGTAGAATAAAACAGAACGAGGGTACTCTGTAGAAAGATAAATATATAGTCCAGTAATTAATATAGGGTGTCCCAAGACATATGGTATGAATGAAAATGGGAGGTAAGGGACTAGAGTCCAAAAGTAGGAAAGTAACTCGCGACTGTTTTGGAGTCGCGGGTGCAGCTGGACTGTGTGTAAATAATATCTCATTAAAATATTCACTAACATTCAATAATATTGTCTTTGTTGACCATTGTTTTTTCCCACATTATCATCTATTCTGTCCCGCTAATTATGATGCTTAGCGGCATTTCGAGGTTTTATTTAATTATTTTTTTATTGTAAAATTATTCTCTGCGGACACCAGGGTCCGCACTTTTTTGTTGATTAATTTATTATTTGTTACATTTTCTTTGTTATCTAAAATTAGAAAAATTACTCTAGAAGATATAGTTTTTTTTTTTTTTTTTTTTTTAAATTTATATTTATACTATTTCTAATTACTACATATCATATTACGACAGTCTACATGTAATTATACAGTTAAGATAAATGGGATCCCTGCAGCTACAAGAGAAATCCAGCCCCCGCAAGCAGCACCCGTTCACGAGTTGACGCGTGTGCCAAGCATAATTCAGGGAAGAGGGCGACCCGCCGCATGTCGCCGCCGCAAGAAGAGGCTTTTTAGTGAGCATTACTCATCTTAATACCTGCAAAGATCCTTACCAAATTAAATATAAGTGTCATTTTTTTCTTCTTTTATTTAGGTAACTCGCCGGTTCCGCCTTTCTCCGTCCGAAGTCTGCAAGGGCCCCCGCCACCGTGTTGTCGTGGTTTTTTATTAACCTTAGGTTATAATGCGAAAAATATCCAGCTAAGAAAAATTTCGTTTAACAATTTTTTTTATGTTTTTTAGGTATTTTAAAAATAGCCCTGTAAACAATATCTCTGTCCAAAGGCTACCGAAATAACGATTATCCCAATAAAGTTAAATCGGTCAAAGAAATGTATAAAGGTTCGGTGATCGCAGGAGTTGGTCATACAAAATAATGTAACCCTGCGATCGCCGAAAAAAAATACCAACATAAAAAAGTTGCTGACCATTTCCTGAAAATATCCTTAACTAGTTCTCACAGCAATCGCGGGATGAGAAGTGGAAGAAAATATTTTAATAAGCCGGGCACCACACAGCGCAACATTCTGTTTATCACACTAATCCCACATCACACTAATATTGTTAGTATTATAAGTCAGAGAAGTGTAGCCACTGTCGTAAACAGGCCAATTAGAGCTTAGAGTTAAAATAAAAATGAATACTCTCTTATTGAGCCGAAAGCTCCGTATGCGCGACATCCAAACAAACTTGAACTGACAGGCCATACAGAACCTTATAAAATGCATAAAAACCGATTAGCGCCATCTATCTTTTAACTGTGTGATTTGGATATATTTTGGTACCTGATTATATCCTGGACAAACAATACTTTTCATCATCATCATCATCCATCATCACAATTCACGCGGTTGAAACCACGGGGTGCAGCTAGTTTTATTATAATTTCTGCCATTCCTACGTGTTATGTTTTGATTCGTAACAAAACGATAAGTATTCAAAAAATATTATTGAGAAAACTTTAGAGTAATATTATTATATAGCCGTGGCGGTCTCGGGTTAGAATAAGACCCCTCCCAATCCTCCCGTGGATGTCGTAAGAGGCGACTAAGGGATTATACACCGGAAGATGGGCAGCAGCATCCTCAGAGCACATTTGCTACACTGCGGTCACCAATCCACCTGCCAAGCGTGGTGACTATGGCAAACCCCCCCCCCCCCCCCCATATGATAGACACACCAAAAAGACGGCCCCCAGTCCCCGGCGGCTCCGTTATTCCTGGCACCGGTAGCAGCCATAGTAACGGCAGAACAGGGGGTGCTAAGAATCTCCGGCAGAGACCCAGCAAAGAACACAGAAACTCTCTGAGCATACACTCAACATAACTTATAGCAGAACGAGGCGAGATGAGGCTGCAGTCTTCAGTAGATATGTCGAGTTACAGCTTGCTTAATAAACAGATCTCCAAGTCGATGCGACACGATTTGCGTTCCTATAATACTACTTGTATTAAGAACGCAATAGAGCGGAACAAGGGCTCCAAAGTGTTTGCAAGAGATCTGTCTATTGGACAAAGCCTTTTGACGAAGCTGAAAACCGACAGTGGCAGCATCGTTTCGTCGAAGCCAGAAACACCTCATTGCGTAGTCCTCCTAGCAGGACTAGCAATGCAAGAACCCGTTTGACCCGACATTATACCGAAGATATCCCGGACGTCAGCCTATACGAGATTAGAATGGCTCTCAAACAGCTTAAGAGCAACAAGGCACCAGGGGAGGACGAAATAACGACAGAGCTACTGAAAGCGGGTGGAATAGCGGTACTTAAAGTCCTTCAGAAGCTGTTTAACTCCGTCATCCTCGAGGGTACTACGCCAGAGGCGTGGCACAGGAGCGTAGTAGTTTTGTTCTTTAAGAAAGGTGATAAAACCCTTTTGAAGAATTATAGGCCCATTTCGCTGCTGAGCCATGTCTATAAGCTGTTTTCGAGAGTAGTTACAAACCGTCTCGCTCGTAGGTATGACGACTGTCAGCCTCCCGAACAAACTGGATTCCGGAAAGGCTTTAGCACCATAGACCACATCCATACGCTCCGGCAGATTATACAGAAGACCAGAGAGTATAATCGGCCACTATGTCTAGCGTTTGTGGAATACGAGAAAGCCTATGATTCAGTCGAGACCTGGGCAGTGCTACAGTCATTGCAGCGGTGCCAGATTGATTACCGGTACATCAAAGTGTTGAAGTGTTTGTACAGGAAGTGTTTGATCAGAGTACGAATTCTATCCAGCTGCAAAAAGGGATGAGGCAGGGAGACGTTATTTCTCCGAAACTATTCACCTCTGCACTGGAAGATATTATATTCAAGCTTCTGAACTGGAACGGATTTGGTGTTAACATCAATGGCGAATACATCACTCACCTTCGATTTGCTGATAATATAGTCATCATGGCTGAAACCCTGGAAGACCTAAGCACAATGCTCAGTGACCTCAATATTGTTTCCAACAGGTGGGTCTTAAAATTAATATGGGCAAGACGAACATCATGTCAAATGCCCATGTCGTACCCATGCCGGTTTATGTTGGGAACGATATTATCGAAGCTGATGATCACTATGTCTACTTGGGTCAGACAATCCAACTGGGTAGATCCAACTTCGACAAAGAGGTCAACCAACGAATCCAACTCGGATGGGCAGCGTTCGGGAAATTACGCCATATCTTCTCGTCGCAGATACCGCAGAGCCTCAAGACGAAAGTTTATAATCAGTGCGTGTTGCCAGTGATGACATACGGCACTGAGACGTGGTCGCTAACTATTGGTCAAATACAAAAGCTCAGAGTTGCGCAGCGTGCAATGGAGAGAGCTATGCTCGGTGTTTCACTACGTGATAGAATCAGAAAGGAAATCCGTAGAAGAACGAAGATTACCGACATAGCTCTCAGTGTTTGCAAGTTGAAGTGGCAATGGGCAGGCCATATAGTTCGCAGAACCGACAACTGCTTGGGAATAAAGGTTCTCGAATGGCGACCATGAATAAGCAAGCGAAGTGTGGGGAGACCCCCCACACGATGGACCGACTACATTGTAGCCATCGCAGGAAGTCGGTGGATGGAGGTGGCACAGGATCGCTCGTCATGGCGCTCTTTGCGGGAGGCCTATGTTCAGCAGTGGACTTCTATAGGGAACATGATGATGATGAATATTATTATATCTAGGATAGGTCTCCCTAGAAAAAGCAAGAGCTAAAATCCAAAATTTCTTTAACAAATCGTTTTTTATAGGTACTTACCTAGTTCAATTCCTTGTCTTAGTTTTGGATGGTATTTCAAACCTATCATAATAAAAACTTGTATGGGTAGGTCCAACAGTTGTTTAGTAAAGATTAGCCTTGACACACTGTAATTAAACCCAGTTTTAACTTCTTTGACAAGAAAAGTGCCTTAAACTTTTAGTAAAGAGACTGAAAATCTCTTGCATATTTAATGCATGTTGTTTTTGAACTAACAAAGCTTTCTACAAATGTACGATTTTTCCTCAACATGAAATTCACTGTACTAAGCTTAATTCAATTTAAAATACCGACCAAGTGCAAGTCGCACCGAGAGCTCCGTACAAACTTGTAATATTTTTTTTGTGATGTACCTTCAAATTTACGGGTTTCGGAGTATTCCCTTTACTTGTGCTAGAAGACATTGCTTCTTGTTTCATGATTCTAGTTTAAAGGAAAGTAGTGTAAGTTTTGATTCCCTTGCGAGTGTCAAAATATGTGGCATACACGGCCGTATCTTTTGATTGCGTTGACTTAGAAGTTTCTTTTTTTCACAGCTCCAAGGGATCGTAGACCTGCTGGGTTACTCTCGAACACCATTCCGACTCAATCACGATCCCAACAGCGCGATTCAGTTAGAAAATCTAACCTGCACTGCAACGTGGGGGGATGTTTGGGGAAGTGAGGGAAGGTAGCAGAAAGTGAGGGGAGGGTATGGAGAAGTGGACGAATAGTGGGGGATATCGGGGAAGGGTGCGGGAAGTGGGGCAGGTGGTGCGATGTAGGGGAAGACTGAAAGGAAGGGTGGGAGAAAGGGGAAAGGGTGGGGAAGGCAAGTGAAAAAGGATGGGGAAGTAGGGAAAGAGTGAGGGGAAGTAGAGGAAGGCAGGGGGAAATAAGGGAAGTGCAGGAAGAAAGCGGGAAGGATGGGTAGAAGTGGGGAAAGGGTGGGGGGAAGTGGGAGAAAGATGGGGAAATGGGGCAAGAACGTCAATTTTTTAGACCAAGATGGCGGAAATATTGCTACACCGAAAGGTTATCTAGCTGAATTGCACTGTTGGGATCGTGATTGCATCGGAATGGTGTTTGAGAGTAAGCCAGCTGAGTATTTGATACTAATTTAAACTGACTTAAACTTGATACCTTTACGCGTCCCTGAGATAAAGGATCTTGACAGACAGACAGTCATACAGACAGACGCATAACGAAGTGATCACATAAGCATTCCTTTTATCCTTTTGATGTACGGTATCCTAACCAGTAGATCATCAGGTGGCGATCTAATATCTAAAAAATTAGGTTTACCCTGGAAAAATTACCACTCGGGTAAAGCCGCAGGGTACTGCTAGTGTATGTATAATATGATTGTTTGGCACATCTTATAGCCTAAGCGGTTGGTGGATTTAATGAATGTAGTGTAATTGAATTCCTATGCACAAGAGTGACAGACAGACAGACAGACAGACAGACAGACAGACAGACAGACAGACAGACAGACATCGAAGTAAGTAAGTTAGTAAGGGTTCCTTTTTTCCTTTTTATGTACGAAACCCTAAAAATCTACATAAGTGATCTTATGTAGATTTTTCTACGTTCAACGTTCAAACGTTCAAATACGCTCCGCTTTTCCGGCAAGGGTAGGTTAGTGGTTTCATTAGTAGTATTGTGGTAAAAACAGTTTTTTTCTATTCCAAAATGCAGATGAAAATATTGTGGTTGCTACTTTCCTTGATATTGTGATACTTGAACTTGTTTACACTTACTTTTTACTGCTGTGACCTTTGTGTGTATAACGAGATGGTACTTTTTATGAGCTTGATATCCGCGGCGTACTCCGGGACTAGAATAAAATGCATTTCTACATAACTCGTGGCTCGCTCCGGCTTCGCATGGGTGGCTAAGAGTTACTCTTAGTTTGTACACGATTCTATCTGTTTTTGATTAACTAATTTGAACAAAAAACGGTTTATTAAAAGCCAATGCAAAAGTATAGCAGCTATGACTGTATTAGATAATCTACTCGTATGTATAGCAGCAACGCTCGTGGTGCTTTTTGACAGACTTGTTATTATTTCGTTTCCGCGGCAACTTGTCATTCCGTTCCTTACAGTGAGTAATCGTTATTTTTAGAGGCAAAATTATTATACCTTTGGATACATTATTGCAATTTTCGTAAAAAAACTCAAACTTTTCGAAATATCAAATACAGCCCTTGTTACTCGCTGCTAATGTTGCTTTCAATAAGTAACATATTTTTTAAATCAGTTTTTAATTTTTTGATATAACCCATTACAAACAAACATACAACAAAACAAATGTTTCCTCTTTATAATATTACTAGCTTTCACACCCGCGACTTCGTCCGCGCGGACCACTGTTTTTTTGCAAAAAAAAAGCATCCTATGTTGTTCTAAGATATTAAAAACCAATGCAAAAGTAGGTACTAGTAGGTATAGCACCAATGCTCTTAAAGTTTTTTGACAGACTTGTTATTTCATTTCCATGGCAACCATTCCTTACAGTGACTAATCAAAATTTTCCAGTTCTCCCGTGAAAACTTACAATTTTCCGGGATAAAAGTATCCTATGTTTTATTCTAGGGTATAAGCTATCTCCATTCCAAATTTCATCAAAATTCGTCCAGCCGTTATCGCGTGATAGCACCCCAAACAAACAAAACAAAGAATCAGACATTTCACTTTTATATATTGGTATGGATTATAGTTTTTATGTTTTTTTTTATAGCAGTTAACGTCTGCTTAGCCTAAATATATATAATAATTTTCTAATAGAAAAATTTGAGTCACGGACGAGATTCCAACTCGCATACTGTGCTCAGCGCGGCACATGCCATTACCAATTCGGCCACCGAGACCTATGCGGTCATCCAATCTTTCCACTAGCTTCTTTGATCCCGTCTTATGGGGACGGTTACGCTATCTATTGGTAGTATTACGAACTACCAACCAAACACGGCTAATATTGATTAACTTTTTTATATAGCAGTTAACGCCTGCTTAGCTTAGCCTGTTAACCGCTATAAAAAAACATAAAAATATAGATTTGGGAGGCGTTATCTTTCAGACACAAAGTTAATCAATATGAATATACACAAGCCGTGTTTGGTTGGTAGTTCGTAATACTACCAATAGATAGCGTTACCGTCCCCATAAGACGGGTTCAGAGAAGCTAATGGAAAGATTTGGATGACGACGCATAGGTATCGGTAGCTAAATTGGTAAAGGCATGTGCCGCGCTGAGGCACAGTATGCGAGTTGAAATATCGTCCGTGACCAAAATTTTTCCATTAGAAAATTATTATACATGGATTATAGTGTAGATAAATTTTAAGTATGTATGCATGTAACAGTGGTATTGTGTACCTAATGACATGAATGAAATGAGCTTACTATTAGGTGAATCATTTCGTTGTTTGCAATTTTTAATTCTAGTTTTAAGATAAATAACTAAATACGCGTAATAAGTTTCGATTCTGAAGCCAGCTCTTCGAAATAAAACGAAGCATGGCTTGCATTTTGAAAAGTTGTATTTGAATTTTGTCA